>OZ005662.1:205143050-205863050 GCA_963930645.1 Salticus scenicus | reverse complement strand
TCGACTTTTCGAACATTGAGTAATTAACAGTTTTGTAGATAAAGTAAAGAAAGAGGAGTTGTTAAACAAACAAGAGAGAGAAAACCATAATAGCGTGTTTGAGTATTTTTTTTTCCATGTATTGCACGATTTTTTATTTAACGCTACTGAATTTTGAGCCAATAGATCATAATGATACAGAATTTTTCGTTGTATCCCTGTAAAAACCTATAAATGCTAGATTCACCAAAATTCTTATAGTTAGTACAACAGTGATTTATAATATTAATATAAATTTTCATCTCAATTGAATAAGGCGTTTAGAGGCTATCGCAATTTTAAGAATTTGGTCCCATAGGCCATAATGATAAAGACATTTTTTTTTGTGTTCCTGTGAAAAAACTGTAAGTGCTAAATTCAATAAAATATATACAGTTGGTGCAACTGTGACCTGTAACATGTGTAAAAAATTTTTGCTCAGATTAATGAGGCGTTTAGACGCTATCACACTTTTAAAAATTTGGCCCCATGGGCCATAATGATAAAGAATTTTTATTTGTGTCCCTGTAAAAAAACTATAAGTGCTATATTCTCCAAAATCAAAACAGATTGAGTATTTGTGACCTATAATATGGGTATAAATTTTTTGTTCAATTGAATAACGCGTTTAGATGCTATCGCACTTTTATGATTTTGGTCCCATAGGCCATAGTGATAAAGAATTTTTCTTTGTGTCCCTGTAAAAAAACTATAAGAGCTAGATTCACCAAAATCAATAGGGTTCGTGCTACAGTGACTTGCAACATGCGTACCAACTTACAGCTCATTCGAACCAAGCGTTTAGACGCTAGCGTGTTCACTCACACACATACACACATACGTACACACATACATACATACATCATCGTAAAAATAGTGAAAATGGACTCAGGGGACCTCAAAACGTATAGAAATATCAAAATCTCAAATTCGGATTTTTGACATGATTACAATACTTTCCTCACTATAGTGTAACCACGTTTCTTACGCCTAGCAGTGAGGACGAGTCGAAATTCTTGAAGGGTTTCCAAGTTGACCAACTGGTTTGAATTTAGTAAATATCCAGTCATTCGTTATTCCCTTATCGCTTATTTTCTCTCAACGAAAAGATGGTCTCCCCTATTTTACTAGTGGACTCGTTGAATCCGCACTTGCGCAGAGGCTTCCATGGTCGTAAGAAATGTAGTTAAAGAGTATAGTGTTCGGAAAGTAAAAAAAAACACTGACAATTTAATTTAAATAAATACTTCATTTACCATATGAGTAGGAAAATTTAATTTTCATTCCTGATGACTTTTCCTGGACATGGTAAAATATAATAAAGCGCTTCCACCAATTATATTCAGTAGAAAAAAAATGCCTTTGTTTAATTGTTGTTAGACCTGTATGTTATCTATAAATTATATATACATTACATTGTGTACTTAAATATAGTCCTCTATGACACATCTTGAAATTCATTTCTAGCCATTTCCAAGCATAGTCCCACTATATTCTAGTTTTTTTGAGTAGCTCTATATACAAATATTGAATGATTTTCATTTTATATTCTACACTAAACATGATTTTATGCAAATAAATCATTTCATTTGGTTAAGTGCAGCTTACATGTATTAAACTGTATTTACCGAAAATTTCGCCCATAGACATAATGTACTTGAAATCTCTTTGACTGCCCTGTACACGAAATAACTGCTTGATCTCAATCAAAAGTTTTGTGTAGCATCCTGTATAATATATATTTAGAATATCGAATTTGAATTTCTTGCTAATATTTGTTGTTGAGATATGCTGATAACGGACTTAGAGACACACACACACACACACACAGACCAACAGCTATAAACATGGTTATCAGATTCAGGAGACTTCAGAAAGTGTAAATATAACAAAAACTCAATTTCAAAAAATTGACCCAAAAAAAAAAACAATACCTTCGCTACCATATACATAGGTAAGAGAAAATAAAAAGTGTTAAAGCTATCTGTTTAAACAACTTTTCCATTTTACACTGGTCGACAAACGTTAAGGAACAGCCTGTTTTCTCTTTCTCTTCTTTTGCACATAATTTAAAAAAATAAACATATGAACATAAAACTTGGATAGCCTGTTCGTTATCATATTATTAACCGAATTTTATCTAACTTTAGCATAAGAATAATTTTTAAGCTAATAAATATTAATTTTTCTCTCAAAAGTAAGCTTTGGAAAAAAAAATGAAAAATTTCAATAATTTTAGGAAAGAACATTATTGAAAAGTGGTGTTAAGGATGCATTTGAGATAGGTAAAGACGCACATGCCTTGAAATGTTAAACTAAATCTCGATTTTTCTTTCTGTATTAACTTTTCTTTCACTTTTATAATGAACTTTTTAAAAATATATAATTACTAATTTATAAACTATACTCAGCAATAGAATAATAATGATGTCGATAAATAATTTTATAATGAACATCTTATCCAATTTTCATGTTTGTATGCATATTTTTTAAAAAGTTATTCACATGCGAAAGAAGAAGAAAAAATAAAAAACAGAAAAACGAATACAAGTAGAAAGATTTTTTTTTTTTGGGTGTAATCTAACCAGTGTTGGGCATAATTTATTAAAAAGTAATTGAATTACAATTGAATTACAATTAAATTATAATTATTTTACTGTCAATCGATTAATAAGCGATTGATTAGAAATAAATTGAATAAGTAATTCAAGTTATTGAGTAAGTAATTCAATTTATTTGTAATCAGTTACTTGTTAATTGATTGTCAGTAAAGTAATTGTAATTTAATTGTAATTCAATTACTTTTTAATCAATTATGCCCAACACTGAATCTAACACATGAATGCGTATGCATCTTCGCCTATCTGCGAGGCATCCTTATGACCTATTTCCATTAAGTGTTCTTCCCTAAAATTATTGAAATTTTTCATTTTTTTTCACAGCTTACTTTTGAGAGAAAAATGAATATTTATTAGTTTAAAATTATTCTAATGCTAAAGTTATATAAAATTCAGTTAATAATATGATAACGAACAGGCCATCTAAATTTTACGTTCATATGTTTATTTGTTTAAAAATTAAGTGCAAAAGAAGAGAAAGGGAAAACGGGTTGTTCCTTAACGTTTGTCGACCAATGTAATTTATAAAAGAAAAATCCAGTTTTTTTTTTTTTTTTTTTTTTTTTTTTTTTTTTTTTTAAACCCGAATTCATAGTTTAAAAAGTATTGCTTTTGGGTCAAATTTCCGAAACTGAGTTTTCATTATATTTAATTGAGGTTCTCTGAATCACATGAAGTTTCCCTCCGTTGAGGTTTCCTGAATCCGATAAACACGTTTTTAGTCGTTGGTCTGTGTATCTGTCTAATTTAAACGTATCATAAGGACAAAAAGCCGCAGAAACTCCAAACTTGGTATTCTAAATCTCCATCAGATAGAATACAGCATTAAATTTTTCGTTGAGATCAAGCAAATGATTCGTGTACAGGGCAATCCAAGAAAATTAAAATACATTATGTTTATAGATGAAATTTCAACTAGGTAAAGTTTAAAATCTTAGGTTGCACTAAAGCAAATGGAATTTATACATATTTTTTATGTGCAATGTTTCCTGTAGAATCTAGTACGAAAAATCATTCACCATTCGTTTACAACACCACCGAAAAGACTAGAATATAACGGGACTAAACTCGGAAATAGCTGGAAGTGCATTTCAGGTTGTGTTGTGTGTTATGAATATAGAACTATATTTAAGAACACAAAGTGGTATGTACATAATTTATAGAAGACATACAGGGCTACCAATAATTAAACGAAAACATTCTTTTTTATTGAATTATTTTTCTTTTTTATTGAATTTTTTTTTTTTTTTTTTTTACTTTCCGAACACTATAGTGAGGAAAGTATTGTAATCATGCCAAAAATCCGAATTCGAGATTTTGATGTTTCTATACGTTTTGAGGTAACCTGAGTCCGTTTTCACTATTTTTACGATGATGTATGTATGTGTGTGTGTATGTGTGTATGTGTGTATGTATGGGTATATGTCTGTGAGTGAACACGCTAGCGTCTAAACGCTTTGTTCGATTAACCTGAAAGTTGGTACGTATATTGTAAGTCACCATAGTACGAACCCTATAGATTTTGGTGAATCTAGCACTTATAGTTTTTTTACAGGGACACAAAGAAAAATTCTTTATCATTATGGCCTATGGGAGCAAAATCTTAAAAGTGCGATAGCATCTAAACGCCTTATTCAATTGAGCAAAAAATTTATACACATATTATAGGTCACAAATACTCAATCTGTATAGATTTTGGAGAATCTAGCACTTATAGTTTTTTTACAGGGACACAAAGAAAAATTATTTATCATTATGCCTATGGGGCCAAATTTTTAAAAGTGTGATAGCATCTAAACGCCTTATTAATCTGAGCAAAAAATTTGTACACATGTTATAGATCACAGTAGAACTAACTGTATAGATTTTGGTGAATCTAGCACTTACAGTTTTTTTACAGGGACACAAAGAAAAATTCTTTATCATTATGGCCTATGGGACTAAATTTTTAAAAGTACGAAACGCCTTATTGAATTGAGCTGAAAATTTATATGAGTATTATAAATCACTGTTGCACTAACTATAAGCATTTTGGTGAATCTAGCATTTATAGGTTTCTACAGGGACACAACGAAAAATTCTTTATCATTATGATCTATGGGCTCAAAGTTCAGTAGCGTTAAATAAAACATCGTGTAATAGATGGAAAAAAATACTCAAACACTCTATTATGGTTTTCTCTCTTTTGTTTGTTTAACAACTCCTCTTTCTTTACTTTATCTACAAAACTGTTAATTATTCAATGTTCGGAAAGTCGAGTGGAGTCACTCCAGATTTTTTTTTTTTTTTTTACTTTCCGAACACTATAGTGAGGAAAGTATTGTAATCATGCCAAAAATCCGAATTTGAGATTTTGATATTTCTATACGTTTCGAGGTCCCCTGTTTCCACTATTTTTACGATGATGTGTGTATGTATGTGTGTATGTATGTGTGTGAACACGCTAACGTCTAAACGATTTGTTCGAATAAGCTGAAAGTTGGTACGTATATTGTAAGTCACCATAGTACGAACCCTATTGATTTGGTGAATCTAGCACTTATAGTTTTTTTTACAGGGACACCAGGAAAATTCTTTATCATTATGGCCTATGGGGCCACATTTTTAAAAGTGTGATAGCGTCTAAACGCCTTATTAATCTGAGCAAAAAATTTGTGCACATGTTATAGGTCACAGTTGCACCAACTGTATAGATTTTGGTGAATTTAGCACTTACAGTTTTTTTACAGGGACACAGTGAAAAATTCTTTATCATTATGGCCTATTGGTACCAAATTTTTAAAAGTGCGATAGCGTTTAAACGCCTTACTCAATTGAGCTGAAAATTTATATGAATATTATAAATCACTGTTGCACTAACTATAAGCATTTTGGTGAATCTAGCATTTATAGATTTTTACAGGGACACAACGAAAAATTCTTTATCATTATGGTCTATGGCCTCAAAGTTCATTAGCGTTAAATAAAACATCGTGTAACATACGGAGAAAAATACTCAAACACTCTATTATGGTTTTCTCTCTTTTGTTTGTTTAACAGCTCCCCTTTCTTTACTTTATCTACAAAACTGTTAATTACTCAATGTTCGGAAAGTCGAGTGGAGTCACTCCAGATCTTTTATTGAATTATTTCTTTTTTATTTTCAGGAAAACTGTTGAATTTGGAATAAACTTTGAAATTTAATAACACCTTTGAATTCTATATGTAGAAGGATTGAGGAGGGGGGGGTTGATACAAACAGGGGTTTGAGGGGGGGAGGGGCAACCCCCAACCACCCAATAGATATATTTGTCATATAAAACTGTTCCTAAACGTAGTTTGAATTTTTTAACGTAGTTTTATATTCAATACTTGTTATCTTACCGCATAATCTACAACCTGTCTTCATAATATTGAAATGCAAGGTAAGAGAAAACCATGTGAGTGACACACCAGATTATTTCTTTAGTTGTAGAGAACATGAGTGATATTGCATGGTTAATCTGTGACTACCATCCTTCCGCAGTGACGTGCGGTAAACATAAAAGGCACGAAAATCCCCAAGGGAAAATACTTCCTCTTTTACTTCTCCCTAAAGAGATGTATTAAAGACTGTAATTACTGATGAAATATTAAATCTTGTTTGGTATAATATTAGTTCTTTCTTAATTTTTGTAGGAGAATAGATGACGATGTATTTACTTATATAGGAAACATTTTCCCTAATTAATTTACACCGAAAAACAAGTTGCTTATTGAGGTGACTGTTTGTAATTCTATATAACAAAATATATACCTATTAATTCCAAGCATAATTTGGTTGCTTTTTTTGGGGAAAAAAGTGTTACTTGTTATTAAAACATGTATTAGGAGCTGTGACTGAAGGAAATGCTGGATTTTTCCATTACAGTCTTTACAGAGACATAAATTTGTTACACTTCAGCGTTTACTTCAACCAATATTTCTGTACTGATAAGTATAAAGGATTTAAGTCCATATTCTTGATTTTTCAGGAGACGAAAAATAAAGTTAAACTAACTAAAAACAAATCAGAAGAATCGATTAGGAAAAAGGTATTTCGTTGACTTATACCCTTTATACCATTCAGTGATTGTCAACCTTCATTTAATAACGGCAAAAAATTGAATTAAATATTTTATACTATACATGAATGGTAAATTTCTGACTTGAACCTTTTTTTACCGATGGATTTTCTCAAAGTTTAAATGACATAGACTTAAATCCTTTATACCAATCGATTGAGAATTTTTTTTCTGAGTCTGACTATGTACTTAACTTAAAATCGACATTTTTGGACTTAAATCCTTTATACTTATCAGTACAGATTTGATCCTTTCATTTTTATCATTAAAATATTAGTTTTTCACAAATGTAACTAGTATGTTGTGGCCACAACAAAATCTTCTATATTTTCCTACAAAATTTCACTCAATCAGTAAAAATAATTTATTAAACTATTATTTATTAAAATTATCTACCACAATGAATGCAAATGATTTTCCTCTTACGGAAAACTATCACTAAATATCCAAAGAAAGATAATTTTATTCTCTATAAATAAAATCTTAAAAAATTCGTTTTCAGTATGCTTATCTCACATATCAAGTTTTGTACAGTTATATGCCTAAGAAGAAGTTGAAACATAGCCATCCCGTTCTCAGAGAAAATTGCAAGGTAGAAGCGCCACCGATTGGCTGATATGCATCCAAATTGAATCAGCATAATGTCTTATAATGATCTTCTCACATATGAAGTTTCGTTTGATTATACGAAATAGAACCTGAGATATAACCTTCACTGAAATTGCAAAAATCGATGTGTAGCAGCGCCATCTGTTGATTGATTGGCACAAAACGTTTTTAGGCACTAATTTATGTCAAGGTTCATCGACATATAAATTTCTATGCATTTTTGTGCAGTAGTTCCTGAGACGTAGCCTTCTCTTAAATTGGGGAAATCACTGTATAGCAGCGCCACCTGTTGAGCGACTAACACCAAAAGTTGATATGTCCTAACATATGTCAAGGTGCGTCTGCATATAAATTTAGATGCAATTTCGTGCAGTAGTCCCTGAGATATAGTTTCCCTGAAATTCTAGAAATCGCAGTATAGCAGCGCCACCTATAGAGCGATTGGTATTTAAAGTTGACAGGATCTAACTTAGGACAATGTGCATCTATATATAAGTTTATATAAAATTCTGTGCAATAATGCTTGTGATACAGCACCACAAAATTTTTGTCACACACACACAGACAGATAGACGTTTTCTAAAAATAATCAAATCGTGTTATGGACCTCTCAAAATTTATAAACCTATTGAAAGCCAGAAAAAAAAAAAAAAAAAAAAATTACGAATCTAATACTTTCTTCTATTGAACGTAGAAGAAAGTAAAAAACTATTGAAAAGATTGTACATCTTAGGAAGATTTTTATTTATGTAAGTATAATGTTAAAAAGTAAAATTTTACATTTCTCAAAAAAAAAAAAAAAAAATAAATAAATAAATAAATAAATAAATAATAAAAAAAACTAGTATGTTGTGGCTACCACAAGACTTTCTTCTATATTTTCCTATACAAATTCACTCAGTAACAATATTAAAATTAAAAAAAAAAAATTGCTATTTTTTTTTTCTAAATTTCTTTTTGTTAAAAGTAAAAAAAAAAATCGATAACTTTGTTTTAAATTATCACAGATTTATAGTTCAACCATTCGTTTTAAAGGTATTGAGGAGACCTTTCGAAAGATACCCATCTTGAAAATTTACCCCCCAGGGGGGAACCGATGCCCCCACATGCACAAATATTTTTTCCCAGTTAACTACTATTATCAATAATTCATATTAATTTTACAATCACAAGTTTAAAATAACTCTCATTATGCACATTTATACGAAATTTTGTCCTATACTGCCATGTTAAAAGTTTACAAAAAATGCGATCACAACGCCACCTGTAGAGCGATTGATACCCAAATCTGATCAGCACCAGTTTATGTTAGGTTGCAACTAAATACCAAGTTTGGTTAAATTTCATTCATTGGTTCGTGAGATACAGCGTCCACAAATAACGGGATACACACAGACAAACACACATACAGACAGACATTTTGTAAAACGCTATCAATTCGTGTTCAGGACATCCCAAAACGTGTAAATCCATCAAAAAAGCTCTAACGACTTTCTTCAAATTTGCCTCATAAATCCCCTTTTAGATGACCTGACCTGTGTATTAGTTATTTAATGCTGGAAAATTTATAGTCGCCCTGATTAGGTTGGTCAGCTTTAGATTTCGGAACTTGGTAACTCAAAAAACGGCTCTACCGATTTTCTTTAAACTCGTTAAATATCTTTATAACGTATGCATTAGTTTGGGTTGTTACAAGAGAATTGGTATCTGGTTACTGAAGTAAATTTTATGTCATCTGACCACTTTATCTCGAAAAGGTGTTTATATTATGTTTAATAATAATCATGTAATTAATTATTATTTTTTTTTATTTATTACTTTCTTCTATAAGTAATATAGAGAAAATATTGGATTCGTGTAAATTTTCGAACTCCGGTTTTCGATGGATTTACACGTTTTGGGATGTCCTGAACAAGATTTGATAGTTTTTAGAAAATGTCTGTCTGTGTGTGTGTGTGTGTGTATCATGAATTTTGTGGACGCTGTATCTCACGAACCAATGAACGAAATTTAACCAAACTTGGTATTTAGTTGGATCCTGACATAAACTAGTGCTGATTAAATTTGAGGATCAATTGCTCAACAGGTGGCGCTGTAATCGCATTTTTTTCTAAATTTTTAACATGGTGGTATAGGACAAAATTTCCTATAAATGTACATAATGAGAGTTATTTTTAACTTGTTATTGTAAAATTAATATGAATTATTGAAAAAATCTTTTTTTTTTTTTTTTTTTTTTTTTTTTTTATATATTGAGAATAAAATGGACTTTTTTTTTTATATATAGTGTTATACTACTTCTCTAATATGGAAATCGTCTGCATTATCATGGAAAATATATTTTTTAAATAATAATTTTAATAAATTATTATTATTAATTTGTATAGAAAAATATAGAAGAAAGTCATGGGGTGGCCACAACATACTAGTTTTATTATATAATTATTTTTTTAGGGGGTGAGAAGTATACATTTTATGAAACTTGTTACACGAGTTATGACCAGACTCTGGATTTTTCCTTTATATTTTAGTAAGAAGAATCATTTGTTACATCTAATGAGAATCACTCACTTCCATCATTATAAACTGTATTGTTTAGACGTGTAACATTTCTAGTAATATGAATTTGTGTGTCTTACGAACAATTCAGACTTTTATAAATAATTTCTTTTTATTAGATAGCTTATGCCGAAAAAATGTCTGCCTGTTATATCCCAAAGTAGAATATGTATGCATTGATTACAAGAATCATTTAGTTCCCCTTTTTGGAGAGAAAGGGTTAGTTTTGGTAAAATGTGTGATATGAGTCGATACGAGCAAAATTCAGACCTTTCCGTTATAGCATTTAGAGGGACACACATTTATAAAATTGTCTTTTCATAAATGGGAATATTTTATAAATCTACATTTATATGTCTCAAGAACAAGTCAAACAATTAAGACAACATTCTTTTAAGTCTTGTGTATAATTTACGAAAATATATATTAATTTGACTATTTACAATTCAGTGTAATGAATATGTATCTATTATCCATGAGCCTAATTTGCTCCTCTTCCTTTCCTTTTTTCTTTCTTTCTTTCTTTTTTTTTTTTTTTTTTTTTTTTGGAAGGGGTTGATGAGTAGGAATTACTTTCTATGAATTATGTATTATAAGCTTTCGTCTGATGAAAATCAAGTTAGAGAAATTAGTTGTTATATTTAAAAGTATATTCATTCATTTTATTCTTAAAGAATGGCATTTAATTAACGTAAAGATTCTGAGAATTTACATATGTGCAAATAAAATACAAATAAAAAACTTAAATACAAACATTTAGTAACAATTTTCATTTAACCTGCTTATGAACTCAGACCAGAAAATTGCATATATATAAAAGATAAAGTAAAATAAAATAAACTGTTTATAATATCTCATCACAGAATGTGTATTTATTAAACACAAGCATAATCTGATAGTCTCTTTTTTGGTAGGGGGATTACATTTTTATAAAATACTAGCGGTCTCTTCCCCCTTCGCTGATCACTATACCTAAATGAATTATTTTTAATAATGTCTCAACTGTTTAATTCCTTTATTTATTAATAATCCTCAAAAATATGAACAGTTATCGTTTAATACAAATGAATTATTACTATTATTATTATTATTTTTTTAATAATTCATTAGTAAAAAATAACCCTGGAATAGAAATGTTTTAAAAAAAGAAAAACTGTTGCATAGACTTATTATTACAGTGGATGGGACAATGGCAACCTTCTTGTGTGACACGTGACTATCATTCATAAAAATAGTCACGTGACAATTATAAGTTATAATAGCCGCGTGACTTTCTTACCCCATACAGTAATCCAAGCTGAAAATGTAATGTTTTACACAAGTTTTGCTTGCTTTATCTTTTAATAATAATAATAATAATAATAACAAGAACAATAATAATAATAATAATAAACAACCAAAACAAGTTATCACCAATAACGCGCCAAAAAAGTTTCACTTTTCTCAGCAACGAGCCGACACGTCTTTGCTACACTTTCTTATACTCCCGTAATAAAGCAATGCTCCGTCCATTGTAGTAATAGGTCTATGAACTGTTTTACTAAGAAAAACGTTTGTTTTTGTTATATAGACGAATTAGATACTTAATTGTAACATGCACAGGGCCTGATTTTCCCCCGGGCAAATGAGGTAAGCACTCGATCCCCCAAATCAGCTGTCTTTTGAAATTAAAAGCAATTTACATGTAATCAAAATTCACTTTGTGCATTTTAGGATAAAAAGAGGCCCCTAACTAATCCCCTAGTCAGTCTCTGAACAGGTAAAAGCCTTCTGATATTATATTATGATTTGGAGTTAAATTTACTATTTCTTTATAATTACTTAATCAGTAGTAAATAAAAGCTCCGCGCAGTCACAGTAAAGCGTACCAGTTTTTTATATGAAAACGCACATTTCTCTTCGAATGATTTCTAAGAAATGACCTCATATTCAAAGACGATAGTACTTAATATGGAAGATTTACTGACAGTGACGTCATTCTAATATGTTATAAAAATTACTGATTTTAATTATATTAACACACTACGTCATTTTTACGTATTCACAGCAAAAGGTTTAAGTAGCATGCATAAAATTTTAACGAAAGCGCAGTTTTAGAAGTCTTATTTTTTTTAGAAGGTTTTTAATTGAAATTGACTTGGTCATCGTGTCTTCGTGTCACGCTAGTAAACAAGACGCCTTCATTTTAAAGTAAATATAAGCGGTGCCGTTTGTCGCTCTTTGGCTCAGTTGGTAAGAGCGTCCCGTTAATAGCGTGGTGGTCGTGAGTTCGGTACCCGGAAGGTCCAGCGTGTTAATTTTTGCAGATAATTTGTAGAAAAGGTGTCATTTGATTCAATAAAATTTTTCGTTGCTTATACTAAGAATTTTTTGAGGAGTTTTTTTAAGAAGCATTTTTTTTTTTTTTTTTTTTTTTTTTTTCTTTTTTTAGATATTGGAAAATTTAAAACATTTTAGATGTTAAAAAAGCACAAAATAAAATGTTTCAAGTAAAAAATACATAAAATATTTTTAGAATCTTTATATATATGTATATATATTATATATTACTATTATATGAAATTGGATTTATCATCGGCTTTTTGTCACGTTAAGAAATCAAGAAGCTTCCTTTATATATATATATATATATATATATATATATATATATATATATATATAAAGAAAAAAATGTAAGCAACTCATTGTATCTCTTAATGAATCGGCTGGTTACAGCGTAATGTTGATAATGCGAGAGTAGTGTGTTCTATCCTCACCGGATCGTGGTGTTATTTTTTGCAAATAATTAATAGAAAAAGTGTCAATTGATAAAAGAAAATATTTCGTTGTGCACACAGTATCCTAAGTATTTTTCAAGAGTTTTTTAAACGGCTTTTTATCTAGTTACAAAAAGCACTAAATAAAAATGTAAGTATAAAAATAAATAAATAAATAAATTTTTTAGAAGCTTTTATAAGAAATTGGCTTTGTCATCATTTCTTCGTGTCGCGATAGTAAACAATTAAAGTAAATATAAGCCATTCCGTTTGTGGATCCGTGGCTCAGTTAGTTAGAGCGTGACGTTAATAAAGCGGTGGTTGAAAGTTCGGTCCAGCGTGTCACTTTTTCAGGATAATTAGTAGAAAATGTGTCAAATGATAAAAGAAAATTTTTCGTTGACTACACAATATCTTAAGAATTTTCGAAGAGTTTCTTTAAGAAGTTTTTTTCTTTTTTTCTTTAGATATTAGAAAACACAAATTATTTTAGGTATTAAAAAAAGCTTAAAATAAAAAGTTTCAGGTACAACATACATAAATAAATATTTTTAGAAGTTTATATATATGTATATTACATATCATTATATGAAGTTAAATTTGTCATCGGGTTTTCTGTCACCCTAAAAAACAAGACACTTCCACTTAAAAAAAAAAAAAAGCAAAAAGAAAATATAAGCAATTTATTGTATCTCTATCTCTTAATGGCTCAGTTAGGGCGTCATGATAATTTTTTAAGTAATTAATAAAGAAGGTGTCCGTTCATAAAAAAAAATATTTCGTTGTGTGCACAGTATCCTAATAATTTTTGAAGATTTTTTTTAAATAGCTTTTTATCTAGTTACTAAAAAGCACAAAATAAAAATTTAAATAAAAATAAATAAATAAATAAATTTTTAGAAGCTTTTTATTGAAATTGGAATTCGTTATCGCGTCTTCATGTCACGCTAATAAATAAGGCAGCTCAACTTTAAAGTAAATGTTAGCATTTCTTATAGTCGCTTGTTGGCTCAGTTGGTTAGAGCGTCAAGTTGCTACTACGATGGTGGTGAGTTCCATCCCCGAAGGATCGATGTGTTAAATGTTGCAGATAATTAATAGAAAATGTGTCAATTGATGAAATTTTCCATTGTCTACACAGTATTCTAAGAATTTTTGAAGAGTTTGTTTTTTAAGAAGCTTTTTTTTTTTTTACTTACTTTAAAAAGCATAAAATAAAAAGTTAAATATATATATTCTTTTAGAAGCTTTTTATTGAAATTGGATTTTTATCATCGTGTCTTTGTGACATTCTGAAAAAGAAGGCGCATCCACTTTAATGTAAATTTAAACAACCTTTTCCGTCGCTCGTTAGTGCATCTGGTTAGAGAATCATAGTGATAACGCGATGCTCGTGGGTTCGATCCTCGCAAGCCGATATGTTACTTTTTTGCAGATAATTAATAGAAACAATGCCAATTGATAAACAAATATATTTTTCTTTTGTAGAACATGAAAAATTTTAAATATTCTAAATATTTTAAAAAGCATTCGAGAACAATATTCCTTTTGTATAAATATTTGTTAGATTTTTCTAGAATGTTCTATGATTGTTCTTGACAGCTCTTAGACTTTTGGTTAGAGCGTCATGCTGATAACGCAATGATCCCGAATTCGGTCCTCGAAAGATGATATAGTACTTTTTTTGCAGATAAATAATCGAAAAAAAAATGTCAATTGATAAATGAAAATCTTCCATTGTCTACAAAATATCCTAAGAAATTTTAATTAGTTTTTTTAAGAAGCTTTTCCCTTTTTTGTAACTAAAAAGCACAAAATAAAATTTAAGTAAAAAATAATTTTTTTAAGTTAGAAGCTTTTTATTGTGAAGCCCTAAAAAGCATAAAATAAAATTTATTCTGGCAAAGACATTCTACAAAGAAATGAAAGTTTCAACACTAAGAAAATTTTAGAGATATATATAGGTACTTTCCTTTTGCAAGAGATGAAAATTTTTTAATGTTAAAAATATTTTAAAAAGCTTTCGAGACATTTGAAATTTGTGGCCTAACGAATGCTTATACAAAAACTAATAACTAAAAATATTGGTCTCGAATGCGTTTTAAAATATTTTGAACATTAAAAAATTTTCATCTCTTGCAAAAGGAAAGTACCTATATATTTCTCTAAAATTTTCTTAGTGTTGAAACTTTCATTTCTTTGTAGAATGTCTTTGCCAGAATAAATTTTATTTTATGCTTTTTAGGGCTTCACAATAAAAAGCTTCTAACTTTAAAAAATTATTTTTTACTTAAATTTTATTTAATCATTTAATCATTTTTTTATTTCGAAATTCTAAAAACTTTCTGTAAGAAAAATGTATGCATTGGAAGTAGCCTATATATCAATTTTTAAGTTTCTAACTACATTATTACTATAGAAATCCTACAAAAGTGTGATTTTCCAGAGGATTTCTCCTCACCCTTTCCACTGCGCTACAGATGTCAATCTCCCACAGTGCTTCAACCCTGGTCATAAGCAGTAACTGTGTGAATGAAATCAGTTTGGTGGTTTTGGGGAAGATTTTGAGAAAGAGTTTAAAAGGAAAGAACATTCTTTTGTATTGTGTAGGGTGGCAACGTAGAAGACGGGGAGAAATGGAACGGGAGAGACGTGGAAAGTTACATTAAATCTTCTTTAATAATTTTTAATTTTTTTTTTTTTAAATAATTTTTGTTAATAGTGTCGTATTAAGTATGTATGCGTCTTAAAAAAATTGCTTCATCTTTTTTTTTTTTTTTTTTTTTTTTCATTATGAAGTTTATGAATTTATTTTGCCTGACACAGATGTAAGACATATGTAACCAGATACATACACACAATGACTTTTGTTGTTGTTGTATTAAAATGCGTTATGAGTTGCTAGCAGACATAATTTTGATTTTTACGTGAAAACAATTACCGAGATACCGAGAGTGTTGCAACACATATTGTACTTTTCAATGTTTTCCTCGTCAGTTTTTATACCATAAATATAAACACGTCATAAGGGTAACAATTTTAAGTGGTCCTTTGAAATTTTTTTTTTTTTTTTTTTTTTTTTATGTTAAACATGATTTATAGGTATAGACATGAAATATATGTATGTACTGTGAAACAACATCATTCATAGATTAAAAAAAAAAAAAGTAAAGTAAAAAAAAGAAAAGAAAAAGAAAAGATAAAAAGAAGAAGAATTTAAAAATGTTTCAGACCATTATTTTTTTAAATATCTCGAAGCCTTGAAATTGTGCTGATTTATCGCATAAGTGGAACTTTATAACTCCCTAATAAAACACTAAAAAATCATTTTTTTGTAAAACAAGGACTATTTTAATGGTTTTAAATTTTCTGAGTGGGGAAATGCAACTTAAAATCACAGATCAGGTAAGGAGTAATTATGATTAAAGTTTCCTCATAGAATGAAAGGACATTTGGCTGTCAATTATGATATGCAGTGCAACAGTTTAACTAAAATAAGTTTCTTATTATTATAGTACAATGTAAAACATACCTACGAAATTATTGACACCCGATGCATAAAATTCTGCATAAGGTTTCAGTGCTTGGTATCGTCTTCTGAAACCTCTAGGCCTTCGTCTGAAAGAGCCTTCTTCAAACATATATTCACTGGCCGGATCTATTGTCCAGTAGTGGCCTTTTCCCGGCCTTCCTAATCCTTTTGGTAGCTTGATGAAGCAGTCATTTAAAGACAAGTTATGACGTACAGAATTCTTCCAGCCTTGATACTGTCCTCGGAAGAACTGGAATCTGTCTTGCAAATACTGATATATTTCATTAAGAGTCAGACGTTTTGATGGAGAGCTTTGTATAGCCATTACAATCAGGGCAATGTATGAAAAAGGAGGTTTTTCTTGACGGCGTGCACCTAAAACATTAAAAAAAAAAGATATAATCTCTGCTCATGACCATTATATTCAAATTTATCAATAATTACTATATAATACGCACACACACACACACACACACAACAAATTAGACTGATATAAATTGATGTATAACTAAATTTATTTAAGTGAAACCCAACTTGGTTTTACACATAAACAATATAAATAGAATAATAAACAAAACACAACATATTAACTAATGTAACTAATCCCCGTTGTTATTTGCCATTCGATGTAAGTGTCGGATCCAACTTAGACAACTTTCCATTATTACATCCTTTCTTATTCTCTTTACAGCTCGTTTTAGTTCTGAAATCAGGGTTTTTTTACATTTTACTTTATCGCAGTTCATCTGCTGCACGAATTCATCCTAAATCGAGTAGTCCAGTGGATTTAATTCATTTTTATATCAGAAAAAGGGATTCTGTTAGTCTACTCTTTTCTAAAATTGTGTCGCACCCAATTAGCAAATTTGATTCTTTTCTGCTTTTGGGTTTCTGTGAGTTTTGGTACTATTCGTGTTTTGTATGGTCTTAATCCAATGTTATTTTCAAGTATTCTCTGTACAGACGGTTTTGATAATTTGAGTTTCTTAGCAAGTTTTCTTATGGATATGCTCTTCTTACGTGTCAAGTGACTCTTCACTGTTTGAATCAGATTTTTGGTGCGGACAATGCGTGGACTGCCTGGCGGATGAGATGTTTTAATATTGCCACTCTTTCTAATCATATTACACCACTTAAAAACAGTGGCACAACTTAAAACACCTTTCAAATCACGAAATAATTTGCTTCCGGATTCTCCACTTTTGAACTTGGAAAGTACCAATCTTTGTACTTCTTTGCTCTTCATCCTGTAGTTGCAATGTAATTTTTGCTTTTGAGTTGTTGCACAGATTTTACCAATGTAATTGGGAATCTGTGAAAAATGTATATGTATATATATAATATAAAATTTTTATGCATGCATACAAATAGTAATAGTCTATTTTATTCTGATATACCCGTTATATGAAAATCTTTTCAAACATATCAGTGGAAGTAATGAAAAACCCATATTACCATGGAAATGAAAAAAATAATATTAAATTGAAAGTCTCAATATTAAATTACCATGAGTCTCTTTGAAAAAGAATTGCATCGTGAAGTAGTAAATATCGTGAAGTAGTTAATTTTAAACTTTCCTGCTCACTATCCTTATACTATCATAAAGTGACCTTTCTTTAGATTGATTGATCTCTTTGTTTTTTCTCCTTTCTTTTAGTACTTATAGTTCCTCAGATTATTATCTGTCTGGTTCAGGTCCCATTTTCTCTTTATCTTGTGAGATATCGGGAAATTAGTAACGATATTTTAGATATTTTATCTTTTGTTGCTTCAGAAACATTTTACAAATTTATTTTCTCTACAGCAAAATTTACTTGGATAAACATATTGCTATGTTTTGGAAAGTATCTTTGTTATTATTTTTAATTTCTTAATTTCACATGATTAATTATAAATATAGTCTACTCTTGTTACGTTATTTCATTGTTTACAGAATGGTTACTCTCTTTTATGCCCTACTCTTTGCATAGTATTAAAATAAAATTATACTTTATATATATAATTAAAATGGTAATTAAATGATATATTAAAATGCATAATTAATATATATAGTATATATATATATATATATATATATATATATATATATATATATACAGTCGAACCTCGTTAACGTGAATTACTTTTAACATGAACTGTTTCCACAATCATCGTCAAAATGAAGATTAGTTACTGATAGCATGAACTACTGGTAACACGAACACATTTTTTGCCCCCCTTGAGATTCACGTTAACGAGGTTCGACTGTATATATAATTAAAAATACAATTAAAAGCCTCCCTTAAACTTAGCGCTCTCCCACTAATCCACTGATCACGCCTCAATTAACTTTTTATTAATTCATTTTCTAAATATTTCAGTAACTCCAAATTCATTAACTGTTTCTCATTTCTTAAGCCTATTTTATTTTATTTTTTGATAAAACAAAACCATGATTTCATTATCCTATGCAATTTCAACGTAATTTTCTAGAAAATCTAGAAGATTCTTCTCCCCCCCCCCCCTTTTCTTGTATCGTATGATTCACCTAAGCCAATCCTGGCAATCACGATTGCGCTTACTTCGAGTGGAAAAGAATTTTAGTTTTTTTTTTTTTTTTAGAGAAGTTCGATGTTAATTAGCAATCGAAAAACATGACTTATACAGTCGGTAAGAAAAGTATCCGAACACTAGCAAAAATTCCTATATAAAAAAGTACACTTAATACTGTTTTGCCAAATAAATCCTTGTCGAATCCTGTTCTTAGTCAGTGTAAGAACATGATTCGACAAGGATTTATTTAACAAAACCGTATGAAGTGTACTTTTTTTACATAGGAATTTTTGCTAGTGTTCGGACACTTTTCTTACCGACTGTACTTGCTTTGCTTTTGATTTGGAAAGGCGCGATGTGGTGTGAACTGACAGCACCACTGAAGTAACAGAATCGAGTAGGTTTAGTATAAAAGCTTATATTTCAAATTAATATTTATAAATTCATCTACATTAGGTTTTTTCAATAAAATATGTATTCAGGCAACAGTTCTTATGGTTTCTGATATATTTGTTTATAGATTTTAAATCTTAAAAATGTGTTTTCTGTGTCTGCATTTTTTTATGAACTCACGATCTTCAAATGTCTAAAACTTCTATATACTTAATTAAGAAAAGACTTAATATATATACAGTACCCGCCGTTTTATAAAATCACTGGTTAATAAAATCAGCCGCTTAATCTGATCAAATTGCTGGGTCCGGAATCAAATCAGTGGAAACTGCCGCTTAATAAAATCAGCATCGCCGGTTAATAAACTCAAAAGAAAATCTCTTCAACAGTAAAAAATGATCATGTATGTAAGCTAAACAACGAATTATATTTTCTCACTCGATTTTTGAAATGAAAACAAGAAACAAAACATAGTAAGCCATCACATTATTACTTTTTGCAAAAAGTTTACGCCTCAAAAGAAAAAAAAAACTAGTATGTTGTGGCCACCACAAGACTTTCTTCTATATTTTCCTATACATATTCAATCAGTAACAATATTAAAAAAAAAAAAAAAATACGATTTTTTTTTTCTGTTTTTTTTTTTGTTAAAAGTAAAAAAAATCGATAACTTTGTTTTAAATTATCACAGATTTATGGTTCAACCATTCGTTTTAAAGGTATTGACGAGATCTTTCGAATGATACCCATCTTCAAAATTTAACCCCCCTGGGGGGGTACTTCCCCCCAAGGGGGGGAACCGATGCCCCCCCATGCACAATTTTTTTTCCTAGTTAACTACTACTATTATCAATAATTCATATTAATTTTACAATCACAAGTTTAAAATAACTCTCATTATGCCCATTTATATGGAATTTTGTCCTATAAAATGCGATCACAGCGCCACCTGTTGAGCTATTGATCCCCAAATCTAATGGGCACCAGTTCATGTCAGGGTGCAACTAAATACCAAGTTTGGTTAAATTTCATTCATTGGTTCGTGAGATACAGCGTCCACAAAAAAATGATACAGACACACAGACAGACAGACAGACAGACAGACAGACACACAGACACACAGACAGACAGACATTTTTTAAAAACTATCAATTCGTGTTCAGGACATCCCAAAACGTGTAGATCCGTCAAAAAACGGAGGTCGAAAATTTTCGCGAATCCAATACTTTCTCTATATTACATATAGAAGAAAGTAAAAAAAAAAAAAAAAACACGCCTCGCCATGTGTTGTAGTTATGGATTCAAGCACTAAATTCGGCAAATGATTGTCCATTGAGTATTTTTTTCTGTCTTTAAATATTCAAATATAGTTTCCAGTTCTTATTTTGAAGCAACTTAGCTGCGAGATAAGATAAAGCGTAAAATTTCAGTAAGGTATGATCGTTTTCTTCTAATGTATAGTCAAAGGAAGGCGGTTTCAAAGCTTGAAATTTCTCATTTTGCTTCATGTATAAACATAAGAATAAAAATGATATTAGTGCCTAAATTGTACTAAACGGAAGACTAAACCGCAAGCGAAAATGATTAGGAAATCCAAAAGTCATCAATGCAGCAGTTCTAGAATGCCAGGTCAAAGAAAATTTTACGTAATTTTGTCCTTAAAAGCTGAAAATTTTACATGAATGATAAGCAACGAAAACTCCATTCCAACGGATGGCTAGTTGATAGATGGAAGGGTGAAGAATTTCTTCCCATATTCAGGTAATGAATACTCTTTTATTGAGTTCGGGCATGTTTGCCGGATATAAAAATCAGCCGCTTAATAAAATCATTTTTATACAAACAAACGTGATTTTATAAAATGGCGGCTACTGTATATCATAGCCTCCTTATTTAGATGCCTGTCGCGTGGCTCTTAAACTTGGCAACAGGTCGAACGGTAGGCAGCGCCACCTGGCACGGATTGCGCGATTTTTTTATTCAACTGTCACCAATAATTTTAAGAAGTGATATGTGATATATATAATCCACATTTCTTCGATTCTATTCGCCTTTTTTGTATTTCAAATCCCACATTTAAAAATTTTTGGTGACAGTTGAATAAAAAAGTCGCGCAATCTGTACCAGGTGGCGCTGTCTACCGCTTGAACTGTTGCCAAGCTTAAGAGCCCCGCGACAGGCATCTACTTAAGGATGCTATGTATATATACATACATACATATATATATATACACATATATATATACATATATATTATGTTTAATAGAACCTACTTAAAATAATTAGGGATGGGTTTTTTTAATTTATTAATAAATTTTTGCGAAAAAAATTAAAAAGTGCACGTGTATGTAAAAAATTGGGACAAAGAAAAAAAAGAAAAAAACCATGTTTTTTGTTACATTTTTATTTTTAATATTTTTTCTTTTGAAGATATTCCACAATCCATCCCTAATTCTTTTAGGTAGGTTCTATTAACACCCCAAAAATATATATATTAAGATTATTTCTTAAAAATCTGTGGAAGTTTAAGCATTTTTAAGATCACGAATTCATGAAAAAATGCTAACTGAGAAAACCCATTTTAAATATTTGAAATCTCTAAAAAAATATATAAAAAATCATGAAGAATATTGCCAGAAAATATATTTTATTGAAGAAACCTAATATAGTTCAATATACAAACATTAAGTGAAAATATAAGGTTTTAGATGAAAAGTACTTCAGCGGTGCTGTAAAAGGTACCAAGTCCCCTCAAAGAAACCACTAAACACGACTACATTAAATTAATTTAATCTTTTCTGCTTTTTACTTTCTCTTACCCTTACGGTAGAGAAAGTATTGTTTTTGGGTTGAATTTTCGAAAGTCAGTTTTTGTTATATTTACATGTTCTGAGGTCCCCTGAATACGAAAATCATGTTTTTTAGCGAATGGTCTGTGTGTGTGTGTCTGTTAGCAGCATATCTCAAAAACAAATAGTAGCAGAAATTCCAAACTCGGTATTCTAAATGTGTATCATATACGGATGCTACAGTCGGTAACAAAAATTTCCGAACACTAGCAAAAATTCCTGTATAAAAAAAGTACACTTAATACAGTTTTGTTAAATAAATCCTTGTCGAATCCTGTTCTTAGTCAGTCTAAAAACAGGATTCGACAAGGATTTATTTAACAAAACTGTATTAAGTGTCCTTTTTTTATATAGGAATTTTTGCTAGTGTTCGGAGACTTTTGTTACCGACTGTACACTAAGCTTTTCGTTGAGATGAAGCAAATGGTTCGTGTACAGGGACACTCAAAAGTATTCAAATACATTACGTCTATGGGGGGAATTGCAGGTAAGTAGAGTTTAACATCTATAGACTGCACTAATCCAAATGAAACGAATATATATTTTTTGTAACAGAGATAGTCAACTGGGAAAAAAAATTGTGTATGTAGGAGCCTCGCCTCCCACCCTGGGGGGAAGTCCCCCCTCGAGGGGAGTAAATTTTCATGGTGAGTATCTTTCAAAAGAGTTCGCCAATACCTTTAAAACGAATGGTTGGACCATCGATCTGCGATAATTTAAAATAAAGTTATAGATTTTTTTCATTTTTAACAAAAAAAGAAAAAGATTTTTTTTTTTTTTTAAATGTAATATTGAGAATAAATTCAACTTTTTTTGGATATTTAGTGTTATGCTACTTCTCTAATATGGAAATCGTCTGCATTATCATGGAATATAATTTTTTTAAATAATAATTTTAATAAATTATTTTTACTGAGTGAATTTGTATAGGAAAATATCGAAAAAAGTCATGTGGTGGCCACAACACACTAGTTATTTGCTGTTAGTTGCTTTAATAATATTTAACCATTTCTAGGAAAGCTGTTCAGGAATTGAAATAAATTCCTCATAGAAATATGGTAAATAATGTATGTTTTAAGCTAAATATTCATCACTTGTTTTTTGTATTAACACGTTTTGAGGCTTCCTGATTACCGTAGTCAAATTTTTTAACGTTTGATCTTTGTCTGTGTCTTTTAGAGTAACTTAAAAACAAATAAGTTTAGGAGATCCAAATATTGTATTTTAAAGTTAATATAAGGTTGTTGCTGGAAAAGTTTGATCAAGATTGATAAGTTTCAATGAATGTTGCGTGTGAAAATTTCCTGTATAATTTAAATAAACTTTTAATTTTAATAACAGAATTAAATTTTATATAAATGTAGGTGCATTAATAAAATGGGGGGTTGAGGGGGCGGTAGCCCCCCCTTCACACAGAATTAATTATCACATAAAACTCTTCCGAAGCCTAATTTGAATTGTTTAACATAGGTTTACATAACAGCCACTCGTTATCTTACCTCTTAGTCTCCAACCTGCATTTATAGTATTAAATTTCATGGTAAGAGAAAGTCGAGTGAGTGACTCACCAGATTATTTTTATTGATTAATATATCATATATGTACGTATAAATATATAATTTAATATTTTATTTACAAAAATCATTCTTTATTATTATATTTTATTTGTTTATGCTCTATAAGTAATAGTGCACTATTTGAAGTATTTCGCAGTTATACAATTAATATTTTATCAATATGAACATAATAGAACCCATAAGGAATTAAAATTATGCTATATATTCATAATTAACACAAATACAAAGATTAAATAATATTTTTTTAACATTGCGTACAAGAATGAATGTCCATGAGAGATCGTATTATTAAATTAGTTCGCAAATCTATTGTAAATTTTTTACTAAATAAAACTGCTCGCGAATGTGTAAATAGATAAAAGAAATTTCCACACGTGACAATTTGTGAAACAATTTTTACTTTCCGAACACTATAGTGAGGAAAGTATTGTAATCATGTCAAAAACCCTAATTTGAGATTTTGATGTTTCTATATGTTTCGAGATCCAATGAGTCCGTTTTCACTATTTTTGCGATGATGTGTGTATGTATGTGTGTATGTATGTGTGTATGTATGTGTGTATGTATGTATGTGTGTGTGTATGTGTGTGTGTATGTATGTGTGTATGTATGTGTGTATGTATGTGTGTATGTCTGTGAGTGAACACGCTAGCGTCTAAACGCTTTGTTCGAATAAGCTGAAAGTTGGTACGTATATTGTAAGTCACCATAGTACGAAACCTATAGATTTTGGTGAATCTAGCACTTATAGTTTTTTTTACAGGGACACAAAGAAAAATTCTTTATCATTATGGCCTATGGGACCAAAACCTTAAAAGTGCAATAGCATCTAAACGCCTTATTCAATTGAGCAAAAAAATTATACACATATTACAGGTCACAAATACTCAATCTGTATAGATTTTGGAGAATCTAGCACTTATAGTTTTTTTACAGGGACACCAAGAAAAATCCTTTATCATTATGGCCTATAGGGCCAAATTTTTAAAAGTGTGATAGCGACTAAACGCCTTATTAATCTGAGCAAAAAATTTGTGCACATGTTATAGGTCACAGTTGCACCAACTGTATAGATTTTGGTGAATTTAGCACTTACAGTTTTTGTACAGGGACACAAAGAAAAATTCTTTATCATTATGGCCTATTTGACCAAATTTTTAAAAGTGCGATAGCATCTAAACGCCTTATTCAATTGAGCTGAAAATTTATATGAATATTATAAATCACTGTTAGCGTTAAATAAAACTTTGTGTAATAGATGGAAAAAAATACTCAAACACTCTATTATGGTTTTCTCTCTTTTGTTTGTTTAACAACTCCTCTTTCTTTACTTTATCTACAAAACTGTTAATTATTCAATGTTCGGAAAGTCGAGTGGAGTCACTCCAGATTTTTTTTTTTTTTTACTTTCCGAACACTATAGTGAGAAAAGTATTGTAATCATGCCAAAAATCCGAATTTGAGATTTTGATGTTTCTATACGTTTCGAGGTCCCCTGAGTCCGTTTCCACTATTTTTACGATGATGTGTGTATGTATGTGTGTATGTATGTGAGTGAACACGCTAACGTCTAAACGATTTGTTCGAATAAGCTGAAAGTTGGTACGTATATTGTAAGTCACCATAGTACGAACCCTATTGATTTTGGTGAATCTAGCACTTATAGTTTTTTTTTACAGGGACACCAGGAAAAATTCTTTATCATTATGGCCTATGGGGCCACATTTTTAAAAGTGTGATAGCGTCTAAACGCCTTATTAATCTGAGCAAAAAATTTGTGCACATGTTATAGGTCACAGTTGCACCAACTGTATAGATTTTGGTGAATTTAGCACTTACAGTTTTTGTACAGGGACACAAAGAAAAATTCTTTATCATTATGGCCTATTTGACCAAATTTTTAAAAGTGCGATAGCATCTAAACGCCTTATTCAATTGAGCTGAAAATTTATATGAATATTATAAATCACTGTTACACTAACTATAAGCATTTTGATGAATCTAGCATATATAGGTTTTTACAGGGACACAACGAAAAATTCTTTATTCAAAGTTCAGTAGCGTTAAATAAAACATCGTGTAATATATGGATAAATATACTCAAACACTCTATTATGGTTTTCTCTCTTTTGTTTGTTTAACAACTTCTCTTTCTTTACAATTGTTTTATTAAAATCCCACAATCAACTTATTGGAAGAAAATCATATTTAATGACATTTTTATTTTTCCGACTGAGTGAAAATAATGCCTGGACCGGGAGTCGAACACCGGATTTTTCACTTACAAGGTCAAGGCTCTACCAATTGAGCTATCCAGGCCGACAACCGGTCGACATTAAAGGTTGTCTGAGTGAGTAATGTCGACCGGTTGTCGGCCTGGATAACTCAATTGGTAGAGCCTTGACCTTGTAAGTCAAAGATCCGGTGTTCGACTCCCGGTCCAGGCATTATTTTCACTCAGTCGGAAAAATAAAAATGCCAAAACCTCTTTCTTTACTTTATCTACAAAACTGTTAATTATTCAATGTTCGGAAAGTTGAGTGGAGTGACTCCAGATTTTTTTAAACTCACCTTATAAAATCATTTATGTTAACTTGTGTAATACAATAACAGATAGATGATACAAATATATATCCTGTATCATCTAATAGAAAATAGATGATGCAAATATATCTGTACCCCAGGGGTAAAGGACACCATGTCCATTTTGTGAAAGGTGTTAGCACCATGTCCTTTAAGTGCATTTTTACTTTCTTCTATATGTAATATAGAGAAAGGATTGGATTCGTGAAAATTTTCGACCTCCGTTTTTTGACGGATTTACACGTTTTGGGATGTCCTGAACACGAATTTATAGTTTTTACAAAATGTCTGTCTGTCTGTGTGTATCAAGATTTTTGGGGACACTGTATCTCACGAACCAATGAATGAAATTTAACCAAAGTTGGTATTTAGTTGGTCCCTGACATAAACTGGTGCTGATTACATTTGGGGATTAATCGCTCATCAGGTGACGCTGTGATCGCATTTTTTCTAAATTTTTAACATGGCAGTTATAGGACAAAATTTCGTAAAATGTACATAATGAGAGTTATTTTTAACTTGTGATTGTAAAATTAATAGGAATTATTGAAAATAGTAGTAGTTAGCTAGGAAAAAAATTCTGTGCATGTGGGGGCATCGCTTCAACATGGGTATCTTTCAAATGGTCTCATCAATACCTTTAGAACGAATGGTTGAACTAGAAATGTGTGATAATTTAAAACAAAGTTATCGATTTTTTTTACTTTTAACGAAAAAAATCGTTTTTTTTTTTTTTTTTTTTTGTTAAATATTGTTACTGAGTGAATTTTTATAGGAAAATATAGAAGAAAGTCTTATAGTGGCCACAATATACTAGTTTTATTTATATAGAGCTATTAAGCACAGATATCCTGTTATATAACTATGAAGGAGATTAGACAGTAGAAAATAAAACCATGTCCATATCCTTTATTCATGAGGAATGCATTTAATTGTAGCTCATCAAACACATGGTTCTAACTTTTTTCACAAAATGGACATGGTGCCCTTTACCTCCGGAGTACAGATAGGCTCTATATCCTCCAAACAAAAAGATCGTATACTGTTAAAAATTTCAGTTCAAACTTGAACTACGGTATGGAGTAAGGTTATAAGCAATACCATAATGTGGTTCAACCTCACTTTTAAATTTTCTACATTTTTTTAAATTGAATTTAAGTTTCACCTAATCTTAATGCTACGCGTGGTTGGAAACATAGGGTAAAGGGCAAATTTTGCGCAGTAACTCACTCATGGGCCAAAATAAGACCCTAGAAAATTTAGCCCCTTTTATAAAAATCAACGAAACACAGAATTAGCGGGCAAGAAAACGTGGCACAGTGCCACTGTTTTTGACTTGAGAGAAGAAGGTCTTCAGTTCGATACCCGTCTCGATTGAATTTTGATTTTTTTTTTTTTTTTTTTTTTTTTAAACGTAATACCAATATTTGGTTCACCATAAAATTACCAAATCATGGTAAATGGTTAAACCATTGGGTGGTTGCAGCTACTTCAGTACCATGTTCTGGTTCAAATTAACACCAAATTTTTAACAGTGTATTAGATGTACAGGTGATGATTAACATGTCAGCCTACGCTCGTTGCTTAAAAGTAAATTTAAAGTAATTACTCAAAACGATGTAATTAAAATAATGTAATTTTTGTTTAGTTTTGTATCGTAGGTTACACTGTCAGTCACCAGCGATTATCGCGGCCAAAACGGAAAGTTTAGCGTCAGTCAGTGGTGACTGACGTGACTTGAACGGAAAGTTCAGTGTCAATCACCGGCGACTGACGCGGCCTGAATGTAAGTTTCACTGTCAATCTGCGATGACTGACGTTTTTTTTTTTACCAAAAAGTGTAATTATTTTGTTTAAACTTGAACTCCTAAATGTTGTAAAATGTCTCAATCGGATAATGGAAGTTTCAAATCGTTTATGTAAATTACTGTCTTAGAGTTATTAAATTTTGCGTACATATGCATTGAAATATAACAATATTAAATATAAACTATTTAAAACCTAAATTTTTGAAACAAAATTTTAATTTTTGAATTTTTTTTTTTTTTTTTTTTTTTTTTTTATGTTAAAATGTTCTATGGTAACCAAATTAAATTTTCTTCCTCGATTTTATATTACTATAGTTTAGCAATATATTATAAACATATTTGGGTATTGTTTTGTGAACCGATTGGTAAATTATTATTTTTTCAATTTTGTTTTAAGGCTGAAATTTAAGGCAAATATTTTATATTCAAACATATTTATATAATTTGCAAGTAAGGTGACGATATCGATATCGGTTCTTACTCATCTCCGAGAAAAGCCGTTGCCCTAGGCAACGGAAAAGCAAACTTATCGCAGCCATGTTTAGGCCTAAGTACTCCTATGTCGTTTGTTCAACTTACGGAAAAATATACACGTAATCTGTTTTGTATCCCATCTATTCTTATTTATTTTCTCTAAAACCTTCAAAAACTATCCAATTGCAATGTTTAAATTTCTAAATTAAATGTAAAGGATCACCGGCTATTATAAACAACGCAATAACAGATAAAAACAAACCAAAACTGTTACCATTCAGAAAATGCAAATTTCAAATGGACGACTCTTTAATTCCGAATGAACGATTTTTTGAGCGTTTCATTAAAAAAACTCTTAATCATAGATATAGTAATTTATATAGATCTATTATCCCATTGTTATCATGCAAAAATTTTTGATGCCGAAAAAATTTTTTGGCATCAGCCATATAGTGGTATTGATACCATTGAAACTCGGCAATTGTAATAGAATAGAATAAAATGTTGAATTTTCAAAATGTTGAAATATTGCGTCTTTTAATTTTCTAATAAATTTATAAAAAAGAAATGGATAAGTTATCATAAAAGTAAATTATATTTGACTAAATTATGAAAAATATAATTTTTATAATCAGTTGCATTGTTATTATTATGAAATAAAAACTGGTTTGATTTTTAATGGGATATGTTTTTTAAAGTTTGATATTTTTTAAGATTTTATATTAGTAAGTAACACAGAATTTTCAAAATTCTTTTAAAATGGTTAATTCTTTTAAAAGGTTAGCAGCGGCGTAGGTAAAGAACGTTAGTTTTAGTATATAAAAAGCGTTTAACTTTAAATATTAACTAAATTAATAAATATATAAAAGAAAAAAAGAAATAAATAAAAAGAAACATTAATTTGAAATTGTATCTGCAGTTTTTCATTCACCTTTAGTACATAAATTATTCATAAATTTTATTTTCTAAATTGTCTGTGTGTATTCTCTCGGAGAAAGACGGCCATATTGTGCACTTTTCTCCGAGTAAAAGGGAATCATTTCCCCCCCCCCCCCCCAATGATCAGTCTATGTCATATTACTATATATATGCTCTTAATATATTTTCAAAAGCATATTAAAGCCTTAAAATTCTTAAAACATTTGTTTGCAGCCGGTTTTGAATGTTTTTTAATCATTTTTTGACTCTTTTACTATGAAATTCGCAAATGAAACACTTTTTATATAAACAATGCAGAGAATAGTGAACTTTCTTATTCAAGCTTTGCACATTTTAAGCTGAATTTAATGTTTTTCTGTGAATGTTTTACAGTTGATTAAGAATTGCAGCAGCTTTTTAGTTTTATCTTTAACCTATGCATATTTCCAATTAATAGTTGCAATTTAGTTTGGATTACTTTTGTACTTTACTTTACTTATTATGCAATTTATTTTGGAAAATGAACATCGTTTTGAAGATTTATCGTTCACATTCCGTCATTTTTGACGGGTTTATATAATAGTTTTAAAATATTTTCCTTACTACCGATTTAACAAAATAATACCCAGATATGTTTAGAATATATTGCAGCACCATAATAATACATAATTAGAAGAAAATTTAAAAACAGTTACGAGGGAATATTTTTAATTCTGAATTTTTTTTTTTTTTTTTTTTTTTAATATTTTTTTAGAAATTCTGACGAAACTTAATATTATTACATTTCAAAGGATATGTATGTAAATTTTCATATATCTTATAAAGTAATATATAGATATATATATAATGGTTTCCATGGAGATTTTATTTAATCTTTGTTTTAATATATTATTTCACTTAATTTCTCATTCTATAAGGTTCTGCTGCTTCGATCGGGGCGTGAAATGATATAAATTGCTATGATTAGCAATATTGTTTTACGAAATCGATGCAGCTTCCATAGCTTTATGAAGTACTCGCCCCCTGATGAGTATACTTCTAATTATAGGCATTTATATCCAATTAATTCTGTGGTTAATTATTTGTTTTCTCTGTCATTAGTTTAATGGTCCTTTTTTATTATCATTCATGTCGGCGTAAGTATTTTAAGTTATTATTGTAACTCATTGGTTCTTAATCTATAACGCAACTTTTTGTGTCAGTCTTTCCTCTATGTTAAATTCAGTTCTATATTCTTGTGTGTTGTTATTGTTTTAGTTCTATTAATTGCTAAATTTTGAGATTAAATTTTATTACGCTATCTATTATATATATATATATATATATATATATATATATATATATATATATATATATATATATATATATATATATATATATATATATCAATATATATATATATATCATTATTATTATCTATAACGTCTACAATCTCTTGGAGAATTACAAAAGTTTTTAACGAAAAAAAAAAGCATATTTTCTCTATTTTTATTTTTATTTTATTTTTCAATTAAAAATTTTTGTTCAAAATTTTGAGCATAAAAAAGAGCAAGATTTAAACAATATTTTATAAAAATTTCAACAAAAGTTTTGGAAAATTCAATTGGTGGGTCCTGATTTTCTGAGATCCTTACAAGAAGCGGTGGACAAGATTTCTCAAAAAACTAATGCCCCGATCTTATTGAAGCTTTGCACACTTCTTGAAAATAGAATTTACTAGTGCTTGAAAGAAAGATTTCATTTATTTACTCATTTATTTATTTATTTATTTTATTCCAACTAATTTTACAAGGCTAAATGTGGGACAAAAAGTGTCAAAAATCGTATTGTTTTTGCATGCAAATCTGACAAAGACTCGACATTCAGTTTTTTTTTTTTTTTTTTTTTTTAATCTTTCGTTGGTATCTTCCATCCCGAAAGCCAAAGCCAAAGCCAGTGTTATTCTATGTGGAAATAATTATAACTCGCTAACTAATACGTAGTTTTAAATTCCGTTTTAACACTCACTTCTGTCAGAAAATTCATAACTGCTAAATTAGTTCGTGTTTCACAAAAAATTGATTTTTTAATTTATCAAAGTTACTTTAAATCTACAAAAAAAAAAAAAAAAATCATTTCGCGAAAATTTGCATTTTATAGGTTTAAAATTAAAAAAAAAAAAAAAAAAAATCACTTTTTAGAAAATAACCAATTTAACAGTTATGAATTTTCTGAATGTGAAAATGGAACATAAAAATGTGTATTAATTTATGACTCACAAAGGGATTTATTTCCCTCATAGAGTAACATCGGTTTTGGCTTCCGTCAACAATAAATTGGGAATCCCCTTTAGTAATTTTTTATATGTTTTTATAAAATGAAAGTTTTTATTAAGACTGAGGACTATTAGTCTCAATCTGCGGATTTTTATGATACCAGTTTTCAATAATGGGACATTTATCGAAATCTAAAATTTATCGAAAATATAATTGAATAACTTGAAAGCAATGTTATAATTTGAAAAAAAAAAAAAAAAAAACTAATAGTTCTCCGTCCTAAACTAAATTTTGCTTTTGCCAGAATTTCATCAAAATCTTTTTTTTTTTTTTTTTTTTTTTTTGAAAGAAAATGAAAAGAAAAGAAAATTAATAATAATCAGTATCGAAACAAACACTATCAAAAAAGTTTTTTTTTTTTTTTTTAATAATTTTGAATTAGGAAATAAAAAATGCGCGTGAAAAATGAAAAAAAAAAAAAAAAAAAAGAAAAAAGAAAAGAAAGAAAGAAAGAAAGAAACAAGATAATTAAGTTTGAATTTGAGTTCGTAATGTAAGGATGCCATTGATATAGTAACTTTTTTTTTTGTAAATTGTTTTTAATAAATTAAAATGCTGATATCATAATAGCGATAGTAAAGAACTTTACGAGAAACGTCCGAGTAACTTCGGTGCCAAATTTCAAATTTCGCCAAAGGAATCCTATACTAAAGCTTTTTATTTATTTATTTATAGTATATTTACATAGTTTTAGAAAATAGAAAATTTCTGTAGGAAAATTATCAAAACTTTCTAATTTTGTCTATTTTGTCTATTTTTTATTTTTATTTTTTATTTTTTATTTTTTATTTTTTATTTTTTTACTTTTTAATTTTTTTACTTTTTAATTTTTTTACAGTGGATAGTTATTTAGAAGAATAATGTAATTAATTGTATTTAAAACTTTTTGTGTATGGCAATATAGATTTAAGATTCAATTTAATGCACTATAGAGTAAAATAACATTTTTAAAGGTTTCTCTTTGAAAATACTCAATCAACGTTTTGTAGAAGAAAACTATTTCGATAAAAATGGTTGAAATGAAACAAATGGTATCTAAAAGAAGCGTAAAAGAAAATAAAACATAACATAAAAGTCTTTTTAAATTTATCTTAAGTACCCGAAATTATCCTTATGTCATTTGTTGTTTAGTAAAAGACATTCTTTTCATTTTGGAAAATATATTTTTATTTTTAAAATCTACAGTATAACGTTTCAATGTATAACTGAAGTAATCTAAATAGTTTAATTTACTCTTATTTAACTCTTTTATTCAGGAATAATGAAAATGGAATGCCCTGTGTCAAGAATTTATAGTAAGCGGGTTCAGTTGAGGTGAGGGGTTTAACATCACGCTGTAACTATACAGTGGACAATTGGCGACGGTCTGGGACTTATTCCTTTTAGATAATCGAAATATAATATCTTTAGATTATCGGATAATCTAAAAGGAAATTCCCTTTAAGTAATCGAGTTTGGCCGTGATTAAACTTATCAATCTACTCTCCAGTTTTGTGAGGAACAAATCTGGGTCGAAAAGTGGATTAATTGAGAGTTCACGGACACTGTAAGAAACTTTATTTATTCTCCAGAGCAGCGTCCTCCCACATGACTTTCACAATTTACTCTAGTAGAGATTGATAATTTTAAATTTTAAAGGTCTTTATATTTTATATAATCTATTTTCTGTTGTTCAAACCCCACGGTTTTGAAAGAACAGAAGTTTAGCGTGTTACTGTAGACAGTTTCCTCTGACCCTAACTTACGCAGTGGCAATAAGTCATAAAACACAAGGTTTAACAATTTCCAAAGTTAAAATAGACATAGATCGGAGAAGCTACGATCGAGCATATATATATGTGTGTGTCTTTTAGCGCACAAACACACACACGTATACATATGTGTGTGTGTGTTATGTATACACATAACATTAACTTTGTTTACAATTACAATAAAGATCGTTATAATTCTATCTGTAAATCAAAAGCACGCGAGGACAAGCAATATTTCCTACAAAATAGCATGGCGTTAATTAGATCGGCACATCTTATGTAGCAACTTAATCATTCTCCGTGTAATAATTAATAAATAATAGCCCGGGCCTGCAATTAGAAAACAGAAAAACCGTATAGGATTTTTTCTTTCTTTTTTACAGTTTTTGCTGATTTTTACTAACTAAAACCGAAAGAGATAGCAAACAAACAAACAAAAAAATTCCATTATGTCAATGTTTTTTTCTTTTTTTCAATGTATTATTTCTTTAACCATGCTAATTTCTGTTCATTTAACTGAGCTCGATCGGGATGTTTTAGTCATGTATCTTATGTTATATACCCGGCTGCCTGAAAATAATGTTATCTTGACAATAATCATCTTGACAAAACTTTTCAAAGAAAAAAACCAAAAATTAAAAAAATATATATAAATAAATCAGATTATTTTGTAATTTAAATTTTTGACTTATAATTTTCAAACTTTTAAAATACAAAATAATAACTACTGCGTTTTAAATAATGCAATTATCTAAATTTTTGACAATCAGAAATAACATCTAAAATAAACTTTGTGCATTACAAGTGTACATAATACAAAATAAAATTTTGAAAATTTCACTTTAGGGGACTGAAACAGGGAACATTTTTTAAATAACTTTATTATTAAATTCTAATAGTTATTAGTAATTTTAAACGATTAAAACATGCAAAGTTCAATATTTTTAAATTGTAAAAATATGTAAAATGTGATATATACTATTAAAAAATCACCTATTGTAGTGTTTCTTTATATAGTAACTTTCTGTATAGCTTTGTACAAAGTGCCTAAAAAGATTGAACCGTGATTCAACTTTATCTGTTAGAGATATGTGGATAATGTAAATTGAAAAAAATTTCAAAATATGGTAGGAAAGAAGACTGAGTTAAAGAAAAACTTTCTACCGATCAGTTTAAATAATCTGGTTTGTCACTCACACAACTTTCTCATACCCTGAAATTTAATACTATGAATAGATTATGGAGAACAAGGAGCAAGATAACCAGTACTGTTATATAAACTTTTTTTTTTTTTAAATAAGGCTTCGGAACAGCTTTATTTGACAAATAATTCTGAGTGAGGGTGGGAGGGGGTCTACCGCCCCTTCAAACCCCCGTTTTAATATTGTCCGTATGTTTATAAAGAATTCAAATCTGTTATTTAATTTAAAAGGTTTTAGACAACATATGCACGCACCGTTTCTTGAAACTTATTAATCTTGATCAAATTATTTTAGTAACAAACTTATATTAACTTCAAAATGCACCATTTGAATTGCCCGGAATTATTTACTTTTAGGTTACTCTTATAGGAGACAGAGATAAATATAAAACGTTAAAAATTTGACTTCGGTATTACAAAAACTCCAAAACGTGTAAATATACAAAAAAAAAAAAAAAAAAAAAAAAGCAAGCGATGAATATTTAGCTTAAAAAATACATTATTTACTGTATTATTATAATTAATTAATTTCATTTCCAGAGCAGTTTTTCTGGACATGGCAAATTATTATAGTAAAGAACTTCCACTAATTACATTTAATAATAAAGAATTTTTTCACTTAAGGGCCCGCTTCACTCACCGCCGATGGGAGCCGAAGCTAACGTTATTCTATGGGAAATTTTTCTTTACAAATAACTTATTAACTAATACATATTTTTAAATTCTGTTTTCACATTCCGAAAATTCCCAGCTGTTAAATTGACGGACCTTTTTTAAAAAAATTATTTTTTTAATGTTTTATATTTTATTTTAAAGCTGCAAAATACGAATTATCAAGATGTGAATTTTTTTTCATTTTGCAATTTCAAAATAAAATATTAAAAATTAAAAAAAATACATTTCTAAAAAACAGTTGGGAATTTTCTGAATGTGAAAACAGAATTTAAAAATATGTATTAGTTAATAAGTTATTTGTAAAGAAAAATTCCCCATAGAATAACATTGGCTCGGGCTTCCGGCGACGATAAGTGAAAAGGGCCGTTAAATATTGACAGGCCTGTATATCTTGTAAAAGTTATGTACACACTACAGGGTATGGTGCACATAAACATAAACCTATATTAATAGAACATAAAGCACAATCTCAAATACATTTCCATCAATTTTCATGTATTGTCGCACAATAATCTAGAGTTTTTGTCTAGCTCTGTAAACGAACGGTGAATGATTTTCATGACAAATTCTACGTGAAACATTTTTCTACGTTCAAATTTTTTAGTTTATCAATTTTATGCGATTTTTAAAAATAATTTTAACAGAAATACTTGAAATAGCTAAATAAAAGAAACAAAATCGTCTGTGAACCAATTTATAAGAAATCATTTTGTAAAATATGATAAATTTGAAAATAAATTACCTACTTGCATATATTTAGTATTACTTATTACTTTCGCTTATCCATATATATATATTAGAGAAAGTATTGTGTATGGGACAAATTTTCAAAATCGAGTTTTTGTTATATTTACAAGTTTTGAAGTCCCTTGAATCCGAAAAACATGTTTTTAGCGGTTGGTGTGTGTGTGTCTACGTACCTGTAATCAGCATATCTCAAGAATAAATAGCAGCATGAAGTTGAAACTCTGTATTCTAAATGTGTATGATATAGGGAGCTACACTAAGCTTTTCGTTGAGATCAAGCAAATATTTTGTGCACACGGACACCCAAGAGAATTCAAATACATTACGTCTATGAGCGAAATTGTAACTAAGTATAGTTTAACACAGGGGTGGCCAACCCGCGGCCCGCCGTGTAGTATTTTGCGGCCCGCGAGGAAATTAACGATATTTAAAAGTTTGAATATTATGATGAAACATTAATTAATCCGTTCTGAATTTTTGAAGTGAAAATACCTTTCAACGGTTGATAAATTAAAAACAACACTCTGTTGTAAAAAATATTATGGAATTCATTATTCATATTCATTTTTTAATTAGTTAGTCATAAATTTTTTATGGTTCTATATTTAAATTATGGATGAAAATAACTTAATATTAAGGTATCTGTCTACGTTAAAGTTGTCATTATTGAAGGAAATTCGAATTTCTGTTTATTGTTCTGTTTTATATAGGAATCTTTTAGGTTTCCAAAACACCTTTACTTTTGTTTGTACGATAATTAGAACCGCAGTTATAGCCAATTAAGTTATTTAAATCAAAATTACTTAATTATGTCCTACAAAATTACTTAATTAATTACTTAATTGCGAATCAAAATTACTTAATTATACAAAATTTATTATAAATCCAGTAAAAATTACTTAATTATGAAATTAGTGAAGGAGTGACATATAAATGTAGAGAATTTTAAGCGTAGAAAATGAATAATATAGTGTTTGTTTAAAGCAAAATCTTTAAATGCGTTTTCTGAAAAACTACATTTTTAATGATTAGTGTATACAATAAATCTGATTACTTCAAAAGTTTTGAAGATAATTCGATAAAATTTTTCTACAGTATTTTATGCATTTTTTTTTATGCTTTGAACTAAATGTTAAGCCCTATGTATAAATTTTATGATTATACAGGATTAAATGTAAAATAATGAAATTTTTTAAAGAAAAATTCTGTATTATTCTGTGTGATTTGATATATTTCAGTGAATTTAAGGAATATCACAAACATTTTAGTTCATTGCGCAGGTAAGTATCATAGTAATATTCAGTGAAAAGGAATTTAAAATAATTTGAGTTAAAGTGAATTTAGAGCATCTGGCGTGAATGTAAAATTTTGCTTAATTTCTATACATATTAACCCATGTTTTAAAACTTTATGGAATATTTGAGAAATTTATATATGTTTTCAAAATTTTAGTCGCATTTTAACAAAAAATGTGTATATTTAAACCATATTCTGTGTTTCTGCAAAAAAAAAAGTGTTCTGAACATAGACAGATACCTTAACGTCTTTTGCTGTCTTCTCCCGAAAAAAAAAAAATAAAATAAAAAAATAATAATAATAATAATAATAATAATAATACATTACATACGTGATTCATACACTCACAAACCCATATAAACAAAGACATACATGCGTACATACTGTGCGGCCCGCCTGAATAAAATAGATTTTCAATGCGGCCCGCCAAGTGTTTGGGCTAGACAGGTCTGGTTTAACACGTATAGGCTGCACTAATATGTGGTGAAATGAATATGTAAGTGAATGTATATGAAGCCAAGTAAAATAAATATGTATTTTTTATATGCATAAAAGCATGTTTCAAGTAGAATATATGGTACGAAAATCATTTACCGTTCCTTTACAGGGCTACACAAAAGAACCAGAATGTAGTGAAACAATACTTGAAAATTGATGGAAGTGCATTTCAGATTGTGCTGTGTGTTATTAATATAGGATTATAATTAAATGTAAAATATGGTGCGTACATACTTTTTAGAAGACATACAAGTCTACCAATAATAAAGCAAAGTTATTCTTTTTCATAGAATGAAATTAGTGGAAGTGCTTTACTATAATATTTTACAATGTCCAGGAAAACTGCTCAGAAAATAAAATAAATTCCTCACACCCATACGGTAAATAAAGTAATTTTTAAACTAAATATTCAGCGCTTTTTTTTTTCGTATATTTGCACGTTTTGATGTTCCCTGAAAATAATAAAGTCAATTTATTTATGCTTGATTTTTGTCTATGTCTTTTATCGGAGTAACTTAAAAACAAATAGTTTCAGGCTATTGAAATGTTGTATTTTGAAGTTAATATAACGTTGATACTTCAAAAGTTTCAAGGAATGGTGCTGGTGAAAGATGTCTGAATAATTTGAAATCAACTTTTAAATTTAATAACAGATTTGAATTTGTTGTAAATGTAGGTACAATATTCAAACGGGATGGGGGGGGGGGTGAGAGAGGTGTTAGCCCCCCTCACATAATACATCTATCTCGAATCCTAGTCTGAATTGTTTTTAACGTTGGTTTATTGTTTCGCGTTATCTTATCCCTTAATCTCAAATTTCTCTTTACAGTATTGAATTTCGGGATAAGATAAAGTCGTGTGAGTGCCACACAGGATTATTCAAAATAAATTAACGACCGCCTCAACATAAAAATCTATGTATAAATGGATCATCATTCCACCCTATTCACGCAAAAATGGTTTTAATATAAATTTTATGCACATTATTACTTTCTTCTATATTCAATAGAAGAAAGTATTGGATTCGTGAAAATTTTCGACCTCGGGTTTTTGATGGATTTACACGTTTTGAGAGCTGTAGAACACGATTTGACCATTTTTAAAAATCTCTGTCTGTGTGTGTATCAAAATTTTGTGGCAACTGTATCTCAGGAACTACTGCACAGAATTTCATACAAATGGGTATGTAGTTGCACCTTGACATAAATTAGTGCCTATCAACTTTTGGTAAAAATTTTCTTACAGGTTGCGTTGCCATCCCGCTTTTTCTAAATTTTTAACATGGTGATATAGGACAAAATTTTGTATAAATGTGCATAAAGAGAATTATTTTTTAGTAATCATTATGAAATTTACAAGAATTATTTATAATAGAGATAGTCAACTGGGAAAAAAAAATTTGTATGTGTAGGAGCCACGCCACCCCCCTCCCCTCTCGAGGGGAGTAAATTTTCATGATGGGTATCTTTCAAAAGAGCTCGTCAATACCTTTAAAACAAATGGTTGAACCATCGATCTGCAATAATTTAAAATAAAATCGATTTTCTTCATTTTTAACAAAAAAATTTTTTTTTTTTAAATGTAATATCGACAATAAAATTGACTTTTTTTTTTATATATAGTTTAATACTACTTCTCTATTATGAAAATCGTCTGCATTATCATGGAAGATAGTTTTTTTAAATAATAATTTTAATAAATTATTTTTACTGAGTGAATTTGTATAGGAAAATATTGAAGAAAGTCGTGTGGTGGCCACAACATACTAGTTTTTTTACTAGTCTGTCGGTATTTCCAAATGAACTTAATTTACCATATGTTTTTATTAGCTCACTTTCTTGTTTGTCTGTTTGTCCAGTACATATCTTGCAACCGATTTTCAACTAACTTCCCGACTAGCTAGACATTTGAAACTTTTAGAATAGCTCAGACCACGATGACAATGCATTCTTTTAATACTGTTATTCAAATAATAAATTTTTCTTTTAATTAATTAATAAAATGTGAAAATAATAACCTCATAAAAGCTTTAAAATTAGCCATAAGTTTTATTTATAATTTAATTGTTACCAAAAAAATTCACAAGTTCTTTTTTTTTTTTTTTTTTTTTTTTTTTCCGACAAGAAAATAAATATATTTACTTTAACGAAAACAATAAAAAATTTTAAAGAATTAAATTATGCATCTTACAAAAATTGACGTCATTATCATTTTGAAGATTTTATACACATTGATAAAGTGCTAATATAGTTCTATAGCTATAACTCCCTGACAAGCTAGATGCTTGAAACTTTTAAAATAGCTCAGAACACGATGACAATGCATTCTTCTAATACTTTTATTCAATTAATAAATGTTTGAAAATTTCTTATAATTGCTTTCTTTATTACGCATTTGATAATTTTATTTCAAGTTGATGGGATAATTCATCTAAAATATTTTTAAAAATTATTTATTAACACATAGAATTGTAAAGTTTATATGATTCAACAGAAAATTTAAAAACATGGTATATGAAAAGTTCTTTTTATCTTATAATTACTCACATTTGCCGTATACACCAAATCAAGAACAGTGGCCAGATGCCGTAATAAGTAGCTAATTTTTTTTTTTTTTTTTCAAAAATAATGGAATTTGACTAATGAAATGTAATTTAAATTTAATTATAAAAATTAACTTCAACGCAAATTCATCAAACTTGTTGCTAGTTTTTAGTTCCCCATCATACTATAGGTATGGGGAACTTATAGGTAATCGTGAAAATTTTCGACCTCGGTTTTTTGACGTTTCTACACGTTTTCAGGTGTGAGGAATCCGAAAATGACAAAATTTGTATGGTGTCTGTCTGTAGGGTGTCTGTTAGTCTGTTAGTCTGTTAGTGTGTTAGTCAGTTAGTGGGTCAGTCCGTTAGTTTGTTAGTCTGTGTACACGATATCTCAAGAACAAATTGTCACAGAGAGGTCAGATTAGTTTTAAAATATTACTTTCGACACTGGCAAGAACCCTATTCATTTGCAACATTCGATTTTAAAAACTTCGTAAGTTATTAGAAATTTACGATTTTCTTAACATGGGAGAATAGGACAAAAATTCACTTAAACGTGCATTACATGTAAACTTTTTACTCTAAAAATGTCAGACCAGTTTTATAATTCGTTTTGATGCCGGAATGAACATCAGTAACTATAAATATGCTACTTTGAAATTTTCGCAAGTTATTGGAAATTTACGAATTTCTTAACATGGCAGTATAGGGGAAAATTTCACATAAACGTCAATTTTTAGCGATATTTTCATCGTAAAGATGTCAGACTACTTTTGAAATATTATTTAGGACACTGGCATGAATATTAATGACTATGAATTTTCAAATCTAAAAATTTCGCAAGTTATTGAAAATTTACGAATTTCTTAACATGGGAGAATAGGACAAAAATTCACTTAAACGTGCATTAAATGGAAACTTTTTACTCTAAAAATGTCAGACCACTTTTAAAATATCCGTTTTGATGCCGGAATGAACATCAGTAACTAGAAATATGCTACTTTGAAAATTTCGCAAGTTATTGGAAATTTACGAATTTCTTAACATGGCAGTATAGGGCGAAATTTCACATAAACGTCAATTTTGATCGATATTTTCATCGCAAGGATGTCAGACTACTTTTGAAATATTATTTTGGACACTGGCATGGATATTAATGACTATGAATTTTCAAATATAAAAATTTCGTAAGTTATTGGAAATTTACGAATTTCTTAACATAGCAGAATAGAGCAAATTTTAACATAAACGTCAATTTTGAGGTGATATTTTCATCGTAAAGATGTCAAACCACTTTCGAAATATTATTTAGTTTACTGGCATGAATATCATAGACTACGATTTTTCCAGTTTAAAAAATTCGTAAGTTATTTGGAATTTACGATTTACTTAACATGTCAGAATAAGGCAACATTGAGCATAAACTTCCATTTTGAGGATCATAAATACATTAGACAACTTCAAAATTACATTTATGATATTTTGTTGAACATGATTGAATACAAATATTCTAATAGGAAAATTTCGTAAATTATTCGTAATTTACGATTTTATCAACATAGCGAAATTGTAATTTTTTCATATAAATATGAATATTGAGGATTATTGCATTGGAAATGAAAACATTAGCATGAAACATAAACAACGGAATTGACCCTGATAAAATAAATTAATAGATTAGAATAAGATAAATATATCGAAGTGAACGATGGATAGCCTATTAGGCGGGGATTTCTTTCTGTCCCTGTATCAAGCTTTGGTCAAATTGATTTTTTTAACATGATTATAATATGTCTCGCACTAGAAATTTATGAGACCATAAATATGGTGGGGAACTGAGCAGAGTCCACCTATGCCAACTAGTTTTCTTTTCTTTCCCTTCCTTCATTTTAGTTCCCGAACTTAGGTAATCGTGAAAATTTTTGACCTCGGTTTTTTGACTTTTCTACACGTTTTCAGGTGTGAGGAATCCAAAAAGGACAAAGTTTGTATGGTGTCTGTCTGTAGGGTGTCTGTTAGTGTGTTAGTCCGTCAGGGTGTTAGTCCGTTAGTGTGTTAGTCCGTTAGTTTGTTAGTCTGTGTACACGATATCTCACGAACAAATTGTCGCAGAGAGGTCAGATCAGTTTTAAAATATTACTTTCGACACTGGCAAGAACCCTATTCACTTGAAACATTCGAATTAAAAAACTTCGTAAGTTATGAGAAATTTACGATTTTCTTAACATGGGAGAATAGGACAAAAATTCACTTAAACGTGCATTAGATGGAAACTTTTTACTGTAAAAATGTCAGACCAGTTTTAAAATATCCGTTTTGATGCCGGAAGGAACATCGGTAACTATAAATATGCTACTTTGAAAATTTCGCAAGTTACTGGAAATTTACGCATTTCTTAACATGGCAGTAGAGGACGAAATTTCACATAAACGTCAATTTTGAGAGCTATTTTCATCGTAAAGATGTCAGACTACTTTCGAAATATTATTTAGGATACTGGCATGAATATCACAGACTATGATTTTTTTCAATTTAAAAAATTCGTAAGTTATTTGGAACTTACGATTTACTTAACATGTCAGAATAAGGCAAAACGGAGCATAAACTTATATCATAAATACATTAGACAACTTCAAAATTACATTTATGATATTTGTTTGAACATGATTGAATACAAATATTCTAATAGGAAAATTTCGTAAATTATTCGTAATTTACGATTTTATCAACATAGCGAAATTATAAATTTTTCATATAAATATGAATTATTATAGGATTATAGGATTATAGGATATTATAGGATTATTGCATTGGAAATAGTAGCATGAAAACTAAACAACGGAATTGACCCTGATAAAATAAATTAATATGTTAGAATAAGATAAATATATCGAAGTGAACGGTGGATAGCCTATTAGGCGGGGATTTCATTCTGTCACTGTATCAAGCTTTGGTCAAATTCATTTCTTTTAACATGATTATAATATGTCTCGCACTATAAATTTACGAGAACATAAATATGATGGGGAACTGAGCAGAGTCCACCTATGCCAACTAGTTTTCTTTTCTTTCTTGTCGAAGGTTCTAAACATCCAAATTTTATTATTTTCTTTTTTGCTCTATCTGAATCCGATCCCGATAACAGAAATCAGTTTAAATTATTATTCTTTATATTATTTTTAATAATATTAATTTTTGAATTATTTATCAAATTCATTTTAATGTTATTTATTTATCTATTTATTTTTCATTTTCCTCAAGTTTAGCTAAATGTTTTCAACATAATTTGGCAGTTTATATCGTGGTCAAGAAAGAAAACCGCCAAATCGTCAATTAGCGGTCCTTATACAAAATTACATCGATTTTTTTAAATTATCACTTAAACATATTTCAAATGACAGGTAATTTTTATCAATACAAAAAACCCTTAACGGGTTAAAAGTTTGTGACGCAGCACTGTACTTTATGGCTATAAGAATTAGAAATACGGGTCTTAAAAATAATGATATCAAATTTTCAGTGACGCTTTGATATTAATTAAATTATACATAGATTTTCTTATTTGAATTTGCTTTTTCCTTTTATTTATATTTACAGTGTAAACGTTATTTTCAACATAAAATAATATATAGCATTTACTCATTGATACCTTTCCATTCACATCTCTTATACTATGAAAGCATGTGTTTTAAAAGAAATTATATGAAATTCCAGTAACGCAGTGGTGTTACATTAAGTGATTTGTTTTTAAATTTCTCTGCAATTATTTTGTTTTGCATATTAAAGTATATGTGCACATTGAAATATTGCTTTTAATTTTCAAATACGCTGTCAAATATATCACTTTCATTAAGCTTATATTATGTACTGAAATATATTTATTTCAATGAATTATTCTATCTTTTGCGTCACGCCATCCAAAACTGTAAGTAAAATATATGGAAATGTTTACTTTGTGTCATTTCATCCAAATAAATTGAAAATGCATGCAAATAGATATCGTGATGCAAAGAAAAAAAACTGTGAAATTTTTTTCAGTTTTGGATGGCGTGACGCAAAAGATAGAATAATTGATTGAAATAAATATATTTCAGTACATAATATAAGCTTAATGAAAGTGATATATTTGACAGCGTATTTGAAAATTAAAAGCAATATTTCAATGTGCACATATACTTTAATATGCAAAACAAAATAATTGCAGAGAAATTTAAAAACAAATCGCTTAATGTAACACCACTGCGTTACTGGAATTTCATATAATTTCTTTTAAAACACATGCTTTCATAGTATAAGAGATGTGAATGGAATGGTATCAATGAGTAAATGCTATATATTATTTTATGTTGAAAATAACGTTTACACTGTAAATATAAATAAAAGGAAAAAGCAAATTCAAATAAGAAAATCTATGTATAATTTAATTAATATCAAAGCGTCACTGAAAATTTGATATCATTATTTTTAAGACCCGTATTTCTAATTCTTATAGCCATAAAGTACAGTGCTGCGTCACAAACTTTTAACCCGTTAAGGGTTTTTTGTATTGATATCATTACTTTTTAGGGGTTAATGATCAAAACGTAAAATTAAAGGAGCATGGTAATGAGTTATAACACTGTATTAAAAGTGTTGTTTTATAGGTCATACTCGAACAAAATAACAAACTAAATAAAATTTTAAAATTTTATAAAAATTGATAAAAAAGATGGACACATGCAACATTACAAAGGCATAATATAGTACATTTTAAAAATGACAAAAATTTCTTATTTATATTTATTTCTTATTAAAATTTTTTAGGTATAGATTTGATTTAAAAGAGAAAAATAAATAATAATAGAAAAATCTTTAAAAGGTGAAAATTTTATACTGGTAAATATTTAAGTAGTATAGTTTGTTATGAATTTAATTTAAAAAATCTTAATCTATTCAAAATTTTATTATAGCTTAACATTTTGTAATTTATATATTATATATACTAGAAACTTTATGAGCAAATTAATTATTTTCAAATTCTGTTTTAAGAATTTTTTCAATCCGTAGTTTAAGTGATTTATCACCTAATTTTGAAAAAATTACAAATATTTGCATATGATTATCATATTATTTGTCATTTTTATGAAAATAAAGGAAAAATTTTTTGTTGTTGCAATCACCTTTTAAAATAGAACCAATTTTGAAAGTTAACAACGTATCAGCATGAAAACAATGTAAATACAAAGAATATTTTTGATAAACAAATGTCATATAAAATACAAGTACCTAAATAAATAACTCATTTAATATATATATTAAAAAAAGATTTTTTTTTTTTTTTTTTTTTTTTTTTTTTTTTTTTTTTGTTTATTTTTGACGCTTTCCGATAGATGGAGCCAAAACGATTATTTGATATTCAGTATTTCAGATGGAAGAGAAGAAATTCGTCCGCGAAACTGCCGCATCACGGTATTTTCGGAGTAAAAAATAGTTCGATTTTTAAACTGAGTTATAAAAAAAACAAGAGTTTTCCTAGGGAAAAGGGAGATGTCAGGCACATCAGATAAAAGCGATTAATATCATATATAAATTAAACTAAATTCGCTCGAGCCATATTCGAGAAAAAATTCTTACACATTAGTCCGTCCATTTATAACTTAAATGAGCCAATTCATATCTCGAAATATATTGCACGCAGAAATATAGAGATTTCAGGGTAGGATCAGACAGAAGGTGAAAGTCTATTTTGAAAATATCAGAACATAACCTCCTATATTTCCTGAGATATTAAGTGTCGGCTTTCAGCGGTTTGTTTGATCTTAAAATTCCTGTATATATAAGTGTCGCAGTTTTCGTTCGTTTTTCCGTTTCCGCTGAGTGTCGTGGCGTTCGTTTGTTTTTGCGCTTGCGTCACTAGAAAAACTGCCGTTTTTCATGATTATTATAGTGTTTTTTTATTAACACACCGTTCCAATTTTGACATCATTTTTTCCTACTAAATCACCCTTCTTCCATTATTTCATTCATTCCTCTTAAACAAGGACCTTCTTTTTTTTTTTTTTTTTTTTTTTTTTTTTTTAAGTGAAAACTTCTTTAGGCGCGTTGAGCACTTTTTGGGTGAACAAAAGTCATGGAACTCGCGTCATCGTCACCGAACGCTTTCCATGAGCTATATATATACTGTGTATATATGTACATAGATATACCTCCGTGCGTTATTAGTATACATTATATATATACAAAGAGAATATCTCTCTACATATATACCCATATATGTAGCGCACGGCGCGGCATGCCTCATATACATATATATGTATAAAATATATACTAATACGAGTAGTATACTGGCTACTGGTATCTGTCTCTTTCTAGTTCTATACTCTATGTTTGTATGTACTTTTTCCACGGTATATACATAGTTCACAAAATACAAGCACGTGTTTTTATATATATGAGGCATGTATATATATGAGGCATGTATATATATGAGGCATGCCGCGCCGTGCGCTACATATATGGATATATATGTAGAGTCTACATATATATCCATATATGTAGCGCACGGCGCGGCATGCCTCATATATATATATATATATATATATATATAATGTATACTAATACGAGTATGTATGTATGTACTTTTTCCACAGTATATACATAGTTCACAAAATACAAGCACGTGTTTTTATACAGACTGTTATATTCTTCTTTTTGCTTTCAATATAAATTTTCAAATAAATAATTAAAAAAAAAGAAAATCATTTTAGTCATATTACAATATTTTTACCTAATATAAGGCTTAGTTCATTTAATTTGGGCAGCTACAAATATTGTGCCGAATCATATAATACAGATCATAAACACTTCTTTACAAACCAAAAATAATTCGAAAATAATAATCTAATAGCTCGACGATACAATTCACAAGTTACTTAGTTTTCACTTCTATCGGCAGTCCCCAAAGACTGCTTTAAGTTTTTTTTTTTTTTTTTTCAATTTTCTTTATTTTAGTTATATTCAATTATTATTATTATTATTTTTTTTTTTTTGAGTCGTTGCACAGAATTCAGTGCTGGATCCCTATGGGAGATATATTGAGAAGACAGATACAAAAAAAAAAAAAAAACTTTACAGACTATTAGACATTAGTTCTGTTATTTATTGTTCCAGGTGTTTTTTTTTTTTTTTTTTTAGGTTATTGTTATTTATTTATTGTTCTGTCTACAGCTATCTTTATCACCTGCCACTGGAAATGAAAAAAAGTAATAATAATAATGAATTATTTCAGTAATGGCATCAGTTTCGTGCGTCAATTTTCTGAAACTAGATTTCTATTATTAAGAAGATAATATGATAAATATTTATATTTCGATTTTAGTATATGATCCTTACGTTCAGCATTTAATTTTTAATCGAGCATAACTCACTCATGTTTAAAGATACAGGTTAGCGGTTGTTTGTAATGATCATGTTGCACTAAAAATAAAAATAATTAATTTATTAAATTTTTGTAAAGGAGTCTTATATACATTTTTAAATTAACCTTTTTTTTTCATTAGTAGAAAGAATTTTTTATTTAAGATTGTCTTATATCTCTTATCTTATTTTGATCATTTTTGTAATTTACATTGTCCCTTTATATCTAATTAGTAAATATTTAAAAGAGTTTCAAACTTTTTGGAACATCTTGTAAATATTAGCTTTGTTAGCCAAGCTTTTATACAACTAATATCCATGTACGAAAATAAAACGTATGTATAGTTAAAAATGAGTTTGCTTCCTAACACCTATAAAAGTTATACGTAAATGAAAAAAATATATTTAAATAAAATTTTTGTTGCTGTTTATATTTAAACTTATAAAAGTTTTATGCAAATAAACTACACTCCGTGACAAAAAGATAGGTACAAAGGGTTTTTTCTTTGATTTTTCATAAAAGAACATTAACTAAATTGTGCTTATCATTTATTATTATCATAAAATAACACTATTCCCGGACTAATTTTTGTTTTAAGACTAATTTAGAAAAGTTTTAAGACTAAAATTTTTCTAATTTAAGACTACACCGCGACAAAAAAATAGGAACAAAGGGTTTTTTTTTTTTTTTTTTTTTTTTTTTTTCATAAAATAAAATTATCTAAATTGTGCTGATCATTTATTATCATAACAAAATATTATCATATGAAAACATATAAAATATTTGAATCATATTCAAAATATTCATATTCAAAATAATCATATTAAAAAAAAAAAAAAAAAAAAAACCTTTGTTCCTATTTTTTTGTCGCGGTGTGTAGTCTTAAATTAGAAAAATTTTAGTCTTGAAAATTTTCTAAATTTGTCTTAAAACAAACATTAGTCCGGGAATAGTGTTATTTTATGATAATAATAAATGATAAGCACAATTTAGATAATGTTATTTTATGAAAAATCAAAGAAAAAAACTTTGTACCTATCTTTTTGTCGCGGGGTGTATTAGAGGTAGGAAGAAAATTTCAATTTTGCCCACTTTTCTATGAAGTACTCTGGATTTTCATTTTTAACCCTTATCGCTCGTATGTCCCTCTGAGGGGTCATTAAAAAATTGAGCCACTCCTTAAGGTGTTCCTCTGCAAATGAAATGTTATTTTTCTAAAACGTGTAACTATAGGCTACCTTTCGGCTACCGGAAAATTTTAACAGAAAGATTTATTTTATTTAATGATGAAGTAAAATAAAACAAATTATTACAATTTTTCGGTTGTCAAAAGGTAGTAAGTTGGAAACTATACGTGTGACGTTTTAAAGGAACGTCAAATGGCGTGTCTTATTGTTCAAAATAGGAAAATATGCCGAGCGTTAAGGGTTAAATGTAAAAATTTTAATGAAAAAAATCTACATTATTATTATAATTGTAAATAAGGAAAGAGGCAAACGATGTTGTGCAAACTTTCAATATTTTTGGAAATTATACTTAAATTCAAAATTTTGAATTTAAAGTTATATTCAAATACAATTGGATGGTAAAAGAAAGAAATAATAGTGAAATTTTGTGTTTTTCTACATAAATTCTTTGAATCTTAAATTTAAAAATTAAGTACAAAATTATAAAAGAGCTTAGTTGAAAAAGAAAATGAGTTTTAAACATAAATTAATTTCTATTAAAACTTTTCTTTACTAGCTATTTTAAATTTTAACTTGTTACGTTAAATGCTATTTTTAATTATTAAAACCTTTACCTAAACTATATAACCTGGTTTAAATAAGATAATTACTTAATTATGTATTTTTAATGCGAAAGTTTTTAAAAAAATAAGCACACACACACACTAAACAAAACAAAAAAAAAAAAAAAAGAAAAAAGAAAAAAGAAAGAAAGAAAGAAAGAAAGAAAAAGAAATAAAAAAGAAATAATATAAATAACTTAAAAGGAAATTAATTTTTCTTTCATGTCTAAATTTAAATTAAGTTAAATTAAAATGTTTCAAAAGTATATTTTCGCTTTTATATGAAATTTCTATATATGAGTAAATATTCAATTCTAAAAATGTTAATGGTAAAGTTAGTGAGTTTATGATGTGAAAGTAAACGTCAAATAATCAAAATTATAAACAAATTATTCTGTTTGCTTGGAAAGTAATGCTTTAAATGCTATATATGTATATATACAAAAAGATTTACTTTAAAATATTAAATTCCATAAAGCTATTTTATTAAATACAATTTTTAAAACATGAAACGCACATTAATGTAACAAAATATAATTTTCTCTGAGATTTTATGTAAAATATTTTTATTTTCAAATGTTAAAAAACGAAAATATATTATATATATATATATATGTATATATATATTGTAACCTACAAAATGTGCTCAATGCAATGGGGATAGCACCTGATGAGTCCTATTGCATTTTGAGCTTTTTAATTGAATTTCCATCTTGGTTTTGTCATTTGGTCCAAATTTTCTTTCTTTCTTTCTTTCTTTCATGCTGTTGTTTGTCCCAACTTAAAATTGTTTCTTTCAGTTATTAAGATCAATATTTCCCATTCAAGTGTTGTCCATAACTATTCTTATCTTCTCAAGCATCACAATGTTTGGTCCTTGTATTCTGTTTCCAACTGGTCTTATAATCTTATAAATTAATGTAAGTAAACTTTTTTTTTTTTTTTATTAAGATAAATTGTTACCTTCTTTGCATATGTGTGTTTCTGTGGTAATTATATGGTTGTCTCATCTTCATTCTCATTCTTTTCATTTTAATTACATTAAACATTATATATATATAAAGAAAAGAAAGAAAGAAAGAAATTATATGGATATGGGTGTTCTAATTAACATTTAGTTGTGAATTGGATTAATCAATCTAGTACTTAAACTGTCGCAGAAAAGCTGCGATTTTTAAAATCTTATACGTTTCAAAACAATTTAAGTTAAATTAACGCCTTTAAACTTCTAATTAATATACTTTAACAAGTACAGAATACTAATTTTCTTGAATCTATAAATAATGTATATTATTTATTACTTTGAAAAATGAAATACGTGAATTAGAAAAAAAAAAAAAAAAAAAAAAGAATATTTCAATAATTTTGGAACTAAGTGCTGAAATCATTCAATACACTTTTCGATTTTCTAATTTAAATTAATTTATTTAAAAAAAAAACTTTTATAACAGATACTCACGCAAATAAAAGGAAAAAATACGTATTATAAAAATTATAAGTCAAAATAACTAGTGAAAAAAATTATTTTTCATATTACTAATTTATAAGTAACTAATAAACTTTTTTTTTTAAATCTCATTCAGGTTAAAAAATTAATGCTTTTATATTTTAGGAAGAAAAAGATTTATATCTATATATATACGCATTTAAACATTGAATAACATTTTAAAATAAATTAGTTCTTGAAAGTTTGTAAATTATTTATATGTTTTCAGTTTAGTAATTGAAAAAATTTTAATTTTTTCTTCCAATTAAAGAAGTAACTGTGTAAAATCATGCATTACAAATGTATTAACATATAATTTATTTATTTATTTATTTCATTATGTGAAAAACTTTATGCTAACAAGAAATAATTGATAGAAATATTTTGATAATCATTCGAAATAAAACATTTTGAGTCTAAAATGATAAAATTGTACAAATTTGTTGGTTCTCTATTAGCTAATTCAATTGGGGTAATTCTTTAACTTATTTTTTCTCTTGCTTTGGTAAAATGCTGATGTCAACTCATTTTGTGTGAATACGGAGTTTGCAAAAAATGTAGAGGATTTTTTTTTTTTTTTTTTCATGGTTTTCTGAAATGGGTATGAGAAAGACGTCTGAGTGACACACCATATTATTTTCTTTTATTGAAATGTTTTTAGAAATTAAAAGAAATAAAATCCAACAATGACAAAGTTAGCAATTATAAATAAATTAAAAAAGAAAGAAAGAAAGAAAGAAAAAATATTATAATTTTTGAAATTCCATGATAGAACGAAAAAATTATTTTTTTATTTTATTTTATTTTAATTTTTTAAAGAATATCTTTCTTAACAGCAATATAAAACAAGTACATCAATAAAAAAATAAATTTTATACAAAAAAAGGAGGATTTTATAGTATTGTTAAAAAAAAAAAAAAAAAAAAAAAAAAAAAAACAAGAGAGACAGAGAGAGAGAGAGAGAGATAATATTATACTTTTTGAAATTCCATGATAGAACGAAAAAATTATTTTTATTTTATTTTATTTTAATTTTTTAAAGAATATCTTTCTTAACAGCAATATGAAACAAGTACACCAGTAAAAAATAAATTTTATACAAACAAGGAGGACTTTATAGTATTGTTAAAAAATGAGAAAGAAAAAAAAATATTATACTTTTTGAAATTCCATGATAGAACGAAAAAATTATTTTTTATTTTATTTTATTTTAATTTTTTAAAGAATGTCTTTCTTAACAGCAATATGAAACAAGTACATCAGTAAAAAATAAATAAATTTTATACAAAAAATGAGGATTTTATAGTATTGTTAAAATAAGAGAAAAAGAAAGAGAAAAAAATATTATACTTTTTGAATTCCATGATAGAACTAAAAAACTATTTTTTATTTTAATTTATTTTAATTTTTTAACAAGTACATTTTATTAAACAAGTACATCAGTAAAAAAATAAATTCTATTCAAAAAATGAGGATTTTATAGTATTGTTGTATTAAATTTCAAAATATTTTTATTATTATTATTAAGTATATAAGTGTTACAAAAGAATAACTTTTCTTTTTGCAATATTATTTTGATTTTTAAAATAATTTATTTAAAATTATAATTTATTTTTATGATAGTCTCATAATTTATTTGTACGAGATTCAACCAGTGTAAGTGTGAAAAATAACTTAAAAATTTCTAAAATATGTAAAGTTTTTTTTTTTTTTTTTTAAGCGTAATTAAAAATTAAATTGTAATAATCTTAGCTACAGTCGGTAACAAAAGTGTCCGAACACTAGCGAAAATTCCTATGTAAAAAAGGTATACTTCTTACGGTTTTGTTAAATAAATCCTTGTCGAATCCTGTTCTTAGTCAGTGTAAGAACATGATTCGATAAGGATTTATTAAATGAAGTGTACTTTTTTTACATAGGAATTTTTGCTAGTGTTCGCACACTTTTGTTACCGACTGCACATAAAAAATCATAGTAAATAACTGAATTCTTAAAACAATTTTGGATTTAGTAACTTTTAAATTTAAATTTATTAATCTATAGATTGAGCATTAGCACAGAACTCATACCAGAATTTGTTTAAATAATTTCTCTGTTTATAAAATCGTTGGTTTAAGAAAAAGATTTTTTTTCTAAGGATTTAAAAAATATATTAATAAAAAAAAAATGATAATAAATAATAAATATTGAAATTTTCAGGTTATCTAAACAATGTTATTAAAAGACTAAACTTCTTTAATTTGTTTTAGCATTTGAAAATATTTTTATTTGATTTCAAGTTTTAGAAATTATCTTTAAAAAAAATATTTTCATTATATTAAGCATAGTGCAGGCAAGGATGGAACATTAGTACAGAACTCATACCAGTATTTGTTTAAATAATTTCTCTATTTATAAAATCGTTGGTTTAAGAAAAAGATTTTTTTTCTAAGGATTTAAAAAATATATTAATAAAAAAAATAATGATAATAAATAGTAAATATTGAAAAATTCAGGTTATCTAAACAGCGTTATTAAAAGACTAAACTTTTTAGAATTGTTTTAGCATTTGAAAATATTTTTATTTGATTTCAAGTTTTAGAAATTATCTTTAAAAAAAATATTTTCATTATATTAAGTATAGTGCAGGCAAGGATGGAACATTAGTACAGAACTCATACCAGTATTTGTTTAAATAATTTCTCTGTTTATAAAATCGTTGGTTTAAGAAAAAGATTTTTTTTCTAAGGATTTAAAAAATAAATTAATAAAAAAAAAATGATAATAAATAATAAATAATAAATATTGAAATTTTCAGGTTATCTAAACAATGTTATTAAAAGACTAAACTTCTTTAATTTGTTTTAGCATTTGAAAATATTTTTATTTGATTTCAAGTTTTAGAAATTATCTTTAAAAAAAAAAATATTTTCATTATATTAAGTATAGTGCAGGCAAGGATGGAACATTAGTACAGAACTCATACCAGTATTTGTTTAAATAATTTCTCTGTTTATAAAATCGTTGGTTTAAGAAAAAGATTTTTTTTCTAAGGATTTAAAAAATATATTAATAAAAAAATAATGATAATAAATAGTAAATATTGAAATTTTCAGGTTATCTTAACAGTGTTATTAAAAGACTAAACTTTTTTAATTTGTTTTAGCATTTGAAAACATTTTTATTTAATTTCAAGTTTTATAAATTATCTTTAAAAAAAAATACTTTCTTTATAGTATTAAACCTGTAATTTCTTATGTTTGTGCTAAAATTTATCTATTTAATATATATTAAAGAAATTAACTCATGAATTTATTTGCGTACTTAATTTATATATATATATATATTATCATATATAATTCCATGTTAATTTGCATATTTTTCATAAAATCTACGTAAAATTTGAACAACATTGAAAAAAAAAAAAATATTTTATAAAGCTTTTAATTGATTTATATAATTGGTATTAAAATCTCAAAAAAAAAGAAAAGAAAAGAAAGGACATATTTTCTATAACATTATTTAAACAAAGTATAAATGGAAACCGTGAAAAAAAAAAAAAAAAAAAAGGAAAAAGGAAAAAGAAAAAGAAAAGGAAAAAAAAGAAAGAATATCTTGAAAAAAGTAAATAAATAAAAGTAGTAAGTGTGTTCTTAATTACATAATACTATCACAAAAAATAATAAATAAATAAATATGTAAACTGTGTTGTATTTAGAATAGTCCTAAAATAAAACAACTTCGATACTACAAATTCAATCTGGCAAAACAAATTTATCACATTTTGATGTTTAATACCAGCATTGCTATTTTTCAAAGTTGCGTAATGTTTCCATGTTGGAATTATAAAAATATTTTTTTATGTTAAATAAAATGTTGCAAATTTGACATATTCGATTAACCCTAGCCATAAATAAATGTACACAAATAAATTTGTGAAATTACAGGAAGTGTATGTACATGTTCGTATTTTAAAGTTTATTTACAAACACCCACGAAAGCAAAACCGGCTTAATATAAACAAACAGCTGTTTATTTGTATCCTTTCCGTTGAGTCACGCGATGTTTATCCTAAAAAGTAAACAAACTTTTTCAACTGAACTTTTTCCCCTCCAGGTCAAAAGATTATAAAATTAAAAAAAAAATACCTGCAGAATTTTTTCTCGAACTCAAAACCGGTTCCGGTTGCTCTTCAGAAGAGCTAGATGGCATCTGGTCAGGCTGTGGCTCAAATGACCCCTTTGTAGAGCTGTCCACATAAAGTCCTTTAGTTTCTTCTGTACTGGACACAGATGAAAAGTCCATGTTCCTCAGGAGGAACTCTGAATCCTCAAGATCGGACATGGTACCCAGAGTTCCAGGTGTAAGTATAAGTTCCAGCATAGTAATGAAAGTACTAGTTTCCACGATGTGACGTCAGTCTCACGAAAAAATGATCAAAGGTACACACATTGGCTTGTGGCCTGAACTTCTAACTTTTTCAACAATTTGTTCGCGCGGCATCCAGAAAAGGATCTTTTTTGGCAAATAAATTTGACAATTTCTGCTTTTCCCCTTCTCATAGAATGGCAGAGAAGTTAAGACGGAAAGAGAGTGGTAGATGTGTCCTCTTTTTTTTCTCGCTCTTTTCCTGCTCTTTATTTTTTTAACTTAATGTCAACATACACAAAATATCTTCCGCAACTCCAAAATTTCTAATAAAAGCAGCAAGGATGCGGAAAAAAACGACAGGAATATCAAAATTAATAGCCACTTTTTTCTGATTGCCTCCTGACTTTTCTTTTTTGCTACCTTCTTGAATTAACACTCTCCCTATACGTAGGGTTAAATATATATGTATAATATCTACTTATAAAAGTTCTTTGGCTACTTAGGTATGTCGCACATTGCCGTAACGAGGGGGAAGAGGTGCTTTTTTTTTTTTCTTTTAGTGTTATTATTTTTGTTTGGATACGATGAAAGGGGCAAGGCAAATGTGTCTGCCAATCACAGACTTGTGCGAATGACGTCAGGTCGTACGTCACTCAAAGAAGTCTTAACTTTGTATCTCAGAAAAGAGGAAGTTCCGGAGATTTCTACTGTAAGGTATCCAATCGTAATTAGAGAGATTTTAAAAACAGTCGCAATTCTTGCAGTTTATTAATTTAATTTTGTCTTTATAAATTCCAAGAATAACCCGATATCTTCCTTAATAACAACATTTTGTTATGCATTGAAAATTTTTCTATTTTTTATGAAAAATGTTGTTCTTTTATATTTAACATTAAAATAAAAATATTTACAAATATTTACAAAAGATGAAAATTTAAATACAAAGTACGTAGTTAGACACTTTAGTATATTATTTCAATATATTCTTTAAGTTATTAAAAAAATATGTCTTTTATTATAAAGCTTTAAATTTTCAATTTTAAATTCAAAATTTTTCATTTGACAAATATCAATAATATTTTATTAAAATAATACTTAAAGATCAAAATCAAAATGTATCTAAAAGAATAGAATTTGAAATTAGATTGTATCCTATAGAATATTCTATAACAGAAATATATTCTATGTAGTAATGTTTAGAACATTTTATTTAGAAAATACACCACCCCTCCGAAAATATTTCACTAGTGTCAAACAACAACAAAAATACATACAGTCGGTAACAAAAGTATCCGAACACTAGCAAAAATTCCTGTGTGAAAAAAGTGCAGTTAATACAGTTTTGTTAAATAAATCCTTGTCGAATCCTGTTTTTAGACTGACTAAGAACAGGATTCGACAAGGATTTATTTATCAAAACTGTATTAAGTGTGCTTTTTTTACATAGGAATTTTTTCTAGTGTTCGGAGACTTTTGTTACCGACTGTGTATATATATATATATATATATATATATATATATATATATATAGAGAGAGAGAGAGAGAGAGAGAGAAAGAGAGAGAGAGAGAGAGAAATACAAATGGAACTATATACTGTTTATTATTTTTACTATTTTACTCTTACTATTTTTAGCCAACTTCACTCTAATAAATAAATAAAACTATTAACAACATTTTTTTTCTGGCTATAAATCCATTATATATATACTTATTAAGATAAATGTGAATTTGTATTTATTTTATTATTAATGGCTTTATTGTTTTGACTTCCCTCTATATGCATAAAAAGAAAGTATTGGATTCATTAAATTTTTCTACCTCCGGATTTTAATGGATTTATACGTTTTGAGATTCCCTGAATACGATATGTACATTAAAAAAAAGTTTGTCCGTCTGCCTGTATGTCTGTATGTATCAAAAATTTTGTGAACACTGTATCTCCGAACCAAAGAACAAATGTTAAGCAAACTTCGTATTTAAGTGGACTTTGATTGGAACTAGCGCTGATTACATTTAAAGATCAATCGCTCAACAGGTGGCGCTGTCATCCTATTTTTTCATAAATTTTAATACGGCAGTGTAGTACAAAGTTTCGCATAAATGTACATAATTTCATTATATTTCAATTGGGTTGAATTTTTGAAATCATATTTATTTGTTGTATTTAGGTATCATTAACCTGTCGACAAATGAACTAGAGACGATTTTAATAAATTTGCACTGCACTAAAGTTCATTTTTATAAATAATGCATTTCATGACTCGAATTTTGCTATTTTAATAAAAAATACAGTTAAATTTTAAATAATATATATATTTTTTTAATTTTGGGCTATTTATCACAACAAATGACTACTGTTTTATTACTTAGCAAATATTGCTTGTCGGGCTAATATGCAAATAGGAAATTTGGAAATAGATTTATTTGGAAATATTGATCACTAGGCGAGTGAAGGCTGTCTAGTTATAGTATGAGGGTTCAAATATTTTGAAATGTACTAGTGACTAAACTCTACATTCGAGTAAAATAAACTTAAGTATACATGTTAATGTTAGAATATCGCAAGAATATCATAGAAAGAAGTATGCAGATTTCCATGAGTGTTTGATTCATAGTTTTTACAAGCCTAGTTTTTACAGGCTATTCAAATTATTTATAGCTCATTCTCAAAATGTTATTATTATTTTTATTTTATTTTATTTTTTATTTTATTTATTTATTTATTTATTTTCACAAAGAAAAAAAAACTGTATATGTTACATCGTTTTACTAATGTATTTTCATTATAAAAAGTTATGTGTGTATTGCTTATAGTTCTTTTATAAAGAAGTATGAAATAATTTACGCATATAATGTCCTAATTAGGCTAAATATCTGAAATTCATTAAATATTTTTTTTATTGAAAATTATACATATATATTTGCTAAAGAATGAACATTATTAGAAATTCTAAGCATACAAGTGCACAGAAAAGAATTCGGATACATTACGGTCTAACGTACAAAAATACGAATTTTGGAAGAAACTTTCAACCGTCTTATTAAATTTTCACTTTTGTTTATTTGCTGAATTATTAAAATTTGTTTAAATATCTAATAATTACTAAATGTTCGGAAAGGTGAGTGGAACCCTTGAGATTTTTGAGTTTATAAAAATTAGTAAACTTTTTGTGACTATTAATAATATGAATGTGGCTATGTGAAGATTATCATTATCAATAAAAATTTTTAAATACAAAGAAAGGTAGAAAATACACAAAAAGGCTCTTGGTAACGAATTTAATTTTAGTATATGTGTTTATTTACATTTGAGAAAATTCTTTTAACGTGATTACACAAATATTCTATAAAATAAATCCGAATGAGTTCAAATTTTTATTTTTGCATAAATTTTTTATTCCATATTGAGAATATATAATAATAATAATAATAATAATAATAATAATAATAATAATGCACCATCATAACGATCAAACACAAGGAAAGAATACAGGAATAAATCAATAAATCATTGTGTATGGAAGTGAAGCGTGACACAAAGCAAAGGATATTAAAAAAGTTAATAAATGTTGTACTACATGCAGAGTAATTTTTTAATAGGATATTTTTTTATACAAATATTTTATATTTTTATACAAATATTTTTATAGGATATTTTTTATTTTGCGAGATACAAAAAGCGGTTAACCGTAAAACATTAAAAGTATCTAAAAATATGTATTTGAAAAACATTTTTTGTTTATTTCAGTCTCTAGTAAATAAAGGATTAAAGATACACACACACACACACACACACACACACACACACACAAAGAAAAAAAAAAAAAAAAGGTTAGTTGTAGAAAATTAAAAGTAAATAAAAGTATTGTCTGCATCAAATATGTATCACCGAACCTGTACCAAATCTGAAGTTTCGTAGTTCTATATTTATTAGTTTCGGATATATGATAGCCACAAGATTCCGCACATACATACATACATACACACACACATTGACCAATGGCCAAAAACTACTTTTATGGACTCGGGAGGCTTTAAAGCGTGTAAATCAGGTGAAAACTCAATATCAATTTTTGGACCGAATACAATACTTCCATTATCTGCGGTAGTAGGGTAATGGAAGTAGTACGTATTGGTAAAACATTTTTTGTTTACTTTATACTACAGTAAGTAAATGATTAAAGATACACAAAATATGAATAACAGTTAACCGTAAAAAGTTAAAATTATCTAAAAATGGGTATTAAAAAAAAATTATTCCACAATGTGGTAAATAAAGGATTAAATGTACACGATATATAAAACACCGTTCGCCGTAAAAATTAAAGGTCATTAAAAATATGTATTTGTAAAACATTTTTGTTTATTTCATATTGTGGTAAATAAAGGATTAAAGAAACAAAAAATATCAAAATATGCATCCTTAAAAGTTAAAAGCAACTAAAAATATGTATTTGTAAAACATTTTTTGTTTACTTCACACTGTGGTAAATAAATCATTAAATATATCTAAAGTATAAAAGTCGTTTAGTAGTAAAAATTTACAAGTAAATAAAATATTTTTTTGAAAAACATATTTTGTTTATTTCATATTGTGATAAATAAAGAATTAAAGACACATAAAATAAGAAAAACGGTTAGCCGTAAAACTGTAAAAATAAATAAAAATATATATTTCAAAAACATTTTTTGTTTATTTTATGCTATGGTAAATAAAGAATTAATGATACACAAAATATGAAAAACGGTTAGCCGTAAAACTGTAAAAATAAACCAAACTATGTATTTCAAAAAATTTTTGTTTATTTTAGGCTATGGTAAATAAAGGATAAATAATGAAATGACAAAATATGAAAAACCGTTCGCCGTAAAATGTTAAAAGTAATTAAAATATGTATTTGTAAAACATTTTTTGTTTATTTCATATTGTGGTAAATAAAGGATTAAAGAAACACAAAATATGAAAATATGTAGCCTTAAAAGTTTAAAGCAATTAAAAATATACATTTTTGAAAACATTTTTTGCTTACTTCACACTGTAGAAAATAAATCATTAAAGATCCATAAAATATAAAAGTCGGTTAGTCGTAAAAATTTAAAAGTAACTAAAGTATGTATTTGAAGAACATATTTTGTTTATTTCATATAGTGGTAAATAAAGGATTATTGATACACAAAATACAGAAAACGGTTATCCGTAAAACTGTAAAAATAAATAAAAGTGTGTATTTTAAAAACATTTTTTGTTTATTTTATACTATGGTAAATAAAGGATTAATGATACACAAAATATGAAAAATGGTTAGTCGTAAAAAATTAAAAATAACTGAAACGCGTGTGTGAAAAACATTTTTTTGTGAATTTCATACTGTTGTAAGTAGAGGAATAAAGATACACAAAATATAAAAAACGTTCATCCTTAAAAAGTTAGAAGTAACAAAGATATTTCTTACAAAAACAATTTTTGTTTAATTTTTAATAATGTAATTAAATCATTAAAGATACGCAAAATGGGAAAAACGATTAGCCGTAAAACGTTAAAAGTAAACGTTAAAAATATGTAGAAAACATTTTTGTTTATTTAATAGTATATTAAAAGAACAATTAAAGATACAAGAAATATGAAAAACAGTTCGCCGTAAAAAGTAAATAAAAATATATATTTGAAACACATTTTTGTTTATTTCATACTGCATAGTAAATAAAAAATTAAAGATATACAAAATTTGAAAACAATCGGCCGCAAAAAGTTACAAGCATGTGAAAATATGTATGTACTTGAAAATATATACTTAAAAAACATTTTTTGTTTATTTCAGACTGTGATAAACAAAGGCTCTAATGTACGCAAAATAGAAAAAATAACGATTAGCTATAAAGTGTCAAAAGTAATTAAAAATACGTATTTGAAAAACATTTTTTGTTTATTTCACATTTCGGTAAATAAAGGATTACATATACACAAAATATAGAAATCTGATGTGGGCACCACATGACTTCCTTATACATCTTTAGAAATATATAACGTTAAAAAGCATTGTCATTGGACCCAAGACAAATGGTTAAAAATATTTTAAAAATGCATTACCACCGTGTTCTGGCTTTTCTGAAAGTTTCAAATGTCTAGCTAGTCGGGAAGTTAGTTAAAAATCGATTGCAAGATTTGTACAGGTAACGATGCCGAAGGCAGCAGGGATCCGAAGCAGTTGGCTAAAAGTATTTAAAAAATGGATTTTCACCGTGTTCTGAACTATTCTGAAAGTTTCAAATATCTAGCTAGTCGGGAAGTTAGTTAAATAAATTTTCTGTTGAACCATATAAACGCTGCCAAAGGCAGCAGTGACACGAAACAATTTGCTAAAAATATTTAAAAAATGCATTGTCACCATGTTCTGAGCTTTACTGAAAGCTTCAAATGTCTAGCTAGTCGAGAAGTGAGTTAAAAATCGATTGCAAGATTCATCCAGGTAACGATGCCGAAGGCAGCAGGGATCCGAAACAGTTGGCTAAAAATATTTTTTAAAAATGCATTTTCACCATTTTTTGAACTATTTTGAAAGTTTCAAATGGCTAGCTAGTCGAAAAGTTAGTTAAATAAATTTTCTGTTGAACTATATAAACGCTGCCGAAGGCAGCAGTGACCCGAAACAATTTGCTAAAAATATTTTAAAAACGCATTGTCACCATGTTCTGAGCTTTACTGAAAGTTTCAAATGTCTAGATAGTCGGAAGTTAGTTAAAAATCGATTGCAAGATTTGTCCAAGTAACGCTGCTGGAGGCAGCAGGAATCCGAAACAGATCACTAAAAGTATTTCAAAAATGCATTTTGACCGTGTTTCGAAATATTCTGAAAGTTTCAAATGTCTAGCTAGTCGAGAAGTTAGTTAAATAATTTTTCTGGGGAATCATATAAACGCTGCTGAAGGCAGCAGGTATCCGAAACAGTTGGCTAAAAATATTTTTTAAATGCATTGTCAACGTGTTCTGAGCTTTTCTGAAAGTTTCAAATGTCTAGTTAGTCGGGAAGTTAGTTAAATTGCAAGATTTGTCCAAACCGTTTTTGAGTTATTACCGTTTTTTGATACATTTTGGCCATTATGAACCTAATTTTCCTAAATATCTCCAAAACGGAAAATCATACAAAGTCCAAAAAGGGAGGTGCACAACTAGATATTATAACAAACCTATGTACCAATTCGCAACTTTCTACGTCCAACCGTTTTTGAGTTATGCGACATACTCACACACACATACACACACAGACACACATACATACAGACGTCACGAAAAAACGTGTAAAGTCGCTTATATCTCTAAAACGAGAGCTTATGTTAAGACGACACTTGCATGTATACAACTAGACATCATGACAGTCACACGTACAAATTGGGAACATTCAGTAATCATTCGTTTTTGAGCAATGTGAAATAGAAAATCCATTTCGCAAATCTTGATTACTATACTTCCTTATACTTTGTATAAGGAAGTAAAAAACGGTTTGTCGTAAAAAGTTAAGGAGAACTAAAAATATATATCAGAAAAACATTTTTTTTCTTTCATATAGTGTTAAATAAAGGATTAGTGATATGCAAAATAAGGATCATTATTAGCCGTAAAACTTTAAAATTAAATAAAAGTAAGTATTTGGAAGAAAACATTTTTTGTTTATTTTATACTTTCGTAAATAAAGAATTAATGATACACAAAATATCAAAAAGTTTAGTCGTAAAAAAATAAAAATAACCAGTATGTGTATTTGAAAAACATTTTTTGTGAATTTCATAAATAAAATATTATAGATAAACACACAAAATCTGAAAAACGTTTAGCCGTAAAAAATTAGAAGTAACTAAAAATATTTATTTAAAAAATAATTTTTGTTTAATTAATACTAATTTAATTAAATTCTTAAAAATACGCAAAATATGAAAAATGATTTACCGTAAAACGTTAAAAATAACTAAAAATATGCATTTAAAAACACTTTTTGTTTATTTCATACTGTATAAAATAAACGATTAAAGATACACGAAATATGAAAAACGGTTCACCGTAAAAAGTTAAAAGTAACTAAAAATATGTATTTGAAAAAACTTTTTGTTTATTTTATATTATAATAAATAAACGATTAAATATGCGCAAAATATGAAAAACGGTTAGCCGTAAAACTGTAAAAGTAATTAAAATTATTTATTAAAAACAAAACATTTTATGCTTATTTTCCACTGTGATAAACAAGGGAATAAGGATACACAAAATATAAAAAACGGTAGACATATTTTGAAAAACATGTTTTGTTTATTTCATATTGTGGTAAATAAAGGATTAAAAATACGCAAAATATAAAAAACGGTTAGCCGTAAAACTGTAAAAATAAATAAAAATATGTATTTCAAAAACATATTTTGTTTATTTCATATTGTGGTAAATAAAAGATTAACGACACACAAAATATGAAAAACAATTAACCGTAAAATTTTAAAAATAAATAAAAGTATGTATTTCAAAAACATTTTTTTATTTTTATTATATAGAATTAATACACACAAAAGAATTAATGATGCAAAAAATATGAAAAACCGTTCGCCGTAAAAAGTTAAAAGTCTCTAAAAATATGTATTTGTAAAACATGTTTTGTTTATTTCATATTGTGGTAAATAAATGATTAAAGAAACACAAAATTTGAAAATATGTAGCCTTAAAAGTTAAAAGCAGCTAAAAATATACATTTGAGAAACATCTTTTGTTTACTTCACACTGTGGTAAATAGATCCTTAAAGATACATAAAATATAAAAGTCGGTTACTCGTAAAAATTTAAAAGTAACTAAAGTATGTATTTGAAGAACATATTTTATTTATTTCATATCGTGGTAAATAAAGGATTATTGATACACAAAATACGAAAAACGGTTAGCCGTAAAACTGTAAAAATAAATAAAAATGTGTATTTCAAAAACATTTTTTGTTTATTTTATACTATGGTAAATAAAGAATTAATGATACACAAAGTATGAAAAATGGTTAGTCATAAAAAATTAAAAATAACTGAAACGCGTGTGTGAAAAACATTTTTTGTGAATTTCATACTGTTGTAAATAGAGGAATAAAGATACACAAAATATAAAAAACGTTCATCCGTAAAAAGTTAGAAGTAACTAAAATATTTATTTTAAAAACAATTTTTGTTTAATTTTTACTAGTGTAATTAAATCATTAAAGGTACGCAAAATGGGAAAAACGATTAGCCGTAATGCGTTAAAAGTAAACGTTAAAAATATGTATTTTAAAATCATTTTTGTTTCTTTCATAGTATATTAAAAGAACAATTAAAGATACAAGAAATATGAAAAACGGTTTGCCGTAAAAAGTTAAAAGTAAATAAATATATATATTTGAAACATATTTTTGTTTATTTCATACTATATAATGAATAAAAATTAAATATACACAAAATATAAAAACAGTCAGCTGCAAAAAGTTACAAGTATCTAAAAATATGTACTTGAAAAACATTTTTTGTTTATTTCATACTGTAATAAATAAAGGCTTTAATGTACGCAAAATAGGGAAAACGGTTAGCTATAAAGTGTCAAAAGTAATTAAAAATACCTATTTGAAAAACATTTTTTGTTTATTTCCCACTTCGGTAAATAAAGGATTACATATGCACAAAACATAAAAAACGGTTAGTCGTAAAAAATTAAAAGGAACTAAAAATATATATCTGAAAAACATTTTTTGTTTCTTTCATATTGTGTTAAATAAAAAATTAAAGATACGCAAAATAAGGAAAATGGTTAGCCGTAAAACTGTAAAATTAAATAAATAAAAGTAAGTATTTGAAAAACATTTTTTGTTTATTTTATACTATGGTAAATAAAGAATTAATGATGCACAAAATATGAAAAACGGCTAGTCGTAAAAAATTATAAATAACCAGTATGTGTATTTGAAAAACATTTCTTGTGAATTTCATAAATAACATATTAAAGATACGTACACAAAATATGAAAAACGTTCAGCCGTAAAAAGTTAGAAGTAACTAAAAATATTTATTTAAAAGATATTTTTTGTTTAATTTATACTAATTTAATTAATTCCTTAAAAATACGAAAAATATTAAAAATGATTTACTGTAAAACGTTAAAAGTAACTAAAAGTATGCATTTGAAAAACATTTTTTGTTTATTTCATATAGTATTAAATAAAAGATTAAAGATAAACGAAATATGAAAAACGATTCACCGTAAAAAGTTAAAAGTAACTAAAAATATGTACTTGAAAAACTTTTTTTGTTTATTTTATATTATAATAAATAGACAATTAAATATACGCAAAATATGTAAAACAGTTAGCTGTTAAAGTAATGTGTTAACTGTAAAAGTAATTAAAATTAGGTATTTAAAAAACATTTTACGATTATTTTCCACAGTGATAAACAAAGAATTAAGCATACGCAAAATATGAAATAAAAAGTTAAAAGTAATTAAAAACATGTATTTGAGAAACTTTTTTGTTGTTGTTGTTTATTTGTTTATTTCACACTGTGGTAAATAAAGACTAAAGATACACAAAATATGAACGATCAGTCGTAAAAAGTTAAAAATAACTAAAAATATGTTTTTGAAAAACACTGTTTATTTAATACTATGGAAAATAAAAGATTAAAGATGCACAAAATATGAAAAATGGTTAGCCGTAAAAAGTTAAAAATAACTAAAAATGTGTATTAGAGAAACATTTTTTTTTTTTTTTTTTGTTTTTTTTTTTTTTTTTGTTTATTTTACACTGTGGTAAATAAAGGATTAAAAGTAAACAAAATAGGAAAAACGGTTAGCCGTAAAAAGTTAAAAGTAACTAAAAATACTTATTTATTTGTTTATTTTAAACTGCGGTAAATAAAAGATTAAAGAAATTCAAAATATGAAAAATAGTTAGTCGTAAAAAATTGAATGTAATTAAAAATGTATATCTGGAAAATATTTTTTTTTCTTTCATACTTTGGTAAATAAAACATTAAAGATACTCAAAGCATGGAAAATGGTTAATCGTAAACAGTTAAAATGAAGTATTTAGGACTTTAGCCTTATCTACCTTGTTGTTCACTCTACGACCTTCTGTTTTGAATTTAGAAATTAATATGTCCTATTTCAATGTTTAAAAAATTTTATATAGTTAAGGATATGGTAAACTTTATAAAACTCTTTTTTAAATTATTGTGTTAGAGTTATTAAATTTGTATACACATACAATGAAATACTACAATTTTAAGTATACTGCAATTTCTAGAAAGCTATTTTTTAAAATTAAAATAAAATTCGAAATTTAATTTTCTTGAAGATATTTTTCTATTTGAATTCTAAATATTAACATTGAATTCCAGCATTCAAACATAAAAATATCTTTAAAAAAAAAAAATAACTTATTAATGATTCCACAAAGCAATACCCAAATGCATTTAGAATATCTGTACTAATAAGTATAAAAGATTTAAGTTCATATTCTTGATTTTTCAGAAGACGAAAAATAAAGTTAAACTAACTAAAAACTAATCAGAAGAATCGATTAGAAAAAATAGATTATGTTGATTTATACCCTTTATACCGTTCAGTGATTGTCAACCTTCATTTAATAAAGGGAAAAAATCGAATTAATTATTTTATACCAAAGATTAATGCTAAATTTCTGACTTGAATTTTTTTTTACCAATGGATTTTCTCAAAGACTAAATGACATGGATTTAAATCCTTTATACGAATCGATAGAGATTTTTTTTTCTGAGTCTGACTATGTACTTAACTCAAAATCGACATTTTCGGACTTATATCCTTTATACTTATCAGTACAGATATATTGTTGAACCATAATAATGTAAAATGGAGGCAAAAAAGAACTAAAAACTTGTTAACATGATGCATTTTTAAATTTTTCAAAAAAAAAAAAAATAAATAAATAAATAAATAAATAAAATTTTCAATTTCATTTTATTAAATTATTTTAATATACTTAATATGGTTGCATTTTAATGCAAATTGTGTATTTTTCATAAATCTAAGACATAAATTTAAAGCGATTTATAATATCCACTTCCCCTTAATAGGTATTTTTAAATATTAAGTAAAATGCAAAATAACGTTGTAAAATATTATTTTACAATAGTTTCCCTTTGGAAATATAAATTTAACTAGGCTCTTAAACTGTCACAGTTTTCCTAAATGTTATGATTTTCTTTAAAAGACGAAGAGGTTTTGGAAACTATTATGTCTGTCTAATATTTTCTGTTTATTTTATAATTTTTATTTGTTTATTTTTAACTGACAAATGTGCTTCTTGGCAAAAACTCTAATATCACGTTTATTTATTCTCGAATTTATGTCAGGGATGCACTTTTCATGCCGCCTCACATTTGCGTCAGTGATAATATTCAGCTTTGAAATTTTGTTACTTTGTTTTTTGGATATGGTTTACAGAAGATACTGACATATATTTTGCGTTTTCTTTGTTTAATTTAAATTTTTTTTGTGACAGAATCTAAGAGCTTTAAACTACTACTGGCTGTTTTCGTTTGATAGTCATTATATGCTGAGTTGTTCCAAGAAACTTGAAATTTTAGGTTTATTAATCCCAAAAGCAAGCTCAAAATCATCTTCTATACATTTATAGCTTTTTTCTTGAAAATTTCATTTGTTCAATGGTGCCCCAATTTTTCAGTTCAAAGGTACCTTATCATATGGAAATAGACAAAGCTTATAAGCTAAAGCTGAAATCTTTATTTAAAGTTTAAAAATTTATTTACGCAATTAAAGAAATACAAGATTACCTACAAGAACCTTACAACTTTATTTTGTCAAGTTTAGATTCATACTTTGTTACAGTGAAGCATTCCTAATATGCTGCAATCTAAAAAAAAAAAAAAAAAAAAAAAAACTTTTCGTGTTCAACCGGGAGATATTGGAGAATACAGCCGTGAATAATACTACTTACATAATGAAAACAGCTCTCGTATGCGAAATAACAGGTAATAAAATTAGTGACATACACAATAGGGGAGAGTGGGGATGAATGGGACGCAGGGTAAATGGGACAGTAGCAAAATTTTTATGTTTTGCATGCACCGGAAACTTGACAATTTTTCTGATATATGGCAGTACTGAGGTCATTCATCAAGTGTAGTTTCAGAGTTGTGCTATCTATAGAAGGGCAACAAAAAATTAAAGTGTTTTTTTCTGCTGCCAGTAACTTTTACTGATTCAATTAGGTAGTAGTTAAGAAATTAACTATTTGCTTATAGTTAATATAACTCTTATATGATGAAAAGGCATAATTTTTTACTGTCTTTATGATATTCAAGAAGAATATTGACAATTGTTCATTAAACATATTTCCTGTTTTATATGATCATGTGGTGGTGCGGTTGAATTGGACAGTTTGAATAGGGATGAATGGGACATTCCCTACTATGTGCTAATTTAAAATTGTACACAATAATTATATTAAAACAAATCGTAAATAGATTTTCAATATTTTTATAACCTGTAGTTCAGTAGTTATAACATGGAATTATAAAAATAGCACGGATTTAGAGAAAAATAGATTGAAATTCATTGTTCCGATTTTTGTTTATAATAATTATGATTAAAAAAGTTATAAGTTAGAATATTCAATGCAACTTAAATCAACAATATCAATAATTAAAAAATAAATAAATAAATAAATAAACTAATAATAATTTAATTAAAATCACAATTTCAATCAAGCTAATTAAATAAATCCTGGTGATTATTAATGTAATACAGAATAGAATGCTTGTTTTTCCTGATCAGTCGGAAACAAAAATTTATCTGGTCAATTTGTACTCTATTATAATGATTTATATCTTTCTAGTGTCATATTTATTTATTTTTTTTTTTAGATTAAATCTTATTAGATTAAATTACCAAAGCCTAGAGCACTAGGAACTGTGCGAACCAAAGGACTTTTGCCTTTAGATGTTAATTTGAGTCAATGCATCAGTTTTTGTTAATTTCAGTAAATCCATAGTGTGTAATAAAATCACATAAACCAATTCAACTTTAAAAATTTATTTACTTTCCCTTTTGTTTTGTTTTCTTTGTTAACTTCTGTCCTATCCCATTCATCCCCACATGTGGGGATGAATGGGACAGTGCACATGCATGTAAAAAAAAATATTATTAATTAAAAATAACTTTTAATTAAAGTTAGTATGTTTATTTGTAACTGATTACTGAAGTGTGCTTATGAGGAATGTTACAAAATTCTGAATTACATATGGTGAACATTATTAATAAAAACATGAAAAATGTCCCATTCATCCCCACTCTCCCCAATATTGATTGCCAAGCGAAATTTGTTTTTTAGGAATTTTTAATACAAAAGAATGCGCGTATAAAAAGAAAAATGCGCATAAAAAATAAAGCAGCCCTGTATATCAAAAACTAAAAGAGGTAGGGACTTATTAATTGGTATACATTAATTTCTCAATAGAACAAATAAATGAGCCCAATTTCATAAAAATCTGAGTGGATCAAGTTTTTAGCTGTGTTGATTTGACATGAAATGACCCTATTATATTACACATTAGATTGAAAGTTAATTAGGACATAAAACTATATATATATATATATATATATATATATATATATATATATATATATATATATGAACACGGTAGCGTTCCGCCCCGCCAAGCTGAAACAAACATGAAGAAAAACAAATGAAATTTACAAAGTAGAAAAATAAATGGCGAAACGCTACAAGTGTATATTATGTCGATATAGCATCTCGGAGTTTTCGATTACCTGTATCTCAGCTTCGTGGTCCCCAAGACCTGTGACTTTCTGCTCAAGCCTTGAGCATACCCTTAAGACAAAACATACAAATTTGCATGTCGATCCGAATTAAGGGACCTGAGTAATATAACTTTGAAAAACCTAAATTTTCCGGTTACTTTCTTCTCCTTCTTCTTCTTCTTCTCCTTGTTAAGCTTGACAAATATAGAGCCTCGAGTTCTGCAGCTATTGAGCTAAAAATTTGCATGGACATTTCTTCTGACCTGTATTAGTGCCTTTTGCAATCAAAAAATTTTTTGGTCAATATACAGGGTAGTTACTTTGAATTTTGTAATATTTAGCGCAAAAATTTCTTGAAATCATCTAGAGATGATACTCGTTTCCAATAAATTTAATTTTGACATTTAATGAGCATTAAATAGTAAAAATAAATAGTGTTTTTTTTATTTATTTTTTTACTTTTTTTTTACAAAAAAGGATAGAAATAAATTAACTAAAGACAAATTTTTATTAAAAATTTTAAAATATTTACAAGAAACATATCATCAGAAACATATTTACAAGAAAACAATTCATAAAAAATTGAATTAAAATTCGCAAAGTTATTTTTATCACCAAATTTCGTAATAAATAAATGCTTAAAGGATGCGCTAAATAGGCTTTTAACAAAAGTAATGTAAAGGAATAAATAAAAGTGCGATTCGTTAAACTTTAAAAAATTACGGATGATGGAAGAAAACGTATAGTTAAATTCTGATCACATATTATGTAAGAGAAATATTGCTATCATTCAAGAATTCAAATTTGGCATTTTTGTGTTTCTGTTAGTTTTGAGGTCTCCCGAATTCATTTTAAATTTTTGATAGTGGTGAAGGTATGCTTGTATGTGTATGAGTGAATACGATAGCGTCTAAACGCTGTATTTGATTCAGCGCAAATTCGATAGGTATATTACAGGTGACACACACTACATAGATTTTAATGATGTAGAATTAAGTTTTTTTTTTCCTTTACACGGATAAAAAAGATAATTCTTATACGTAACGATGTATGATCTGAAATTATTTGAAGTTCATTTAATAAGTTTAAGGGATCTTCTGAATTCAATTTTGCTTTTTTTTTATGGTGATGCTATTTATATGTGTCTGTATGTATATGAGTGAACGCGATAACGTTTAAGCACTTACAGTCGGTAGCAAAAGTATCCGAGCACTAGCAAAAATGCCTATGTAAAATACAGTTTTGTTAAATAAATCCTTGTCGAATCTTGTTCTTAGTCAGTCTAAGAACGTGATTCGACAAGGATTTATTTTAAAAAAAAAGAAAAAAACAGGATTTAATGTACTTTTTTATATAGGAATTTCTACTAGTGCTGGGATGCTTTTTCTGTCGACTATAATTCGATTGCATTCGAATATGTAATATTTCATAGATCGCCATCGCATGAAATAGCTTAATGAGTATAGGACTAACTTACATATACATGGGAGTGAATGAGTACGATAGCGTCTAAACGTTGCATTCCATTAAATTCAAATTTAATAAGTATATTTTAAGTCACTATAACATAAAATACATGAAGTTGAATGAATATACGATTAATGTGTATGTATAATTGACTGAGTAAACGCAATGGTGTTTAAATGCTGCATTTAATGTCGGCATGGAGCTAAAAAGTCGCCAAACTCGTCGCTAAGCCCATTACGTAACCTGATGAAGCAGATTTTTAAAGAAAAAACGAGCTATTTTAACGCGGAAACAAACTAGAAATGCAGAAAATTGACATTTTACAATCTGACTGAACCTCTTCGAATGCAATTACGCAAAAATAGCTAGTATTATTTGCAAATTCGTAACATTATATTTACATCTATGCATAACACACGAATTTCATAGATCTATTACACAAATATTCCCATTATGCACACGTATTATATTTATAAAAGCATATACATAACCTGCAAATAGAAGTGATATGCCAAAACAGTAATGCTACGAGGTCTACAGATGAATGTGACCAAATTCTAATAATTACCCATATAAGAAAGGTAAAATGCCTTTCTGAAACGATTTCTTCTACATTGGGGTATCTTCTATGAAAGATTACCGATGTGAATATTGTGGAAACCGAGGACAAGTTCGTCAAGTATACGAAATAATTTCGGCATCGAAATACATTATACTCCAATTTATGATTTTCGATAACAATCTGAATAAGCTTGATCTTCAAATACCAGGTAATACCCCGAACTAAATTAAATATATCAGGATCATACATTCTCCAATATCAGGAATATTTCACTGCGGTGCGAATATTGATCATGGACATTATATTGCATATGTAAAAAATGGGTCAAAGTGGATATGTGCTAATGGTAAAACAATTTCGGAAGAACACTGGAAAATGAATGATAAAAATATTTATGCTCTTCTTTTGCTTTTTAGCGTTTTTAATTTTATTCTTTAAATGGTCTTTTTTCGCTGTTTTTTAACACTGTCTCAGTAAATGCATATTTAGATAAAATAGTCTGCAAAAAGACGTGATATCTCATAAAAACAATACTAATGTAAAAGTCCCCCTGCCCAGCCTAAACTCTTACCTTCCTTAGGCAGAAAAAAAAAAAAAAAAGATTGATATCAGAATTTTCCGCCTTTATTAATTCCCGGGAATTCCTTCCTCAACTCGTTGAGCGCCACACAAATTCTTAAAATCCATTAAAATCCCATAATGCATAATTCCTCCTGTAATAAATAAAAATTAAGCAAATTTTTAATAAATTTCCATTCATTAAATGTAATATTTTTAGTTTTATATCCTATTTTACATCCGCCACCGATGGTTAACGTGGATTTACATCATATTTGACACTGTCAGCCGCCGATGGCTGACAGGGCTCAACATTTTAATTTTTTACTGGTACTGCTTTTACCTTCGGGGTAAAACTTTCACTGAAATGTTTGTAGTATAACATGTTCTGCACACTCCTAAAGTTTCAAGATGATTCCTTCAGTACAGTCGGTAACAAAAGTGTCCAAACACTAGCAAAAATTCCTATGTAAAAAAAGTACATTTGATACGGTTTTGTTAAATAAATCCTTATCGAATCATGTTCTTACACTGACTAAGATTAGGATTCAACAAGGATTTATTTAACAAAACCGTATGAAATGTACTTTTTTTACGTAGAAATTTTTGCTAGTGTTCGGACACTTTTGTTACCGACTGTACTTAGAGATATATGACAAAATGTCTAGAATCTAGAATGGCTGGCATGGCGCTCAACGAGTTAATGAAGATCTGCCAATACTACTCCGATTCAAAAAATTAGAATAATGAAAAGAAATATGGTCAAGGGAAATGAAAATCGAATTTATCAAATAAATAATCAACAATATCAAATATAAAGTACTATAATATGAATCTGCATATTTTGCAGATTATAAAAATGTAAACACATTACAATGAAATAGAAAATATATTTAAATCAGCTAATAACAAAAAATTCAAAATATTAGAATACTTTCTAACATGGTTCAAAAAATTAGAATAATGAAAATATATTGAACATAATTTAAACTCTGAGTATTTTTACTTGCTAATCAGTACTTTGTTGCATCACCCTTAGCTTTAATGACAGCTCTTAAACGTTTTGGCATGTTTTTAACTAAAGGTTCACAATCTTTTTTATCCAAATTCGCCCATATGCTCTTTATACTAGAAATAAGTTCTTTTTTGTCTCTAGGCGCAACTTCTTGAAGTCGTTTCTTCATAATTCCCCACAAATTCTCGATAGGATTTAGATCGGGTGAGTTTGCAGGCCAAGGGAGTACAGGTATGTCCTTCTCTTTGAGCCATTTAGTTGTTGATTTGGAAGTGTGGGGAGAAGCTGAATCTTGCTGAAACAAGAAATCGTCATCACATAAATCCTCAGCTGAAGGAATCATGAAATGTTCAAGAATTTTTCGATAGACTTCTGAATTGACTGTTGTGGAAACAATACACAACCTGCCTGGGCCTTCAGCAGTCATGCAGCCCCATACCATAACAGAGGTCGCAAATTTAAACGAACGTTTTAAACATTCTTTCTTATAAGCTTCATGTTTGAGTCTCCAGACACGTATACCTTGATTTCCGTGAGACACACAAAACACACTTTCATCGCTGAAAAGTATCTTTTTCCAATCGTCGTGATCCCAAAATAGTGTTGTAGATTTGGAGACATTTATACCCATTTCTTTCCATTTTCTATGCACATATCTCACACTCCGAAAACGATGTTTCTTCACAATCTTTTTCAATTGCCTTTCATCTCTTCTTGAAGTTACTGGCTTTCGACCACTTTTAAAGTGTTTATTTTGAAAACACTTATTATTAGAATATTCTCTCAAAACTCTACTCACACTTGCTTGAGAGCATTTCACTTCTTTTGCTATAAAAAGTTGTGTTTTTCCTATTTCGTGCAAGTAAGTAGAGTTAAATGGTGTAAACAAAGGCTATTTTGGGATCACGACGATTGGAAAAAGATACTTTTCAGCGATGAAAGTGTGTTTTGTGTGTCTCACGGAAATCAAGGTATACGTGTCTGGAGACTCAAACATGAAGCTTATAAGAAAGAATGTTTAAAACGTTCGTTTAAATTTGCGACCTCTGTTATGGTATGGGGCTGCATGACTGCTGAAGGCCCAGGCAGGTTGTGTATTGTTTCCACAACAGTCAATTCAGAAGTCTATCAAGAAATTCTTGAACATTTCATGATTCCTTCAGCTGAGGATTTATGTGATGACGATTTCTTGTTTCAGCAAGATTCAGCTTCTCCCCACACTTCCAAATCAACAACTAAATGGCTCAAAGAGAAGGACATACCTATACTCCCTTGGCCTGCAAACTCACCCGATCTAAATTCTATCGAGAATTTGTGGGGAATTATGAAGAAACGACTTCAAGAAGTTGCGCCTAGAGACAAAAAAGAACTTATTTCTAGTATAAAGAGCATATGGGCGAATTTGGATAAAAAAGATTGTGAACCTTTAGTTAAAAACATGCCAAAACGTTTAAGAGCTGTCATTAAAGCTAAGGGTGATGCAACAAAGTACTGATTAGCAAGTAAAAATACTTAGAGTTTAAATTATGTTCAATATATTTTCATTATTCTAATTTTTTGAACCATGTTAGAAAGTATTCTAATATTTTGAATTTTTTGTTGTTAGCTGATTTAAATATATTTTCTATTTCATTGTAATGTGTTTACATTTTTATAATCTGCAAAATATGCAGATTCATATTATAGTACTTTATATTTGATATTGTTGATTATTTATTTGATAAATTCGATTTTCATTTCCCTTGACCATATTTCTTTTCATTATTCTAATTTTTTGAATCGGAGTAGTACACCTGCATGTATCTTTCTATAATAAATCCTAATCGCTTTCAACATTCCTTGTTAGCTGTGTTGGTTTTTTGGCTACATTATAAAGTTATAATTTACAGAATTTTTACGGCGTGATGCGTCCTATATGTAGAAGTTTTAATTAATAAAAAATTAGTTAGTAAAGAGTAAAATCTTATTTACGCATCCCGCCGTAAAAATAGAAGAGGTTTTAATCTTAAGGGGTTGGTTTAAACTTAACAGTAACAAAACATAACTCTGAGGAAACATAAATACAGGAAAATATCCAAGAAATATTTTTTTCTGATATGTTTGTTCATTACATAGAAATTGTGAACATATTAAGGAGACTTGGCACCACTGAAGTAGACTTCATATAAAAGCTTATATTTTCATTTGGTATTAATAAGTTGAACTGTATTAGGTCTATTCAATAAAATAGGTATTCAAGCAACAATTTCTATGGTTTTTGACATATTTCTTACAGGTTTGAGAGCTTTAAATAATGGGCTCTTCCCACCTGACGTCAGAGGTCACATGACAGAGGAAAAACAAATAGCAGACGAAGTCTTGTTTATCTATAGCGACTGCTGAAATAACATATTTTCTATTCTTATCAATCGTATTTAACCTGTGTTTTTTTTTTATACATATCATTTTTAATCCATTTTATATCATTATTCATCATCTTTTGTTTGCTGTATACATTTACAATCATCATTTTGTTTATATTTGTTATTGATGTTCATGAAGAACATGTTAAACACTCTGATTTTTGGTACTTAAATCAGTGACAGTGCAATATCATACTGCGTAAATCCATTTAGACCAGTAACTAAGTTAATTAACTTATTGTAACACCTTTATACAATTAAATTAAATGAAAACATTTTAAATTTTCAAATTATAATCCATAAACATTCCACAAGAACAAGCTATATCAGTTAATGTAACAGTTACACTAGAACATACAAAAATCGATTCTTACAGTTGAAAATAAATAAACACATAAAGTGTTTTTAAAAAATTATTAAATTTACAAATACAACTATTCTACTGTTTACAAATGCACAATATTACTTTTATTTTATTTTATATTAAATATTAACATTTTTGTTCTTAAAAACAATGCTTAATTGAATTCGATTCTCAGAATTCGATTATTCGTTTTCCTCTATCACATGATTGAGCAGACGAAACTGGAAAGAGTCCATTGCGTTTCTCATTCTGCATTTTTTCATCAATTCATGATCTTCAAAATGCTAAAACTTTTACAGATATTTAAAAAATGACTTAATATTTCTTGGGGATGTTTAATAGAACCTATGTTCAAAGAACTAGGAGTGGATTTTAAAAATTATTAATTAGTTTTTGAGAAAAATTTTAAAAAGTGCAGCTCTATGCTTAAAAAATAAATAAACAAATAATAAAATAATATAAACATGATTTCTGTGATATTTCTATTTTTAATATTTTTTCTTTTAAAGATATTACAAAATCCGTCTATAATTCTTTTAAATAGGTTCTATTAACAATCAAAAATATATTAAGTGTTTTCTTAAATATATGTAGAAGTTTTAGAATTTTGAAGATCATGAATTCATGAAAAGATGCAATCTAAGAAAACACAGTTTAAAGATTTTAAATCTGTAAAATATGTATAAAAACCATAAGAATCGTTGCTTGAATATACAAGGTGTTTATAAAGTCCCGGATCTATTTTGATGTTTAATAACTCATAAAATAATAAAGATAGATTAAATAAAATTAATAACATAAATGGTTAGATAGACTCAAAAAGTTTCATGACCCTTGTCAATGAACTTCCACGTGTGCCCCCTTCGTCGTACGGAGAATATCAAGTCGATAGTCAATTTCACGCCAGGTAGCGGCAAGCATGTCGGCATCCACAGAGGCTATTGCAGTTGTAATTCTGACTTCCAGTTTCTAGAAAATTATTTTTCCACCGCAAGATGCTGCTTTTGGATGGAGGATCTTTTTGGTAAATTCTTCTGCAATTTCTCTGTGCTTGCACTATCGATTTCGTTTCTATGTACCACCATAAAATCTGTGCTTTCTCTTGTGGTGTATGCATTCTCCTTAATATCCGCTCGAATGAAACATCACATACAAAAGTACTACATAGTACAAACACATCAAAAGTAAACATAACATTGCAATAGCTGCCAAAAAGAAAAGAGAGAAAAATGCAATTAATAATCAGACGATATTTAGAAAAGTACAGATATTTAGACGGGAAAATGAAATTATCTGAAATTAACCACACGCGCAGACGATATTTACAAAAGTAAAGATATTCAAACCTGAAAAGGAAATATATGAGTTATTCCATCAATAAATGCCATAAGTTTGTTTATATCTTCATTATTTTATGAGTTATTAAACATCAAAATGGGTCCGGGACTTTATAAACACCCTGTATATTTAAGTGATCAAACCTAATACAGTTCAGTTTATAAATATTAAATGGAAATATAAGCTTTTATCTAAAACCTACTTCTGTGGTACAAAGTCAAAGGTGCCAGACCATCTTAACGATATTCTAAATTATTTTTCGTCCTAAATTTAAGTTTTTGCAAACACAGACTTGTTATGAGAAAAATCTCACTGAATTTACCGGTAGCACTTTACAAACCAGGAAACCCGCACATGGAGATACAAAATCCTTGAAAGACCTTTAGTGTTAATAAGACATACCTACTGAAATCGGAAGTGTGGCAAACGCGTGCAGCTTCCTACATAGCACAAAAAAGAATTCCGCATTTCACATGCATTTTTTTTTTTTTTTTCATTGGAAAGAGGCGGGCAACAGACCGAAAAATCTCGCGTCAGAGCGGGAACGGTTGACCCGCAAGAGAAGGGGGGACCCGTAACCGAATCTTCCAAAATCTCGCATCACGTCTTCGGTTAGCCAGATGCTTAGCGATGAGGCAAATTAAATATTTTTTTACGTTTTATTTTTAAACGTTGTTTATAAATTGCTTCCCCTTCCAGTCCTTACGTATCTATATGCACTTTAAGAACGGCCGCAGAAATGCAACGGCCGGAATTATTTATAGCGGATGCCAAATGTGAAATGGTGTTTATATTTTTGAAAGTCAGCCTTTTAATATAGGTATAAAGGTGCATGCTTAGGGTTCATGATCATTAATAAACGGAATGGAATGGTTTTAATATCTAGTTTAATGGCTCTGCTCAAATATCCAACTTAATGAATATCAAATTCGGAAATTCAACAGCTGCATAAAACGATGTCTGAACATTTTAAAATTTTACTTTTATTTAATAACTAGGAAAAAACATCTGGAGTGACTCCACTCGACTTTCCGAACATTGAATAATTAACAGTTTTGTAGATAAAGTATAGAAAGAGGAGTTGTTAAATAAACAAAAGAGAGAAAACCATAATAGAGTGCTTGAGTATTTTTCTCCATATATTACACGATGTTTTTTTTTTTTTTAACGCCCATAAGATCATAATTATAAAGAATTTTTCGTTGTGTCCCTGTAAAAACCTATAAATGCTAGATTCACCAAAATTCTTACAGTTAGTGCAACAGTGATTTATAATATTCATATAAATTTTCAGCTCAATTGAATAAAGCGTTTAGATACTATCGCACTTTTAAAAATTTGGTCCCATAGGAGGCCATAATGATAAAGAATTTTTCTTTGTGTCCCTGTAAAAAAACTGTAAGTGCTAAATTCATCAAAATCTATACAGTTAGTGCAACTGTGACCTATAACATGTGTACAAATCTTTTGCTCAGATTAATAAGGCGTTTAGACGCTATCACGCTTTTAAAAATTTGGCCTCATAGGCCGTAATGATAAAGAATTTTTTGTTGTGTCCCTGCAAAAAAACTATAAGTGCTAGATTCACCGAAATCTATAAGGTTCGTACTATGGTGACTTACAATATACGTACCAACTTTCAGCTTATTCGAACAAAGCGTTTAGACGCTAGCGTGTTCACTCACAGATATACACACATACATACACACATACACACACACATACATACATCATCGTAAAAATAGTGGAAACGGACTCAGGGGACCTCGAAACGTATAGAAACATCAAAATATCAAATTCGGATTTTTGACATGATTACAATACATTCCTCACTACAGTGTTCGGAAAGTAAAAATTAACTAACAGATTCTAAGCTACCAGGAAAGCTACCAGGGCTGTAAGAATCTCAAAGCGAAACTATGTACCAAATTTTTAAATTTAAGCCGAAGAAGGGAATTCTGAAAGACATCTACCTTGTTTCTCCTACCTATACCCACATCTAACAATCGTTTCTATAAGAACTTTTTTTTTATCTAAAAGTAGGTTTTTGTCTTAAAAATTCCAAAAATTATATGCTGTTTATATTTTTAAAAGTCAGCTTTTTAATTTGGGTATGAAGGTACATACATGGTTAGGGTTCATAATCATTAATAAGAAGTGTGGAATGATTATAATACCAAGTCTAATGACTCTGCTCAAATATTAAACTTACTACTAAATATCAAATTCAGAAATTCAACAGCTGCATAAAACTACGCATGAACAACTTTTCGGGTTTAATTTTTTATTTTATTTTATTGGCTAGAAAATATTTTGACTAGCAAGAGAAACTAAAATTTAATCTAAGTTTTTGTTTAAGTAGAATTCTTAAAACTGTAAAAATTACAGAACAAAACTAACTCTTCTAAATCCGACTGGGGAATAGTGTTTTTTACTTCCTTATACAAAGTATAAGGAAGTATAGTACTTCTTTTAATGTTACAGGTTTGAATGCGTGTCAAAAAGCAACCATAATGTTAATTACCTTTGCCGGATTTGTACAATATCATCAAGAGTGCAGGACATAACAAGTGGCACAACATACAAATCCCGGAAACTTAGTCTTTTTGGTACTCATCTAGTTTTGACACGCACTTTTTTTTTTCTCAATTGTAGGGGTAATACTTTCCTTGTTAAGCCTAGAACAAGTTTTGACCCGCACCAATTTTAATTTAAGTACTTACCTACTTTAATTAATTTATTTATTCTATTTTTTTTAATTCTATTTTATTTTTATTTTTATTTATTATCATTTGTATTTTATTTATTTTATTCTTTTTTTTTTTTTACGAGGGTGTGGCGGTGTCTGGTCCTCGTTAATCTGTGCTGCACCGTCAAGTGCTCGATGGGGTCGTTTAGCAGTCGTCGGGCTACCAACGCGGGGAACCATCCCCCCGTGGTGGATCAAAATTGCGATGGTCCCTCTTTCTCTTCTCCATTCGGCCTCCCTGCGCATAGTAATTTCCCTCCCAATTAGGATTAGGCCTTGCCACTTCAAAAACTTCAAAATTTTCGCTATGCGCCCAAAACTATCTTCCATCCCCCAGTGGCTTCACGTAATTTTTTTTTTATTATTATAATCTCATTGTTCCTCCCTCGTCTTTCTCAAATCATAAGTGATGTCCCCTTCCCCTTTTCAAATGGCCTCCTCTTTCGGCATTAATTATTGTGTGCACAACTAACTTTAGCGGCTCCCCCAGCGTTTTCTTTTCTTTTTTTTCTTTTTCTTTTTCTTTTTCTTTTTTTTTTTTTTTTTCCTCCCTGCCTAAATTCAAAATTGTTTAATTTTGTATAATTCCGGTTATTTCGACTCTCAGCTAGTTAGTGCACTTATTCCAAATTCCTTAACATCTGGAGCGTGCTGCAATTCCTGAGCTTTGGTGTCTAGTTACATTGCTGCCTAGTAGCTTCCACGCGGTGATCTGGCGATTTATTCGCTCCGGCGGACGGCATCCAACCCGTTAAGCTTGGCCGAGCCCAGGCAGGCAGGGGCCGTCCAAAGGTTTCAAAGGAAGCATAGTAATCCCGATTTGCGAAATGGATTTTGTATTTCACATTGCTCGAAAACGAATGATCGCTGAATGTTGCTAATTTATACGTGTGACTTTCATGATGTCTAGTTGCACACCTGCAAGTGTCATCTTAACACGAGCTCTCGTTTTAGAGATATAAGGGATTTTACACGATTTTTCGTGACGTCTGTATGTGTGTGTGTGTGTCTGTGTGTGGGTATGTCGCATAACTCAAAAACGGTTGGACGTAGAAAGTTGCGAATTGGTACATAGGTTTGTTATAACATCTAGTTGTGCACCTCCCTTTTTTGACTTTCTATGATTTTCCGTTTTGGAGATATTTAGGAAAATTAGGTTCATAATGACAAAAATTTGGCCATAATGTATCAAAAAACGGTAATAACTCAAAAACGGTTTAGACAAATCTTGCAATTTAACTGACTTTCCGATTAGCTAGACATTTGAAACTTTCAGAAAAGCTCAGAACACGTTGACAATGCATTTTTTAAATATTTTTAGCCAACTGTTTCCGATACCTGCTGCCTTCAGCAGCGTTTATGCGATTCAACAGAAAATTTATTTAACTAACTTCCCGACTAGCTAGACATTTGAAACTTTCAGATTAGATCAGAATACGGTGAAAATGCATTTTTTAAATACTTTTAGCCAACTGTATAAGGTCCCTGCTGCCTTCGGCAGCGTTGCCAGTTCAAATCTTGGAATCGATTTGTAACTAACTTCCCGACTAGCTAGACATTTAAAACTTCCGGAAAAGCTCAAAATACGGTGACAATGCATTTTAAAAATATTTTTGGCCAATTGTTTCGGGTCACTGCTGCCTTCGGCAGCGTTTACATGGTTCAACAGAAAATTTATTTAAGTAACTTCCCGACTAGCTAGACATTTGAAACATTCAGAATAGTTCAGAACACGGTGAATATGCATCTTTTTAATACTTTTAGCCAACTGTTTCAGGTCCCTGCTGCCTTCGGCAGCGTTTATATGGTCCAACAAAAAAATTATTTAACTAACTTCCCGACTAGGTAGACATTTGAAACTTTCAGAATAGTTCAGAACATGGTAAAATTCCTTTTTTTAATACTTTTAGCCAATTTTTTCGGGTCCCTGCTGCCTTCGTCAGCGTTACCAGTACAAATCTTGCAATCGGTTTTTAGCTAACTTTCAGAAAACTCAGAACACGGTGATAATTCATTTTTTAAAAATATTTTTAGCCAACTGTTTCGGGTCCAATATCAATGTTTTTTAACATTATGTATATTTCTAAAAGTGTATAAGGAAGTCATGTGGTGCCCACATCAGATTTTTCATTGAGGAATCAGGAACTTGAATAAGCTCAGTCAGAGACTGTGACAGATTCTGGATCGTTAGCCTTGGAAATGAACTGCTTTCCAAACGCAAGACAACTTTTCTGCAGAGTGGCCTTCCAAGCTGTAAAACAGCATTGACAGTCATGGACGGAATTACAAAAATGGATATATAATATATAAACAAAATTATATAGTTATTGCTACAACAAAATTATGCATTTATAATATATATAATATAGCATAAAACGGTATATAAATTTAAAGAACAATTAAAATTATCATTATATATCTCAATTATCATTATATATCTCAAATTATCATTATATAATCTCTGTAATAAATTACAATTTAATTTAATTAATTAATTTAAATTTTAAATTTAAATTTTAAGGTTTATTTGTTAAAAATTAGAAGAAACTTGAAACGACTAAATACTCGTTCTTTCATTCACAAACCAAAACTATATTAAACATACAATACACAGATTTATGCGCTGAAAACATAAGTTGTGATAAACATTGCGATTGAATAATAAACAATATAATGTTAAGTAACAATGCGAAAATAATGCGAAAGATAGCATGCAAGCTACCGTGCGGATGAAAAAGAATGAATTTCTTAATGATGAATTCGGATGAATTTCTTAAACTGTTCTTTGCGGTTTCAGTTTTTGTAGAGTTGAGATGTTCGTACCTGTTGAACAGAAAAAAGTAAAGTTGAGATGAAAACAGTTAAATCGAAAGTGTCATTGAGTGCGGAGTTCGATTATGTTAAGAATCGAATATGACTGGATGGTGGAAATCGAACATGACTCCCACCCTATCAGGGCGCTAGTCCTGATATAAAGGGAGAACAGCAATTTTGTTAACAGTTCTTTTAACAACAGAGTCTTTAGTTTTTATAGACACCACTCTTACCAGTCCGTCGGTACCGGTGTGAACCTTTGTAATTCGACCAATTGGAACAGTGTCGGCAAACCAATGACTGTTTTGTGATCGGAAATACGCTTGTGGGCCAAAACACTTTACTTAGGCTGTTATTCACCAATAACTTCAACTCACGGTTGAAGATGAAAATTTGAAAAGAGTATAAAGGCAGGGTGCAAATTTTAAGCAAATTTTGCCGTGTTGTTTCTGCCACCTAGCGGTATAGTGGTTTTCAGATTTTTTAGGTGAAAATAACCAATCAAAGATTATATGAAATCCTCGACGCTAGATGGCAGAAACAGCGTGACAAATTTTGCTGGAAAGCTGTACCCTGCCTTTAGACGTTTTTCAATTTTTTGCGTTTAACCGGGAGTTGAAGTTAATGGTGAATACGGCCATTAATGTTTTAAACACATAGACTATCGTTACGCTGATAAGATATATTTCGGCAATACTGGTCCAAATATGGGCCGATGCCATATGGCGACGTTGCGGCGGAAAGGACAAAAACTTTATGGAACCGATACTGAAGGTGGTATGTGGGCCATAATACACTCTTCGGCGCCTTCCGTAATAGGCCCGACTCTCGTGTGTTTGTTGGGACTCTTGTCGCAAAGACCTATTTAGAAAACAGCTGAAAAAACAGCTTATTTACTCACTGATATCTTTATGAATTTTTGTGATATTTAACTGGATGTTTTTTATAAGGTACTCTATACAGTTGGATATCAAACTATGTCAATTTTTTTTTCTATAGTCCGCGAATTCGCAGTAATATATTATTTAATACAACTGTACATATCTTTTTAAATATTAAATATATTTGTTTTAAACTATAGTAGGATTTATGCATGTGTTGTCATGTTTTCCAAAAGTTTCCTGAAATTTGAAGAAAAAGTTTTGGAGTTAAAGTAAAAACTTGCGAAAAAGTTTTGCATTTTTTAATAAAATATTAATAACTCCTTAAATATTTAAGATATCCTCATAAAACTCTACGCATGTATAAAATGTAACATTTATAACCATATCTAAAATTTGCAAATCAATCGAAGCGTTTTCATATACAGAGATATCGCAAATACTTTTTATTTTTTTTGGATTTGTTGTTCGTCTTATAAGAGCCTTCGTGACAAAATCTTTGCTGAAAAATATGAGAAAAGACATGTTTTCCTTATTCTCAAAATTGAAGAACAACACGGTAAGTGCTTTTCAAGATATTCGACAAGACGAAAAAAAGCGAAAGTGTTCACACTATTTTGTCCAACACCTGTATTAGCAAATTATTTCGAATAACTAAAATCCATAGTTTTAATAGTTAGTTGTTCGAGTGATTCCAACTTTTGCATCAGACAAGCGTTAGGTTCGCAAATTTCTATTTTTCATTTATGGTGGTAACAGACATCTTTTAAATGTCTAAATCTGCTTTTCCCCCTGCATAGTTACGGTTTATTTTTATCTCAATAGACAGATCACAAGAATAATTTCATTCAATCTTTTTTCTACTGAATATAAGTACAGTTCTAGGAAGATTACAGTCCGACATCGTCTAGGACCTTGATATTTCGCGCCAACTTAGAAATCATAAACGTCGTAGAATATAAAGGATTACGACCAGGCCAGATCTAAACTAAATCCCCATCTTACTTCTTCCTAACCCCTTTCTTCGTTGCTTTTCTCAAAAAACACCTTGGGTTTAGCTTCACCCAAACACGTCTACTTCATTAAACAAATCGAATCATATAATTTCATACAGACAGCATTGTAATAAATGATCAAATATAAGCAACAAAACTTTATACTAGAAAATATGTTTAACCCGATCAGGTCATTAGAGACCCGAGCCATTTTTCTTTTGTTTCATCCTTCAGAATTCACATATAGAAGAAATACCTATCCGTCATGTCCATGATTTTTCTCGTAAAAATACCATACTGAAATTTTATTGTGCAATTTGAATTTTTCAGATTTCTCAATTTGTTCAAAAGTTATGAATTTTTTAGCAAATTCCTGCATTTTATGGAAATAGGTGTATTTCCGATGAAAAATAAAATATTTGTTTATTTATTTATTTATTTATTTATTTTTTTTTTGCAATATTAATTGTTTATCTTTGAAGTAGAAGTATTCAAGAATTTTATTTTTTCATTAAAAATAACGTGTTCTAACATTGCTCGGGTCTTCAGCGACCCATGATAAACTGGCAAGGTGCCAAAAAAAGCAATAACCTGATCGGGTTAAATAAAAATATATTAATATAATATAAATGTAAGATTTAAGATTTCTTACACTTCAATCATTTTCTAAGCTAATCATTTTGAGTGTGATAATTTTAATTTGGAATTTAAGTTATTGCTTTAAAATGTCTAATGTCCAGTAATTTCATAATTTGTCTTTCGAGATATTTCCAATTTTTCGTGAGTGTACTATATCAGGTAGAAACTACCTTTTCTATGTTACATTCCCTATGTTTCATTTATTGTTTCAGATTGCTTTTAAATGACTAAATCTGCTTTGGGGCCCCCTACGTAGTTACGGTTATATTCATCTCATTTGACGACTTATTTAGATTACAAGGATAATTTAATTCAATCTCTCTAAAGGAAACATATATAAAAGCTATTTGTTCTTCCATGTTTTAAACTGAAAGTAAGTAGTTAGTTCTAGGAAGATAACAGCCCGACATCATCTAGGACCCTGTTTTTTCGCGCCAACTAAAGAGTCATAAACGTCTCGGAATATGAATGATTACGACCAGACCTGAAGAACATCCCCGTCTTACATCTTCTTAACCCCTTTTTTCCGTTCCTTTTTACAAGAAATACCTTGTTTCTCTCTTCGCCCAACCCGTCTTCATTAAGCAGATCGAATCACAGAGTTTCGTATAAACACAGGTCGGAACAAAATTTTATTACCTTGGTGGTTTGCACGTGTAACGGTTGAAAAAGAAAAAGAAAAAAAAAATTAAAATAAGATAAATAAATGGAAAGAGTCGTGGGTCTGAATTTCTGTCATAAATAAAAACTAAATGAGAGTTTAAAAAACTGGTAAATGCTTGTATATATAATTTTTTTTTAATCCCGGAAGCTCCTCCATGATGAAAAAAAAAAAAAAAAAATCTTTGGATCTAATTTTATTTTGATGAGATTTGTCCAAAGATTAAATATAGAAATGAATCAGGTAAGCCAGCATGTTTTGAGTGATACATCCTTATATGGATAAATGTGGGATTTACCTATGAAATTATTAAAGAAAACAAATTCTCAATGTTTTAAGTCAACTATATTAACCCTTTCAACCGCACTGGGGCATATATGTCCCAGTTGGGTTGAAAAGTCGAACGTCAAATGCAACAAAACTGTTGGAGATCATTTGCCGTTGGAAGGACCAACACGAAGATGTGCCAGCTGCATAGATATAGTAATATATATAGATCTATCATCCCCATGTTATCGAGCAAAAAATTTTGATGCCGAAAAATAGTTCTAAAATCAGCCATTAGAGAGTATTGAAAAAAAGAATAAAAAGAAAAATGAATTTGAAACTGTACCTGGAGTTTTTCATTCACCTTTAGTAAATAAATTATTCATAAATTTTATTTACTAAATTATCAGTGTGTATTCCTGAGTGTGATTTACTCGGGAAAAGGCAGCCATTAGAGTGACTTTTCCCGAAAAAAAAGACATCACTTTTTCCCTCTCGCTGATCAATCTATGTCTTATTACTTTATCTATGGCCAGCTGTGCCAAACAAAATAAAGAAACGCGAACAAAAACTGTTTGCGCCATGTGTAGAATTGCACACTGCAAAAATTTTTTTTCAGTGTACTATACATAGAAAATTTAGAACTAACAAGCTGAACTTTTCACTTTTTTTTTATATCGTCACCTTAACTCCACTTGGACACATGTGCGTCGTCTAGAAAGATGAGTGGAACATATAGGTCTCATTTCCACAATTGACCCTACAGTAAATTTTTGTTTTCATTTTGGAAGAATGCTCCTATTCCTATTTTATTTGTCCTATTAAAGCCCTAATTTTGGCTTTTTGGAAAGGAAAAAAATGGTAGCGAAAGGGTTAGTAGTGGACCCTAGTAGAAGCGTTTAAATTTCAACTCTGAAAGCAAATTTTCAATTTCTGGAGTAGGTTCCAACAGCGTTTATGTTTAGGGCTACAATCCTTTACGATTCGGGCCGCGGTAACCCAGTCGGTAGAGCGCCGGCCTCGTAATTGGAAGATTGCGGGTTCGGTACTCGAGCCGGCCAAAGACCGTCATGTACACTAATGTTCGCTGGTGCACGTAAAATCTGTCGTGGCCGCAATGTCCTCCATGTTCCCCTCAAAAATTATACCTCTGGGGGTCACCGAAGCGGGAGAGCCATTCCTTCCGTGGAGGATCAAAATTGTGATGGCATGTCTCCGGACCACTTCTAGGGGTGTGTCCCAGACCGTCGCCAATTGCCCATCTGCGCAGCACTAGTGCGACATAAAACCCAACCATTCATCCTTTACTATTCATGTAGTCTACAAATATTTCCAGCAATCAGCTCTAAAATAGCACTTCTTTAATTGAAAAAAATTGCAATTGCTACCATTTTGCGTTTTTACTTTCTCTTACCCATAAGGAAGAGAAAGTATTGTTTTTGGATCAAATTTTCGAAAGTGAGTTTTTGTTATATTTACACGTTTTGAGGTCCCTTGAATCCGAAAATCATGTTTTTAGCGATTGGTCTGTGTGTGTTTGTCTGTTATCAGCATATCTCAAGAATAAATAGCAGCAGAAAGTCTAAACTTGGTATTCTAGCACATGTGTATCATATACTGATGCTACACTAAGCTTTTCGTTGAGATGAAGCAAATGTTTCGTCAGGGTCACTCAAGAGATTTCAAATACATTACGTCTATGGGGGAAACTGCAAGTAAGTACAGTTTAACATCTATAGACTGCACTAAACCAAATGAAATTAATATATATTTTTTACGTGCGTAAAAATATGTCTCATGTAGAATAGGGTAAGGAAATCATTCACTGTTTTTTAACAGGGCTACGAAAAAGAACTAGTTTATAGTGCGACAATAGTTGAAAATTAATGGATGTATATTTCAGGTCAGTGTTACCAGATTTGAGGACTTTTTTATTCAACTCACACCAATAATTTTGAGAAGTGATATTTGCTATACATAATAGACGTTTATCTTTCGAAGTGCTTAGGCAACTGTTACAATTAAAATTTAGCGGCGGGGGTTGAATAAAAAAGTCCCCAAATCTGGCAACACTGCTTCAGGTTGTGCCGTGTATTGTTACTATAGGATTATATTTAGGTGCACCATGTGGTCTGTACATAATCTTCAAAAGATATACTGGGTTGCAAATATTTAATTGATAACGTTCTTTTTTATTGTTAGTGGAAGTGCTTTACTATTGGGAGTACAAATTAATTCGGTCCGTTTCTTTTCGTTAAAAAAACATTTTATTTATTATCAAAATGAAAAAACATGTTATTCAAAGTATTGTCCATCGGTAGCCACAACTTTTGTCCACCTTTCTGGCAATTTTCGGATTCCATCTCTGAAAAATGAGTCCTCTCTGGACGCAAACCATGAATCGAGCCATTCTTGAATTTCTTCGAAAGAAGTGAAGCGGTGTCCAGCCAAATCGTGATGCATCCGTCGGAACAACCAATAATCAGAAGGAGCAAGGTCTGGCGAATACGGCGGGTGGGGTAGGACCTCCCATTTCAACGTTTCCAAGTAATTTTTAACGACTGATGAAAAATCGCTTTTCAACGTCGCGCGGTTTCAACTCGTATGGGACCCAATTTCCTTGCTTTTGAACCATTCCCATTTTTTTTTAAGCGCACGGAAATTGCTTGCTGAGTGACTCCCAACGATCCTGCAAGCTCTTGTTGCGTTTGGCACGGATCTTGATCGAGCAATTCCTCCAATTCGGCGTCTTCGAACTTTATCGGCTGGCCCGGGCGCTCATTGTCTTCGACACTAAAATCACCATTTTTGAAGCGTCGAAACCACTCTCTACATTATTTATCAGATGGCGCAGATTCACCATAAACTTCCACAAGCGATCGATGCGCTTCAGCGGCACTTTTCTTCCAATTAAAAAAGAAAATCAAAACTTCCCGCAAATGTTGTTTCTTTAGCACAAAACTCGACATATTGAATGCTCAAAAAACCAATGTTGTTGTATAAAACTCGAAGCTTCGTTGACTGAATATGGTTGACAAAGGTCAAACCTTTCTAACAATGCCAAAAACATCTATCATTATTCAGTAAACAAATCAGCCAGAGCCATCTATTGAAAACGGACCGAATTAATTTGTACTCCCAATATAATATTTTACCATGTCCAGGAAAGCTGCTCAGGAATTGAAATGAATTCCTCACTAGTTACTTGTTGTTAGTGGATGTGCTTTATTAGTAATATTTTACCATTTCCAGGAAAGCTATTCGGGAATTGAAATAAATTCCTCATAGAGATATGGTAAATAATGTATGCTTTAAGCTAAATATTCATCGCTTGTTTTTTTCGCATATTTACACGTTTTGAGGCTTCCTGATTACCAAAGTCAATATTTTTAACGTTTGATCTTTGTCTGTGTCTCTAAGACTAACTTAAAAACGAATAATTTCAGGAGATTCAAAAGTTGTATTTTGAAGTTAATATAAGTTTGTTGCTGAAAACGTTTGATCAAAATTGATAAGTTTCAAGGAATGTTGCGTGTGAAAGTTGTCTGAATATTTTTACATGAACTTTTAATTTTAATAACCAATTTAAATTCTATATAAATGTAGGTTCAGCAATGAAACGGGGCGTTGAGGGGGGCGGTAGACCTATCACACAGAACTAATTACCATATAAAAGTCTTCTGAAGCCCAGTTTGAATTGTTTTAACATAGGTTTACATAATAGTACTCATTATCTTACTCCTTAATCTCCAATCTGTATATATAGTATGAAATTTCAGGATAAGAGAAAGTCGTATGAGTGACACACCAGATTATTTCTTGTAGTTTTGAATAAAGATGAAAAATGTTAGCTTTGTCTCTGCTTATTCTAACTGATTTCTTGTACTTTTTGCTTTCATATGACTTTAAAAGAATATATAGAATATATTTATTGTGCTAAACTTTTATCTTTGTATTAATGTATTATATTTTTATGGGTATCTACAGGTCCTGATCAAGACAACTTGGTGCCCGCATCCTTTCGGGGTCTCCTTGTACGTAGCTTCTCCATTTTTACATGTGCACAATAAAAATTATTTTTACTGACATTTCACTTTTTATTCTTATGTGTTTTTATTACTTAGTAGTTGGGATACAATAAATAATATTTTGCTGAATTACAATAGGTATTATTTATAGGGAAATATTTAAATTTTCAAAAGTAATAGCGATATTATTAGTAAGAGAGACCGTAATCGAAGTTTTCTATCTGTTTACCTGTTCCGAAAACCCACTTGCTGTAGCTTTTCTACTTTTCTTATATTTTATTATCCTCAAAATTTTTCTTTTCTGCAGTTGCATCATGTTATTAAATATTTTTTACAGTTAATAATATCCTGATACATTTTAGGGTCCTGACTTTGGGGGTTTCTGAAATTCGGGCTCCTAGGTACGGACCTTGTGGACCTGTGATAATCAGGCCTGGGTATTTTTGAATATCTTTGGGGTGGCTTTGAATATCTTTTCGAAATATATAGAAACGTTTTTGGATATTTTTCTGCAAAATACAGACATTTTCGAGACCCTTTGTCGCATTTTGTATTTTTTATTTTTTGTTTATTTATTTATTTATTTTTCAAGTAGTGTGGCTGTCACCCATTAGATAACTAAAATATTACTTTTTCCATGTTTTTCAGTCTTCAAATAACTTTCATGAATTTTAGATACGGAAAATTATGAACAATTGTTTCTTATATACTTTTAAGGAACAGTAGACCTAAAAATTATAATTTTAGATTACTCGTCAGGGGTTGGTGGATCATTTTAATTTACTTGCCATTTTTCCGCAAATACTCATTGCCATACTCTATAATTTTCTTCTTTTTTTTTTTTTTTTTTTTTTACTTTTTCCGCTTTAAATTCGTCGAGCTCAAATTTTCATTAGACATGTCAGGGCCATTTTTTACAAAGTCAATTGATAAAATTTGCCCATTTTTATAGTGTATTAAAAAAGAATATATTTTTGAGCGGTTGATTTAAATGTGGAACAAGTTCAAATCTCATTTAAAATAATAATAATATTAATATGGTGTGTCATACTTTCTCTTACCCTGAAATTCAATACTATAAAGACATATTAGAGATTATGGGAGGTAAGAAAACGAGTACTGCTACATAAAACTAAGTTAAAAATAATTCATATTTCGTTTCGGAATAGCATTATCTGACAAATGATTCTGTATGAGGGGGCTACTGCCTCTCAACTCACCTTTTGAATATTGTACACATTTATATAAAATTCAAATCTGACATTGGCCCACCAGCGGCCGAGCGGTTCTGCGCTCAAAGCTGGTAGATGGGAGGTGCCGGGTTCGATCCCAGGTCGCGCTCATCGACCTAGCCGTTCGGAGTTTTCCGTGGTTTCCTCCGAAACTCGCGTAAATACGGGCTAGGACCCCTTAGAAAGACCCCCACGGAGGGCATTCCCCCTCTAGGCCTAGGACACATCAGGAGTCAATCGGCCTTAAATCCTACAACCAACCAATCAAATCTGACATTAAATTTAAAAGTTCATTCCACTTAATTGAGATTGCTTTCACCTGCACCATTTTTTGAAACTTATTAATGTTAACCAAACTTTTCAAGTAATAATCTTATATTAATTTCAAAATACAGCATTTGAATTACCTGAAACTATTTGTTTTTTAGTTACTCTGACATGAGACATAGACAAGGATCAAACGTTAAAAACTTGACTTCAGTCTTCAGGGAACCTCAAAATGTGCAAAAATACAAGAAAAAAAAATGCTCTGAATATTTAGATTAAAGAAATACTTTATTTACCGTACGGATAAGAGGAATTAATTTGAATATTTGAGCAGTTTTTCTGGACATGGTAAAATATTATATTAAAGTACTTCCACTAATTACACGGCTCGGCATAAAAAGTGCCTCTGACATCATTTCAGCATATTCTCATTAAAATGACCTCCTGAATCCGAATAGGAAGCCCATTTTGCCCTATCACCCACCGTTTTTTAGGAATAGAACCCTATTTTTATCATTTTCCGGTGATTTTAGGGCTATAAATTTGATTTTTAGGGGTAATGGGAAGGGGGGATCATTTTAACCGTTAAATACCTTTTGATGGGCTACAAAGTTGGAAAATTGTAAAACATGGGCATGTGCGACAAAAGAAATTTTTTTTTTTTTTTTTTTTTTTTTTTTTTTTTGAGGGGGGGGGGTTGCCACTGAAATTATGCATTACATATATTATTATTTTTTTTTAATCTGTTATTAATATTGTTTTTTAAATTTTATATTTTTTCGTTTTTTGGTGTCAAATTAATTATTTTTCATTCTTCAAATCAAATTCATGGTCATAACATTATCGAACAGGGAAAGAAATTGAGGGAGGACGGGTGTTTCTAGAAAATGGTGGGTGACTGGGCAAAATGGGAGTCATATTCGGATTCAGGAGGTCATTTTACATAAGAATCAGCTAAAATGGTATCAGATCTCGATTTTTTTTTTTTTTTTTTTTTTTTTTTTTTTCAGAGCAGTGTTAAATTTCGTAAAAAAGAATGTGTTCGCGAAATTATTGGGAGCTCTGTATATTCTCTAAACATTATATACACATCACATTGTGCACTTAATTATAATCGTATACCAATGACACATAACAAAATCTGAAATTCACTGCCATTAATTTCCAAATATTGTCCCATTATATTCTATTTTTTTATGCAGCCCTGTAAACGAACAGTAAATGATTTTCATACCATATTCTATATGAAACATGTTTTTACTCATATAGAAAATATACATTCATTTCATTTGGTCTAGGTCAGCCTGAAGATTTTAAACTCTACTTACCTGCATTTGCCCATAGACGTCATGTATTTGAATTCTCTTGGCTGTCCCTATGCACGAATCATTTGCTTGATCTCAACGAAAAGTTAATGTAGCATCCCTGTATAAAACACATTTAGAATACCAAGTTTCGAATTTCTGCTGCTATTTGTTCTTCAGCTATGCTGATAACACATATACATACACACAAAGAATCACACACAGACACATACACAGATAGAGATACATACACAGACCAAATATTAAAAACATGATTTTTGGATTCATGGAACCTCAAAAAGTGTAAATATAACAAAAACACATTTTCGAAAATTTGACCCTAAAACAATATTTTTTCTACCATATATGATATATATGGGTAAGAGAAAGTAAAAATGTTAAAAAAAATGGAATTTTAAGTAAAAATTTTAAGAAAAGAATCTAGTAGCCGATATGCTGGGGAATGAAACGCAATTTCTGCATGCCTTTGTATGGAATTATAGGTTGAAGTAAGTCCTGTTGGAACAACTATAGTATCTCCCCACAACTGGATTTTGCGATTTATTTTTGGCGATTATGGCTAAATCATAAATGATAAATGATAAAATCATAAGCTGTTTTCTGCAATTCTTTTCCATTCTGCTCTTCCAAACTTCCCAGTTTCATCTCTCCAGTGACACAGTTGTCGTTTCCTAGGTCTTTACTTATCTCTCAGAATCCAAAATAGAACTTTGGTGGTCCATCTATATCCATTTCTTCTCGCAAGGTGCCCAGTCCAGTTCCATTTCAACTTCTTAACTCAAGAAATAACGTCAGTAACTCTGGTTTGCTTCCTAATCCAAGTGTTTCGCTTTCTGTCTCTGCGGGTGAATCCTAACATACATTTCCCCATGCTTCTTTGGGTTGTTCGAAGTTTTTGTATAGTTTTACACGGTAAGGTCCTAGTTTCTGAAGCATAAGTTAAAACATTCAAAATGCACTCATCAAAAAACTTTCCTTTCCAAACAAATTGGGAGGTCCCTTTTAATATAACGCTATTTCTACCGAATGCCCTCGCCATTCAAGCTTGACTCTCAGTTGTGAATTTCTTTTATGATGTTCCCGCTCTTAGTAAGGCCTTGTCACAGATAAGTATAACTGCATATGTTTCTAACTCATCCATCTTAACAGTGATCTTTAGTGGAGAAACAAAGGAATTTGACATATTTTTTGTTTTACTGAGGTTTATTTTCAATCCAACGAGCTTGCTTTCTTTGTTTAATTCCTGAAGAATTTCTTCCAAATCCTCAAATGAAGAAGCAAGCAGTACAATATCATCAGCAAATCCCAAATTATTTATAAACTCTCCATCAATTTTTATCTCTTCCCAATTTTTTTTTTTTTTTTTTTTTTTTTACTTCTTGAAATACTGCATTAAAGAGTTTAGGTCCGATATATATATATATATTAAGACATAGTTTAGACAATTGTTAGGCGTGTTTTTCAAAAATTCATCGACTTATCATAATATTCCATTCTGACTTTGTGTGTTACAGCCCTCAGTAATGTAAAAAAGAGAACAGAGAAGTGGTTAACAAGCTTTGAAGAATTCTCGGGAAAGGAAAGCAGCCCAAAAACCTTATACAATAAAAAGAAAGAAAAAAAATCATACTCACAAAATACTTTAGCACAGAAAATATCAACAGAAAATACAACTTGAAATGCTTTTCGACCCATGATCAATCATATAGCTCTAATAAATAAGATTTATTTTTGGTGGCCCTGTAAACTTAGAATATATACTATTTATACAATATTCTAGATGAAACATGCTTTGTTGTATGTAAAAACAATCTATGTTCATTTCATTTTCCTTAGTGTAGTCTTCTCATAAATGTTCTTTCACTCGAGGTCAGTCTCTAAACCTGAATAAGGTGACCCGATGATTTCAGTTAGGTTTTGGTCTGTCATGACAACCCCTAACTGGATGTCGTTTAAAGATGTTAAACTGTATCAGTTAAAAATACCCTATAATTACAATTTATTTGAATAGTTTTATATCTCCCTATTCCCGAACCATTTCTGATATCTCAATAATAATTAAAATAATCTGGTGTGTCACTCACACGACTTTCTCTTACCCTGAAATTTAATACTCTAAATACAGGTTGGAGATTAATAGGTAAGATAACGAGTACTGTTATGTAAACTATGTTAAACAATTCAAATTAGGCTTCGGAAGAGTTTTATACGATAATTAGTTCTGTTCAACCCCCGTTTCATTAATGCACCCACATTTATATAGAATTTAATTCCGTTATTAAAAAATAATTTTTTTTTTTTAAATAATTTATTAAAATTATTATTTAAAAAAATTATCTTTTATGATAATGCAGACGATTTGCATATTAGAGAAGTAATATAACACAAAATATCCAAAAAAAGTCCATTTTATTCTCAATATTAAAAAAAAAAAAAAAAAAAAAAAAATTCTAAGTTTTTTTTCGTTAAAAGTAAAAAAAATCGATAACTTTGTTTTAAATTATCGCAGTTCGATGGTTCAACCATTCGTTTTAAAGGTATTGGCGAGCTCTTTTGAAAGATACCCATCATGAAAATTTACTCCCCTCGAGGGGGGACTTCCCCCCCCCCCTCCCCAGGGAGGGGGAGGCGAGGCTCCTACATACACAATTTTTTTTCCCTGTTCACTATCTCTATTACAAAAAATATATATTCGTTTCATTTGATTTAGTGTAGTCTATAGATGTTAAACTCTACTTACCTGCAATTTCCCCCATAGACGTAATGTATTTGAATACTTTTGAGTGTCCCTGTACACGAACCATTTGCTTTATCTTAACGAAAAGTTTAGTGTAGCATCCATATATGATACACATTTAGAATACCAAGTTTGAACTTTCGGCCACAATTTGTTTTTGAAATATGCTGATAACAAACAGACACACACACAGACACACAGACATACCCACAGACCATTTGCTAAAAACATGATTTTCGTATTCAGGGGACCTCAGAACATGTAAATATAACAAAAACTCGCGTTCGAAAATTTGACCCAAAAACAATACTTTCTCTACGTTATGGGTAAGAGAAAGTAAAAAATAAATAAAATTTTAAAGTAACACCGGCTAATATTTGTTTTTGGATTGGGCTGATAACATACGCATGTACACAGACACGCAGACCAACCACTAAAAACCTGATTTTCGGATGCAAGAAACATGAAAACATGCAGATATAACAAAAACTTAATTTTCAAAATTCTACCCAAAGAGTAATACTTTCTCTACCAGATATGTATAAGAAAAAGTAAATACATTAATAAAAATTCTAGAAGAGTCATATTTAAAATAAATATTAAAGACTCATTTTACGATTTCCTATATGTTATCGGATAAGGAGATAAATCTGAACCCTGAAAACTCTTCTTTCGAACTGGAAAAAATCCCCAGTGTCTCAAATAATTATTCATAGCCCACCCATATGTGGAGAAAATAAAGGATATAATTGCAAAATAATTGCAGGAAAATACGTTTAGACTACTACTGAATGTTACTACCAAAACAGTTAGAATTACTGTTTCATGAGAGAAAATATGCTCAACTTATTAGCGAAGTATTTCAGCGGTACCATAAAACATTTAAAGATAAAAATCTTTAGATTAATATCTAAAGATTTTTATACATGCAGTGTATGGGAGATATTTTCCCAAACGATGGTTTAAGTTCGTATACTTTCAGATTTTAATAATCTAAAAATCAAGAAAAGGCTTTTGCTAAGCATTCAGTTTTTAATAACGGCTAGAGTCAGATTATAGCACGTTCCCCTGGGGCACTAACACAGGGCCTCCAAATATAGGGAGCCTCACCTCTAAAAGTTGCAAAGTAATAGTACATAATTTCACGGGATATGTCTATAAAAACAAAAAATTGATTAAAACTCGATTTATACAATCACATTAAACAACTTAAATAGTTATTATATTTTATCATTAATCTCCAAAATTGAGGTAACATTTATATTGGCTGGTCAATGTTCTTTAGTATTTCAGTTGCCTTGAACATACAGGTTGATAAATACTAAGAAAATCAAAGGTATAACCGAAAGGAAAATGAACTTTTTGAGTGTGATGTCACGAAACCACTCAAACGGGACCACTGTAGGGAAAACTACACTATTACCATGTAAACGTATTTATTCCATGGGGAATATTTACATTGTTTAGAGAAATATTTGTATATTCTAGGGAAATTCATGAACCCAAAAGACCGATAGAGACCGTTTAAAAAATGTACTACGCTACATAAATTGCTTCAAATGAATTTAAATACTTTCTTTTTTTTTTTGAAGATATTTTGGCCGAGCTCTGTAGAGAAGTGTTAAGGACTTTCACATAGAACCAGTTCCCGGATCTTCAGAAAGCATAATCGGGTACCAATAACGGCTTAATTTTCTAAGCTGTTATTTGATAATAGCATTTAGAGTGTCATATGAGTAGTTGATAAATCACACTTAATTCAAAAATCTTTATATCGACTACTTAAAAGTAACAAATGTTTTTAACATGGATATGTTTTTCGGCTAAGTACTGTCCCACCAGTAGCCAGAAAGTTCTCCTGTAGGGGCTAGGAGACGAGAAGTTCCAGGTTCGATTTCAGATCGTACTGGCAACTTAGCCGTTCGGAGCTTTCCATAATTTTCTCCAAAACTCACGTAAATTCAAGCTTGCATTCAAGCTTGCTTAAAAAGATGTCCCATGGGAGAGGCCTTCCACTCGAGACCAAAGAGCCAAACAGAGTCAGTCAGTCTTAACTCCAACCCCATCCGGCATACAGTACAAAAAAAAAAAAAAAAAAATCTGGAGTGACTTTACTTGACTTTTCGAACATTAAATGGTTGACGGTAGTTTAAAAATTAAAATAAGGAAAGCCTGAAATTAATCAAATCAGCTTAAAAGAATAAGGTGTTTAACGCTATTGCATTTCAAATAATTTGAGCCTATAGTTGATAATGACAAAGAATGTTTCGTTGTGTACCTGTAAAATTCTATAAGTGATAGAGTCTCCAAAATCTGTACATCTTCTGCGACGGTGACCTATGACATGTATATAAATTTTTAACTCAATCATATAAAACACTTAGACGCTATCGTACTTAAAATAATTTTAATCCATAGTCCATAATGATAAAGAATTTTTCGTTGTGTCCCTGTAAAAATAAATAAGTGCAGCATTCTCCATAATCTGTACAGTTCGTGTGATGATGACCTATAACACGTATATAAATTTTCAGCTCAATCGAATAAGGCATTTAGGCGCTGTCGCACTTTAAATAATTTCAGACGATAGGTTATATTTTTATGGACTTTTTCGTCGTGCCCGTGTGCTAGATTCACCAAATATATCAGTGCTAGATTCACCAAAATGTATACAGTTCGTGCTGTAACATACATAAAAATTTTGAGTTTAATCGGATAAGGCATTTAGATGCTATCGCACTTTAAGTAATTTTAACCCTTAGGCCATAATTATTTAAAAAAAAATTGTTGCGACCCTAAAGAAAAAAAAAAAAAAAAGTATGTGCTAGATTTTCTAAAATCTATACATTTCGTACGATGGTGGTATCTAAATTTTCTGTTCATCTGTATAAGGCAATATAATATTTAGATGTCATCGCACTTTGAATAATTTGGGACTTGAGACCATAGGCCATAATGATAAAGAATTTTTTGTTGTGTCCATGTAAATTTAACTGTAAGTGCTAGATTCACCGAAATCTATTCAGTTCGTGCTACGGCGACCTACAACATACACTGAGAAAAAATTCTGTAACTGACATCTAGAATCTAAATTGTGGCTCTGGAAAAAATAGTTCCATGTCATCCTTTATAAATTCTAGTCCCCTTGGAAAGCGAGTTCTTGAAACCCCTATTAGAATTCTTGAGCGTTTGCCTATATTCTCGAGGGCAAAGTTATTTAAAAATCTCTGCAAATAAATGAGACTACAAGAGGCGGGTTTCTGCAACTATAATCTTGGTTTAATACCCAATTCTAGAAAATCAAGGGAGAATTTCTCGCAATATAAATGATTCAGAATATTTAGATTATTCAGAATATTGTTTCACTATCTAGAAATGTGTACACTAGAAATTCTCGATAATTTCGTCTATTCAGTTTATTGGCGTGCCTTATGCTCATAGCTCGGAAATCTATATTTCTAGTTAAGGGATTTAGAAAATGGCCACTTATTCATTCTAGAGAAAGGCGGTATATTTTTTTCTCAGTGTACGTACCAACTTTCAGCTCATTTGAACATTGCGTTTAGGCGATATCGTGTTCACTCACATATACACACTCATTACTCATACATACATTATATGCATTACAAAGAAATCGTGTCAATTCGTAGATTTCTCTAAAAGAGGAATTCGTGTCAAAACCAAATTTGGTGGTGTACCAAATTGGTGTACTAACTACTATTTATCGGTGCCAAATTAGACGCCACGACCGTCCCAAATATAAATTTGCAACATTCTACGACCATTAGTTTTTGAGTTATGCGAGATACAAAATTCATTTCGCAAATCATGATTACATAATACTTCCCTTAGATAGTATGTTTGGAAAGTAGAAAGAGAATATTTAAATTAATTTTAACTATCTCTCGATATTTTGTATGTAGTGCGGCTACACTTATTTGTATGATTTTAAATTTGCCCCGACTCGACTCCAAAAAGTTTGAGAACCACTGGGTTAAGGCTTGAATAGATAATATTAGTTCAAGCATTTCCTTACACTAGCGAAAATTAGATCTAATGATTCTCTCAAAATTCAAAAAAACTCAAAAATTAAAAGTATTCTCTAATATTAAACTGTAATACTATTTTATTATTTCGTATAGGTACAACTTTTAAATAATTTGGTCATCTGAAAATGCGTCACTTTTATAGAGTTTTGAACTTATTTTACGCGGACTATTGAGCACAAACGTACATAAAAAATTTATTTTAATATGATTTTATTGAAATAAATGATTTATGTAATTTTTATTTTTTACTTTATTTTTTATTTATTTTATTTATTTATTTATTTATTTTATTTGCTACGTATAGAAATACGTGTTATTTTAATTTTGTTTTAAAGTTTATATTAGAATATCAAGTAGGTATAAATATAATGAAGTTTTCAAAATTTTTATCTTTAGTTATGGAGATTCATTATAGCAGAAAACTGGGTATTGTATTATAAAAATAATCATAATATACACGTGCGCACGCATGAAAGCTTATGTGTTATATTAAAAACGCAGGGCTGTTAGCGTTAACGGAGAAACACCACGTGGAGGTCGCCATGCATCGTTTCTCATGGGGAGTTTTGATAAGTCAGTTCCCCTTGCCTACTGCCAGAGAATTTTGATCATGCAGGTCCCCATGCCTACTGCAAGCAAGCATCTTAAGTGAGTTTAGTCTTTTACGCGATGAATACATAAACAACAACAACGCTTTTTTTTTTTTTTTTTTTTAAGTTTAATTTTCGGAATTTCTTTTTTTTTTTTTTTTTTTTTTTTGTTATGAGATGTGGGGAAATAGCAATCGATTGATTTTCATTAATTGTATCCACTTCCTGAGAAAGGACTGATTCCACTTCTATTAGAAACGGAAGTTCGTCAGACACAGAATCAGGTTGGGGAATAGAAACTGCTTCATTTTCATCAAATGTGTCCACTACCTAACACTGAACTGAGTCTACTTCGATTTGAAACGCAGATTCATCAGTAACAGGATCAGGCAATGAAATAGAGGGAACTTTTGGCAACTTTCTTGAATCCAACTTCATGGATTCAAGATCCATGCTTGCGGAGACGTCTGGAATGGATGCTTGGATACTTCCGGAGACGTCCTTTTAAAACGTAATTTGGACTATCGTTGGTCTTTAACGCACCACGTCCAGGATAGTTGACAGTCACTGGACACGCATAACTTTCGCGAGTATCATCTACTCGAAAAGTTTAAAAGAAAGCCAAATAAGAAACTTATGTACAAAGTATCTCAAGAGAAAAGTACCTAAGAACAGAAAATAAGCCATTCTTAGATGAAAGTTAGTAATAAGACTGAAGAAAATTGTTAAAAAAATGAAGCTTTTCATTGTTGTAAAAATGAATAAACGCATTGTACATATTGTTTTAAAGTATTGTTCAATTGTTCACATTGTTATAACCACTGCAACAATCGTTGCAGTTATTCTTTCAATTGTTGAACGATTATACTGATACATTATTCAAAAATCAATTGTTGACAAAAATTTCATCGACACAAACATCAGGAAATTTGTATTCCATGTGGATATTTCAATCAAAGTGTAATTTAAAATATATGTATTAACAAAACATATGAATAATAAGTTAGCAAGCAATGATACTGCGTCAAATACAAGAGTTATTTTATAAATTGGATTGCTGCAAGTTATAAAATTGCTGAGACATTTAATATATGCTGTTAAAAATTTGATGCCGGATGAAATAGAGTATAGTTATATAGAATCCAAGCTGTTATTAAATGTAAATTATTCCAAATTATTCAAGCAACTTTCACCAGTACCACTCCTTGAAAAATACCACTTCTTGATCAAACCTTGCATGTAGAAACCTCATATAAACTTCAAAATACAGCATTTGAATTGCCTGCAATTATTGGTTTCTATTTTGCGCTTTTAACATGACATGCACAACTATCAATAGTTAAAAACTTGACTTTAGTTTTCAGGGAACATAAAAGCCTGTACTTATTTAAAAAAAAAAAAAAAAAAAAAAAAGCGTGGACAATTTAACTTCAAAAAATACTGTTTTTCTGCATGGAAATGAGAAATTAATTTTCATTCCAGAGCAGTTTTCTGGGACATGCTAAAATTAAAATGTAGTAAAGGATTTCTACCCAGAACATTCAATTAAAAGGAGTGGTTTTGCTTAATTATTGGTAGCCCTGTATGTCTTCTACAAATTACTACACACTACATTTTATACTTAAAGATAATCCTGTATTAACAACACACAGCTCAATCTCAAATGCCCTTCCAATAATTTCCAATTATAGTCCCACTATATTCTAGTTCTTTTACGTAGCCCTATAGACAAATGGTGAATGATTTTCATACTATATTCTGCACGAAATATGCTCTTATGTATATCAAAAAAAAAAAAAAAAAAAAAAAATGCATGATCATTTCATTTGGTTTAGTGCAGCCCATAGATGTTAAACTGTACCTACCAAAGATTTCGTCCAAAAGCGTAATGCATTTGAATTTTTTTGGATGTTCTTGTACTGGGACTGTTTGCCTGATCTCAACGAAAGTGTGTCGCATCCCTATGTGATACACATTTAGAATACAGAGTTTCGACTTCCTGCTACTGTTTGTTCTTGAGGGATAGACTATATTTGAGGGTGCCCCTTGATTCTCGCCAAGTTGTGATCGTGGTAAATATATTAAGGTTAGCCTATTTATAAGTATAGGTTATATGTATATAGTTATATGTATATAGTTATATGTATATAGTGTATATGTATAGGTTATATGTATATAGTGTTATAGGTTATTAACAAAAATGCGCCAAACAATTTCGCCAAGGGGACACCCTCAAATATATTTTTACCGTTCTTGAGATATGGGGATAACATACACATACACGCACGCATACATACACTCACACATTAACTAACCGCTAGAAACGTGATTTTCGGACCCAGGAGATCTCAAAACGTGGAAATATAACAAAAATTCAATTGTGTAAATTTGAACCAAAAATAATATTTCTTTATTATGTATGGGTAAGAGAAAGAATGATAGGTACCCTTATCAGAAAAAGAAAGAAAATAATTTTAAATATTGTTAGAATGTAATTTATTTTGCCCATGTTATTTTTCAACATAATGATTATGTTTGATTATTATTAAAAATTCAAAAGTGTTGCCTAAAGCACGCCCCTACTAGATCCCTCCTCGGCGCCAACGCGCCAACGTCGTGAAAGCAACCGTAACAATCGATGATTTTTCTGGAAATGAAACTAAGTTAGTTCTGCTGTTGAGGTGCTGCGAGCACGGTTGCCAGACTTTGAAACTTTTTATTCAGTAGTTCCCCAATAATTTTGAGAAATAATAATCAAATCGAAGAATCGTCGAATATGTATATCAAATATCACTTCTCAAAATTATTGGTGACTATTGAATAAAAAGTCGCAAAGTCTAGCAAAGTTGGTTGTGAGACTACTTAACTCAGTCAATGGCATAACGTAGGTCTGGAGCGCCTGGAGGAATTCAAAATTATGCGCTCCTCTCTTTCTGGTGGTGGTGGTGGAGATGTCAAAACTGAATAACTACATGTGATTCCTAGGCCTGCATGGAAAGCACTCATGAGGAATATTGCTAAGAGAGCCTAGCCTGCATCATATGAGTTTTGGAGAAAACACGGAAAATTCAGAATTTCTAAGCCGATGAGCGTGACCTAAGTTCGAATCTGGCACTTTCCATCTCCTACCTTCACGAGTAGAACCTCTCAGCTACTTGTAGGTTACTTCCATAGTTATGGAAGCTCAATGCCTAGCTTTAATGTGATGCTAAATCCAATCAACTGATTGTATTTATAAGCAAAGCAAAAGATAATATTTGCAAATCCGCATTTATTTGTAAAATAAAATTACTTCCTTTGCAGTATGACTATTTTTCTTTTCAAAATTTTAATAACATTCCATCTAATTTATCTATGAGTAAAAAAGTTCCTAAAATAACTTTTATAAAACAAGAAAGCTATTTCTATACAGTTCGAATATATCGTTAAATCATTACATAAATTACACTGTCAAAATTTATATGCAAATACCTTTCGATCGGCAAGATTAATAGGTCAATTATTCTTTCTCTGCTTATCGCTGAGCACTGATATGTATTTATTAATTTTAATTTTGAAAAGCTTCTATCACAACTAGAATTGTTAATAGTAATTGTTTAGGAAATTTCCAGTGAAACAATAATATTATTTAAACTTCTTTGAAGCTTCTATTTAATTGCTCAGGATAGCAAACTAGAAGTATAGTGTAACCACGTTTCCTACGCCTAGCAGTGAGGACGAGTCGAAAATCTTGGAGGGTTTCCAAGTTGACCAACAGGTTTGAATTTAGTAAACATCCCAGTCATTCGAAATTCCCTTATCGCTTATTTTCTCTCAACGAAAAGCTTGTCTCCCCTATTTTACCAGTGGACTCGTTGAATCCGCACCTGCGCAGAGGTTTCCATGGTCGCAAGAAATGTAGTTAAAGAGTATCTACGAACAGTCGGTAACAAAAGTGTCCGAACACTAGCAAAAATTCCTATATAAAAAAAAGTAGAGTTAATACTGTTTTGTTAAATGAATCCTTGTCGAATCATGTTCTTAAACTGACTAAGAACATGATTCGACAAGGATTTATTTAACAAAACAGTATTAACTCTGCTTTTTTATACAGGAACTTTTGCTAGTGTTCGGACACTTTTGTTACCAACTGTAATACTCAATTTTTCTGCATCTGACAGTATTTCAACTTGCAGGGAAAAAAAAAAAAAGCTCAGAAAATGAATTTTTTTTTTTTTTTTTTTTTTTTTAGTTGTTTGTTTATCTAAAGCTTCAAGTTGTTACCGAATGCACTCTGATTATGTAAAGTCGGTAACAAAAGTATCCGAACACTAGCAAAAATTCCTATATAAAAAAAAGTAGAGTTAATACTGTTTTGTTAAATAAATCCTTGTCGAATCATGTTCTTAGACTGACTAAGAACATGATTCGATAAGGATTTAGGCTAGTGTTCGGACACTTTTGTTACCGACTGTAGGCCATTTTGTGTTAAATATACCTAAGTGTAAGTACCATTCATTTCAGTAAGCATAGGGCTCAAAAAGTTATGGAAAATAAAACATATGCCATAATATAAACAATAAGCTATAGAAACTGGTTTCTTAAGATTTTTCTGATTCATCTTCTAAGATTTTTGAAACACCTTTTATACTTTTTGTATCTTCTGAAAAAAAAAATCATGCATTTTTATGTTTTGAGCTCTATTTTGTTTCATAAAATCGTTTTAAATTAACTGGAACATACTCTATAATAAATTGGTTATTCTTTATTAACTATTCTTTAATAACTGAATGATTATTACATAGCAGAAATACTGTTTTGATATTTACAAAGAGTCAAGTTATAACTGTCCAGTAATACTTCCAGAATTATCGCATCCTTGTTCACAGCAGTTTTCAAGGAGTGTGTCATAAATTTGTTCAGTAATTTCATTAGTTGCTTTTCCAGTAAACTGAATTATGTCTACAAGAAGGTAATAAAATGCAACTTCAGTATTTTTAATATACGCGTATCGAATTAGCTGGACATTTGGACAATATGAGGAATGTCTGGTGTGCTATCAAACACAATAACAAAATATTTAGCCTATGAAATTCTTTGGAAAATTTGTGTTGTATGGAACCGCAAAAAATTTTGAAAAACTTATTTTGAAAAATATGATACGACACAGCCGTCTGCTTATTTAACGTTGCTAAGATGTTGATAAAAAACAAATTTATACTAGGAAAACAACTTGAAAGTTTTAAAGAAATTTCCATAATTAATAGTTCTATACTCAGGTCTTCCGATTGATCGTGCAAAGGTAAGGATTGTTTGGATAATAAACACACGCACATTATTGATAAATTCTTAAATACAAATTTCCTTTTTTTTAATAACTTTTGTTGTTTAACCTGAATAACAGCATTAATTGTTTTATACTTGACTAATTGTATTTCGATTTTTTTCTGCATTTTTTAATCACATCGACATGATTGCAACTTTTTTCCATTTTAATAATCTAGAATTCGGCTTCCTCCAAGTTTTTTGCCCTCCCAGTTGTGGAAATAAACTTTTTGTATTATTATTATTCTTTTGGGAAAAAGAAAAAAAAAAACATGCAAGGAAATCAATATGCAGCACATTTACTGGAGAATACACTAACCGTGTTCTCAAAACTTTTTCACCATTATTTTAATTCATATAGAACTAGTCTTTTTAGAAAGATAGTTCATTGTTATTTCTATGAAAAACTTTTATTCTGCATTTGGGATGCCCTGTCTTAAAGAGCTCATTTTTCAAAGACTTTTCGACACTTTATTAAATGACCGATATCAGAAATTTTTTAATGTTCAGTACCGTGTGACAAAATATTTAAATGTTCAGACGTAGAAATTAGACAGAACCATCTCAGCCGATTTCTTTGTTTTTACGACAGAGAAAGATGCCAACAGTGGTCGAGTGATTCTGCTCACAAAAGTGGTAGACAAGAAGTGCATGGTTCGATTCCAGGACGTGCTTGTTGGCTAGCTGTTCGGAGTTTTCAATGGTTTTCTCTGAAACTCGCATAAATGTATGCTAGATTCTCTTAGAAAAACCTCCATGCTCCTCCAATCCCCAGGCCGAGGACAGAAGCATCAACGGCCCTACTCCCAAACACCACCCAGAACATGATCAATTTACAAACTTTATATTTATAGTTCCTTCTAAAGTTACTGAAACTTCATACACTGAAATAAACTTTTATATATTTTTTTCTCTTTAAATTTTCCCAATAACCTATAGTTTGAAATCATGAAAAAACTTATCAGTACAATATTTATTATAAAACAAAAAAATAAGATAATAAAAATTGCATGTAATCCCTTAAAAAAGTGGTGCTATTTTGCCGTGCTCTTTACGATTTTTTTATAGTTATACCTTTTGTCACCATGAAAGGAAACTGTATTAAGTTATAAGGAGTTTTGTAGAAAAATACCCTAAATTTATAAAAGTTTTGTGTAGATTGTATTATAGGTAATGCTGTTGTCGCATTTTTTAACAGATTTTCTTGATTACATTATCTTGAATTCGACTATGTACAGTCGGTAATAAAAGAGTCCGAACACTAGCAAAAATTCCTATGTAAAAAAAGCACACTTCATACGGTTTTGTTTAATAAATCCTTATCGAATCGTGTTCTTAGACTGACTAAGAACATGATTCGACATGCCTCCGAGCTGAGCTCTACGTCACGGAAGATCGGCCGATTTTATCCAATCCCCACGATCCAAGATGTATCATAGGAAGTGTTGATTGGATAAAATCGGCCGATCTTCCATGACGTAGAGCTCAGCTAGGAGGCATTATTACAGGAGGTGTTGATTCGACAAGGATTTATTTAACAAAACCGTATGAAGTGTACTTTTTTTACATAGGAATTTTTGCTAGTGTTCGGACACTTTTGTTACCGACTGTATATGTAATGTCTTATATGAATAATTATTCTGATTTAATTTTTGTAAAAATTTATCTGTATTTAAAAATAATACAGACGTAGATATCAGAATCTAATTATAAAAAGCTACACGCTAATGATTTATAGCTAAGAAGATTTTTCACTTCAGTAATCATCCTGTTAGTAACCTGCAGCCACAAAAGTCTTATGATTCCAATATAAATAGGTTGCGGATTCGATCTTCGAGCCGGTCTAAGACCATCGTGTACACTAATGGATGTCTGGTGCATGTAAAATTCGTCGTGGCTGCAATGTCCTCTATGTTCCCAATGAAATTATATTTATGGGGATCGCCGAAACAGGAAGCTATATGTTGTAATAAATTGTTGTTGCAGAGATCGTAAAACTTTAAATATCTAAAAAAAAAAAAAAAAAAAAAAAAAAATGTTCAAATGGATAATGTTCCTGTGACGTCACAGTAGGTAAAATCGCTGAACACGTGGACGATGTTTTGTAAACATATTAGATTCAAGATGCCGTTTTATTGTTGCGCATAACATTTTCCAGTCTAAATATTTCTCCAGTGAAACTTAATAATCAGATATCTGTTCAAACAAGAACAAAAGAGAAATGTAAACAACTGAATCGAATGATAAAGTTATGACTATTTCATATCGTAAAATTGCAGAACATTATATATATATGCACACACACACACACACATATATATAATGAATAAAAGATAATAAAAATTAAACGCGTCAAAAGATGAGTAAAAAGCAAATTATCACTTATTAATAATGAAACTAATGCCAATGTTTAAAACGAAAATAGCGAAGCCTATTGCGAACAAAATTAAAGATTACAAACAAATCACATTATAAATTAACAAATAGAAAAAAGATGTCATTGATTACATTGGATATAGACATCAAAGCTTAAATAATTAGCATTTCAATCACTTTAATAAAGTAATTTATTAAATGGAACATCCATTTAAATTTGTTAACATGGCAACTTTTAATATTACATATGTTGATTAATATTAAAGTATATTAGAAAAACTGGATTAAAAACAAAACAAAGGTATCACTATATCACTCTTACTTCAATTTCATATAATCTGTAACTCTTATAAATAATATTGCAAGATAAAAATTTGCAGGCCACAATGCTTTGCTATCCGCGATTGTAATGAAATGCTCGCCCTCTGGTGGGCTAAGGTGAAATTACAATAAACGTGGTTTAATTCGAATTCCATACGTCCGCCATTGCTTGCCGATATTTAGTTTCACATATATTTATTGAATAAAAATGAATAAATACGGTAAAAAAGATAACACATACTGTTGTGTGCTACAATCTAACTCCATAGGATCAAGAAATCCAGAATTGAGCTTCCATTTATTTCCAAATGACAAATTTAAAATTTCAGTTGCTTCGGCTAATGGAAGTAAAGAATTAATCAGATGATTTGAAACTAATATTTGTTCAACTTCAGTTAAAAATCTACTTCCGATCGAACTTTGAATAAACTGAAGTATTTTTTCCAAAAGCAATCAATTTTCCATGATGTAATGGCGGAGAAATTATAGTACGAATATTAAGTAGAATAACAAAGAACACTAATGGAACACACGTGTCTATAATGTTTACAAACAACTGCAGTGCTGAGAAAGCGCCATCTATCGATCATTACAATCGCGGATAGTAGAGTTGAGGATTGTTTTCCGAAAACAGCTGTTTTCCTATAATCTCGAACCCAAAGAAGGAATATTATCCATGCAGTCATCAAGATACATTGAAGAATTTATTGAAGATGCTTTTTCAAAAATTATCAAGTATGAATATTTCCAAATAATAATTACAAAGCGTTGTTTACGTTTAATGAGAAAGTAACAACTAAGGCAAAACGTTGAATTTGTCAAAAAAAATGGGAGAGAGAGTGACGTAAAATTAGGTGTTTAAAACACTAGTAATCAGAGACGATCTTTACATGGCGGAGGTCAGTGAGAGAGTCCCATAAGTTTTAGTCAAATTCAAAAATTACGATTACATTTTGGCATACAATTTTTTCGCCGCAATGTACACATAAAAAACAGCTTTCGAGGAACATTGTACATTAATTAAGTTAATAGTTTTGAATACACACAGCAGGATTGCCATATATATTAACCCTTGGATATCGCCAAACTTTGGTAATGAGAACTGAAAAACCACAGACTCTTACAGATGATTACAAAGGGACATAAATTAATTCGGTTCAAGGATGACTTTGAGAAACTGATTAAAAGTACTATAGTAATTAGACTTTGAGTTTAGACAGAACATAAGAATGAAATACGCCAAGTGGTATTCTTGTAGAAACACGAAATAATATAATGGAATTCTGCTTACAGCGAGATTTTCTTTTCTACTTATTTTTTCTTTCTTCTGTATGTATATATAGAGAAAGTATTGGATTTGTGAAAATTTTCGAACTCCAGTTTTCGATGGATTTACACGTTCTGGGATGTCCTGAACACGATTTGGCAGTTTTCTGAAAATGTCTGTCTCTCTGTATGTGTGTTAGAGGTCTGCACGGGCCGAGCTTCCGGCCCGAGCCCGAGCCCGGCCTGGCCCTCGGGCCGGGTTCGAGCCGAATTTTTACTTTTGCTCTCGGGCCGGGCTCGGGATTAAAAAAATTTTTAGGCTTGGGTCGGGCCGGGCTCGGGATTAAAAAAAATTTTTCAGGCTCGGGTCGGGCCGGGCTCGGGCTCAGTTTTTTTGTGAATATTCGGGCCGGGCCTGAATGAAATTTTCTCCGGGCCAGGCCGGGCCTAAATGAAATTTTCTTCGGGCCGTGTCGGCCCGAATCTTTTTATGGTTTCCTCGATAATCAACGAAAAAGGAAAATGATAAAATATTTCTTCAGTCATTTATTTTACGTAATTTTACAGGCTTGTATGTCACATAAAGTTCTATTTTGTTAAAAAAGTGTCTGTAACGTCAATTTAATTGTCTATCAGTCTGTCTGTCCGAAATCTGATTTTTCGCAAATATTTTTAGCATGCCTCGAAATTAATATATTTTATTTAAAGTAATATTAGATGGTTTCCTATTCAAAATAGTATGCATGTTACTACCAGTTTGCGTACATGTACATAACAAAAGAAATTAGATACATTACTGTATATAAGGGTTTGTTTCTTATCATATGTTGAGTTTAGGTGGTATAAATAAAAATCTTTCCGCTGTAACTTTTTCTCTAAGGCTCCTTTTCCTTTTCTCCAGTGGACGAGAATAGCATCATTTTTATCATGGGCAAAAGCAACTTTTCTGTTGAATATGGTTGGATTAACATTAAAGTTTTGTTTACCGGAGCACATGAAAGATTCGGATACATTATGGTATATAACAGAAAATGGTTGAAAATGCATTTTCAGTAGTATTAACCATTTTAAATACCTCCCTGTATTGTTTGATGAATGCTAATATTTTCGATTTGACTTTCTGTTCGTCTTTGTGCCTTGTCTATAATAATGAATTTCTGTTTATATATAATTGCCTTGTAAAATTTCATCAGTTTTGTTAAAGAACGTACTATTATTTGGTTATATAAAACCTCTGCAAAACACATACTAAAAATCTTTTTTATAAAAAGGCATTCTTTTTTTTTTTTTTTTTTTTTTTTTTTTGTTATTTTACATATTTTTCAATCGGGCCGGGCCTGATTTTATCGTTTTTTGTCCGGGCCGGGCCGGGCCATAAACCGTTAAAACATAAACGGGCCGAGCCGGGCCCGGGCCTCAAAATTGCGGCCCGTGCAGACCTCTAATGTGTGTATCACAAATTATCTGGACGCTGTATCTCACGAACCAATGAAAGAAATTTAACCAAACTTGGTATTTAGTTGACCCTGACATAACCTGGTATTAATCGCTCAACAGGTGGCGCTGTGATCCCATTTTTTTTTTTTTTTTGTAAGTTTTTAACATGGCAGTATAGGACAAAATTTTGTATAAATGTACATAATGAGAGTCATTTTTAACGTGCGATTGTTAAATTAATATAAATTATTCATAATAGTATTAGTAAACTAGGAAAAAATGTGTGAGTCTCTATTATCGTCTTCTAAGAATTTCACAGTTCTGCTTATAATTAATCTTTTATTATTCATGCAAATTTTGTAGCCTTTGCTACGATTGTCATAGCTCAAGAAAATTCCCTCTTGTGCCGTGCTATCCAGTTTTCCTTTATGTACCTTGTGTACATAAGCGTATGCACAACATCCGAATGTTTTTATATTAGATAGATCGGGTTTACGGCTAGTCCAATTCTCGTAAGGAGTTGAGTCGCACGAGGAGGTCGGGAACCTGTTCTGTATGTAATCTGCAGTATTTACTGCTTCCCCCCCCCCCCAAAAGGAGCTCGGCAAATTACTGTCTTTAAGCAGACGGCGCACCATTTCGATCAGCGTACGATTTTTACGTTTTGCGACTCCGTTCTGAGCACTAGAATAAGGAACAGTAAACTGATGCTCAACGCTTTCTCTTTTCAAAAATTCGTTTAACTCCATACAGGGGTATTCTCCCCCCCCCCCATTATCTTAGCGAATCGCTTTCACTTTTCTGCCAAATTCATTTGTGGTCATAGCCACTTTTAATTTAGAAAATACCTCAAATTTATTTCTCAATAACACTATATCGACTGTAATCGTCGATAAATTTAAGAAAATAATATTTCCCACCAACAGTGGGGGTTTTCATATACCTACATAAATCTGTATGGACTAATTCGAGCGGTACAGAGGTTCTAAATTGTGCAACTTTGTGGTAAGATGAATCAACAAGTTTAGATATTATGCATGTCTTGCAAGCAATTTCATGTTAGTAGTTATTTAATTTAATACCTACAGCCATATCCCTGTTAACTAAATCTTTTACGTGGTTAGTGTTTCTGTGGCCAAGTTTAATATGCCATTTGTTTATGGAATTTTCATTGTCACAGGTTTGCACAATATTTGCTGTGTGTTTGTTTTCAGAATAATTCAATTGGCATTCGTGTAAATTATTTTTTACCTATCCCTCAATGCATGTATTACTCTGATTTATTATGTAACAAGTTTTGTCATCGAATACGGCGATACAACTATTTTCGGTTGCTCTTTTTGTAGGAATTAAGTTAGTTTCTATTTCAGGGACATAAAGAACATTTTTCAGTGTTATTTTGTTTTGTATGTTTTTTGAATTCATGGTATACAAATCCTCACTACTGCAACCTTATGATTGCAGTTCCATACTATTCACAATTACGTTTGAAACGTTATTTTTCAATTCGTGAAATTTTATTTATCATTGCAAATATGCGAGGAAGATCCTGAATCTACCATCCAGTTTACAGTTCTATTACCTATATAAAATGTGTACTGTTTATCGGCTTTTGGTTTATTACTGCCCTCTACAATATGAGCCCTATCTGACTTCTCTTCGTCCTGAGAGCATATGTTGGATCTGGAATTCTTTTTATGATTTGAACTTTTATTGAAGTTTGTATATTTAGAATTATTCTTGTTTTTCAGTTTGTAGCAATCCTCTATATTATGGTTTGTTTTTCTACAGTATTTACAGTATTTAGCTATTTCATCTTTGGATTGGTATTTTACTCTAAGAGCTGAATTTTCTACAGCTTTATTTTCTAATCTTTTTGCATATTCATCAGCTAGTTTATAACGAATAAATTCTGGAGTCAACTGACCTTCATCTCGCGATTCCAAACTTGTAATTAAAACGCCATAGGAGGATGGAAGTGAGCATAGAATAAAAGCGGAGAGGTGCTGATCATCTATTCTTTCCCCAATTGCGATGAGTCTGTCTCTTGTTTTATAAATGTTCTCGATATGCTCATTAACATCGTCACCTTCGTTCAATTTTATGGAATACTACTGTAGTATATGAGCTGGGCGTCTAGGGGTGGGGCAATGAAGAGGTGCGATTAAGATAACTAAAAACATTTATTACGTTCACAACACAGTTTACACAAAGATAAAATGATAATAATAGCAGGGTTTCCATCAATAACATTTGCTGGTTTCGAGGCCTAATACACATAACAAGCTCTCTTCATTACTAGGACTAACAGAAAGTAACATATATGAGCACTGACTCGCTCTACAATTCACATTAGTACCTACGCGTACTATTTCTAATAAGTGAGATTATGGTATAGAGCTCTCCATGGCTCTACACACTTATACAGAGCACAACAAGCTCTAATTAGCAGAAAAATGAGCCTGTCAGCCTACGCGCTGAAGGTCTCAACCGATCTCCACTGCAGCCAGATCTCAACTCCTCCGTTTGTCATCTCGTTCAATGATAAGCATCAGAGACAGCGCCATCTGTTGGCTCTGCAAGGAACTTCCCACAACGCTCTGCCATTCTGATGTTGCGGTGACCTCACCGTGAACCAACTTGGGATACTAAAGGATATCTGCAAAATACAATTAAAAGAAAAAAAAAACAAAAAAGAGAAACAGACATTAAAAAAAATTATGTACATAAAAATTCACAGTTAACTTTTTCTGTAATGTTTATCAGTCCATTTAGTTCAGTCTATTTAGTTTGTGGACCATAATTTCATATGGTCTGCAGAAGTACTAGTATGTATAGGTCCTTCGTGATCGCCTATCTTCTCGACTTCATATCTGTCTTTGTTCTTTACTCGCACAACTTTATAAGGACCTAAGAATTTTGGTCTTAGTTTCATGCCGGTTCCAAACTGAGTTCGCTGGATGGCAACTAGATCATTAATTTTATATACATGGGCTTTCTTTCTCTTCTTGTTGTAACATCGGCGATTTTCTTCTTGAATCTTAAGAATATTTTTTCTTGCTTCTTCACGAATGGTGTGAAGATTATCAAGCATGGAATTTATCCTTTCCTCTTCGAGAAGTTCTAGTATTCTCTTATCTTCTTTCTTTCTCATTGTTACTCCAGTGAGTAGTTCAAAAGGAGTTCTTTTGGTACTTCTCGATGTGGTGGAATTAATAGTTCTCTGAACAGCCTCAACAAACTTGTACCACTTGTTAGGGTCATTTATACATAACTTGGATAATACAGGAATGATTGTTCGATGAAGTCTCTCAATTTGACCATTCCCTCGTGGGATTCCGGTTGTGATGGTGTCATGTTCGATTCCCTCTGATTTACAGTAATCTGCAAATTCCTTAGATATGAACGCAGGTCCACGATCGGATATTATTCTTGCGGGGTTACCAAAAATACCAGCTTGCTGTTTTAATTTTTGCAAGGCGTCTGCTGAAGAAGTTGATTTGACTGGATATAGCCACGAAAATTTACTAAATCCATCGATTACGGTGAAAATGTGATTGTAGTTTTTGTTAGTTGTTGGTAATGGACCCACAAAATCGATGTGATACGTGGATAATGGTATATCCCCTTTAGGGATAGGGTTCAAAAAACCTTCTCCTTTTCCCTGTTTCTTATTTACGAGAATACATTCTACGCAACTTTTTACAACGTTATCTACGCATTTTTTCATATTAGAAAAATAGTAATCTCTTTTTACTAACTCTTCAGTTTTATTAGCCGAAAAATGTCCTAAGGCATGACATTTCTTTACGACCTCAAGTTGCATGATCTCTGGGACAATTAGTACATCCCTATCATTTAACACTTTATATAAAACATTATTTTTTAACACATATTCGTCATTTTGGTTTTGTTGTAAAAGAGATTTCACAGTATTGATAAACTCATCATTTTCTTGAGCAGTAGCAATACGATGAGTAAGGGTATCAGTATTTACAGCCATTACAGGGTGTCTGCTAAGAGCGTCAACATGCTGCATTTGTTTACCAGGACGGTGTTCTACTTCGTAGTCGAATTCCTGTAGCAGGAAAGACCACCTGGCTACCTTAGGTGTCAATTCACGTTTATCTAAAGTTTTAGTGAACGCTTGACAGTCAGTATAAATTTTAAATTTACTACCTAACAAATAGTTCCTAAATTTTTTAAGGGCTTCTACTATCGCTAATACTTCTAACTCATAACTACAGTATTTTTCTTCTTGTACAGAGGTCTTTTTACTCATATAATGGATTGGATAGTACTGTCCATCGTCATCTTGTTGTAATAGGATTGCACCGAATCCTAATTTAGATGCATCTGTATGAACTTCTAACTTATAGCCTTGCTTAAAAAGGTGTAAGACAGGTGCATTAGATAAAATGTCTTTAAGCTTTTGAAAAGCTAATTTCTGCTCTTGCTCGAATTTAAATGGAGTGGAAGCACGTAATAAGTCACTGAGTGGTCTTGCTATGTTGGCATATGAACGAATAAATTTTCTAAAGTAACCCGTTAAACCTAAGAAACTCTGCACTTCCCTAGCATTACGGGGTTCTGGGAAATTTTGTACTGCGAGAGTTTTTTCTACTGAGGGTTTAATCGTGCCATTCTCAATTATGTGACCTAAGAAATCGATCTTACGTTTCAAAAACTGACATTTCTTTAAATTTAACTCTAGACCAAATTTTGATGCCGTTTCTAACACACGTTTTAATTTATCTAACCCTTCATTCTCATCTTTAGATGGAATAATTATATCATCTAAATAAATAACTACAGTACCATCTTTTAATAAGTCTTTAAACACATAATTTACATATCTTTGAAACACTAAGGGACTATTGCATAATCCATAGGGAACTTTTAGAAACTCATACTGGGCATTATCTGTCACAAAAGCTGTATATTTCCTACTTTTTTCCTCTACATCAACTTGTAAAAACGCATTCTTTAAATCTAGTGTCGAAAAAACTTTACCCTCCCCTAATCTATCAAATAAGTCTTCAATATTTGGCAACGGGTATTTATCTTTAATTATTTTCTTATTTAAAGCACGATAATCACAGCGTAACCTTATTCCTCCATCTTTTTTCCTACACACCACTATTGGCGAAGCATAATTTGATGTACTTTCTCTAATTATACCATCCTTTAACCACTGGTCAATTTGTCTATCCACCTCTGATTTCTCTACAAATGATAATCTGCGAGAGCGTGAACACACTGGTATATCATCAGATAAAATAATGGACATTTTTAAATCAGTACTTTTTGTTTTAACTGGCTTATAACTTTTTATTAATTCGCTTAATTTCTCTTTTAACGACTTATCTAAAATATAACTGACATCGAATTTTTCTTCTTCTGAAAAATTGCACATACTTGAAAAAAAAGAATCTATCTCATTTTCCTTTCGATCGAATACAGGAAAAGAACACCCACCTGCTTCATCGAAATTGCTTTCCCCCGAACGCGAAAAATTTTCTTTCCCCCCTGCTACGTCGCTGGAATTCGAAACATGTGTTTCCTCTTTATTTTGTTGTTTCAAAATATGAAAGATATTATTAGGCAGAATTACGTCGCATGTCAAATTGTTGCATAAAGCACCGATTATGTTTATTGAATCATGATTAGGTAAAGATATTTTAAATTCAGTCAGATTTGCATCTTTCTTTTCATTAAAGCAGCTAACTAGAGTGGTTGAAGAAATAACATTTTTAGTCTGTGGAATGCTATTTTTATTTACAATTAGAATCGAAGAACCTGAATCTTTTAACCCTTTAAGTGGAATATCATCCACTAAAATATCAACATATTCGAGCTCATTAACAATTAGGTTAATCGGACTTGTTTCGGATTGAACTACTGAATTTGTTGGAAGATTTTCACGGAATTCTTTTTTCTCTGAACTACGTTTAGGACACACTCTGGCGAAATGAAATGTTTTCCCTTTTGCACCACAAATATAACACATTCTTTCATGCTTTTCGTGAGTTTGATTAGATACCGAATTACGTACTATGGGATCTTTATTATTATAATGTGTCTTTCTAAAAGGAGTTTTGTTTACAAACCGCTTATTCTCTGAACTTTCGTTTCGCGTATTATTATTAGTTTCAATTAACGATTTCCCTCTAGAAGAGTAAAATAAATCACACTCCCGACCTAATTCGTTGGGTTTAAACCAATTTTGACCTTCTCGAACACTAATATGTTCCTTCGTTCTAGAATCCAACGTTTCATATAATTTATCAGAAACTATAAGATCACACAATTGCTTAACATCGTTAACCCCTCTCAATCTACAATAGTAATCAAAAGAAGCGCTTAGACGCGAAGCGAATTGGACATGAGGTTCTGACGGATTACGCAACGCATTTTTAAAATTACTTAAACATTCACGCGGCGTTGGTTGGAACTGTCTTAAAATTAATTCCTTAACTTTTTCATAATCGTTAATTTCTTCGGAGGTTACGTACGCAAGAACCTGATTACATTTATCTCCCAATAAATTAATCAATATTTCCGATTTAAATTTAGGGGGTACATTTTTAGAAACGAATGCCTTTTCAAGGGATTGAAAAAATAAGTGCAAAGCTTCCGGTTTCTCAGGTACTGAAATGGTTAAAGTTCGAATACTTCTAATTAAATTTTCTAATGATTGTGAAGTAGTTTCTGAATTTGATTGCTCAACATTATTACTAGAATTATTTGCTGCAGCCTGTAACTTTAAATTCTGTAACTCTATTTCTTTTTCTAACTGGGATAATTTAATTCTTTCTATCTCAATTTTGGTTTGTTCTTCTACAGATTTCAACTTTTGTTCTTCTAGTAACATTTTAATAACACCTCTAACAAATTCTAAATCATTTTTATAAATATCAGAACTCTCAATTAAAGTTTTGATTTCAAGTACCTTCGCTTCCGCCGGAACAGTTAGGCCTAATTCTTCAGCAATTGTTCTTAAATCTGCTTTTCTAATGCCTTGTAACACGTTTTGGGCCATTATAACTCTAAATAATTACTTATACCAAAAAATATTTCAATATTTCTACCAAATTAATATCATACTTAAATAGGAACAAAATAATATGAGAACATATTTCTTAAAAATGATTCTATGCTTTTTGTTCTCAAATCAAAATTATCATGATTTTTAAATAACCACCTGCAGAACAATTTGTAATATACAACAGAATACTTAGATCATCTTATATATTTCTTAATTATTACACATATTTCATATAATATCACCATTATTGTTATTGTTCTCTATTTAATAATTGTTATCACTTTCGTTTTAAAATAATATTGTTATAATATTGTTAAAATATTATTGCAAACAGTAATAAGCAAAATTATAAAAGATTACTCAGAATATTTTTTTCAATCATAATTCTTATTTTTATTCATTCTTCTCAAGTTATATTATTTATTTTATTTCATCACACATTGAAACCAAAAGTGTTCTCAAAAGTATTTCACCATTAATTTCTAATTCAAAATAGTAACTCAAACTCTTTTTGCTCAATATATGCATTAATCATTATTATCCACTATCAAACACAATGATAAATATATAACAATAACAGTTACCTTTTATAACTTGTTGGTGGTAATATCGCGGCAGAGTCCCCACTTGTAGTATATGAGCTGGGCGTCTAGGGGTGGGGCAATGAAGAGGTGCGATTAAGATAACTAAAACATTTATTACGTTCACAACACAGTTTACACAAAGATAAAATGATAATAATAGCAGGGTTTCCATCAATAACATTTGCTGGTTTCGAGGCCTAATACACATAACAAGCTCTCTTCATTACTAGGACTAACAGAAAGTAACATATATGAGCACTGACTCGCTCTACAATTCACATTAGTACCTACGCGTACTATTTCTAATAAGTGAGATTATGGTATAGAGCTCTCCATGGCTCTACACACTTATACAGAGCACAACAAGCTCTAATTAGCAGAAAAATGAGCCTGTCAGCCTACGCGCTGAAGGTCTCAACCGATCTCCACTGCAGCCAGATCTCAACTCCTCCGTTTGTCATCTCGTTCAATGATAAGCATCAGAGACAGCGCCATCTGTTGGCTCTGCAAGGAACTTCCCACACTACTTGCATAAAAGAAAAAATTTTCTGCTTAAAGAAGCACGTTCATGTATTTAGCGTAGGGCATTCCAACACTCTCGTGCTGTATCTAGATTTATTACATAAGCCATTATCTATTAACAAATTAATAATAGCCCTGGCCTTTCTGTTTTTTGAGCGCCATTGGTCTGTTATAGGATTAGGAGGATCGTCAGTAATAACATGAAAAAGATCCTCTTTTAGAAAATACATTTCAATGCGGAACTTCCACACATTATAATTAGTGGAATTCAATGGCTCTATAGTTGTGACCTTTATTGCGGACATATTTAGATTAATTTTTTGTAAATATTGTTAAAATAGTTTTAAAGAAAAAATACGTTGATATTCATTTATTTATCTCATTCAGCCTCAGAATCTTTTGAGAATAAAAAATATTCTGAGAGGCTATGAGAACGTTCTGTTCCTTAATTATTATTACTTTCCGAACATACATATGTAAGGAAAGTATTGTAATCATATCCAAAATCCAAATTCGAGATTTTGGTGTTTCTATACGTTTTGAGGTCCCCTGAGTCCGTTTTCCCCTTTTATATATATATATATTAAATAATATGAAAATTTATTTTCTTCATCAACAGTTACATTAATGAGTCATATAATAAAATGTTCCACTTTCCTGGGTTGTTCACAGGTAATTCAACAATTCAGCAGTACAAATCTAAATACTAGTTGATTGAATCACAGAGATGATTTCGGTTTAGAACTGAATACGTAATTGCATCTCTGACTTCTCTGTAAAGTAGAGCTGATTAATAAAGAAATATTTCTGCATTAAAAATTAATAATACACAGCGACAGCCATAAATGAATGTCTACATATATAAATTTGAAGAGATTTATCTTAGACCTGTTGAAAACAAAAATTAGGACCAGAGAGAAAAAAAAAATGTCCTACGCAGATAAATTACATTCTTAAACACTAGATTTCCTACATACGTAGATAGGCTGACGCATCCACCATTTTCTAGCCCAAAAGACCGGCTGACGATTTATTATTGGTGGTTTTTCGGCAATAAATTGCACGAATAACCCCAGAAAAGGGCACTGCCTGTTTATATTTTCTTCTAATCCAGGAAGAATGAAAAAGTGGATAATAAATTGCATATGTAACTCATGGATATCCGGAGCAGGAGCACAACTTTGTAGCGTAAGATTTCCCTTATTTTCAAATTATTTCATTTTATTTTCAAAGCTGTTTGACAAATTTAATATGAATGTACTGTTTTTTCAAGTTATTACTTTAAATTCTTTTAAAATTAACTTTAAAATTACATTTCTTTCAACGTGAAGGGTTGCAGTTTTGAGAATGTTGGCGATGTTCTTAAAATTACCAACTTGTTTGTTTCGTGATAAGAAGTTCTAGCTCACTTGATCTGTATAGAAGTTTAAAGGCGATAACAACGCTAATCAGGTAACCTAGCTTTTTCTACTGCCAACACTTTCCCAGACGGGCTAGAAAATGGCGGACACTGCGCCAGTTCTTATCATATAGGAGTTTTATTAAACACAAAACAGAAAAATTCAGAACCGCAGCAGACTACTGCTACATTAATCTGTCACATGGCGGACAGTACATCTACATCAAAGCAGATGCGTTTCAATCGTCCGTTGAAGAGAGGAGTTCTGGAATTGGGAAAGTTAAATTATTCTTCGACCACATTTCTTGAAACTATGGAAGCCGCTGCGCAAGTGCTGACTGAACGAGTCCAATGTTAAAATAGAGGTGACAGTCATCTGATTCAGAGAAAATAAGCGATAACAGAGTGCCAAATTATTGGCTGTTTTCCAAATCCCAACTTGTCGGTCAATTTGGCACCCCTCCAAGCTTTTGGACTAATCCTCACAGTTAGTTTTCGGAAACGTGGTTACACTATACAGTTTTTTTTAACTTTCCGAACACTATAGTGAGGAAAGTATTGTAATCATGTAAAAAATCCGAATTTGAGATTTTGATGTTTCTATACGTTTCAAGGCCCCTGAGTACGTTTTCACTATTTTTACGATGATGTATGTATGTGTGTGTGTGTGTGTGTGAGTGAACACGCTAGCGTTTAAACACATTGCTCGAATGAGCTGTAAGTTGGTACGCATGTTGCAAGTCACCGTAGCAAGAACCCTATTGATTTTGATGAATTTAGCGCTTATAGCTTTTTTTTTTACAGGGACACGAAGAAAAATTCTTTATCATTATGGCCTATGGGACCAAAATCTTAAAAGTTCGATAGCATCTAAACGCCTTATTCAATTGATCAAAAAATTTATACACATATTATAAGTCACAGATACGCAATCTGTATAGATTTTGGAGAATCTAGCACTTATAGTATTTTACAGGGACACAAAGAAAAATTCATTATCATTATGGCCTATGGGACCAAATTCTTAAAAGTGCGATAGCATCTAAACGCCTTATTCAATTGAGCTGGAAATTTATATGAATATTATAAATCACTGTTGCACTAACTATAAAGCATTTTGGTGAATCTAGCATTTATAGGTTTTCACAGGGACACGACGAAAAATTCTTTATCATTATGATCTATGGGCTCAAAATTCAGTAGCGTTAAATAAAACATCGTGTAATATATGGAGAAAAATACTCAAACACTCTATTATGGTTTTCTCTCTTTTGTTTGTTTAACAACTCCTCTTTCTTTACTTTATCTACAAAACTGTTAATTACTCAATGTTCGGAAAGTCGAGTGGAGTCACTCCAGATTTTTTTTTTTTCTGAGATTAAATAATCTGACACTTTTTAAGAGCTTTATTAATAATAGAAGGGCTAAAACCTTTTTTGATGGCAACAGGCTTTAAGTAATTAAGTTCTTCTTTAAGAGAAGAAGTGTCAGAATAAATTTTAAGGGGACGGTACACATAAGTGCAAAAGGTGCCAATTTTCTGTTTAGCCGGGTGATTGAGAGAGCAGGGAGGGGGTTGGAAATAGAGAAACCTTTCCTATATACAGAAGTTTCAAAAGAAGAATCGCACCTTGTAACTAAAATATCAAAGAAGGAAAGTTGATTACAATTTTCTAGCTCGAAGATAAACTGAATATGAGGATCAATAGAATTCGCAATTTGAAGACTTACATAGATGTCAAAAGGGTTTTCAACAAAAATGAAGTGTCCTCTACTTATTCTAATTAACGTTTTAAATTTAACATCTTTAACTAGTATATAACCCCGTCAAGAATGACAGAATGTGAAATCAATTAAGGTAGTGAATCACGAATGCTTTGCCTGCTTTGCTGGACACTATATTTAAAGGGGACTAATGTACAAGCTGCACTTGACGGGACTAATATGCAAGTTGTACCTGACGGGACTAATGGCACCGAACGAACAAACTATTTCTTGTAAAGAAAATACCTACTAACCCAGGACGACAGGTCTAATATAACGTATCATATTATATATATCATATTTATCGTAATATAACTCAGTACTTATTTCGCTCCTTCTTCGACTCGTTTTAATAAGTAATTTTTATATGCATGGGCAAATTTAATATTTTTTAATTTTTCGCGTGAAAACATTATTTCATCTTATGCCTCCCCCCCCCCCTCAATATATATATATATATATATATATATATATATATATATATATATATATATATATATATATATAACAATAACTGGTAAAATTTTTTGGCAACAATCATAAATTTAAATGTCCAATTTTTTTTCATATTTTAATTAATTCTAAAATATCTAATCAAAACTTCGTTACAAATAAAGTCAAATGAAAGGTACCATATTTGCAACGAAGTAACCTTAGGTATCTTATTTGTAACCTTATTTATTTTAACTAATTTGATAAATATGACGTCACAATCAACTGTTTGTTTATATCAGATAAGTACATTATCATGATTTCAAGAAAATGATGTAATAACTATTAGCCCATAATTTTTATGACTGAATTTTATATTATATTTTAATTTTATCCTCCATGGGTATTTTAGAATTGCAATGGTAATTATAAACTTTCGTTGAAATCTCTTTACATATTGAGATTAAGGGAAAAGTGCAAGCACAAAAAATGTTCAGTTTTGAAAGATCTTTCTAATGATGTAACATTTATGCAGATGAATAAAAAAATAAATAAATAAAAATAAAAATACATAGCATTTCTAATGAAAAAAAAAAAAAATGGCTACCAAAAGTCTCTGTTTTGAAGCGGTCTAAACCGGAATCGTTCCTGACAGAAGATGGTCATTATTATTATTAATAATTTTTTCTCAAAGTAAAGCATATAGATATCGGCAAGAATAGAGGATAAAGAATTACCCATACTTAAGCTATCACACTGCTAATAAAATTTGCTATTAAATTCAAAAGTGGCTTGGGAAATACAAAGTTTAATTAGGTTAACAAAGTCTTTGATTTCAATATCAGAATAAAGAAATTAGCGCAACCTTTTAGTTCCCTATCATACTATAGGTTTGGGGAACTTAGATAATCGGGAAAATTTTCGACCTCGGTTTTTTTACTTTTTTACACGTTTTTAGGTGTGAGGAATCCGAAAATGACAAAATTTGTATGGTGTCCGTCTGTAGGGTGTCTGTGAGTTTATTAGTTTGTTAGTCTGTGTACACGATATCTCACGAACATATAATCACGGAGATGTCGGACCAGTTTTAAAATATTATTTATGACACTGGAAAGAACCCTATTCATTTGCAACATACTAATTAAAAAACTTCAGAAGTTATTTGAAATTTAAGATTTTCTTAACATATGGGAGAATAGGGCAAAATTTCACTTAAACGTGCATGAAAGGAAATATTTTTATCGTAAAGATGTAAGAACAGCTTTTAAATATCACTTTTGATGCCGAGATGAACATTATTAATTATAAACATGCTACTTTGAAAATTTGGCAAGTTATTGGAAGTTTACGAATTTCTCAACAGAGCAAAATTTCGCATAAACGTTAGTTTTGAGGGATATTTTCATCGTAAAGATGTCAGACCACTTTTAAAATATCATGATATACTGGCATAAACATCCTTGACTATGAACTTTCTAATTTTAAATTTCGCAAGATATCCGAAATGTACGATTTACTTAACATGGCAGAATAGGGCAAAATTTCGCATAAACGTCTATTTTGAGGTATGTTTTCATCGTAAAGATGCCAGACCACTTTTAAAATATCATTTACGATACTAGCATAGACGTCCTCGACTATGAATTTTGTAATTTAAAAATTTCGTAATTAATTCGAAATTTACCATTTACTTAACATGACAGCTCAAAATAGCTCATGAATAGCTCAAAATTTCGCATAAACGTCCCTTTTTAGGGATATTTGCATCATAAATATATCAGACCATTTTTAAAGTGACATTTATGACACATCATTGGCTACAAATATTCTAATTTGAAAATTTCATAAGTTATTCGAAATTTAAGATTTTATAAACATAACAAAATTTGGCAATATTTCATATAAATTTGCATTTTGGGAATTGTTGCATTTGAAATAGTATGGAAATGCCTGAAAACTAAACTACGAAACTGATCCCACTAAAATAAATTAATAGCTTAGAATAAGGTAAATATATTGAATTGAACGGTGAGTTGCCTGTTAGGTGGGGATTTCATTCTATCACTGTGTGGAGGGAATGGTCAAATTTATTTCTCCTAGCATGGTGTGATGTTTCAAGCTGTGATGTTTCGAACAAATAGAGTAAACTGAAAGCCTACGATTTTGACATTATTTAACAAAAGAAAAGTCACCCTGTAACGCCTTGACAAATATTGCAATTTAATGGGAAATGTTGAAAGAGCAATTCATGGATTGGACGTCACCACGGTGGTGCCTACAACTTAGCAAATGAGAGATCAGCGGATCTCCACCTTCTAAAAGACCATTAGAGATTTAAAGGCCGGTTTCCACTGGAGGTTCAAGACCAAGGTACAAAAATTCATTAATCACGCTTCCGACACATAGAGCCAAATGTCTTGTCATCAGTTGTAGCCCTTTTTTATCAAATTGCGCAGTTACTTCAAAGGAAAGCATGCAAAATTGACAAAGATATCTGCCTCTGGCTCCTCAATTATCTCAGCTGGGGGTTAGAGCCAGGCACTTTCTTCCTTCGAAACAACCGGTTGAACCTCCTCCAACCGCTTGACCACATCAAAGGATTCTGAATAGCACCGCTCGAAACGACTTCCAACCTACCTCAGTGGAAACTGCACTTAAGGGACAATTTCACCCCCCTCCAAAAACCGAGTCTTCTTGTGAAAGAAGAGAAGGCAGAAGGAATTAAGTTTTGTGTACGAGCTGAGCCTTGAATCTTCTCTCTTTAATATCAGAAACTTAGCCTTGTAAAGGCAGACTCTGACATTTATTTTTACATCATATCTAACTAGTTTTAGAACTTTTTCACTAGATATGGACTCTTTCAGCTACTTAACTGTCGAACCTACTTTATTCATATGGAGCTACTAAGTTCAGATTACGTTTAATTGTATTTAAAATAAACCTACTTGGATTTTATGCTGTATCGTAATTCCTTGGACGCTACCTCATCTACCCTTCCTGACGGGTACCGAATACGTTACAATGGATATAATATGTTCCGTACTAGAAATCTATGAAAACATACATATGGCGGGGAACTGAGCAGAGTCCACCTATGCCAATTAGTTTTCTAAACAGTTAATCTCACTTTCAGGAGAGACATTGGTAAATAAGGACTTCACATCAAGCGATAACAATGAGTAATTTTCAAGATTCAGATTATTTAACTTATTAACAAAATCATAGGATTATTTTTATAGTGTGATTATTAGTGTTGCATAAAAATAGAAGAGAAAAAATAGAAGCTAAAAATTTAGAGAGAGGATAAGTAGTAGTGTCAGTGTTCGAAAAAATAGGTCTGAGGGGAACATTATTTTCACAACTTTCGTAAAGCATAAAAACGAGGCACAAATTGGTGAGGAAGGTGATTGTTTTGTGTTTGTAAAGGATTTTGTGTTTGTTTCTCTTGTATCCTGTTTTTTGGTTGTGTTCTTCTCTGATTGGTTTTGCATGCTGATTCCTACTTCCTATTCGTTGGTTGTGTTTCTCCTCCCCCTTTGAGTTTTGCCCTGCTTTTAGTCTAGCTTTTGTCTCCAAGGTATTAACACGTGTTTTCCACTTGAAGAAGAAAGGCCACATCCTTTCGAAACCGGTAGTGCTTTTATTAATTTTACGGTGTGTGAAGAAGTTATTCTATTGTTATAAGTACCTTTGACATTTCTTCCATAAATTCGATTTTATACTCTTTTTAAACTAATGGTATACTTTAAAGTATCGTCTGTAGGTAAAGTATTAAAAATTCAGAAAATGACTACTTATTCGGGCTAGATGTAGGCGATATATTTTTCTCAGTATAGTATGAATGACCCCTTTGCACTCTACTGTCTTGACCCATCTTATATGTTTTATCTATATAAATAAAGAGAAGTGTGTGTGTATGTGTGTCTGTCTGCGCTCTGGTGCTCACACTATTGATCGCAGAGCTTCCAAATTTGGCATATAGGTACCTGGAACCCTGCAGGTGTGCACCTCATCGAGATTTGTTTCGAATTTGAATTTTTTTAATTCATGTTTTTTCGATTTTAAATATTGGTTTATATGTTTCATTTTCCATGAATTTATTCTTCTTTTGTAATCGTCTGCGTATCTTAGCAACGGTTTTTACGCAATTTATTTTTTATTTAATACATTCATTTGAAGGCGAAATCTTTTTTCTCTTTTTATTTTATTATATTTATTGAAAATAAAATAGTAATGCACTAGAAAAAATTAAGTAATTAAATTTAAAATTTAAAAACGTATTTATAACAGTTATGTTTATGTATAATTTTTGTAGTATAACAACATTTGTTTTTAATTTTATAATTTAATTTTTTTTAAAGAATTATTTTAATTTATAGTATTTGTCGGGAAAAAATGGTAGTATATAGTAGAAAGGATTAAACTGATTGAAATTTATTTGTTTTTTATGCATTTAATTCCTTTTAAAATATAATCTACCTTTTATTTTATTTCATTATATTGGTCGGAACCAAATTGTAATATAGTGTTAATAGCATAATAAAACAGCTATAAAATACATGGTCTAAAAACTAAAATATTTAATAGATGCTGAGATACAGTTATCTTTAAAATCGTTGTTCGTAAATAATGGCAGACCTACCTGTCGTCAATAAATATCCATATTGAAATATCTAGGAAAGAGATTTCTGCAGGCAGTGAGAACCTGAACCCGATGCAGTGCGGGCAGAAAAGAGCTGCCGTAGGCAACGGGTATCCGAAACGAAGTTTAGAGCAATTTCATTGTAATTATTTTAGTTTTCATTTATAATGTGATGTAAAAAGTAATTACTGATCCAATTCTTTTGAAAATTCGTTTAAATATAGTGACCAACGAAGCGGGCGTAGCCTGCTAGTATATAATATAGACAAACCTGGTTTGAAGGGACATAAACAGAAACCTTATATGCAGGGGGCTAAGGTGGCTTGCGGTGGAAGGAGAAAGGGGTGAGACCGACTTTCTAGTTTGTTTCAATGGTCAAAATTGAAAATTTATTTAATTTCGAATCCCCTCCCCTCCTTGCCTTGGTTATATACATTACCATCCAATGCGCAATAGTTATATCTCTACATGTTTAACCCTTTCAGTTTTATTTTAAATGTGTTTTTATAAGTTTTTATAAATGTTAGGAGGGACAGACCTGGGTCTATCCACAACTGCACATGTCTGCATCACGTCACTTGAACACCTAAGCGCTCGTTGAGAAATGAGTTGTCACTTACTTCCTTTCTGTGTTTTTTACCGAGGTACCAAAGGGTTGCGGAAGTGACAGAGTCGTTTCCGTATTCGGATAAATCAACGCTCTCTTTAGTTTTTAATTCAGATTTAAATATGTTTTTTATACTTTTTACTTTGAAAAAACGCCACGTATGCAAACATAACGTTGGTGTGAGAAGATTAATTTGTCGTCAATATTTTTTTTTCTACCTTTTTTTTGTGGGGTTATTAAGATATTTATACAAGCACAGGTAGTGCAAAGACGTTTTAGATATTGCATCCAATTAAGTAAGGAAAGAAATGTTTAAAGTTTAAAATAAGAGCTTCCGGTAGATTTAAAAAAAATTAATAAAACTAACAGGGTATCAAAATAATTGAGAATAATCTGGTGTGGCAATCACATAACTTTTTCTTACTCTAAATTCGAATACTAAAGACAAACTATTACAAAATACAGCATAAGTACTGTAAAAATACATTGTATTTGAATGTTTCCGACGTACTTTAAAAACAATTGAAAATGTTTTAGAAACAGTTTTATTTAGCATGAATGAGCAGTGCCTGATTTAAGGCAGGGCATTCAGGGTACGTGGTGCCCTGGGTCCTCACACTAAGAGGGCCTCCAAGAAATTCCATCATACATTTAAAAAAATAGTTAAAATTAAAAATTTTCAAACTTTGCTATAATGATCGTTGTTTTTTTGTTTTTTCTTCAATTTATGGAGATATTACTGCGCTGTTTTATAAATCAGCAGTATGATCTTTCAAGGAAACTATCAGCTCATCGGAAAAACTGTGATATTATTGCTGAATGTAAATGCAACTGCATACTACCAATACAGTATTCCAAACTCTTACTAAGGCTAACTAAATCCGAGGCACGCACCGCAGCACGGACACATGGGTGCAATGTACGTTGATCCAATAGACATGCATCTGATTTAGTTTAGCCTTACTGCTTACTCTTACCAATATAATAAAAAATGAAGTGAAGTGAAGAAAATTTTTAGACGTATGAATCGAAAATATCTGGTTTGTCTTGTTTCTTGTAATATTAAAGTGCGAGGAAAAAGGGCCCATTGAACTATACTGACCAAACGTCCCCATTTTCTGGGGACAAATAGGGACGCCCTTTTTTTAAAGGCATTTTTCCAAGTTTTAAAAAATTGTAGAAACTAAATTATTAATCAGTAACACTTTATATTTAGACCTTATTTATTAGAAATGAAAAAAATCTGGAGTGACTCCACTCGACTTTCCGAACATTGAGTAATTAACAGTTTTGTAGATAAAGTAAAGAAAGAGGAGTTGTTAAACAAACAAAAGAGAGAAAACCATAATAGAGTGTTTGAGTATTTTTCTCCATATATTACACGATGTTTTATTTAAAGCTACTGAACTTTGAGTCCCTAGATCATAATGATAAAGAATTTTTCTTTGTGTATTTCTTTGAATTTTTCTTTGTAGAAAAACTGTAAGTGCTAAATTCACCAAAATCTATACGGTTCGTTCAACTGTGACCTATAACATGTGTACAAATTTTTTGCTCAGATTAATAAGGCGTTTAGACGCTATCGCACTTTTAAAAATTTGGCCCCATAGTCCATAATGATAAAGAATTTTTCCTGGTGTCCCTGTAAAAAAACTATAAGTGCTAGATTCACCAAAATCAATAGGGTTTGTACTATGGTGACTTAAATATACGTACCAACTTTCAGCTTATTCGAACAAAGCGTTTAGACGCTAGCGTGTTCACTCACAGACATACACACACACATACATACATACACACATACATACATCATCGTAAAAATAGTGGAGACGGACTCAGGGGACCTCGAAACGTATAGAAACATCAAAATCTCAAATTCGGATTTTTGACATGATTACAATACTTTCCTCACTATAGTGTTCGGAAAGTGAAAATGCATTCATAATTTGAGAATTGTAGCAATTTTTTATGCTTCTCTACTACAAAGGTACTTTGATCTAATCAGCCTACATTGAACATGAGTATCCTGGGCCTCTAAGTGATCTCTGTGGATAAGGAGGTTACCATCCTTCTCTACTCCCGTTTCAGTATTGTAACTACGTTCATAAAACAATTTAAGCTGTTATTCGATTTGAAATCTCTCCTTCTTTAGTATTTTAATTCAGATTTTAACATGTTTTATATCTCTAAGTTCGAAAAAACGTCACATATTCAAACATACTGTTGGTGTAAGAAGATTAATTTGCCGTCAATATTTTTTTTTCTTCCATTTATTGGGGGGTGTTATTAAGATATTTATACAAGCAGCAGAAATGCAAAGGAGTTTTAGATATTACATCTAATTAAGTGAGGAAAGAAACATTTAAAGTTCAAAATGTTAAACTATTGTTCTTCCAGTAAACTAAACTTTTTGTGAATAAAATTAACGTTTTATCAAAATAATTGAGGATAAACTTGAGTAGCAGTCACATATCTTTTTCTCTTGGACAGCATTCGAATATTATAAAGATAAACTATTACAAATTACAGCATAAGTGCTGTAAAAAGACACTGTATTTGAACGTTTCCGAAGTACTATAAAAACAATTGAAAAATATTTTAGAAACAGTATTATTTAGCGTATATTTCTGTTGAGAGGCTATCTCCAAAGCCCTACTATCCTTCTCTATTCCCGTTTGAATATTACATTCACAAAACAATTTATGTCGTTATTGATTTAAAAAAATAAAAAATATTTTGTGTTTTAATTTAGATTTAAATATATTTTTTACACCCTTTACTTTGAAAATAAAAAAAATAAATAAAATAAACGCAAACATAACGATGGTATGAGAAGATTAATTTGCCACCAATATATTTTTCTCTCCCTCCCCCCACCCCATCCCTTTTTTTTTTTTTTTTTTTTTTTTTCAAATTATTAAAATATTAATATATGCACAGGTAGTGCAAATAAGTTTTAGATATTACATCCAATTAAGAAAGAAACGTGACTTAAAATAAGGGCTTTCAGTAGATGAAAAAATCTGGTGCGAAACAAGAAACAACCACATGACTTCCATTACCCTCTATTACACGCATTATATGCCTTTTTTAGAAATAATGTGATCAGAAGACATCAAATTGACCTAACGAAGTAGACATCTGACAAATTTTCTATAAGGGAAATTTATACATACATCAGATTTCTGATATATATATAAGATTGTCTTTATATATATATATATATATAAGACATGCAAAGCAGAGTTTATATAGCGAGTTAAAAAAAAAGAAAGAAAGAAAGAAAGGAAAGAAAAGAAAAAAAAAAGGTAGTTATTTTCTTAAACACCAATTTCCGAGATCTAAAACTGACCTTAGTATATACGTCAGTAAATACATACTGATAATAACTACCCCAAAATAGTAAAATTTGTGTGGTTGAGTTCTGGAACAAAAAGTTATTTGACTTTGAAATTGCGAAAAACCAAAAATTGCACGACTTTGAATTAGAGTCCTGCATCGGGTCGGGTAACCCGATTTTACCCGAACCCGACCCGACCCGCGGGTCGGGTTCGGGTCGGGTTGGCAGAATTTTTTCTCTTGCGGGTCGGGTTCGGGTCGGGTTGACTGATCTTTTTTTCGTGCGGGTCGGGTTCGGGTCGGGTTGACAGATTTTTTTTCTTGCGGGTCGGGTTCGGGTTCGGGTCGGGTCTGGTTTTCAAGAAGTCGGGTCGACTGGAGAACACCTTTCAAAATATTTTTTACAATTATAAACATATATTTATAGGCATGTTTACAACTATGTAACTAATTTAAACATTCTGCGCATACTAGAAATGTATCGGTTGGTTGTTTGGTTGGAGGATTTAAAGTCGATTGACTCCAGATGTGTCCTAGGCCTGTAGGGGGTATACCCTCCGTTTGAGTCTTTCTAAGGTGTCCTAGCCCGTACTTACGCGTGTTTTGGAGGAAACCACAGAAAACTCCGAACGGCTAGGTCGATGAGCGCGACCTGGGATCGAACCCGACATCTCCCATCTACCAGCTTCGAGCGCAGAACCGCTGGGCCGCTGGTGGACAGACATGTACCGGAGCTCGCTATTCGTATCCGCGGATATCCGTCAGAAAAATAGATCCGTATTTGTATCTGGATCTGTTTCCTTTTCTTCAACGGAACTAATATGTATCTTTTGTAGAAATTGTATGAAAATTAAAAAAAGTATTATAAATCTTTCTCGACTGTTGTTAATATATAAAGAAATATAAATACAGTATAACCTCGCATTTACAGTCTGGAAATTGAAAAGATTTCGCAGTTTACAAGTTTTTTTTTTTTTTTTACTTTCTTCTATATTCAGTAGAAGACAGTATAAGATTCGTAAAAATTTTCAACTTCCGATTTTTGACGAATTTGCACGTTTTGAGAGTCCCGAACACGATTTTACTATTTCTAGAAAATATCAGTCTGTGTCTCTGTATGTGTGTGACAAAAATTTTGTGGCGATTATATCTCTGGAATTACTGCACATATTTGCATATAAATTTATAAATAAATGCACCTTGACATAAATTAGTGCCTATCAACTTTTGGTGCCCATTGCTCAACAGATAGCGCTGCTATACAGTGATTTCCACAATTTAAGGGAATGCTATATCTCAGGAACTACCGCAGAGAATTGCATATAAATTTATATGCAGATGCACATTGACATTACCTAGTCCCTATCAACTTTTTATGTCAATTTCTCAAAAGGTGGCGCTGCTATACAGTGATTTCCACAGTTCAAGGAAAGGCTATATTTCCGGAACTACTACACAAAATTGCACATAAATTTATATGTGGATATAAATTATTGTCTTTTCACTTTTGTTACCAATAATTCAATAGGTGGCAGTGTTATACAACAATTTCCATAATTTAAGGGAAAGAGATATCTCAGGTTCTATTGTGTATAATAATAATAATAATAATAATTATATATATATATATATATATATATATATATATATATGAAAAGACCATTATCAGACATTATGCTGATTCAATTTGGATGCATATTGACCAATAGGTGGCGCTGTTGTCCTGCAATTTTCCCCGAGAACAGAAAAGCTATATTTCAACTTCTATGGTGTATAACTATACAAAATTTGATAAGTGAAATAACCATTATGAAAACGCATTTTTTAATGTACTATTTATGGAAAATAAAACTGTCTTTCTTTGTACAATGTAATTTTTCTCTAAGATAAATATCGTTTGCATTCATTATGGTAGGTAGTTTTAATAAATAATAGCTTTAGTAAATTATCTGTACTGAGCGAATTTGTATTAGAAAATATAGAAGAACGTCTTGTGGTGGGCACAACATACTAGTTTATTATTATTATTATTATTATTTATTTATTTAATACCTTTACTTTTAATGAAATTCAATCCTCGCTTTTGTGAAAACGGAATTTTGAATTTTCCTCCATTTATACTTGTTTATACAGCAAATATAGAAGAAATACTTGTTGTGATTTCATTTAAAGCTAGTATGCTGTGACCACCTCAAACTTTCTTCTATATTTTCCTATAGGAATTCGCTCAGTAAAAATATTTTCTTAAAACTGTTATTTATTAAAATTATCTACCATAATGAATGATTTTCATTTAGAAAAAACTAACACTAAATATAAGAAAAGAAAGACAGTTTAATTCTCTATAAATAAAGTCTTAAAAAAAAGCTTCTTCATAATGGTTACCTCATACATCAGGTTTCGTACTCTTATATGCCATAGTAGTTGAGATGTAGCCACATCCCGTTCTCAGGGAAAATTGCACTATAGCAGCGCCATTTATTGGCTGATATGCATCCAAATTGAATCAGCGTAATGCCATATAATGGCTACACTGATACATGTCAAGTTTTGTTTGAAACTACACAACAGAACCTGTGATATAGCCTTCCCTGAAAATGCGAAAGTCGACGTATAACAGCACCACTTATTGAGCAATTGACACAAAAGTTGGTAGACACTAACTTATGTCAAAGTGTATCTGCATATAAATTTATATACAAAATCGTGCAGTAGTTCCTGAGATATAACATTTCCTGAAATTGTGAAAATCGCGGTTCAGCAGCGCCACTTGGTACGAAATTGACGCCAAAAGTTGATAGGTACTTAATTTAGGTCAAGGTACATCTGCGTATAAATTTATATCCAGTTAACTGCAGTAGTTCCCGAAATACAGTCGCACTTTTTTTTTTTCTTTCCACGCAGACACACAAACTGACAGATACATATTTTCTAAGAATACCTAGTCAAATTGTGTTCTGGAACCCTCAAAACGTGAAAAACTATCAAAAAACGGAAGCTGAAAATTTTTACGATTTCAATACTTTCTTCAATTGAATACAGAAGAAAGTAAAAAGTAATGTAAAATAAACACATTTAGGAAACGGATTCCATTAAGGTATAATAATAATATTCTTTAACGTCTTCTTTAGAACAAATAAACAAAAACAACGCACGAAAATTGCAGCTGTAAGAAGATAATTTGCTGATTGTGTGAATTGAAAGTGATTGTGGGAAAGCAGATGTCCAATTGTGAATCATATATCCCTGCTACCCAAATTAATATAAACATTCATGTCGAACAAAAGCAATAAATAAAGATATATATATATATATATATATATATATATATATATTTTTTTTTTTCAGAATATAAGCATTAAACAACGAACTACTAACACTGAAAATGAAGCATATTTTTGCAATCTTGCAGTTCACAACTCACATAAATGTTCAGACATTATTATTAAACTTTTTTTTTTTTTTTTTTAAATTTTTAACTCAATACAATCAGTAATTACATTTTATTTTATTTATTTTTTTATTTTTACTTTCTCTTACCCATAAGGTAGAGAAAGTATTGTTTTGGGGTCAAATTTTCGAACGCGAGATTTTGTTATATTTACACGTTTTGAGGTCCCCTAAATACGAAAATCATGTTTTTAGCAAATGGTCTGTGTGTATGTCTGTGTGTCTGTGTGTGTGTCTGTGTGTGTGTCTGTCTGTTATCAGCATATCTCAAAAACAAATTATGGCAGAAAGTTCAAACTTGGTATACTAAGTGTGTATCATATAGGGATGCTACCGTAAGCTTTTCGTTAAGATCAAGCAAATGGTTCGTGTACAGGGATAATCAAGAGAATTCTAATACATTACGTCCATGGGGGAAATTACAGGTAAGTAGAGTTTAACGTCTATAGACTGTACTAAACCAAAAGAAACGAATATATATTTTTTGTAATAGAGATAGTTAACTGGGAAAAAAAAATTGTGTATGTAGGAGCCTCGCCTCCCCCCCCCCTGGGGGGGAAGTCCCCCCTCGAGGGGAGTAAATTTTCGTGATGGGTATCTTTCAATAGAGCTCAACAATACCTTTAAAACGAATGGTTGAACTATAGATCTGCGATAATTTAAAACAAAGTTATCGATTTTTTTTTTTACTTTTAACGAAAAAAAAAACCTTTTTTTTTTTAATATTGAGAATAAAATGGACTTTTTTTGGATCTTTGGTGTTATACTACTTCTCTAATATGGAAATCGTCTGCATTATCATAACAGATAATTTTTTTAAATAATAATTTTAATAAATTATTTTTTAAAAACCGAATTATTTTTTAATAACCGAATTAAATTCTATATAAATGTAGGTGCATTAATGAAACGGGGGGTTGATGGGGGCGGTAGCCCCCCCTCACACAGAACTAATTATCATATAAAACCAGAAGCCTAATACGAATTGTTTAACACAGGTTTACATAACAGTACTCGTTATCTTACCTTTTAATCTGCAACCTGTATTTATAGTATTAGAATTTCAGGGTAAGAGAAAGTCGTGTGAGTGACACACCAGATTATTTTACTTTCTTCTATATTCAATCGAAAAAAGTATTGGATTCGTAAAAATTTTTGACTTCCGGTTTTCGACGGATTTACAAGTTTTAAGAGCTGTAGACTATATGTCAGGTTTTATTGCGTATAATCCAACAAAACCTGATATGTGAGAAGACAAATATGAGATATTACGCTAATTTAAATTGAATGCCTATTAGCCAACAGGTAGCGCTGATACACAGCGATTTCCGCAATTTAAGAAAAGACTATATCTCTAGAACTACTGCACAGAATTTCATAGAAATTTGTATGTAGGTACCCTTTAATATATATTAGCGCCTGTCAACTTTTGGTGTAAACCGCTCAAGAGGTGGCGCTGCTACACAGCGATTTCCACAATTACAAGGAAAGCTATATCTCAGGCTCTATTTTGTATCATCAAACAAATCTTAATATGTGAGAATGCAATTATGAGACATTATGCTGACTCAGTTTGAATGCTTGTCGGCCAATAGGTGGCGCTGTTATACTGCAAATTTCATCGATAACAGGATGACTATATCTCAACTTCTATGCCATATAATTGTACGAACCATGATATGTGAGATAACCATTATAAAAACGCATTGTTTAAGAAGTTATTTATAGACGATGAAACTGTCTCTCTTTGGATATTTAGTGTTAGATTTCCTTAAGTTGAAAATTATTTGCATTCATCACGTTAAACTTTTTAATAATAGTTTTAATAAATTATTCGCACTTAGTAAATTTGACAGAAAAATATAGAAGAATGTCTTGTGGTGGCCACAACATACTAGTTTTTTTTTATAATTTACCAACTGTGTGACAATGAAAATTTACTTTATTATATATCATTTTATATCATTTTACCTTGTTTTGCATGATTTTTAGATGAATAAGTAATGATTTATTTTTCGGGTTTCGGGTCGGGTTCGGGTTAGATAAGTCGGGTTTCGGGTCGGGTTCGGGTCGCAAAAAATTCTCTGTTGCGGGTTCGGGTCGGTTTTCGGGTTGATGAAAATTTTTTTGTCGGGTTCGGGTCGGGTTTCGGGTTGATGAAATTTTTTTTGTCGGGTTCGGGTCGGGTTTCGGGTTGATTTAAAATTCATCTGTCGGGTTCGGGTCGGGTAAAACCCGACCCGCGCAGGACTCTACTTTGAATGACATTTACTGCTTGCGCCAGAAGTGAACAAGTATGAAATTAGTGGAAAAAGAAGCCTTACGTACAGTAAAGACAAGATCAATTTAAACACCTATAGTAACTTCCTTATTTTTTATGGAATGCGGCTCTATACTTTGTGTTTTGTGGCACACGCTAAATCGCTTTCATCACTTTATTTCAGTCTGATTACTATTGCATATAAAAATATTACATCGAAATTCTTTAATTAACTAAGGCTCCTATATATACGAGCTGGCGCATCAAGCATTTTGTTGCCTTAGGGTTGCCACATGTACCCAGCACGTTTCTCTGATAAACAAACGACAAACATTTTTTTTTTATCGTCTTACGTTACTTTAGAGTAACTTGTTTTATTAAGCTATTGTATAGCTTTTATCGCGGGCTTTGAGCGCGGCGACCGAATCGAAAAATTCCGTAACGAAAAAAAAACCTAACACAGTTCGGTAGACTTCGGCTGTACGAAGCTCGCACAGATCGAGACGAGCTGCTCCGAAATCGGACGAATACATAAGCAGCTGTTTGTGAGAAAGTATATAGGTGTATAGGTATCTATCATCTATGTACAACAGTGAATAGCTGTACGAGTAAAATTTGTGTATAAAGTAGATCAGATAAAACTTGAATATCTCCATTCGACTTGCAGGCCTTTAAAACCTATTAAATACCTTTTCTCTATTAAAATTTGTTTTCTTATCATTATTGTTATCTTATTCATTAACATCAAAGAAAAACCTTGAATATCCCCATTCGACTTGCAGGCCTTTAAAACATATTAAATACCTTTTCTCTATTAAAATTTGTTTTATATCGGTCACCACGCTCAAAAAGTGTAACTTGAATTAATATCAAAGAAAAAACTTGAATATCCCCATTCGACTTGCAGGCCTTTAAAACCTATTAAAATACCTTTTCTCTATTAAAATTTGTTTTCTTATCATTATTGTTATCTTATTCATTAATATCAAAGAAAAACCTTGAATATCCCCATTCGACTTGCAGGCCTTTAAAACCTATTAAATACCTTTTCTCTATTAAAATTTGTTTTATATCGGTCACCATGCTCAAAAAGTGTAACTTGAATTAATATCAAAGAAAAAACTTGAATATCCCCATTCGACTTGCAGGCCTTTAAAACCTATTAAATACCTTTTCTCTATTAAAATTTGTTTTCTTATCGGTCACTACGCTCAAAAAGTGTAACTTGAATTAATATCAAAGAAAAAACTTGAATATCCCCATTCGACTTGCAGGCCTTTAAAACCTATTAAAATACCTTTTCTCTATTAAAATTTGTTTTCTTATCATTATTGTTATCTTATCATTATTGTTATCTTATACATTAATATCAAAGAAAAACCTTGAATATCCCCATTCGACTTGCAGGCCTTTAAAACCTATTAAATACCTTTTCTCTATTAAAATTTGTTTTATATCGGTCACCACGCTCAAAAAGTGTAACTTGAATTAATATCAAAGAAAAAACTTGAATATCCCCATTCGACTTGCAGGCCTTTAAAACCTATTAAAATATCTTTTCTCTATTAAAATTTGTTTCCTTATCATTATTGTTATCTTATCATTATTCTTATCTTATTCATTAATATCAAAGAAAAAACTTGAATGGCCCCATTCGACTTGCAGGCCTTTAAAACCTATTAAATACCTTTTCTCTATTAAAATTTGTTTTATATCGGTTACCACGCTCAAAAAGTGTAACTTGAATTAATATCAAAGAAAAAACTTGAATATCCCCATTCGACTTGCAGGCCTTTAAAACCTATTAAAATACCTTTTCTCTATTAAAATTTGTTTTCTTATCATTATTGTTATCTTATCATTATTGTTATCTTATTCATTAATATCAAAGAAAAACCTTGAATATCCCCATTCGACTTGCAGGCCTTTAAAACCTATTAAATACCTTTTCTCTATTAAAATTTGTTTTATATCGGTCACCACGCTCAAAAATAACTTGAATTAATATCAAAGAAAAAACTTGAATATCCCCATTCGACTTGCAGGCCTTTAAAACCTATTAAATACCTTTTCTCTATTAAAATTTGTTTTCTTATCGGTCACTACGCTCAAAAAGTGTAACTTGAATTAATATCAAAGAAAAAAATTGAATATCCCCATTCGACTTGCAGGCCTTTAAAACCTATTAAATACCTTTTCCTGTTTAAAATTTGTTTTCTTATCGGTCACCACGCTCAAAAAGTGTAACTTGAATTAATATCAAAGAAAAAAATTGAATATCCCCATTCGACTTGCAGGCCTTTAAAACCTATTAAATACCTTTTCTCTATTAAAATTTGTTTTATATCTGTCACCACGCTCAAAAAGTGTAACTTGAATTAATATCAAAGAAAAAACTTGAATATATCCATTCGACTTGCAGGCCTTTAAAACCTATTAAAATACCTTTTCTCTATTAAAATTTGTTTTCTTATCATTATTGTTATCTTATCATTATTGTTATCTTATTCATTAATATCAAAGAAAAAACTTGAATGGCCCCATTGGACTTGCAGGCCTTTAAAACCTATTAAATACCTTTTCTCTATTAAAATTTGTTTTATATCGGTCACCATGCTCAAAAAGTGTAACTTGAATTAATATCAAAGAAAAAACTTGAATATCCCCATTCGACTTGCAGGCCTTTAAAACCTATTAAAATACCTTTTCTCTATTAAAATTTGTTTTCTTATCATTATTGTTATCTTATCATTATTGTTATCTTATTCATTAATATCAAAGAAAAAACTTGTATGTCCCCATTCGACTTGCAGGCCTTTAAAACCTATTAAATACCTTTTCTCTATTAAAATTTGTTTTATATCGGTCACCACGCTCAAAAAGTGTAACTTGAATTAATATCAAAGAAAAAGCTTGAATATCCCCATTCGACTTGCAGGCCTTTAAAACCTATTAAAATACCTTTTCTCTATTAAAATTTGTTTTCTTATTATTGTTATCTTATTCATTAATATCAAAGAAAAAACTTGAATATCCCCATTCGACTTGCAGGCCTTTAAAACCTATTAAATACCTTTTCTCTATTAAAATTTGTTTTCTTATCGGTCACCACGCTCAAAAAGTGTAACTTGAAATTATATCAAAGAAAAAACTTGAATATCCCCATTCGACTTGCAGGCCTTTAAAAACCTATTAAAATACCTTTTTTCAAAAAATAGAGTTAGATCATTGAAATTTGGTACATCGAGGTTTTCGATACCTACAAATCGATTGCGGATATTTTTGATATATTCTCATTGCGGATATATTCTCATTTATTCAATAAAAGAAAAAAATTTGTTTTCTTATCGGTCACCACGCTCAAAAAGTGTAACTTGAATTAATATCAAAGAAAAAACCTTGAATATCCCCATTCGACTTGCAGGCCTTTAAAACCTATTAAATACCTTTTCTCTATTAAAATTTGTTTTCTTATCGGTCACCACGCTCAAAAAGTGTAACTTGAATTAATATCAAAGAAAAAACTTGAATATCCCTATTCGACTTGCAGGCCTTTAAAACCTATTAAAATACCTTTTCTCTATTAAAATTTGTTTTCTTATCATTATTGTTATCTTATTCATTAATATCAAAGAAAAAACTTGAATATCCCCATTCGACTTGCAGGCCTTTAAAACCTATTAAATACCTTTTCTCTATTAAAATTTGTTTTCTTATCGGTCACCACGCTCAAAAAGTGTAACTTGAATTAATATCAAAGAAAAAACTTGAGTATCCCCATTCGACTTGCAGGCCTTTAAAACCTATTAAAATACCTTTTCTCTATTAAAATTTGTTTTCTTATCATTATTGTTATCATATTCATTAATATCAAAGGAAAAACTTGAATATCCCCATTCGACTTGCAGGCCTTTAAAACCTATTAAAATACCTTTTCTCTATTAAAATTTGTTTTCTTATTATTGTTATCTTATTCATTAATATCAAAGAAAAAACTTGAATATCCCCATTCGACTTGCAGGCCTTTAAAGCCTATTAAATACCTTTTCTCTATTAAAATTTGTTTTCTTATCGGTCACCACGCTCAAAAAGTGTAACTTGAAATTATATCAAAGAAAAAACTTGAATATCCCCATTCGACTTGCAGGCCTTTAAAAACCTATTAAAATACCTTTTCTCAAAAAATAGAGTTTGATAATTCAAATTTGGTACATCGAGGTTTTCGATACCTACAAATCGATTGCGGATATTTTTGATATATTCTCATTTATTCAATAAAAGAAAAAAATTTGTTTTCTTATCGGTCACCACGCTCAAAAAGTGTAACTTGAATTAATATCAAAGAAAAAACTTGAATTAATATCAAAGAAAAAAAAATACTGCATAAATAAAATAAATAAATAATTATAATTGCATAAGTTGATAAAAAATGCTATGCAATAGCTTTACCGCGGCAGTCCTCGAGTGCCACACGTATTTTTTCTTTTCTTCTTTTGTAGCTTAGTGTATGTATCTTAAGGTATATCTTAAGATCATAAACGCTATCTTTAGATATATAAGAGGGTTTCAACCTTATAAAAAATCGAAATTTTGAAATATATATATATATATATCCAGGGCTCGAAATTATATATATACAGTCCGTTGGTCCGGGACCCCGAAAATATTCAACGGACCTGCAAAATATAAATTCTAGTGGTCGTCCGCCCCAGTGAAGCTTTTCAATATTTTTCTTTTTCGCTTTTCTTTGAAACTGTCTGTAAATCTATCATGGAATAGTATGTAATGACAACAATAAGTGTAGTACTACACTGAAATTGTTAATATTGCCTATTCTTTATAATTTTCCATTTATTTTCACTTTGATAACTTTTTTTAGCCTTTAATATTGAATGTAAATATTTTATGGTAAATATGTGACAGTTAGCATGTTTATTAAAGCATAAATTTTTAATTTACGTAAGTTCATTTGTATTGTAATTTTTAATCGATTCACAAATATATATAATATAATAAAATAAAATAAAATAAATAAATAATAAAATAAAAATATTTGCCACGTAAATTTATTTTGCATTGCAATTATTAAAATTTAATAATTTTTTAAAATAATTTTTTAAATATAATAGAATGGATAAACGGACCAGTGGAAGTATGCATGGTCCAGTAAAATCTTAAGATTACTGGTCTTGCGGATCTTAATTTTCTTAATTTCTATCCATGATATATATTGAAATATGAACAATTCTGAATATTTCTATGCTTTACTTATGATCCTACATACTTTAGTTCAGGAACTATTAGGAAAATTGTCACGGATATGATGTCCGAATCTCATTGCATTTTTAAACTTTAACACTATTTTTCTGAAAAGGGTTTTGCCTCTATCCGTAAGATATCTTACCGTGAAATAAATCAGTTGGTTTTTTACAGCCTTAAAATGTTTGTACAAGAATATTATACATAAGATGAAGCAAGGATTTAGAGGTATTTCAAAATTTACTATTTTAAAAATATGTAAAACATAAAGAAATTGAAAATTATCTAAAACCCCAACCAAAAAAATATATACTATATAAGAAAGCCATTCCCGCACTGTAACTTTTGTGTATAAACGCGATGAAGGGAAGAAAACATGCCTTTGTGACGACTTCCGTAAACTAAATTCCACCAACAAAACAGATGCAGAACCATTACCTGGAATTGATACTTTATTAGATTAATTAGCACAGGCCAAAATTTTTTCCTCCTTGAATTTAGCCAGTGGACATTAGCATATATCTATCCACCCAAAAGATACAGAAAAATTAGCATTTGCCATTAATTTGGTTTGTATGAATGGCTCGTGTTACCATTTGGTCTAAAAAATGCCCCTGCAATATTTAATCGTACTATTAGAAGAATTTGACATAAGTATAAAATTGATTTTGTTTGTAATTATTTTAATGATATTATAATTTTTTTCTGAAACTGAAGAAGAACATTTAAAGCATTTAGAAACCATATTTCAAATTTGTGTCTATGGAAATTTAAAGTTATCTGAATGTAATTTTTAAAATCTAAAAGAAATTTCTTATGTTACGAGGTTTCCAATAGTACGATTACCCATGATAATGATAATATTGAAACTATTAAAAAAATCTGGTGTGAAACAACCACACGACTTCCATTACCAAATATTACATGCATTATATGCACATTTGAAGATAATGTTATCAGAAGATATAGAATTGATCTAATGAAATAGACACCTAAAAATTTTCGGGTAAGAGAAAGTTAGTACACGTATAAAGACATATTAAACAAAGTTTACACAGCGATTTTTTCTTTTTTTTTTTTTTTTGAAAGATCAATTTTCGAGATCTAAAACTGATCTATCTGTTCAGGATGACTATTAATTTTCCTGTGATAATCAAGTAAAGCACGAGAAAGGACATCTCAAATGGGCTTATGTAACAATTTTCAAGAAAATCGTTAGAGCGGTTTTTGAGATATCGACTTTTACCAAAGCTTGGCATAAATAATTGTTGACCTGAAAACAACAATTACATGCAAAGGGATATTTAAAAGAGGGTTAATATGGCAAGTTTGTAAGAAATTCATACAGCCGTTTTGAAAGGAACGCACTTGCGAGACATGAAATTCAGCTATTTATACAGGACGCCTATCACTTTTTCTGAACTAACCAACTATATCATTCGAAAGGATATCTAATAAAGTGTTTTTACAGCAATTTTGAAGAAAATCGTTATAGCCGTTTTTGAGATTCGGACTTACGGTTTTCCAATTTTCACCAAAATTTGGAAAATTCATCTGTACACCAGACCTGTTTCAATTCTAAAGTGTCGTTGTTCAATCTTTATTAGTTTCCGAGATATAACCCAGCAAAACTTATACTGATGGGCTCGTTCTGGCCTACAGCTGGCATCTTGCACTTGCCATCAGTTGCAGGTTGCCACATGTAGCTGAAGCAGTGGGCCGCTTACGGCTGCCAGCATTGGAGACAGCCTACAGTGAAAAGGCCGGTGGCTCAGAAGCGGCATAATAACAGCTGGCCTTTTGCAGGCTACCAGCACACGGCCAACATTATGTTTGCCATGTTGCGGCCACAATTTATAAGGCCGGTACCGGACCATCACTTGCAATTCGAATGCATAGAGGGCGCTGCGATTCACCTGCTGTTGATTTGAAATTCCCTCTCATTTCGCTTCGCCATTTCGTGCCAAGTCTGCGGCGTAGAAGATACGTAAAGTTTAAATGATCTCATAAAAAGTGTAAGAGTAAGTGATTCCTTTTTTAATTTGGTTTTGTGTTTTTTTTTTTTTTTTTTTTTTTTTAAATATTTTTACAAGCCTTTGATTTTAGAACTATTATGAAAATATTAGGATTTCATGAAATGTACAGCAAATATCTCGTAGGTCCGTTTAAAATGAGTTATGATAGTCATTAGTTTTCTAATTATATTTTTATTATTTGTTATAATTATTATTTTAATAGAGCTAATAAGTTTATGGATCCAACTTTATATTTGTATAGCTGTGGGAAAGTTATTAGGACAATTATAAATTTGTAAGCTTTTTATTTTATTTATTTTTACTTTGTTCTGCATGTATAAGAAGAAAGTATTTGATACGTAAAAATTTTCGATTCCCGTTTTTCGGTTATTTTACACGTTTTGATATGTTCTGAACACGATTTGACTTCATTAAAAAATTATCTGTCCATTTTTGTGTGTATCAGTGATTTTTTGAACGGTGTATTCTATCTCTATGAACAATTGAATACAATTTAACTTAACTTGATATTTAGTTGGACTGACTTAAATTGGTGCTAATTACATTTGACGATCAATCCTTCAAAATATGCCGCTTTCATCCAGTTTTCCCCCCAGTTTTTAACATGGCAGTATGAGAGAAAAATTTGCATAAATATACATAATGAGAATTAATTTTTACATGTGAAATAAAATAAATAAATGTTTATATTAATAACAGTCAGCCAAGATTTTTTTTTCTTCTTAATCCAGAGAGCATCGCTTGAAAAAATAAATAAATAAATAAATCTTAAAAATTATCCATTCTGTATATATTTGACTAGATCCTTATATATATAAAGTATTTAAAAAAAAATGTTCTTGTAAAATAATAAACGGCATTTTAAAAATTCCCATATGTTAGAAATATAAATGGAAAATTAAGTATTGCCATAAATTAATTAAAAGGGAAATAGCAAAAAGTATAATCAAAATAAGTATTAGACTTTCTATTATATCCCAAAGAAACGTCACATAAGCATGAAAGAGTCTGCTTTTTCTGCCAAAAGTGTTTCAATGCAGAAATTTTTATCATATTTCTTATGTTATTTTTGTGATTTTATAGAGCAGAATTTTTTTATAGAAATTAGTGGTGGCAAAAAAGCGGAACTCTTTCATTATTGATCACCAGTATGATTCAAAAAGTAAAGAATCGTGAAGGTGGTCCTATACTACTAAATTTGAATCAATTTATTCATATTTCATGAATAACAAGTGCATTATTACCTTTTAAATTCCGAAATTATTATTATTAACACAGATAACACTCACAAACTAATAAAGTTTTCGCCGCATAAAGATGTGAGACAAAATAAATAAATAAAGATAAGAAGCTAAAATAAAAAACTCATTTAGATTAGAATAATTTTCTGTCAAATATCATATACTTATCACAGGCGTTAATCTTTGAACTGCAATCCCGTATTTTTATTTTTTAAATTGTTTTATTTCTCAACAAATAATAATAATAATTAAGGAAAATTAAGGTCTCTTTAGAAGGAAATATAAATCATTGATGTACATCCACTACTAAACAATTAAAATAATAGTCATTCTCATTAAATCTGTGTATAAAACAGATTTTTTAACATCCTGTTTCATTTTCGCTATGCGCTATGTAAGATTTGAAATAAGTAATTCCCTATAGTTATGATGAAACCTAGAATAACTGAAAACATCTTACGTCTTTATTTAATAAATTCATTTTAAAGTAAACCAAACCAACGTATATCCGTGCAGTAAGAATGTGTTAGTTGCATTGGAATATTTTCCTTAGTCAGCAATTATGATACCAGATGCTTCCTGTCAAAGATCTTTGAAGGTTAGCAACAGTGCTTATCTGTTCAAAGAATGTCGACCTGCCTTTAGTAATTTTTTAAATGTGAATTTGAATCTTAAATTGTAATCTGCGTTTTAAATAATAAACTTGGCAGTTAATTTGTTTTCTGATAAAAAAAAGGTAATCCATAACTTTGGATGAATTAGTTATTTAAATAAATTAATAAGAAAAAAATGGTTTTCAATTGGTTTTCAGGATCATGCATGAATGTTTATCTTAAATTTTTATGATAGCAAAAATATGAAAAAAAAAGCGTACATATATAATTTAATTGTAAAATAATAAAAATAATTAAAATTAAATTATAAATAAATAAATAAATAAATTTAAAGCACATATTTATTACAGTAAAAAATGCTCCAAAGAACCGCTATTAATAATAAAAATCTTTGTAAAGAAACGCCATAATTGAAAAAAAAAAAAAAAAAAAAAAAACCTGGCAACATTTGTTTCTGGTGATACAAGTCTCTTCATTTGGTGAACAAAGTATGTACAGTGTCCACTTTTGTTCGCCTGACTAAGGATCATAGTTGTGACATTTGTTGCCTTTTTATTTTATTTTATTATTATCATTTATTTATTTATTTTATTTTATTTTTATTTATTATTTTTCTTGCAGTAATAAACGCATCAAAGAACCGTTATTAATAATAAAAATCTTTGTAAAGAAACCCAATAATAATAAAAATAAAAAAAACCTCGCAACATTTGTTTCGGGTGGAAATAATACCATGGCTCTTCATTAGGTGAACAATGTAGGCACGAGTGCGGCTTTTCCTACAATCGTGTCCAGTTTTGTTCGCCTGAGTAAGGGTCATAATGATGACAGCTATTGCTTTTTTCCCCGATTTATGGTAACTTATTATTTTATTCTTCAGAGTCAGAACTCCGTACTTTAGTAGTTTTTAAATCCCTTTTAAGGGGATGACGAAATTGAAAATCGTACTTTGAAATTAGCGTCTTAGAGTTCTTAAAATTTACATACATATGCTTTGAAATGTATCAATACTAAGCATATTAAAATTTCTGGAAAACTATTTAAATATGTAAAAAAAAGAAAAAAAAAAAAAAAAAAAAAAAGAATCAAATTCAAAATTTTCAAAAGATTTTAATAGTATCAATACATTCGAAATAAATTTGGTTTTTACTTTGTGCATTGGTTAGTGAGTTTTTCTTTTCTTTTTTTTTTTTTTTTGGTTAAAAAACTTTTGATTTTTAAAAATTTGCATGAAAATTTAGCACACAAGTACAAAATACTTTTCAAAAAGTAACTTCTCAATCAATCCACAAAGTTATACCTAAATATGTTTAGAAAGTTTTGATAAATTACAATGATGTAAAATCGAGTGCAAAATTTAAAAATTATGTTGCATGGAATATTTATTTATTTATTTTATGTCAATAGTGTATGAGAAATTTTAATGTACTTAATTCTGATACTTTTCAATACTGATACATTTCGATACATTTCAATCTATGAAATCACGACATTAAGAAAGAAATTCCAAAGTACGATTTTTAATATTTACCATCTCCCTATCTCTCATTTAAATATATTTTATTAAATGTTTTCTATATTGCATACTTAAATCAGAAAAATTTAATTTCAATATTTTATCTGGTCACTTGCAACCATACATTTATTTTCATAAAATAACACAATTAAATAAACGTTTTGAAATTTAACACTTTGAAACAAAATTTACAAAGAATATAATATTGTCTAGAACAAAATATATATTTATCTTATCAAAATCTTATATTTCCATAGAACAAAATTAATAATAAGCTTATCATAGATTTATTTTTAATGAAAACGGATCGGCAGAATATTTCTCACGCTGTACTAGAAATCCTAAATTTATAAACATAGTCTAAGAATCAAATGCTTGTAAAAATTTTATTGAACTATAAATGCAGTGGGTAATCAATTATTATTATTATTATTTTTTTTTTAACAAATACTGGGTGAAATGGTCTTGAACTTCTGATATGTAAAGAACATTTAAAAACATATTTTCCACTATCGTGCAATTAAAGAAGCAACCACAAATTGGAGAAAAGCACAAATACTTTGGATCACCCTATATCATGAAAAGCTACCGCTGACTTGTAATTTTAACACGCTGCATATACTATACACAATATGTGTATGTTTTTTTTTTCTTTTAAATAAACTGTTAAATGTTTTTTTTTTTTTTTTTTTTGGTGGGGGGGGGGGATTTTTTTTTGCTTATGACAAGAATGGAATTTAATAACATTTTACAAAACTTACAGAAAAATTGACAAAACAATAGAAAAATATTATTCTAAAGCACACATTTATCCTTGTAATATTTGGTGAGATATGAGCATTTATAATAAATATTTTATTTACTGCTTTTGCGGGAAAGATAAAAAATTTCATCACATTGGTTAAAAGCTAGATATAATGGGCAATTTATATCGAAAGTTCATTTCAATACAGTAAAAATTAAGCAAGTAGGGGTAGATTTTAGCTATATACAGGTTTAAAATCCATAAGGGGTTTTTCACATGCCAAGCATTTAATTGATCCAAATTTTTCAACCATGTTTCAAAATTTCTTCTTTGTGAAAAAATCCTTCTGGACTTATAACTCTAACATACTCTTATTCATTTAGTACGATCTGTGAGTTCGTAAGGGGATTTTCACAAAAATGAATTTTTGTAACGTGGTTGAAAATATCTAAAATCTGGCTCGTTGTTTTACCAATAATTTGCTTAATTTTTATTCCATTGAAATAAACTGTTGTATAAGTTACCCAAGATATCTGGCTTTCGACTAACGTAATAAAAAAAAATTTCTATCTTTCGCGCACGCTCAGCAAAAAAAAAAAAGAATGTAAATGCTCAAATCTCCTCGAAAATTACACATATGAATTTTATGTTTCAAAATAATGTTTCTTTAATGTTTTATCAATTTTTCTGCAAGTTTTGTAAAACTTTATGGAAATTCCTTCTTGTTATAAGCAAAAAACTTGCCAAAAATGTAATAATTTTTGAAAAAAAAAAAAAAATATATATATATATATATATATATATATCTGCTTAAAAAATTGTATATTTCCCATACAAAAAACTTACAAATATTGTATATAGTAAGAGCAATAATGTGTTAAAGTTACAAGTCATTTTTAGCTTTTTATAACACAGGGTTATCCAAAATATTTGTGCTTTTCTTTAATTTATAGTTGATCCCTTAATTGAACTTTAGACTAAATCGATAATAGAAAATGTGAGTTTTTAAACATTTTTACATGTCTGCATTTCGAAATCATTTAGTCAAGCATTATTATTATTATTTTTTTTTTTTTTTAATCAAAATGAAAAAAAAAGTGTTAAAAATAAAAAAATAAATAAATAATAGTTTGATCACCCTCTGTTTCTACAAAACCAAATTAAATATTGGATGCATATAAATTAGCATTAATAAAATGTAAGGTATCACAATAAATAAATAAATAAATAAAATAAAATAATATAATAGTCATAACCAAATCACTGTTGGCCCATTAACGGCCCTCTTCACTTACCGTCGCCGGAAGCGCGAGCCAATGTTATTCTATGGGGAAATTTTCTTTACGAATAACTTATTAACTAATACGTATTTTTAAATTCTGTTTTCTCATTCAGAAAATTCCGGACCTTTTTTAAAAATGTATTTTTTTAATTTTTAATATATTATTTTGAAATTGCAAAATGAAAAAAATTCACATATTGAAAATTCGTATTTTGCAGCTTCAAAATAAAGTATAAAAATTAAAAAAAATAATTTTTTTAAAAAGGTTCGCCAATTTAACAGCTGGAAATTTTCAGAATGTGAAAACAGAACTTAAAAATATGTATTAGTTAATAAGTTATATGTGAAGGAAAATTTCCCATAGAATAACATTAGCTTCGGCTTCCAGCGACGGTGAGTGAAGCGGGCCCTTAATGGGAAAATATAAAGGGCCAATAAAAACAATCGGAGTAATATAATTATTTATGTTTGCCACAACTGGCCCAATGAAGGCTTCCAGCAACAATACCAAAAAATTATGTTTGCTATCAGGTGGCCCGACACTGGCCCACTAACATTGTTTAACCTATTGTCGGTTGCCAACAGTGACCCACAACCTTTTTTCAACCGATAGCTTGCTGCCAGCAATGACCCATCAGTGGCCCACTGACTTATTCCGATCGTACTGCAGGCTGCCAGCAGTGGATCGGTCGAATGCGGCCATCTGATGGCCGGCGTAACATATTCCCTTCGGCACCTTAACTTTTGCCACCAACGGGCCAGCAGCTGTTACTGTTGGCAGCCAACACTTGGCCTCGTGTTGGCCATCATCCCAGGTTTTGCTGGGAATAGCCAGAAGATTTCACTCCCCCCCGCACACAAACACTGACCAATTGACAAAAACCACTTTTTTGGATTCAGGAGACCTTAAAACATGTAAATCAGGTGAAATCTACGGTAGTCGGTTAATGGAAGTAATTAAAGCACCCCACTAATGTTAAGGAGTTACTGAGGTTCTTGGGGTCTCTAAATGTCTATAATAAATCCATATCAAATTATGCTAAAATTCGTTATCCCTTAAATAATTTGCTTAAGAAAAATGCTCCCTATGTATGGGGTGATAAATGAGAAAATTCATCTCAAAAATTGAAAAATGCCTTAATTGAAAAATCTATTTTGAATTTGTATGATCCCAAGAAACTTTGCCACTTATTTGTAGATGCTTTAAGTCACTGAGTTGGATATGTAGTCAAACAGCCAGATGAAAAAGGAAAATTGCACCCAATAGCCTACCATTCGCGAAATGTAAAAGATTATGAAAAAAATTATACAATAACTGAATTAGATTGTCTTGCAATTATAGATGCTTTAAATAAATTTTATCATTATTTAAATGGTCAAAAATTTGTCATTCATAGTGATCACGCAGTATTAATTTGCTTAAAAATGTTAAAAATTTTAGAGGACGTCTTTTCCGCTGGTCACTTAAACTTATATTTTTTTTACTATGAAATAAAATATCAGAAAGGAACCGCTAATGTAGAAGCAGATATGCTGTCTACATTACCTGTTTTACAAAAAAATTCCCACCATGACTTGAATTGACTTGAATGAACTTAAACGTACGCAACAATAGGAAAATACAATAGTTAATAGTAAAAAATATGTTGAAGTAATTGATCTCATAGTAACAAAAAAGAAAAGTTTGTATAAGATTATCGTTCCTATGTGACTAAGGTTAACATTGCTAAATAAAGCCTACATTCAATTCGGCCATCCGGGAATTCAAAAAATAATGAATTTAATCACTCCGCAATATTATTGGCCTTTCATATATAAAGATATAGGAAATTTTGTTAAACATTATAATACCTGCCAAATAAATAAAAAATGTAAACAAAAAAGATTTGGCTTATTGCAGCAGGTACCTCCAACAGATAAACTATTTGAATGTTTGTCGTTAGACACTGTTGGTGGATTTAATTATTACAATTCAACTAAAAAATACTTGCATTTGGTCGTCGACCATCAACACGTTATGTGTAGGGGTTCCCATCAAAAAGTGTGACAACTGAAGCTTATATCAACTTTTTAAAACAGATTTTCCAAATTCAAGTACCTGAAAAATTACTAACTGATAGAAATGCTGCCTTTACTTCATCCCATTTTAAGAAGTTCTTACGTAATTACAATGTTAAACACATCTTAACTAGCAGTCATCATTCGGAGACAAACGGAAAAATTGAGTGTCTCAACCAAACTATTGTAACTAGATTAAAGTGTAAAGTAAATTCGGCTTCATCTAAAGTACCTTGGACTAAATTACTAGAGTAGGTTTTAGGCCAGTATAATGCTACCCCTCATTCTGTTAGAAAATTTTCAATTTAGAAATTATTAATTACATTTCTTATATTTTTTAAATCAATTATCATTATTATTTATTAAGCATTATATATTTTTTGTTTTTAACTGTCAAAATAATTCTTTTACATTCTCCAAATCAAATCCATGGCCATAAAATTACCGAACAGTGAAAAAAATTTGGGGAGGGGGGTAGTGCCCCGAGAACACTGTGGGTGACAGGGCAAAATGGGAGTCATATTCGGGTAATGGTATCAAAGCTCGATTTTTTTTTCAGCGCAGTGTTATTTCATTCCTTTGTGAATTTTTAAAATATACATAATTCCGAAAAATTCATGTGTAAAGGATTACTTCCTTTATAAAAGTTTAATGCTCTTTTTCAAGACTCATAATTTAATTTTTGTGCAAGTATCATACTAAAGAAGTGGTTCTCGAACTTTTTAAAACTGGGACATATTTAAAATCCAACAAGTGTATGCGCACTATATAAAGAATTTCTGAGAAACATGTTGCAATAATTAAATATTTAAAAGGAAAACACTCATTTCTTTGCTAATACATCGATATATATATATATATATATATATATATATATATATAAATTCGCTCATTTAATATTTAATAGTGGTAAGGCAGAAAACCCTATATCACCAAATTATGATGGTGGAAATAACTTTTATAATATATATGAGTAATCTACAATTTCGTCGTTCAATTTTTGCTCTCTTCCAGAAAAAAAATCTTCAATATAACGATTTTTTTTTTTTTTTTTTTTTTTTGAGAAACCTATGCGTTTTATTCAGTTTCATTTATCTAAAAACAAGTAAGGCACATAATATCCACTTACAAAACTTTCAGAATATGTAATATACAAAACAATACTACCACAACAAGAGTAAATGGCATTTTTGCAAGTTAAACTGCAATAATAGGAAAAAAATCTTTAAATAAACACACACACACAAAAAAAAAAAAAAATATCGCAACAATTGTATCGGGTCGAAATAAAACAAGACCCTTCGTCAGGCGAACAAAGTGGTCACAAGTAATGCAAAACAAAGCGGCAACGCACGTGTTTTATTTCGACCTGAAATAATTGTCGCGAGTTTTTGTAATTTTACAGTGTTTATTCAAATTTTTTTATACTTGTTAGTTTTCAACGCCAGTCCTCTGGTGCATTTGTGTTATAAAACCTATATAATTAATATAATGATAGTGTATTAACCAAGAAAACGGTACATCCCTAATGGAATGGTGCAACAGATTAATTATATTTATTCTTTGCATCTGGAGGATAAATATTTCTCTGGAATAACACAGAACACCAATATGTTGTGGCACAACAGCATGCCATGGCACACCATTTGAAAATCATTGTATTAAATTAATATTGAAAATGGTTAAATTATATGCGGCATACAGCCTTACAGATGGAAATATATATATATATATATATTCACTTACGGCATTTCCAACAGCGAGACCTAAAGTAGTAATAAGCCATAAACCGTTCAGGGCCAGGGCTGTTATGACTAATTCAAACGCACCTACAATATAGGAAAAATGTTTCTTTAGGTAACACACTTTTAAGAAATGTAAAAGATTATACACTCAATAGTTTCGTTTGCTTCAAACAACAATATCGAAAACGTTTAAAATTTAAAACAAATTAATATCTCCCAGTAGACCAATTTATTTTTTAAAGTAAGCATTTGAATAGTAAATATAGAAATTTAAAATTTTCATGTGAAAACAGTTCTTAGTAATTACTTTATCCCTTAAAAAAAGAAAAAAGAACTATAGCATTTTCATTTACACAACGATGAACTTTTGTATCCATTTGCTTCTCAATCTGAACGATGTTCTTCTTCTGGGCATTTCAGTAGCCAAGAACACAGTCAAAATCATATCAAATGTTAACAGTTTGAAAAAAACCTTAAATTGTACTTAATTCTGTTTTCAGACAAATAAAAAATAAATTTAGAAAATAAGCTAAATAATGAACCACTCTTTTGCCTTTTTAAAAAATTGCATGTGCAGATTTAAAAACTCTCTTCTACAGGAATTTTAAGTACAAATGATTACGTGTATAAAATGAAAATATGTAAAAAATAAGGTATTTTTTCTGTATTATTTGACTCATATGAGAATAATTTTTTTCTGCTACCCACATCAACCATACGTTTCGAATGATAGTACTATTAAGATTCTCTTCTTATTAAAATTAGGTTGGAGGTGTACGACAAACTTCATGTTTGCTTCTTAATATACAGACGATTACATTTAGTGACGTATACTGTAAACTTAACTGTCTTTTCAAAAATAAAAATGTTACAGATGTTAAAAGATCAGTAGCAGTATTCTAAGCAGAATCAGCATATAGTATTTTTACTTCTCCGATCAGTACAGTCAGTAACAAAAGTGTCCGAACACTAGCAAAAATTTCTATGTAAAAAAAGTACACTTCATACGGTTTTGTTAAAAAAATCCTTATCGAATCATGTTCTTACATTGACTAAGAACAGGATTCGACAAGGATTTATTTAACAAAACCGTATGAAATGCGCTTTTTTTAGATAGAAATTTTTGCTAGTGTTCGGACACTTTTGTTACCGACTGTAATTCTTACAACAACGGAAGATCTAAGCAGAAATGAAAATTTTCACTTACATGAATTTAAAATATAGAAGCAATGAAATTCATGAAAATCCGTAATCACTATATACTACACAAAAAAAATTTATTTTAATAAATTTCATAGAAGAAGAGAACTAACATTGAAAGGAAAGGGAAAGCTGGGGGTGTGTATAGGTGAAAACGATTTTATATTCGACCTGACCAAATAGAATCTGACGATTTTCTAAATTCAAGGTCGGTAGAGGATTTTTATTTCCAAGTTCAGATTTTATGATGGAGAAAAATAATCTGAAGATATCTGAAGATCATCCATTGACTTTAAATCCTGGAAATGACTCAGCTAATAGTTTACAAACTATTATCGCTGAAAAGACTGTACAGAAATCACCGAGAAAAATTGTGTTCTTTATCGAAAGTTCTGAACTAAATAACTTTAATTTGAATTTAGAAATCTAAAGTATATATTTTTATTTTGATATTTACAAAATTAATGTTTTTCTTGCAACGGTTACCTTGTTACATCAACGATGTCTTTGCAAGATGTTTCAAAATAATAAGTAAACCGTTTCAATTAAAATTTAGTAGTGGGTGTTAAATAAGAATTCCCGTCAATTTGTCAGCACTGCTCACGGATGATAGGTAGGAAAATAAGGTAAACTTATATTTTAATTATTTTTTCTTTAAAATAATATAGTAACTGAAATGAAAGTACAAGATATTAAAAATAATCATAACTTCAATTAATGATAATTATTATATATATACCAATTAAGTAAAACAAAAATCATATATTTTACTAGCAGGCTACGCCCGCTTCGCTGGTCCCTATTTTTAAATGAATCACTGTAATTACTGAATTCTCAAAATTGCATTAATTTTTATCATGTGAAAAAAAAAAAAAAAAAAACAGAAAAATCTGATCAGGAAAAATGTCGAACTGGGTTCCCACTGCCTTCGGCATTTCATGGAGATATGAAGGGTCTTGTGAAATCACGTTTCTTAGCAGGCTTTGCCCATTTCACTCTCAAAATTAAATCTAATTAATAGAAAAAAAAAATCATTGAAATCGATCAAAATTATTTTTTGCGGTCTTCTCCGTAAAAAATTCTCAAAATGCTCTCTTACTTCTATTATTTTATCCTTCGCCCCCCCCCCTCCCGTCTATCCTAACAATTTTACAAATTCGAAAATATCCGCAATCGATTTGTAGGTATTAAAAACCTCTATGTACCAGTTTTGAACGATCTAACTCTATTTTTAATTTTTTTCCCCTCCTCTCCCCCCTCCCAATAATTTTACAAGTTCGAAAATATCCGCAATCGATTTGTAGGTATCGAAAACCGCTATGTACCGATTTTGAATGATCTAACTCTATTTTTTTTTTTTTTTTTTTACCCTCCGATCTCCCCCTTCCCGGCCCTCCTAATAACTTTACACTTTGGAAAATATCCCCATTCGACTTGCAGGCCTCTAAAACCTATCTGTACCAATTTTGAACGACTTAACTCTATTTCTATTTGTTTTTGCCCATAGCACCCCCTTACCGCCCCTCCTAAAAATTTTACAAACTCGAAAATATCCGCAATCGACTTGTAGGTATCGAAAACCTCTATGCACCAATTTTGAATGATCTAACTCTATTTTTTTTTATATTTCATAATTTTAGCTAAGTAAACTATGATATGGAAGTTTGTTTAGCGATAAACTGCTATAATCATTCAAGAAGTGAATATAAAGTGTTCACAGACCTTCTATTACTGTGTATTTGGCGACAATTTGTAAAAGAAACAGAAACCGCCCTAACAACACATCTTACCCCAGTACATCCATAGGATATCCTCAGAATAAAATGTCATCCTGAAAATGTACTGTGAAAAAAATGTGTTTTTAGGAATATTATTGTTGCTTATTCCTCTTATCTTGACCGGATTAGCTTCAGATCAAGATTCCTTAAATTCATTAGGGAAGCGATAAGGACGCCAAGCGGGAATGCTGTCCTCTTCGGAGGCAAAAAAATGGCGGTGATGCGCCGGCCTATTATTTTATTTAGGGGCTCTATAATTAACTGACTTTCTATCCAAATACACAAGCAGAGTGTGACGTCACTGACTGTCTGTGGATGCAAGAAAAAGATTTCCTATGTTAATCGCCCATTGAATTTTTTGTAAAAAATTATTAAAAATCGAAGAAAATTATTTCCCGAATTTAATCCCCGTATTTAGGTATAGATATGTATTAGCTATACCTAAATACGGGGTGGATGTGTTAGAATGAGTTATTTTGCTGTCAAATTGACAAAATTTTAATTTTAAATTTCAAAACTCTCTCATCCTTGGCGTTTTTCGTATTTGGCGACCAAAAACGTAATACGAAAATATACTGTATATTTTCGTAATATGTATTGTACGAAAAATTGTTTCATATTATTCATTATTCTCTTAATATAAGTTGTTAAAATAACCATGATTTTTGAAATAAATTAAATATGTTCTAGCAAATTAAATATGTTCTTGTACTAGCAAACCCGTGCGAAATATTGGCACTTTATTTCTTTTCTTATTTACCTTTAAAATTTGAAACTCATAAATGTTATGTATAAATGTACCAATGTACTAATAAATGTACCAATAAATGTACTAATAAATGTACTAATAAATGTACAAATGTACAAATGTAAATGTACCAATGTATAAATGTACTCATAAATGTACCAATTCCACCACCTAATTAAAATTTTAATTTACCAGAAGCCAAATTATTATTAAAACCAAATTAATATTGTACAATACTGAAACCAAAATCATTCAAAGAAAGGTTTCCAAATAAAATTCAGGGTTCACGACCCAGTTTTCATACTTACACAGGCAGTACAGTTTTAATATAGGACTCCCACGACGCCTTTTAAATTTTTGCCGCCATGTTCACGATAACTTATTATTATTATTATTAAATAAATAAATAAATAAAATAAAATAATTCTTATTTTGATTATATTTTTTATGATTGTGTTTTATTTTTAGTCAATTTATGACACAAAAGTTCTGCATATATCTTTAAAATATTGCTAGTTTTAAAATGACACTTGCAAAGATTCTGAAGAATCAACTGTTAAAAATACATTTTTTCGTAAAATAATCTCATCAGACAAATGTCGTCATTTTTTTCTCATTAGTCCATTGAGCTAAGTCGGCGTGCTTAAATATTGTCCATGTATAAATATTATTTTTTTATCCTCACGTATCGTATCGTTTCGACAAAAAATAATTGAAACTGGTCCACGTTAGAGAAATATTATATAGATATTAGTTGGATATTTATTGTGTGAATATCATCCTTTGAAGTGAAATGTTTATGTTTTCAATCGAATATAGAAGTTTGCCATTTTTTTTTCTAGAGTATTGAAATTTTAAATTCAAATTTTATCAATTTTTCAGCAAAAACGACTTAATCTAACGCATGCATACGATAACTAATACATATCTATACCCAAATATGGGAATTAAAATCGGGAAATAATTTTCCTCGATTTTTAATAATTTTCTACAAAAAATCCAATGGGCGTTTAACATAGGAAATCTTTTTCTTGCATCCACGAATGGCCAGTGACGTCATCACTTCGCTTACGTATATACCTTTTTACGTATAAAAGCCTACGTCTCACGTGGATAATGCTAAAACTACTGTCACAGTTACAAAAGTATGTTGAAATAAAAATAAATAAATAAATTTTTATCCTTGGTTTGGAAGAATAAACAAAATAATGAAAGACGGATGATTTAAATTTAAAAAAAAAAAAAAAAAAAAAAAAAAAAAAAAAGACATCACAATTGCAACAACTTGCATGGTAACTTCTTCAACTTTTATGTAATGCGTTTATATACTTTGTGTTAAACATGTGTTTGACTTAGTTTCGAATTTAATAGTTTGGTATCCAAACGCGGCGAAAAGTGGCAGTTTAGGATTTCCAAAGTTTGGAATCTCTAAGTTTAATGGAAGTCGAGTTCTGAAAATTTCCAGAATAATTCATTGGTTTCTAGCATAGAACTACCTCGAAAATTCTATAAACCATTGGCATGACTTGATGATCTCAAACTCTATTCGGACTTCGAACTGTGCAGATAATCTTTGTCCCTGAATTAGGGAAATTCCTGCTTTGTGATATTAACTCTATATGATTTCTGTACTACGAATGACTGTTTTGAAAATACTTGTTGATTATTTGTTATAAAAAAATAAAATTTAAAATTAAAAAAAAATATTCGACTGATTCCTGAATACTCATTAAATAAAATGCATTCGTCGACTAGAATTTGCTTACATCTTTGCAAATTACTTTCTATATAAAAAAATGTCGACAACTTTCATAACACTATCATTACAGGCTCTACCATTTCCTCCTTTTAACTATGACGGTAGGTCACATATGTGGCCAAAATCTTTGTATTTTTGATCATTTCATTTTTGTAAATATCTCCAAAATGGAAAGTCACGAAAGACCAAAAAAGAAGTGCATAACTAGATGTTATATTAAACTTATAATACCAATTTGCAATTGTGTGTGTGTATCTCGCATAGCTTGAAAACGGTCTACATACAGCCGTTTTCGAGTTATGTAAGATACATAAACACATACATATGTACACACATACGTACATACAGACGCCACAAAAAGTCCTTCAATTCGTAGCTATCTCTAAAAAGAGAAGCTTGTGTCAAGACCAAAAGCGGAGATTTACAACTAGACATCATGGCATCAGTCAGACATAAATTTATAACATTTTGCGATCATTCGGTTTTGAACTTTCGTAAATCGAAATTACAATAATTTCGTTATAGTTTATATAAGGAAGTAAAAATACTGATATGTTTCCAAACATAACTCTACCCCAAATTATCCCAGAAAGCGGATTTTTGGTGTGTGGATTGGTTAAATGAGCCCAATGCACATAATAAATGGAATTTGCGAAAATCCTATTTCACCCCTTTGAAGCCGGAAGCAAGGAGCACTTCTCCAAACGTAACGCTGCTCCAAATTATCTGAAGAGAGCAATGTTTTGATGTGCGACTAATTTAGTTGATTGTTTCGACTATAATTTGATAGTTTATAGCGATGACCAAGAAAGAAAACCACCAAATCGTCAACTGGCGGTCCTTACATAGAATTACATCGTTTCTTTTAAATTATCGTTCATTCTTATTTGTTTCAAATTACGGGTAAAATTTATTATAGTCCGGTCAATCTAGACATTCGGTGATACGTAAAGTTACAACAAGCTGATAATCAGTAAAATTGTTCAAAATATAATTATAAATAAAATTTTGAAATTCCCCACCATTCCGGTGTATGGAAAAAATTTTACTCAAGGTCAAAGGTAAAAAAAAAAAAATGAGTTTTTCGCAATTTTCAGTAAAACGGTAAGTTTTATCATAAAAATACCTCAGACAAAAATTGTAGATCATAAAATTATCTACAAAAAATGTATCAATACTTTTTTTCCTACGAGCCACCGTTTCTGAGATATTACGATCCAAAAAGTTGTAATATGTCATAATATGCACACGTTTCCACGCCACCTATGAGGTAGTGTACTTAGCGCGTTTTTTTTAACGTGATTTCCCCTGTAGGCCTATTCCACGAGTCAATTATGACCCTGTTTAATTTGTAACTATTGCAAAATAACGGAAATTAGCAAAGATTGTAATAAATAAAAGCGATGTCAATAAAAAAAAAAAGTAATGAAGCTTATTCGTCTGATTCAAATTCTTCTTGTTTTTCTTTTTGATCTTCTTCTGGTTCTTGTTCTTGTTCTTCTTCTTCCTCCTCTTCTTCATCCTCATTTTGAGAGCAAGTAACTTGCGTTAATAGCGACGTATCGCATGTCATCTCGTTAGAATCAAACGAATCCTCCACTGTTGGTGATTCAACATTAGAACACGACCGGCCTTGACAATTTGTACATGCCAGAGAACAAAACAGTCCAACTTTTTTGCAACCACATTTAGCGCTGCATCCCTTTTTGTAGTTGCAAAAAATTGTGTTCAGCAGTTTTTCCGGCGCAGGTGGGAGTAAAGTTTGAACTGGTTCTAATGTATTGTTGACCAACTTCCAACCCCACTTTGTAGGGTCTAGCTGATAACCAAGCCACACTTGAACTTGATAATATACCCGAAAAAGATGTTGATGAGCAGCATCTGAGGCTGGAGGAAGACAAGCTAATTGAACTTGTTTTTTACTTTTAGTATTTTTAACGAAACCTACATATCGATACTTATCTAAGCAGGTAGTTTTTTTAGGAGCTCCTAAGAAAGAAGAAAGCGAATGCCGTTGGTGATGACTTCTTGTTGAGTTGAATTACTGTTTTTTAAAACTTGAGCACATTGAACTAAATCTTGTTTTTCAAACATTTTGAAAACTGTTGTTTTACCTCTCCTGTAAAATGCAGATGTCGTATCACAGCCAGTTATTGCGTGTAAAAATAGTACATGATTTTGACTCTTTGCAAAAGTAGATAAACTTTTTGAAGAATATATTTCCGATTGATGTTGAGCTTTTCCCGGTTTTAAGAAGAAAATAGTTTTTGCAGTTGGAGTTCGAGCAGTGAGTAATACGAGTAAGTCTACATCCTCACCAACAACAACAGTTATATTTGTCACATTGAATTGCTCTATTGCTGTTTCAATAATCAGTACATAAGCATCATTATTAGCTTGTTTTACCAATATATTTTCAGCAGTAAACTTTTCATTCAACATTGAAATGAACCAAGACTTATTGTGAGTATTTGCAAGAAATTTCTGTTGACTGGTTGGAACTGTCCTGAATTCATCAAATAAAATATCAGAAGATGAAGATGTTGCTAAAGTTCGACGACGTTGTTCTGCAGCTTTGATATTTCTCGTGTAATCATTGTAGCCATCAAATACGACAGTAACTCTGGAACCAAAATGTCGACGTACATACTGAACGTATTTATCTAAGATTACGTTGAATGTTTCTTCGCTATCCCACACAACGCGATGTAGTAAATATCCTCCGTCAATGATGTATGTCGCATTAGTGTTGTTAATATCAATATTTGCCTTTTCAAAACAATCAATCGTAAATGGCAGACTTCTGTGTTTTACGCATTCCGATCTCATCAAACAACGTTAAAGGGTAGGGAGCTAATTCATATTCCAAATATGTTTCTATTTCGTGGCGTACTCATGCATATTATGACCATTACAACTTTTTACAACTTTTTGGATCGTAATATCTCAGAAACGGTGGCTCGTAGGAAAAAAAGTATTGATACATTTTTTTGTAGATAATTTTAAGATCTACAATTTTTTTCTGAGGTATTTTTATGATAAAACTTACCGTTTTGCTGAAAATCACGAAAAACTGATTTTTTTTACCTTTGACCTTGAGTTAAATTTTTTCCATACACCGGAATGGTGGGGAATTTCAAAATTTTATTTATAATTATATTTTGAACAATTTTACTGATTATCAGCTTGTTGTAACTTTACGTATCTTCACTCTTATTACTTCCATTACCCTACTACCGTAGCTAATGGAAGTATTGTATTCGGTCTGAAAATTCGATATCGGGTTTTCACCTGATTTACACGTTTTAAGGTCCCCTGAGTCCAAAAAAGTGGTTTTTGGCAGTTGGTCAGTGTGTATGTATGTGTGTGTGTATGTATGTGGAGAATCTTCGGGCTATTATAGCTCAGAAACTAATAAAGATAGAGCTACGAAACTTTAGAATTGAAATACGTCTGGTGTACAGATGAAATTTCCAAATTTTGGTGAAAATTGAAAAACCGGAAGTGGGACATCCGAAACCGTAAGTGGGACCGTAAGTCTGTATCTCAAAAACGGCTCTAACGATTTTCTTCAAACTTGCTATATAAACACTCTATTAGATGTCCTTTCGAATTATATAGTTGGTTAGTTCAAGAAAATTGATAGGCGTCCTGTATAAATAGCTCAATGTTAGGCCTCGCAAAGGCGTTCCTTTAAAAACGGTTGTATAGATTTTTTTCAAACTCGCCCTATTAACTCCCTTTTAAATATCCTTTCGTATGTAATTATTGTTTTCCGGTCAATAATTGATTTTTTGTAAAAGTTGGTATCTCAAAAACGGCTCTAACGATTTTCTCTTTAGGTCACTTTTATGTTTTCTGATCACATTATATCTCAAAAATGCATATAATACGTGTAATAGTGGGTAATGGAAGTCGTGTGGTTGTTTCACACCAGATTTTTTTTTTTTTTTTTTTTTGTCTAATTTGACCGGACTATTACTTCCATTACCCTACTACCGTAGGTAATGGAAGTATTGTATTCGGTCTGAAAATTCGATATCGAGATTTCACCTGATTTACACGTTTTAAGGTCCCCTGAGTCCAAAAAAGTGATTTTTGGCAATTGGTCAGTGTATGTGTGTGTGTGTGTGTGTGTGTGTATGTGGAGAATCTTCTGGCTATTATATCTCGTAAACTAATAAAGATAGAACCACGAAACTTTAGAATTGAAACAAGTCTGGTGTACAGATGAATTTTCCAAATTTTGGTAAAAAATGAAAATCCGGAAGTGGGACATTGGAAACAGGAAGTGAGACCGTAAGTCCATATCTCAAAAACGGCTCTAACGATTTTCTTCAAATTTGCTCTATAAACACTCTATTAGATGCCCTTTCGAATGATATAGTTGGTTAGTTCAGAAAAATTGATAGGCGTCCTGTATAAATAGCTCAATTTCAGGTCTCGCAAGGGCGTTCCTTTAAAAACGGCTGTACGGATTTTTTTCAAACTCGCCATATTAATTCACTTTTAAATATCCATTTGTATGTAATTATTGTTTTCCTGTCAATAATTGAATTTTGGTAATAGTTGATACCTCAAAAACAGATCTAACGATTATCTTGAAAATATTTATATAAATCCATTTCTTTCTTGTGAATCACGTAGTTATTAGAGGGAAATTAACAGCTACCCTGTTTAGGTAGGTCAAAAGTTTAGGTAGATCTCGAAAATTGGTGTTTCAAAAAATAACTCTACCATTTATTTATTTTATTTTATTTTATTTTACCTCGCTATATATGCAAGCTTCGTTTTATATGTCTTTACATGTGTATAAAGTTTATCTTACCACAATAATGCTAGGTTTCTACTTCTTTAGGTCACTTTTATATCTTCTGATCGCGTTATCTCCAAAAAATGCATATAATATGTGTAATAGTGAGTAATGGAAGTCGTGTGGTTGTTTCACATTAGATTTTTTTTTTCTCGAAACATTGTTGCAATTATGACGCCATTCTTTTTCCTGCTAATTCATTCTTTTTTCACCATTTTATTCATTCCTCTAAACCAAGAATAAAAATATTATTTTCTTTATTTCAATACACTTTTATAGCTATGGCGATAGTTTTAGCGTTATCCCCGTGAAACGTAGGGTTTAGTTAGAAATTCAGTTAATAAAAGCAATTTCGAAATAATATTTTTATATTCAATAGTAATCAATACTGAAATAAAGTGATAAAAGCTATTTAGCGTGTGCCACAAAACACAAAGTATAGAGTCGCATTGCATAAAAAATAAGTAAGTTACCAAATGTGTTTGAATTGATCTTTTTTCTACTTTACTTAAGGCTTCTTTTTCTATACTAATTTCATACTTGTTCCCTTCTGACGCAAGCAGTAAATGACATTCAAAGTCCTGCAATTTTCAATTTTTCGCACTTTCAAAGTCAAATACACTGATGGAAAAAAAAATCCCAACACCAGGAAGGAGCTGTGCTAGATAAACGAAATTTGGTGGGCGTGTTTATACATCTGAAAGATGACGTCGATTCAAATCTCAAGCTACGCGCATAAGTGTGGCGCTATTAGCGACACTACGAACATGCAAATGAGGTTTACTTTAAATAAGCGCTGTAAGGTTCGTGATCGTTATTTACAGTTGAGATTTGACGTAGTGGGTTAATGTTAGTCAAGGATACCTCTAAGAAGACAAAGAAGCCATTATCAACAGCTCACTGAGTTTGAACGAGGTCGTGTAGTAGGGCTACGAGAAGGTGGGTTTTCTTTCCGCGATATTGCAGAAAGACTTGGCAGGAATGTATCCACTGTGCATGAGTGTTGGCAGCAGTGGTCAAGGGAAGGTACTGCCTCAAGAAGACCGGGTTCCGGGCGGCCACGTGGCACTACTGAGAGGGAAGACCGCCGTGTTCGGCGTATGGCTGTGGCTAATCGTACTGCGTCTGCAGCTGAAATTCGAGCTGCAGTTGGCACCACAGTGACACAACGAACTGTTACAAATCGGTTACTTCAAGGACAGCTCCGAGCCAGGCGCCCTGTAGCGTGCATTCCACTGACTCCAAACCACTGCCGTTTGCGACGTGAGTGGTGTCAAGCTAGAGCTCATTGGAGGACGGAGTGGAGATCTGTTGTGTTTTCTGATGAAAGCCGGTTCTGTTTTGGTCGCAGTGATAGCCGTGTGTTGGTTAGAAGGAGGCCAGGTGAACGCCTGCTAGCGACCTGTCTGCGGCCTAGACACACAGGGCCTACTCCTGGAGTTATGGTTTGGGGAGCAATTTCGTATGACAGCAGGAGCACTCTCATGGTTATCCCACGCACCCTGACTACAAATTTGTACGTCAGTCTAGTGATACAACCTGTTGTGCTGCCATTCATGAACAGCATTCAAGGGGGTGTTTTCCAACAGGATAACGCTCGCCCTCATACCGCTGTTGTAACCCAACATGCTCTACAGAGTGTCGACATGTTGCCTTGGCCTGCTAGATCACCAGATCTTTCTCCAATCGAGCACGTATGGGACATCATTGGACGACAACTCCAGCGTCATCCACAACCAGCATTAACCGTCCCTGCATTGACAGCCCAAGTGCAACAGGCATGGAACTCCATCCCACAAACTGATATCCGACCCCTGTACGACACAATGCATGCACGTTTGCATGCTTGCATTCAAAATTCTGGCGGTTACACCGGTTACTAATGTACCAACATTTCACATTTGAAATGGCTCTTCTCGCCAATGGCTCTACCTGTGATCTTGAAACTTTAATCAATTAAATATGTTACCTAGACAAATGTATTGCTGAAATTTCATTACTGTACAATAATTTTTTCTTGGTGTTGGTATTTTTTTTTTTTCCATCAGTGTATTTTTTGTGCCAGAAGTCAACCACACAAATCTTACTCTTTTGTGGTAGTTATTATTTGTATGTATTTACTGAAATATGTACATTTGTGCTTCACTTCGGGCGCAAGAAAATTCGGAGGTTCAAAGTTAAAAAAAAAAAAAAAAAATGCATTTTTTTTTTTTTTTTTTTTTTTTTTTTTTAGAATTTTGAATGACTTTTGACCTTTGCGCCAAGAGTCAACCATAAGTATTTATGTCCCAATAGTTAGTTTGGAAACAGGAGAATGCAAAATAACTGTCAGTACCATGGTTCACTTCTGACACAAAAAATATTGGCTTCCGTAAATAGGTATGTTTTTCGTAAAAAAACAGAGGACTCCATCTTTGACCCCCCCCCCCCCCCCAAAAAAAAAAAAAAAAAAAAAAAAAAAAAACTCCATGAACATTTTTGTTTTCGCAAAAAAAAAAAAAAAAACGTGCTTAATAGCTTTACATAAAGAACATCTCCTGAAAATTTCAGCAAATAAAAAATGTCAACTATCCAAACATGCCGAATTTGCCTGATTTTTAAAAAAAAACTGGCTCTTAAAGCCAAACTTTTAGTAATTGAAGATTAAGGTGCAAGATAAGAAGTACTGTTAAAAGCAGTTGAAGATAGTCTCCGAAAGAATTTATTTGGTACTAGCTCTTACCCGCGACTTCGTTCACGTGGAAATTTTGAAGTGTATGTGTGGGAACTGACGGTTTGTTCATAATATGTAATGTAATGAAACCTTATCATTGTGGTGCTGGGCAAAACAGAGTCTGATAAAGTATACTCAAAAAAATTTGTAACTCATTGATTTTGTGGCACGAGTTACAATTTTATTAGGCTGTTTCTAGAATATTAGCTGATTCTTTACTTCTGTTGTACGAGTAACAGTTTTTTTTTTTTTTTTCTCTTTCAACAGTAATTCTTAAATCAAGTGCATTCGTCGACTAGAACCTGCTTGTTTCTTTACAAACTGTTTTCTTTACGCAATAAAGTCGACATTTTTGTAACAATATGGATAAAGACGTGTATTTTGTTTTTGTGTGATATGAATAATACTTGAAAACTTTAGTAATAATGAAGCGATGGAATGCTTAGTTTTCTAAGATTATTTTTTTCTATTTAAATATTTATTCACCATTTCCTTATTAAGTATACGCGAAGTTTCTTATATGTTACGTATTTATAAATTTATGTTTCTCGTTTATATCTTACGAAGTAGAATTATACTACAAAATTAAATTGGCGTTATTATATTTGCGGTCGTATATTTTAAACCAACTTAATTTACATATAATTCTAAAATTTTTAATAACAATAGCTCAGAAAAATTTATTTTATTAAGTATTTATTTATTTATTTATTTTTTAGTTCCCCATGATACTATAGGTATGGGTAACTTAGGTAATCGTGAAATTTTTCAACCTCGTTTTTTTTACTTTTTTTACACAATTTTAGGTTTGAGGAATCCGAAAACTACAAAATTTGTATGGTATCCGCCTATAGGGTGTCTGTTAGTTTGTTAGTCCGTTAGTGCGTTTGTTAGTCTGTTAGTCAGTTTGTTAGTCTGTGTACACGATATCTCAAAAACAAATAGTCGCAGAGAAGTCAGATCAGTTTTAAAATATTACTTTCAACACTGGCAAGAACCTTATTCATTTGCAACATTCGAATTAAAAAACTTCGTAAGTTATTAGAAATTTACGACTTTCTTAACATGGGAGAACAGGGCAAAATTTCACTTGAACGTGCATTAAATGGAAAATTTTTACTGTAAAAATGTCAGACCAGTTTTAAAATATCAGATTTCATGCCGGAATAGACATCATTAACTATAAACATTCTACTTTGAAATTTTCGCAAGTTACTAGAAATTTACGAATTTCTTAACATGGCAGAATAGGGCAAAATTTCACATAAACGTTAATTTTTAGGGATATTTTCATCGTAAAGATGTCAGACCACTTTTGAAATATTATTTAGGATACTGGCATGAATATCATTGACTATGAATTTTCCAATATAAAAATTTCATAAGTTATTGGAATTTTATCTCTTAACATGGCAGAATAGGGCAAAATTTCACATGAACGTCAATCTTGGGAGATATTTTCATCGGAAGACTACTTTCGAAATATTATTTAGGATACTGACATGAATATCATAGACAATGATTTTTCCAATTTAAAAAATTCGTAAGTTATTTCGGAATTTACGATTTATTTAACATGGCAGAACAGGGAAAACTGAGCATAAACGTTCATTTTGAGGATCATAAATATATCAGACACCTTCAAAATAACATTTATGATACTTGTTTGAGCATGATTGACTTTGAATACAAATATTCTAAAAGGAAAATTTCGTAAGTTATTTGGAATTTACGATCCTCTTAAAATGGTAGAAGAATACAAAATTGAGCATAAACGGCCATTTTCAGGATCATAAATATATCGGACAACTTTAAAATTTTTATGATACTTGTATGAACATGACTGATTACAAATATTCTAATAGGAAAATTTCGTAAGCTATTCGTTATTTAAGATTTTATCAACATAGCAAAATTCAAAATTTTCCATATTAATATGCATTTTGAGGATTGTTACATTGGAAATACTAGCATGAAAACTAAACTACGAAATTGACCCTAATTAAATAAATTAATAGATTAGAATAAAATAAATATATCGAAGTGAACGGTGGATAGCCTATTAGGCTGGGATTTCATTCTGTCACTGTGTTAAGTGTTTGGTCAAATTCATTTCTCTTAACATGATTATAATATGTCTCGCACTAGAAATTTATGAGAACATATACATGATGGGTAACTGAGCAGAGTCCACCTATGCCAACATTTATTATTATTATTATTATTATTATTATTATTGTTGTTGTTGTTGTTGTTGTTGTTAAATATTTACTTATTTTTAAAACAACATTTAGAAAATATTTCTTCTTATATTCTTGTAAATGTATACGATTTTGCTGTACAAGATATCTCGAAGCATCTATCACATGTATAACTGAAGATAAAAGGGATCAAAATAGTCAGATTTAGTATAGGAAATGTGGTGTAGAAATGTCGCGTTTAGATGGTAGATTGTGCTGACGATATCAGTAAGTTAAAGTACCTTGTTGACTACAACCAACAGCCAGTGCCTAATTTAAGGCAGGGCATTAGGGGCACGTGCCCTGGGCCCTCACAGTGAAGGGGCCCCCAAGAAATTCCATCATACATTTTTAAAAATAGTTAAAACAAAAAATTTTCAAATTTTACTATAATGATTGTTGTTTTTTTGTTTTTCGTCAATTGATGGAGAAATTACTGGGCTGTTTTATTGATCAGCGTGATGATCTTTAAAGAAAACTGTCAACTCATCAGAAAAATTGCAATATTTTCGCTAAACGCAAATACAATTGCATACAACTGATACTTGCATTCCAAACTTTTACTCTAGTGCGACGTAAAACCCAATCAACCAAACTTTTACTAAGGTTAACTAAATCCGAGACACGCACCGTAATGTAGATATACGGGGCGGCGTACGTTGATCCGATAGACAAGTGACAAATCTTGTTTAGCCTTACTTTTACCAACAAAATGAAACGTGAAGTGAATTTTTAGACGGCTGAACTGGAAATAAGCAGTTTGTTTTCTTTGTTGTAATATTAAAATACGAAAAAAGGGGCCCATTGAACACGAGTGCCCTGGGCCTCCAAGTGAGTAAATCGGTCCCTGCCAACAGCTTGGTTCATTCCGCACACAAATTTTGGCAGAATAAATTGTTATACCAATTCGAAGTTCGCTGATATGCATTTCATGTATGGGTATGCAAACATAAATGGAACAGCTGTAGCACGAATATGTAGGGAACGATTTCTCGGGAGGCAAGCTGCTAAATTGCAAGTTATTCAAACGTCATTACTTGGAACTGAGTGAGAATATCATTTTATTCTTCGAAGTGACCATGGAGAGTGATACAGGATTCAAAGTGACGGGCCATGTATTGGTATACATTACAAATTAGTATGTTGTGGCCACCACAAGACGTTCTATATTTTCCTATACAAAGTCACTCAGTAACAATATTAAAAAAAAGAAGGAAAGAAAGAAAGAAAGAAAAAAAACTATTTTTTTTTCTAAGTTTTTTTTTTTTTTTTTTTTTGTTAAAAGTAAAAACATCGAAAACTTTGTTTTAAATTATCACAGATTTATAGTTCAACCATTCGTTTTAAAGGTATTGTCGAGATCTTTCGAAACATACCCATCTTGAAAATTTACCCCCTCCCGGGCAGGGTACTCCCCCCCAGGGGGGGGGGAACGATTTCCCCACATGCACAGAATTTTTTTCTTAGTTAACTACTACTATTATCAATAATTCATATTAGTTTTACAATCATCAGTTAAAAATAACTGTCATTATGTACACTTATACGAAATTTTGTCCTATAATGCCATGTTAAAAATTAAAAAAAAAAATGCGATCACAGCGCCACCTGTTAAGTAATTGGAAAAAAAAATTTTTTTTTTTTTTTTTTTGGTTAAAAGTAAAGAAAATGGATAACTTTGTTTTAAATTATTACATATTTGTAGTTCAACCATTCCTTTTAAAGGTATTGTCGAGACCTTTCGAAAGATACCCATCTTGAAAATTTACCCCCCCCCCGGAGGGTACTTTCCCCCCAGGGAGGGAAGCGATGCCCCCACATGCACAGAATTTTTTTCTTAGTTAACTACTACTATTATCAATAATTCATATTAATTTTTCAATCACAAGTTAAAAATTACTCTCATTATATACATTTATACGAAATTTTGTCCGTACTGCCAGGTTAAAAATTTAGAAAAAATGCGATCACATCGCCACCTGTTGAGCGATTGATCCCCAAATGTAATTAGCACCAGTTTATGTCAGGGACCAACTAAATACCAAGTTTGGTTAAATTTCGTTAAAGAAAAAAAAAATTCTTTTTGTTAAAAGTAAAAAAAAATCGATAACTTTGTTTTAAATTATCACAGATTTATAGTTCAACCATTCCTTTTAAAGGTATTGTCGAGACCTTTCGGAAGATACCCATCTTGAAAATTTACCCCCCCCGGGGAGGGTACTTTCCCCCCAGGGTGGGAAGCGATGCCCCCACATGCACAGAATTTTTTTCTTAGTTAACTTCTACTATTATCAATAATTCATATTAATTTTACAATCACAAGTTAAAAATAACTCTCATTATGTACATTTATACGAAATTTTGTCCTACACTACCACGTTAAAAGTTTACAAAAAATGCGATCACAGCGCCACCTGTTGGGAGATTGATCCCCACATCTAATCAGCACCAGTTTATGTCAGGGTGCAACTAAATACCAAGTTTGGTTAAATTTCATTCATTGGTTCGTAAGCTACAGTGTCCACAAAAATCGTGATACACACAGACACACAGACAGACATTTTCTAAAAACTATCAATTCGTGTTCAGGACATCCCAAAACGTGTAAATCCATCAAAAAACGGAGGTCGAAAATTTTCAAGAATCCAATACTTTCTCTATATTACATATAGAAGAAAGTAAAAATATACGTCATAATCATGTACATTTCTAGCAGCAATAGATAGTCTGTCCACTAGATCTTCATCAGACTCAATGGAATTTTCGCAGACCATGGTTTTAACCCCTTAACTGCCCCGGGCGTATATATTCGTCTCACTAAGCCGATGTCTTAACTGCTCCGGGCGTATATATACTCTTTTCGAAAGTATGATCCTTTGTGCTGCGCTGCTCCTAAAAAAAACTAGTCCCATGGTTTTGGTATGAGATAAAATAATCTTAAATGTAACCTTGATGGTGTTTACGACGGATTTTATGAATGTTAGATACAAAAAACATTTTAGATTAACAGTGAATTCCTTATAGTCTAAAATGATAAAAAACGAAATCCTCAAAGATTACTTACTTGATTTTTTTTTTAATTCACATTGTTCAATTTCTCCTTTTCTTCATCATACACGGCAATCAGGGCTTTTACAGCGCCATTTGTCCATCTGAAATTTTTGTCGGATATTTCTATTTGGATATTGTTCCTATCTATGTTCTCACACGAATGTAATGTGAGTAGGTCCAAACTACCAAATAAATTTTCGCAATCGGGGCACAAGTATTGGTAAAGATGAGTTCCCTCCATGTCTACTAAATCAAAAAAAAAATTAAACAAGCAATGGAGCTGGAGCAGGCAAACGCACAACGTGCAAAACACTATGGTTATGAAAATAACCGTGAAATAAACAACAAACGTAAACATCTCAACAAAAACCCATCACGTGACCCAATTACCCACAAAATTTTTCTGGGTTTTGTGTGCAAAGCCCGGGCTACCCATTCACCAGCTGTGAACGCCTTGGGCACGCATGGGTAAACCCCAAATGATCACGTGATGCCGTCTGTGAACGGTGTGGGTTAACATGGGCAAGCCCGTGCTCGCCCAGGCTGTGTATCATGAACTCAACCCAAGATGAAGCCTTAGCAGATTTCGACAGGTTCCCGACGTCTTGTATAAGATTAGAAAGGACGGAGTGAATCTTTTCCTTAGTCTTTAAGAATTCTAGATTTCACATGCTTAGATTTATTTTTCTGGGGTTATTAAGAGCTAAGTTTTATAAAAGTGGAAGTCAATCTATTGAGCACCTGGTGATAAGACTATCAGTTGTTTTTGGAAATGTATGTAACTTATCTCACATTTTGCTTCAGTAATTCAAAAGAAGTGCCGCTAATGGTAATTTACACATGGTATTTTTGTTCTTTTTCTACTTTTATTTTTTGATAAATATATTTGAAACACCGACATCCTGTATATTACTCTTTGATTGATGGACCGCCTGACTATGTTTATGACACTTTACAGTACCGGCACCGGCAAGAAAAATCTTTACACTTGAGCGACAAAAAAAAAAAAAAAAAAAAAAACTTTACATGTCAATTGCCGTTCCCGCCATAAAAATGTGTCGAACCCCCAGTGATGACACGTGGTGCTGTCAATTACAGACGACCTTTCTCTATCCTATCAACACTCAGTTCGCCTCGTGGACTTTTAGAATAAGGCTGTATGTTCTTTGCTCCCGCCAGCCAATATTTCGTTCATTTGTTAAAACTTTGAGAAATCGGTATTCCCACTCCACACAAGTGGTCGGATTAAGCTTAAAATGGAAAAGAAATCTCATGTCTTGACTCTGTTAGAGAAGGGAATCTCTATGATTGATATGTAGCCAGAGATCTCGCAGATCATTCTAGATGTAGCCATCTGTCAAATGTAGCCAGAGATCCATGCCTAAACGGCTACAGTTAGTAATAAAATGTAAAGATGAGATGACAAAATACTGACTGCAATGTGATATTTAATAAACGACTAGAATGTTAAGCCTTTGTCTTAAATATTTACATTTTAATGGCCTTGTAAAGATTTTCTATATCTCCCTTTCTCCCCGGGACATCCTAAAGATATCCCGTGGATTAAGGGACATCCAAAGGATGTATTTGGGATAAGTGTCTCTAGGTCTCTGAATCACAGTGACTGCATACTCTCTCGCAGAAATCAACTCACTTCTATTTATAACTTTTGGCGATGGGACTTAGTGATGATTACACCGAGAATCCCATGGAAAGTTCGAGATCTATATTCCCATGTATCAGAGAGCCTCGAAACTTCGGAAACTCTAAAATACTATTTTTCACCAAATTTGTTCACCCACTCGCCAAGTTTGTCGCCAAAGTTGACCCCACTGAAAGTGAATGAACTGCCTTTTTATTTTCACTTTGCCTGTAAAACTACTTCCATTGCAACAGTACAATTGATGCAGGGAAAAGACTTAATCCCTTGAAACAATATGCTATGAGCACTATTTCTTCCGCCTTCGACAATGTAATGTTTATCATCAAAGAGACTTAGACTGATTTTATTTTGGTGGATTGAATACAGTTTGTGATTTTCTTGACCGATTTTTAGTTGTTTTTCTGTGCTTGTTTTTTATTGTTAAAATACTCTTCATGAGTAATTTTATTTTGAACAAGCTGGGTTGATAAACCTTTAGCTCTCTTTTTTTCACTTTTACTTGATTTGATATTGATAGAGTTCATTTTATTCTTCAGTCCTACAAATTCCAAAGCTATTTCACCACTCAGTTCATCTTTAAACTTTCCTATAACTTTTTTTTTTTTTTTCAGTCGAATAGAGCGAATGGTCTTTGGGATAAGCAGAAAAATCAAAGATACATGATTTATTTTGCCTGTCTTTATACGTGTCATCTGTAGTAATGTGATACATTAGAGAGTAAGTAAAATATCTGTAAAGTATCTGCAAATAAGAGTTCGATCTTTAAAAATCGGTTTTATGTAATTATAATGCATAATGGATGGTAATATTTGAAAATTTTTTATTAAGCATGGTCCTTACAAGTATTTGTCTTCACTTCAAATTTATTCATATATGTATATTTATTCGGCTCTTAAAATTCGCCATTCTATTTTCTATGGAAAGTTTAACGTGCCTTTGCAAGAAAAAAATAGATATATTGTATTGAGTTCTAACAACCACGTGACTTTCTTCTTAGCAACCGTGCTTTGCTGAAGGACAATGCTAATTTTTCCATGACTTTGGAAGCGTAGTAGTCGAATTTTTTTATGCTTTTACAAATACATTTACAACACTGTGTTACAATAAATTTGTAACACTATTCCGCAATGATAAAATGGGTCAGTGGGGTCAACTGTCCCTCAGCAAACATGCTCGTGACGTCATCTGTTAGAACTCTTCCGAGCAATTTATGAAACACTCCTAGCTACGACCATTTGAGGTGTGGTTTGATGACGTCACTACCGAAGGAGGAGTTTATGTTGAATGAATCACGATTCACGAACTATGGGACCCACTCTAGAGATTATTTCATGTAATCAGTAATCGGCACTTCGATAGAAAAGAAAAGGTATTTTCACTTATTTTTCCTGGTAAGCTTATTTTTAAACATTAAATTTCTTAATCTACTCGTTTTATATACATAGAACATCGAAAACAAGCGCGAACGTCCATTTTAATTTATTGGAGACTTGCAATCGACGAATCTATTGTGTAATGTAAATGCAAAACTAAGGTAAACAATAGAAATTACTTACTGCATTCGAGATTTATAGATATGAATTAGTTATACAATTAGATATCAATGTCATTACCTGCTGAAAAACATTGCTAATATAAATAACATGTTCGAAATTTGTTTGCCACGTTTATAAAATTAACGTTGATGTAAATATACATTTGTTTTGTTACGATTACGAATATATTCATGTTTTAAAAATAATTTAGCGTTATTTCAGATTTAAAGATTCTGAATAGATAAATTGGGATAAAAAATATCCATGTGTTTCTTTGCAATAAGAGATAAAATTTGCTTTTGTGTTATTAATATTTTAATGTAATGTAATGTAATTAGTTGCTGCATATACAGTTTTTATTTGTGCTGCTGTTAGTGGTTGTTAATGTTTGAAAGTGTTACTTATACAGGCTGTCTGTTTAAATTTTTATAGTTAATTACTTTTATTTCCTTTCTATGTGTGTACAATTATTTATCATTACATATATCTATGCTTAGCTAAGAAAATAAACTTCATTTTTTATTTCAGAGAATCCAAACATTTATTTCAACTGAATTAATATTGCCTTATGTATGTGATTATTAAAAATGTACGTACAAAGGTATTATCGATTCGGTTATGAAAACAACAACTTGAAGACTTTATCTAATGAAAGTATCCACCTGCATCTTACGAGGGAAATTCCAGCCACTAAGGGAAAAAAATAGATGCTAACCATAACCTTCAATGGTGAGTTAAAGAGATTCATTAATTTAATTATTATTGAAGAAATAATCTGTTTCTTATCAACTTTATCTCTCAATTATATATGACGTTAATATATAAATCTTGATTTTCATTATGTATTTTATTTGGATATTTGTAAAAAGTAAATAAAATATTTTGAGAACAATCATTTCACATAAATTGATTTGATTTATATTTTTACTGAAATGTGAATTTTGAGGTAAATAACAGAAATATAATGAAAATTTTAATTATTTAGATATTTGTTTGTGTTACTGTGGAATTTTGTAGTAGTAATTTGAAAAGTTGTAGTAATTTGAACTGCGAACATGGAATATTTTAGAGGTAATTTCTTTAATAAATTTTAATTCCTATTTCATAATATTATTCTATTCAGTGAATTAAAATTAATGTTTAAATAAATATTGTGTAAATAAAAGATATTTTGCATTTTAAAGATGTGTGTGTTTGGAACAAGAGTATTTTGAAAGGGGGGTCATTCCATGTCAAATCATCCAGAATTTTTAAAAAATGACACCCACCGACTCCGATTTGGATGAAATTTTTTACAGTTATAGAACTTTTCATGCTGATTCTAGAAATGTCAATTATTTTGAGATCAGTGAAGTAGTTTTCAAGCTATCAGCATTGATGTACATGGAAAAATGGCCAATTAGCCGCCATTTTGAATGGTATATGTAAATATATAAATGCTTGTAACCCCTCTTATTTTTAACATAGAACCTTCATTTTTTTTTTGGTCTATTTAGAATATAACAAGCTTTTATTTACCAAAGTTTTGTTTTCTTAAATCTTTACAATTATTTATAATAGTGACTTTTTGTTGTTTTTCTTCATGTGTAATTTGAGTAACTTCAGCAGACAATTTCTTCCATTGCCCCCTCTTCAATTTTCACCAAATTTTGTATACAGGTAGCCCAAACTATGTTTTTATGACTGATAAAAAATTTTTGATGGGCAGTTAACAGGATTTTGGTTTAAACAATTTAAACTTAACCTCCCCGACATTACCCCTTCCAGAAAAAGATGGTTTCCTATTTCATTCTGATTTTAATATAAATCCATGCTTTACTATGAGAATTTCTTGTTTTACAAGAGAATTTAATTACACAACTTATTAAGTACTTGAAAACTAAGAAAATAAAACTTAACCAGATTTTTTTTCTTTGCACTTTCTTTCTTTCTTTTTTTTTTTTCTTTTTCTTTTTTTTTTTTTTTTTTTGGCATAATATTCTGTATGCAAAACCACATTTAATTATACATCATTAAATATCAAATTAACTATGATAAAATTGAAGTATGTAAAATAAAAGTATAATAGTATAAAAATTGAATGCATTATAAATACAGTTAGTTTTCACTATTAATAAGAAAAATTATTTTAACAAATAATATTTTATGCATAAACCAAAACACGATATCTATCAATGGAAATTAAAAATAACATAAGTATAATAAAGAATATAACTTACAGTGAGAAAAATGCAAATATCTATATGTTACTAAGTTAAAGTCTTCCCTGTTTATTATTATATTTTGTCCATTTTGAATTCACTAAAGCAGTGGATTCATCAGTAAGTTTATATGGTTATTTGCGTTTTTCTGACTGTAAATTATATTCTTTATTATACTTATGTTATTTTTCATTTCTATTGGTAGATATCGTGTTTTGGTTTATGTATGAAATATTATTTGTTAAAACAATTTTTCTTATTAATAGTGAAAACTAACTATATTATAATGCATTCAATTTTTATACTATTATGCTTTTATTTTATATACTTCAATTTTATCAGAGTTAATTTGATATTTAATGATGTATAATTAAATGACGTTTTGCATACAGAATATTAAGAAAAAAAAAGAAAGTGAAGAGAAAAAAAAACCAAGTTTTTTTTTTTTTTTTTTTTTTTTAGTTTTCAAGTATTTAATAAGCTGTGTAATTAAATTCTATTGTAAAACAAGAAATTCTCATAGTAAAACATTGGATTTATGTTAAAATCAGAATGAAATACGAAACCATCTTTTTGTGGAAGGGGTAATGTCGAGGAGGTTAAGTTTAAATTGTTTAAATGAAAATCCTGTTAAGTGCCCATCAAAAAATTTTTATCAGTCATAAAAACATAGTTTGGGCTACCTGTATACAAAATTTGGTGAAAATTGAAGAGGGGGCAATGGAAGAAATTGTCTGCTAAAGTTACTCAAATTACATATGAAGAAAAACAACAAAAAGTCACTATTATAAATAATTCTAAAGATTTAAGAAAACAAAACTTTGGTAAATAAAAGCTTGTTATATTCTAAATAAACCAAAAAAAATTTGAAGGTTCTATGTTAAAAATAAGAGGGGTTACAAGCATTTATATATTTATATGTTCCATTCAAAATGGCGGCTAATTGGCCATTTTTCCATGTACATCAATGCTGATAGCTTGAAAACTACTTCACTGATCTCAAAATAATTGACATTCCTAGAATCAGTATGAAATGCTCTATAACTGTACCAAATTTCATCCAAATGTGTGTCGGTGGGTGTCATGGCCTGGATGATGTGACATGGAATGACCCAAGGGGAAGATTATATACAAATGTAAATTAATATTGAAATTATCTGCTGCTTTAAATTATACATTATTGTACATGTATTTTGTATTTAAAAGGTGATTTTTTACATCTGTATAATCTGTCTTTTTTTGTAATGGGCGCTTTGATTTTCATGTGCACAAAGCACTAATACATATGTTACAGTAATTACTGCAGTATGTTATTTGATGCATTTTATGAACATTTCATGCAGAGTGAGGTAGCAGTAACCAATGTTATTTTTTCTTTTTAATGTACATGGAGCGTAGATACATGCATAATAACAACTGCTGCATACTGGGATTTTGTGCAGTTATATTATTCAATCATATATATTTAATGATTTAAAATTTATTTAATTGTAGTTGGTTATAATTTTGTTATTTTTACTTTCTTCTATATTCAATGGAAGAAAGTATTGGATTCGTAAAAATTTTCGACCTCGGGTTTTTGATGGATTTACACGTTTTTAGAGCTGTAGAACACGATTTGACCATTTTTGTCTGTCTGTATGTGTGACAAAATTTAGTGGCAACTGTATCTCAGGAACTACTGCACAGAATTTCATACTAATTGGTATGTAGTTGCACCTTGACATAAATTAGTGCCTATCAACTTTTGGTAAAAATTGTCTTACAGGTTGCATTGCCATCCCGCTTTTTCTAAATTTTTAACATGGTGATATAGGACAAAATTTTGTATAAATGTGCATGAAGAGAATTCTTTTTTAGTAATCATTATGAAATTTACATAATAGAGATAGTCAACTGGCAAAAAAATTTTGTATGTGTAGGAGCCTCGCCTCCCCCCCCCCCCTGGGGGGAAGTCTCCCCTCGAGGGCAGTAAATTTTCAAGATGGGTATCTTTCGAAAGGACTCGTCAATACCTTTAAAAGGAATGGTTGAACTATATAAATAATCTGTGATACTTCAAAACAAAGTTATTGAATTTTTTTACTTTTAACTTAAAAAAAAAAAAAAAAAAAAAAAAAAAAAGGGAGAAATTTTTTTTTATATTGTTACTGAGTGAATTTGTATAGGAAAATATAGAAGAAAGTCTTGTGGTGGCCACAACATACTAGTTAAATGAAAATTTCAGTTTTTATGTAATAACCGCCTGCCAGAGATTAACTGCTGGCATGTGATTAATACAAAATATATATTACATATGTATTTCAATATTTATATATATATATTTACATATGATTATCATAGAAGTAATCCTATAAAATATATTATACTTTCTTACATATTTGTATTTATGCATATGTATAGCCTGCCAATCACATGCAGTTAACACGTAAATACCAAATTTTCTTTAAAAACTGCTTTGTGGTGATTTCTAGGGGCAAAAAAAAAAAAAAAAAGAATTACAGCGTTTTAAATTGGTATTGTTAGTTTTTAAGGCAAGATAAATCGATTGTGGATATTTTCAAGTGTAAAATTATTAGAAGGGACGGGAAGGGGCAAAAATGTAGAAAAGGAGCGGTTGTTTCGGAGAAAATGGCGGAAAACCCAGAACGCCTTTATTCTTTTATATTTTGCAGAGATTCGAATTCTGATACTCTATTCACATTTCTCATACTATGGATTTTTAATAGTATTTAGCCCGGAATTATGCAAGTTTCGGAGAAAACCATGAAAAAGTCAGACATTATGAAACATAGATATTTTCACAAAACATTTCATAACTCAAAATCTTTTAAGAGAGAAATCCTTTTTTTTTTTTTTTTTTTTTTTGCATATAGATTTTAAATTTTAATTATGACTAAATTATTTTTAATACATCATAAAGATACTTACACTTTCAAGTACTTTTATATTATCGAAAGTGGAATTTGAGATTTCACCTGTTTTAAGGTCCTGATAAGGTTTTATTTTGTATCTCAGATACTAATTAAAATAACTGCACACTGGTCTACGCTGCCGATAGCAGTGGAGAACCAGAGTGACATTTTTCCTGATCAGATTTTTTTTTTTCACATGATAAAAATTAGTGCAATTTTGAGAATACATTAATTATTCAAAAATAGTGACCAGCGAAGCGGGCATAGCCTGCTAGTATTAAATATAAAGAGTATATCAAATATTTATATAAAATAATGAACATAAATACTAGATTTTAGTTTTGTATTATTTCAAACTCTAAAATTCATTCATTTAACTCGTAACATAACTGAATTAAGCTACTTTGGCAACTACCCCAGCTACTATTTACATGGTGGTCCAGTTTTAAAAAATGTGCAATAGATGAAACTTTCACAAATCTTATTTGTTCCTTGATGGCAATGCCTGTTAGATCTGCTGGAATTGAGAGAATCTTCTCAAATTTCTCATATTTGTGCATCACAAATTGAAAAATCGTTTAGGTTTAGAAACCGCATCAAAACTTGTCTTTTGTTATAGAAGACTGAATAGTGTAAACAATGTAAACTTCGATTTTCAATGGCGATAACATTGTAAATAAATTATATTTTGGTTAACATTTAATTGATTTTCCTATGCATTGTCTATTGTAGGTCAGTAATTACTTTTATGTCATTTTCTGAGTTTCTGCCACAAATGTGGCAGAAATGTGTTTTCGCCATGCCGGTTTCTACCAGTGGTTTTAACCACTGCGACATAATCTTGCCAACCCTGAATGAAAATGTTTCCACAAACAATGATTGTCACAGAAAGCATAAAAGTATTCTGTCACAGCAATATTAGATTTGTATAATAAAATATATATCCAGGCAACATTTTTTATGGTTTTTCCATTTTCCACTGGAAAATTAAAATGTGATCAATGATACAAAAAAAAATGAAATGTCAACCTTTCTATTGGTATGGCAATTTCTTATGTTGTATTTTTTATGTTTTTTTTTTATTGTATCTTTTTATCTAAAGACTAGCAGGCTACGCCTGCTTCGCTGGGCACTATTTTTAAATGAATCATTATAATTAATGAATTCTCAAAATTGCATTAATTTTTATCATGTGAAACAAAAAGAGAAAAAAAAAAAGAACTCTGATCGGGGAAAAATGTCGCACCAGGTTCCCACTGCCTTCGGCAGCGTAGACCCGTGCGCGATGCGCACGCATGAATGCATATATATGAGCGCTGTGCACGCGTATTCCTTCACCACCCTTATGATTTCTCAAAATTCCATGTTATTACTCATAAACTTTTATTCTTAAGAAAAGGACTTTAAAAAAAAAATCATTTCTAATCGGGTAAAAAGTCACACCGGGTCCCCTCTGCTTTCGTGAGCGTAGACCCGTGTGTGCGCAGTGATCACGAATTCATATGTATGCTCGCTGCGCGCACGTATTCCTTCACCACCCTTTCTGTCCCTCCTTAATTTTACACTTTCAAAAATATCCTCATTCGACTCGTAGGCACTCAAAACCTATATATACCAATTTCGAACGGTCTAACTCAATTTCTAATTTTTTGGCCCCCTTGAGGATATCTTAAAACATATAAATCAGGTGAAATCTCGAATAATTGCGATTAGTGCCCTCTCTTGGATAAATTTAATGTAGGTTATTCGATAATATAAAAGTACTTTAAAATAACTTTGGAATGCAGTATTAAAAAAAAATAATAATATTTAGAATTCAAAATATTGAAATTTTAAAATATTGCAGTGCCATCTGGTGGTAGAAATTTCTGTAATCTACTGTTCAATTTTAAATCAACAAAGCTTTAAAATGATGTATTACTTATGAAATTATTTTAATTAGTAGCTAAGATACAAAAGAAAACCTAATCAGGTCACCTTAAAACGTGTAAATCTGGTGAAATCTCGAATTTCACTTTCGATAATATAAAAGCTCTTTAAAATATCTTTCGAATGATGTATTAAAAATAATTTAATCATATTCAGAATTCGAAATATTGAAATTTTAATATATTACAGCGCCATCTGGCGGTAGAAAAGTCTGTAGGATCTACTGTTCAATTCCAAATCAACAAAGCTTTCAAATAATGTATTACTTATAAAATTATTTTAATTAGTAGCTGAGATACAAAAAAAAAAAACCTAATCAGGACACCTTAAAATGTGGAAATAACGTGGAATCTCTAATTCCATTACTTACAGTAGTCGGTTAACGGAAGGTGACAGAAATTTGTGGCATCTACTCTTGAAATTCAACTCAAATAAGTTTCAAAGTGACATATTACTTTTGAAATTATGCTAATTAGAAGCTGAGATACAAAAATGATATAAACACCATTATAAAACGACTTATGTCTGACTTTTTCATGGTTTTCTCTGAAACTTGTGTAACTCCGGGCTAAATACTGTTAAAAATCAATAGTATGAAATGTGAAAGGAGTATCAGACTTCGAAACTCTGCAAAATATAAAAGAATAAAGGCGTTCTCGGTTTTCCGTTGTTTTCTCCAAAACAACTGTTCTTTTTCTACGTTTTTGCCCCTTCTCCCCCCTTTTCGTCCCTCCTAATAATTTTACACTTGAAAATATCCGCAATCGATTTATCTTTCCTTAAAACCTAATAATACCAATTTCAAACGCTGTAACTTTTTTTCCCTTCGCTCCCCCTCAAGCCCTTCCTAATAATTCTACACTTTCAAAAATATTCAGAATCGAATTATCGGGCATTAAAACCAAATATTGCAAAATTTCAACGGCATATCTTAATTTAAAATATGTACTGCAAAATATAAAACAATTTAATCTAATTTTTTTGTTTGTCCACATATTTTCATGGAAACTGAACACTAGGTTTATAATATGCTGTCTAGGCTGAATATTAATTCAAATGTAACGTGAATGAAAATTTGAAAATTGCAATTTTCCCCTCCACTATAAAACACGTGACATCTTGATCTGTTACAATCATTTCCTTTTTCATGGCAGACGGTCGTTTGGCATTTGAAATGATGTTGCCACAAAAAATTCATACTTTAGTTAATTTTTAAAAATTTAATTGTTGTACCGATAAGCCACTTGTACACTTAGATTCAGAAAAAATTCCCCTTTCATATGGTACCAAAATCGTAACGATCGAACAAATATTTCTAATTTAATATTTTTTTTTTTTCTGCTTTTAACTCCGTTAAAATATCTTTTTTTTATGCAATGGCGGTGAATTCTCATTCATTGAGATCGCTTTGATATTAGACATGAGTCGACATTTTAATTAATACCTCCACAACTAATTAAAAATTTTAAATTCTGTTTTTAGGAGGACCTCAGAAAGGCTCCAGAGCATCAGTATGTCAATTCTTGTATTTCTGCGTTCAGTAGGGGCTGAACATATAAAAGAACTGACAGACAGACAAACCTTTCCATTTATTATTATAAATATGTCGTTTATTTTATCTTGTTATTTAAAAACATATTTTAAATTACATCGGATATACTCCGGATAATATATTTTGGGATAAAAACATTTTAGTCAAATTCAAACTCATATGAAGCATCTTTTAATATCCTAATGATAATTTTTTAACTTTACAGAGTTAGATATTCTTTTTTTTTTTTTTTAACAAGGACTACAAATATGAAATCTGTTCCTTGAGTATCCTTCGTTATTTTGAGAAATAAGCAGGAAAGAATTGAAAATTGAAGCTGTGGGGCATTTTTGCAACTTAAAATGAAAATAATGAAATTATTTCCTAACTGTATATTAGAAATATACATATAGAGTGTTATATATTGCCCTAAATTAACAAAAAAATTCAATAGTGAAAGTTATAAGCATTAGAAAAAGTACGTACTAGATTTTTTTTTTTAACAATTATCAAAAAAGTCATCGTCAAATAGTGAAAAATTTAAATGTCACCAAAGGGAATCATACTAAATCTGTAGCGCAAAGTGGTCTAGATATAACAAATTTTCTTCTATTCTTAAAAAATAAGTTACTGATTTTTAACACATTTTATTTTGCCTTATTATTTTTTAAATGCTATTAAATGTTATGTTCTATCCAGCATTGGATATGGGGATTTCTATAATATTTTTGTGCTTTTGTCTTATGAAATGCACTATTTATATTCATATTTATTGCATGGAAAAGCAGCAAAGAGGTAGGAAGAACCCCGCAGGTGTTAATAAAGCAAAGTGAGTCAAGAATTGGCGAGTGGAGTGAGGAGGCAGGACCCCCCCCCCCCCCCAGTTATGTTTTAAAAAAATAATAAACACATTTGATACTAGGTTTTTTATGTAGGTAATCACCCCCCCCCCCCCCCCTCAAAAACAAAAGTGTGGACGAATCTAAAATCCTGGTTGAAAGTGCTTGAAAATTTCCCAGGAAGTGCTTGAAAAGTACTTGATAACTCCTTGAATTTTTTTTACTCCTAAGTGTATGAACCACGGAATAGTTACTATTTATTTAAATCAAATTGGAGTGTAAAGGTTGATATTTTTATTTATTATGAACTATGCAAAAAATACCAGAGCCGGGAATCGAACCTGGGCACCTCCGCTTAATGCATGGATGCTCTACCACTGAGCTACCCTGGCTGACCTGATATATCTGCGTTTGCAGACTCTGTGACTTTCCCAACGAATATTATGCGAGAAGTGCCTAGCTGGTTGTCAGCCAGGGTAGCTCAGTTGTAGAGCATCCGTGCATTAAGTGAAGGTGCCCGGGTTCGATTCCCGGCTCTTGTATTTTTCGCATAGTTGGTAATAAATAAAAATATCAACCTTTACACTCTAATTTGATTTAAATAAATATTCACGGTTGATGAATTCATGGATAAAAAATTCTAAATTGAAATTTCGTGGTCTATGGAGTTGTGCTACGATTGTTATTGTCTCACCTGATATATCTGCGTTTGCAGACTCGGTGACTTTCCCAACGAATATTATGCGAGAAGTGCCTAGCTGGTTGTCAGCCAGGGTAGCTCAGTGGTAGAGCATCCGTGCGTTAAGCGGAGGTATGCGGGTTCGATTTCCGGCTCTGGTATTTTTCGCATAGTTGGTAATAAATAAAAATATCAATCTTTACACTCCAATTTGATTTAAATAAATATTCACGGTTGATGAATTCACGAATAAAAATTTCTAAATAATTACTATTTAGTTTGAAGGATATTTGGTATTCAGCTGAAGTTAGTATTTAGTTGGCCGAATATTCGGTATTTGGCCAAAACTGATATTTGGTGCATCCCTAATATGCACTTTGGTGGGATTTTATAATTACTAACTTATCCAACTGGGAAGCGGGGAGTAAAAAGTGCATAAGTCGTTGCCAAAGGCATAGTTGCCAATCTTTGAGAATCAAAATTAGAGAGATTTTGTATGAGACATTCTTTTTATTGCAAATACATATGAATAAAATAATAAATAAATAAAACATACTAAATTTAAAATACAGCTAGATTATACTAAATTCTAACCATACTGAAACAATATATATACATGCATACATTGATTTGGCAAAATGTTTCTTCCCTGAAAAATCTATTAATTTTTTCCACATGTTTACACATCCTATAGATATGACATGTAAATATTTAATTTAATTGTGGAAAAATAAATAGATTGATTAAGATCAGCAATAAAGTCTAAAAATAATTACATATGTGAGTAATATTCACTTTTATTGCTTTATAGATTTTAGAGTTGCTCACTTTCCAGAGATTGGAAAAGGAGGGGGACAGAAAAATAATTACAGAGTAAGAAATATTAAACTCTTTCAATTCTACTTCTAGAATTTAATAAAACAACTTTTAAATTAATATTACAGTTACATAAAGATTGGGAAATAAAAGACTTCTGCTGAACATTTGATTGCTGATCGTTAGTTGGAGATAAATTTGAAGGTGGGGGGAGGAAATAATTAAATGAGCAAGAAATATTTAATAATACTATTTCTTTACAGGTTCTAGAATCTCATAAAGTATGTTTCAAACGAATATTGACATTTATGTTGTAGATGGTACAAGACTGGAAATTGGGAGCTTTCGTAGAACATTTGATCACCGATCGTTCTATGGAGCTTCTATTTTTAAAATGAACGATATCCGTGACTTTTTTAAAGATTGAAGAAATAAATTCACGGAATTCTGCAAATTAGACAAAAATAAATAAATAATAAAATAAAATAATAATGAAAAAAAATGAGCATAACTGTTTTTTTTTTTTTTTTTCTAGTAAACACAGTGCAGCTTTACAAAATGGGTTTGGAATTATATTGCTTGATTTGGGTTGTTAAAATAACAATAAGTAGTACAACATCTACAAAATTTTAGGAATTTAAGACAACTTATAATTAGGGTCTTTTAGGACATTTTTTAATTTTTTCAGGAATTTCAAAAAAGCCACAAGTAACATGCAATACACCATGTTTCATAAAAATAAAATCATCATAATATTATGAAAAATAAATATTTACTAATGAAATTGAGATAGAACTTTCAATATGAAATTCAGTGTACATATTTTTTCACAAGATACCAGATAAGATTTTTTTTACCTTTTAGTTATACAAACACATAGCAAGATAAAATATTTTAATGCACATTAAAAAAAAGAGGAGGCTAAGGCTGGCTTTTTTAACGTTATCATAAAAAGTATTTCTATGACAATCTTCTTTAATCTGGATATTAATGAATCATTTTATTTATGTAAGTGACTAAATAAATGTAAATAAATAAGTAAGCCAACCAAAATACAGGATTAAAATATGGTATATTTATGTTTAATGGAAAATACCGTTTCAACTAATATATGTGATAATTACAGGGCCGCCGCTAGGCATTAAGCAACTCAGGCAATGCCTGAGGGCGGCAGTTGTCTAAGGGCGGCACTCGAATCATCAAAACGAAGTACGAAAAATGAAAAAAATAAGCAAGATTGAAAAAAAAAAAAAACATACATATATATATATATATTTTTTAAAACTATATACATTGGTAAAAAAGACACCCTCCCCCCCCCCCCCTCCTCACAAAATAATCTAAATTGGTTGAGAAAACTGCTGCTAGTAAAATTCGCCGATAAATTAAACAAGATGTGTGAAAAGGATAGTATGAGAAATGTGAAAGCACACACAAAGCCTTCCGCTTGGAATAAGAAACTATCTTTGCATGGGTCCGATGTCCGATTCCGGCTAGCCTACTATAGACAGATACATTCTGAGAAAGCTTTAAATGGGAGACTACAGATGAGTACGCTAGGACCGAGTCCTCTCGGTATGCAACTAAAAAGCTATTACTGACCAGATATTCTTAATTTAAACAGAAATAAGGGATATATGTAGTGTATGGAGTTCTACATTGGTGGTCTTAAGAAAAAGAAAAATTTATTTAGAATCCATGAGTGTGAAATAAAAATACAACACTGAATTTGAGATACAACATTTTAAAGAAATCATTAAGTTTAAACTAAACGCTTTTTACTTTCCTAACATACTATGTAAGGAAAGTATTGTAATCATGTCAAAAATCTGACTATGAAATTTTGGTGTTTATACACATTTTAAGGTCCCTTGAGTTCATTTTTACTATTTTTACGATGATGTGTGTGTGTGAGTGAACACGATAACGCCTAAACGCTTTGTAAATCACCATAGCACGAACCCTATTGATTTTAGTGAATCTAGGACTTATATATTTTTTTTTTTTTTTACAGAGACACAAATAAAAGAATTCTTTATCACTATGGGCCTAAATCTTTTAAAACGCCTTATTCGTCTAAGCTGAGCATTTATACACATGTTATAAGTCATTACGCGTGAACTGTGTAAATTTTTGTGAATCTAGTACTTGAAGATTTTTTATAGGGACACAAGGAAAAATTCCTCATCATTATGGTCTATAGGCATAATTTTTTTATAAGTATGATAGTGTCTACATGCCGTACTCGACTGAGCAGAAAATTTATACTCATACTATACGTCACAGTCATACGAACTGCATAGATTTTGATGAATTTATCACTTATAGATTTTTTACAGGGAAGGAACACAAAGAAATTTCTTTATCGTTATGATCTATGGGCTAAAATGATTGTAAGTACAACAGCGTAAAATTAAACTGTGGAGAAATATATTCATACACCCTATTATAATTTTCACTTTTGTTTATTTAAGAATTTGTCTTACTTTAATTTATTTATACAGCTGTTAATTATTTAATGTTCGGAAAGTCGAGTGGAGTCACTCCAGAGTTTTTTACGCATTGTCTAAAAAATCTAAATTTTAACTAAAATTTTAATCAAAAAAAAAAAAAAAAAAAAAAAAAAAAAATGAATAGTAGGGAATTTCAAGTTAATTTAATTAAAAGCATACTTAAAATTTATACAAATTGGATATTAACCCACCAGCAGCAGAGCGGTTCTGCACTCAAAGCTAGTAGACGTGATGTGCCGAGTTCAATCCCAGGTCGCGCTCGTCGACCTAGCCGTTCAGACTTTTCCGTGGTTTTCTCCTAAACTTGCATAATTACGGGCTAGGACCCCTTAGAAAGACCCCCACGGAGGTCCCTCTCCCTCAAGCCTATGACCCTAGTGCTGTCAATCGGCTGTAATCCCCACAACCTTACCCAAATTAGATTTTAGTTTCAGAGATAAAATGAATTTGAAATTTTCAAATTCATGAAATTTTCTGTTATAATAAATAATTTAAAAATTCACTCTGAAAATTTATCTCTGCGACTTATGCAATTTGAAACAATAAGAGAGGGGTGGGGTACAACAAAGAAGCTACGAGGTAAGGAACAAAAAGAAAGGGGCGATTTTCTGAATCCAACGGATTAAACAGCTCATCGATCGGTTATGATATGAGTTATATTGCTTTAAATTACTAGGGAAGAAGAAGGTGTCATATATAGTCTCTGTATTCAGCGCAGAATCGCTCGGCTGCTGGTGGGCCATTAGATTAAGCTGACCAGAATTTTACAAGTGAAAATGAGGACAAATGAGAATGATGCAATGTACTCAGTTTTGGTTAGAAAAATGAGGAAATGCTTAGGTTAAAAATAAGGACATTTTTGAGAACAAAAATTCAAGCACATTTAGGCTATTATATTAGAACAAGTATACATTTCTATATCGTAAAGAATATTGCTTATTTTAAATTACCTCTGTTAAAATCATAAATTTTAATAAAAGTTCAGTACTCAGTTTTCAGTACTAACATTATGATAATTATTGATTTTACTCCAGGATTTATGTTAATGCACGACATCCATTAATGATAGTGTGCGAAAAAAAAAAAAAAAAAAAAAAAAATAAGGTGTTTTTACCACAGTAGTAATATTTCATATGTACAGAAAATCTAAAATTGAAAACTCATGACATCAAAAAAAAAAAAAAAAAAAAAAAAAAAAAAATTATAAGTTTTGCTTCTAATTTCAAAAAAAAAAAAAAAATTGCAAAAGCAATTGAGATTTAGGGAATAAAAACGCACTATAGAAAATTAATTTAAAAATTTCTAAATCATAAGCACATAAGATAAATAATAAATATATCAATAAATTTGCTGATCATAAGCTGGAGTTACAAGAAACACTCTTATTTAGATCTCATATAATACCTTAAATCCTACCACACAGACATGCCAACCTTTTAATTTTTTCCACAACATTGATTGTACCCGTCCTTTTTCCACACTACTTTTCTTGAGGGGTATTTTTTTTTTCTTGTTTTCTTCTTGTTGAATGTCTACACCTATCACTCACAAAATCAATTTCTTTCATCGTGATTTTACTAGGGATAAACCAGGTATCTAGAAAATATCCCGTATTTGACTGATTTTTCAATTTCCAAATCCAAAATTACGTAGGATATCTGAATCGAAACCACCAGATATCAGGCTCTATATTTAATAACTTTTTTTAATATTACAAATTCATGATCAAATATCCGAAATGCCGAATCCGGCATAATTCCTATCCGGTTCATCTCTAGATTTTACTACATACATTTCCAGCAAATTCGAGATACCGAATTTTGAATTCAGATTATATATTTTCAGACACATTTAAAAGAAAATTCTTTTCAAATAAAGCAAAGCTCAACTGGAGAATTTTTTATTACCTAGTAATTTTTATAATTTTAATTTGAAGAATGTATACTATTTCAGCAATACATATGTTTATATATACAAATGAAATTAGATAATGCTTTTATCTGCATAATAATATTTATTTATTCACAAAATTTCATTCTATTCCCAGGTCTAAAGAACATTTTCAACAATCTAGATACAACACTAAAAGATAAAAAACATTAATATTTTAGAATTGGTGAAAGGAAAATCTAATTTATGAAAATACACAAATTGTTAACAATTCTCAGAAAATGAGGACAAATGTGATTCTCATTAGAAATTTTTAAAACTGAGAAATATCTCTAAAGAATGAGGACAGTCCTCAGAAAATGAGAATGTCTGGTCACCTTTACATTAGATTCAACATTGTATTTTCTATTTGTTTTACGAACCTGTGTAAAGTTTCGTGTGACTGAATTAATTTAAATTATATCCATTTTTTATGCAATTTTTTTGTTTGATTAGTCAACTTAAAATTGCGGATAAAATAAATAAATAAATAAACATGCGAAGGTGGGAGGGAAATGCTGAAATTTTTAGAATAAAACTAAAAGAAGACCGTAAATTTTTTTTAACATTTTGTTTTGTTACGGTCTTATGTACACTTAATTTCTTTAAACCAAAATCTTAGTTACTAAGAAGCAGGGCCCGACTATGCATTTTGAAGACCCGGGGCACTGATGCTATTTGGAGGCCCCCCTTACCCTGCTCTAAAGGACTCGCCAAAAGGACCCAATCTTAAAAAAAAAAAAAAAAAAAAAAAGAAAAATAGTACATTTTTTAAATTTTTCTTCTATTATACCTTCTATTTCTTCATTTTTTTTAGCAACCTATAGCAAAATCATTAGTTTTATGTTCAAAACAAATGGAAAACTGAAGCACATTGATCAGCCAGTGTTTAGGAAATTAGTCACAAAATGTAATAATTGTTTAAGATCTCTCATAAAATATAGAAAAAAAAATTAATCAATTTTTGTTTTTAATAGACATATAATGAAAAAAAAAATGTACTATTACTTTTCAATTTTTGGAAATGAGGCCCCCTGCATTTGGAGGCCCTGGGCCAGTAGTGCCCCGTATGCCCGTGCCATAGTCTGGCTCTGCTAAGAAGGGAAAATGGAGTTACCATTATGAAAACTTTTACTCAAGTTATAAAAATTCGTCAAAGCAAAATTTCAGCGTATGAAGGGGCGGCAAATTGAAGCTTGCCTGAGGGCGGCAGAACACCTAGCGACGGCGCTGGATAATTACAGTGCAATAATTACTAAATATTTTAAAAATTTAATACAGTAAATCTGAACAACTTTGTGCTGTAGAAATAAGAATTTTTAAGTAAATACAATAAAACCGCCGTACTCAGATTAACGTTTTATTTTGTATTTGTAAAGCGATAGTCTACGAAGACGGAGCCATGTTGTCATATTGTTTGTGTTGATAGACTCATGAAAAGAACGATTCATTGAATTGTCAGCTTTGGCTCCTCCTACAGTAATTACGTCTGACCAATTGCTGCTCTGTATATGCTTAATCTTCGTCGCTGAAATTGTTTCATAAATCGCCTCTTCCGAATGGAATGGAACATGATTGAAAAAGAACTGCAGCTCTTTCGCAATGTTGAATCAACTTAACTTGACCACCACCAATGCAGTAGATGTTTTAGTTTTCAACCAACCAACCAACCAGAAATGAAAACAAAGCCTGTTGAAAGATCGGCAGATGATAGAATGGATCACCGGCAATAAAGTTTTTGTTTAAAATTTAACATGGATATTGATACTGATTCTGGAAACTCATCAAATCTTTCATATGACGATGGAGCTGTGGCATTATTAGAAGATAAAACATGGAATATTGCTTATATTCACAGTGAAGAATTTGAAATGCATTTAAATAAGCATCCTCGGTTACATGGTGCAGTGAGTGTAGCTTTAAATATTTAATATAAATTAAATGAACAAAAATAAATCTATCAATTTTCTTCACCCATTGAATACAGTTATTGAAAGTGATGAGTTTGAGAATAATATTAAATGTAATTGATATTTAATTGGTATCGCTCTTATAACATCACTTCAAAAAAAAAAGAGAGAGAGAGAGATTTAATATGCATTTCATTATTAAAAACGTTTGATTTCTTTCATTTAAAATTTAATTTAGCAATTATGTTCAGCTAATGTTTAGACAACTGACTGTCATTTTCGTTGTATAACATTTATAAAAATTTTCTTTTTTAACCCTGGAAGTTAAATAGTTTCGCTTAAAAAATTATTATTAGTATTATAAATAACTTTATTCAGTTACTTTTTATAAAATATCATTTTTACATTGAAAATGTCACAAAATTCTAGACATTATTATTATTTTTAATTTATTATTTATTTATTTTTTTCAAAAGAAATTTATATAAAAATTTATATACTATTTGTATAATTGACCATTAAAAGTACAATTCTTAGTGCATTTTAAATTCATTATAAAATTCATACATTAGTAAATCACTTAATTAAATTGGTTGCTGAATCTTTAAAATTTGTTCATGTTATTACTATGAATAAAATAATAATTTCTATCAATTTTATATTGATTGACAGTATAACTAATGAAGTTTTACTTTTAATAATAACATTGTAAAGTCTTCAGAAGCCAGGACAAGCAAGTTTAACAAATTAACAATTTAATAATAAGAAAAGAAAAAACATAAATTTCAGTTCACTCATTTATCTAGAAATTTAAAATAAAACTGATACTCACATTGTCTATCTCTGAGGCTTGTTAGCCCTACATAATATTTAGAAAAGTCCGACAACAGACTCAGAGAAGTCGCAAAAATCAACCTCTTTCTCAGAGTGCTTAGAAAATCAGCCTCCTCTTTCATCCATCGAATGGTGAACTTCCCAGGATGGGGGCTTCAAATTCTTTGCCCCTTCAAAACATGCACAAATAACAAGTTTCCTTGCCGCCAATCCAAGGTCCTAAAAATTTCATTCGATGAGGCACTCTGTAACAATGAAACTGGACACCACCTTCCTAGTTGATCTCTGGACTTTTGAAGGTGAAAATGGAAAATTTTTCTTCTCTTTGATTGCAAGGATGAAAGGAAATACCGAACGTTTCTATCCTTTATCAAATGCCGGGTGTCGACCACACGCATCTCGAAATTCTGAGAAAAGGAGAATAAGTGACGCACAGAGAAACACAGCTTGTTGCTTTCTCAGAATATCACAATATAAACACACATATTAGTTTATTTTAAAAAGGATTAAATTACATTTTACTTATAAAAATGTATACCTAAATATACTATCCTTTTTTTAAGAACTATGCACTTACAGCTTTAGAGCAAATATATTTCAGATACATTGTATCCATCTTCAGTGCATCATTGTGACACCTTCTTCTGTTCTGGTTTGTTTCTTTCTTCTTGATCCTCCATTCTCTTCACTTTGTACAGTTTTTCCTTAATTAGGTGTTGCCATGCAGATGGTGTGACACTATGCTCACAATCGTTAATGGAAAGACTGATAGTTATTACTAACCCAATTAATCTTAATATTATAAATACCCCAAAAATAGCCCCCTATAACAACCACCATTATGCTCTCAAAAGAGAAGTCATTTAAATAATAACTAACAATCTTTCCATTAACGATCGTGAGCATAGCGTAATACCATCTGCATGGCAACACCTAATTAAGAAAAAACATATGAAATGAAAAGAATGGAGGATCAAGAAGAAAGAAACAAACCAGAACAGAAGGAGGTGTCACAATAATGCACTGAAGATGGATACGATGTATCTGAAATATATTTGCTCTAAAGCTGTAAGTGCATATTTCTTAAAAAAAGGATAGTATATTTAGGTATATATTTTTTAGGGCTGTGCCGATTAATCGGTTCGGTTAATCGATCAATGCTTAGTCCCGATCAATTTTTTTGATCGAGTTAATCGGATCGATTAATTCGATTAAAAATTTTCAAAATCCGATTAAATTTTTCAAACTACGAATTAAAGTAAAAATATTGTTCTGGCTACAAAATGTTTTTTCACATATTTTGCTAACAAACATTTTAAGAAACATCCATCAAATAATGAAAAAGCAAAAATAAAATAAAATAAAATAAATAAAAATAAAACCTCTCAAAAGAAGTTGTTGCTCTTTTGTTGGTAGAGAATGGGAGGGGGGCAGTTATTAAACAAAATGCCGCTTCATGTGCATGCTGGAGCAACACCACCTGTCTGTAGCTTTCTACATAAAGTGTTGACTAGGGTAATAGTATTCTCAGAAACAAGAAGCTTTCAAAAAATAGAAATACTAACGAAAAAAAAAAAAAAAGGATTGAGATTTTTATTATCCCTCTGATGGGAAAATGTCAACAGAGTTTCATAGTATCTTCAAGCGTGTATTGTCTGTTCAGAATTGTTGATAGTAACTATTGAAGTAGAAACAGAAAATAACATTCTGTGTTCTAGTCCAAAGTGACAAAGAAGAACTAAAATATAAGAATTTAAGATTTTTATGATAATGATATGGAATTTTGAGAATTCATTTATAAATAGTGGCAAGCGAGATGGACAAGGCCTGCAAATATAAAACTAAAATATGTGTACATTCATTTAACGTTTCTTTCAAAATGAATAAACTGATTTATTTTTTAAAAAATAATAATAATAAATAAAGTTGAATAATTGAAAATATTTATATAAAATTAACACTTAAAGTCACCAATTATTACTCTGAAAATTGATTTAAATTTCAGTTATGAAACAGATATAATTGATTAGAAAAAAAATTTTGAAAAAAAAAAAAGCCAAACTGATGAATAATATATATATACACAATATGAGAGTTTTATTCATCATTGAAATAAAATTATATAAAGAAAAATTAAAACCGATTAAAAATCCGATTAATCGACCGGTTAATCGATTAATGAACTACGATTAACCCAGTTAAAACTCTTAATCGATTCCCACCCCTAATATTTTTATAAGTAAACACACATATTTATTAAAAACATAAATATCATTAAAAAATAAATACTTATGCAAATTAATAAATGTTTTTTTTTTTTTTTCCTTAGGTAACTGTCACACACAATTTAATAAAAGCATATGACTTACTGAAATATGTAACGGTCATACCACCTGAATTTGCTACAGTTGAAGAGCTTAAATCATTCCACTCTGAAGAATTCATAGAACTTTTAAGAAAAGTCAATAATATCACTGAAGAAGAGATATTGGATGATGAAGAAGAAGAAATGGAAAAATTTGGTATTGGTAAGCATACATTTTTTAACATATTTTAGTTTCATTGTTCAGTTATATTTATTAAAATATTTTTTACAAAATCTAATCCTTTAAATAAGTAGTTAAACAGATATAAAGATTTTTTACTTATATTTTTTCCTGAATTGGTTATAGTAAGTTTAGAATTAGATAATAAAAATCAAATAATGTTAAGCTTCTATCAAATACTTATTTATTGAGTTGCATCAGATATTTATTTGATTGTTAATTGCAAAATAGTTTTGTTTGATGTTAATACAACCAAAACTATCCTGCTCTTTAAAAAATCTGGAGTAACTGTACTCGACTTTCAAAACATTTAGTAATTAATATTATTTAAATTTAAGTAAAAGAAGTCATTAAATAAACAAATAAGAAAATTAATAGGGTGTTTCAGTGTTTTCACAAAATAGTATATTGTTTAGCTCTATTGCATTTCAAGTGATTTGAGACCATAGGTCATAATGATAGAAAGAATTCCGTTACGTTCCTGTAAAAGTCTATAACTGCTAAATTCACCAGTACATATGCAGTTTGTACGATGATGAACTTCAGCATGTTTATAAATTTAAAGCTTAGTTGAATAAGATATTTAGATGGTATCATACCAAGGGTTGGTCCAGTTAAAAATTGGGACCCATTTGCTGCCCCTTCACAAAATTCAAATCTCTAAAATGGACCTCTTCACAAAATTCAAATCCATAAAATGGGTCCCTTCACAAAATTCAGATTCGTAACAACAGCCCTTTCACAAGATTTTTTTTTTTTTTTTAAATGATGATTTTGTAAAAATTTTGCATGTTAACAGTATTATTTTTAATTAGTGTCTATACTTGGTTCAAATCAAATTGATATTAAACATTAGATAGAGTAACTGCTAAAGTGAAAGGTTTCGTGCGATAATTCTTTTTATCGTAAAAAGAAATAAATTTTCACAAAATTATTTTCTTTTTCACAGAAATGGTCCCCAAGAATTAAAACCTGGATCAGCCCTTGCATACTTTAAATAATTTCAGCTGATACACCGTAATGATAAAAAAATTTTCATTTGACACAACAAAAAATTCTTTATCTCTAGATTTACAGTGGTGAATCTAGCACTGGATTTACAGTAGTAGTCTAGTCATCATTGTAAATCTAGTCACTGTACATTTACAATATGACTAGATTTACAGTGGTCAGTCTAGTACTGTAAAAAAAAAAAAAACTATAAGTGACCAAAATATATGCAATTCATGAAACAGTGACCTATAACATGTATATAAATTTTCAGTTCATTCAAATAAGGCATTTAGAGACTATCACACTTTAAATAATTTGAGTCCATAATCAATAATAAAGAATTTTTCTTTGTGTCCCTGTAAAAAATTTGTGCTAAATTCACTAAAACCTATACAGTTCGTGCTACTGTGACCTATAACTTACATACCAGCTTACAGTTCATTCAAACAAAGCATTAAGACATTAGTGTTTTCATTTACACATGTATACATTTACATACATTACCTTAAAAATAGCAAAAATGAACTTAGGGGACCTCAATATGTAAAGATACACCAAAATCTAAAGTCTAATTTTAGTCATGATTGCAATGTTTTCCTTAGATAATACGTTCAGAAAATAAAAATTAAAACTATTAAAAAGCAAGTTAAGACCCGATCCGAGGAAGCATTCTTGCGAATGGATTACGGTTTTAGGAACGCATGCGTAGTAACGAAATGAAAACCGAGAAATGAGATCTATTCATTCATTCATTTGAAATTCGTTTGATTACTGGAGATTTACTTTATCAATATTAGTATTTTCTTCGGCTATTTTTATTATTGTTCATGTTCCTATAATTAAAAAAATAAGATACTCCAGTTTCTGTTTATTAGATAATAATTAACTATTCTTTATTAATATTTCCTGTAATTAATAATATTATTTCATTAAATTTATTAATTTCAGACACATTGTCATATTGTCAAAAATAAATTAATTCAAACAGCAGCGCCATCTTAGATATGATTATTCTAACATTTAATTATCTGATTTCTATTTATTTCGAAATCAATTACTTAACAGTATATAGTATGGTTATTAAAAAATAATTTTGAGAATGGTAAAAGTTGATGCTTTTTTTTTTTTTTTTTTTTTTTGTCTTCAAGTGTACCATATTGTTTTTCTTTCTATTACTAATTTTCTTTCTTACACTAAGCCAATTATTAGTCTTTTTGTAATTTGTCTTGATGTAATTTTATCTAACATAAGTAAAAATTTTAAACTTCAATATAAAAAGAAAAATCTCGTGAATTTTGAAAGAAATTGTATTTTAGAAAATTTTAATTAAGATTTACATTTATTAGAAGATTCAAAGCACTATAGAAATTTAATATTTTGTGTGAAGCCATTTTGTAATTCGTTTGCATGTAAGTGGAGAATGTAAATATTTTAATCAGGGCCCGAAATTTCAACTCAGATTACACTCGCAGAAAAAAAGTTTTACTCGCCACAAAATAGAGTTGTCATAATTTTTTCTTTTTTGCACATTTTGGGTTTTTTTTTTTTTTTTTTTTTTTAACTATTTGAAATGCTTTTACAAATATACTTAAAATTATATATATTAAAAGTGTGTCGTTTATCATTATGTCTTATAATCATCTGTAATTAAAAATCATTATAAACATAGGCGGTATTTTTAAAAGTGCTCGGGTTCATTTTCATGCGCCAATATCGCATATGCAAACTTTCACATTTCTCTTCTGCCAGATAGTGGGCAAAAGGCAAAGAGGTTCTCTGCTCGTCTATTCTCCCTCTACTTGGAGAAATCACAGTGGGAGAAACGAAACTGCCGAAGAGATTAAAACTTTTAAGCATGCACTAAGCATTTTTCCTTTCCAGCTAAATATTAGGTTATAAGATGCCATATTTAAATCTATAAAAAGAATGTTTTCTGTCACCACATCGTGTAAGAATTCTATCTATAACTAGACCAAATTTTTACTTGCCACAGTAAAAATTCCACTCGCCAATGGCGAGCTGGCGAGTGGAAATTTCGCGCCCTGTTTTAATGCATTTAAAAGTAATAAGAAATAATAAAATTCTGAATTTATCAATTAGTTAAAAATTAAATAAATAAATTGGGGTGCTTCATATGTTCTAAAGGTTACTCACGAAATGTCACGTCACAAGTCAATGAGTAACATTTCTGTGATAAAAATAAAAATTTCGAGGAAAAAATTTAATTTTGTCAAACTAATATAATTTTTTTATGGTTCATTGTTGATTTTCGCATTTTTGCATTCTTCTGTAGGTATTCATTACAAGAAAGTACTTGTAAAAATTTTTATCTTCTGGTTTTCAATGAATTTAAACGTTTCGAGAAGTCTAAAGAACGTTTTGACCATTTTTAGGAATTATCCATCTGCTTGAGTGTGAAAAAAAAATTTCCAACGAATTTAGCGCGAAAAATAATGCACAGAATTTCCTAAAAAGTTTTACATACTTGCACCTTGATATAAATTAGCACTTATTCACATTTTGTACACATCAGTATACAAATGGCACTGTCGTCCCGCTTTAGAACATAAGGATATAATAAATATTTTCCAGCATATGATAAATTTTTCTGTAAATGTACGAAATAACAGTTATTAATATTGTGAAACTAAAAAACAATTTTCTGTAATAGTAATAGTCACCTAGGATAAAATTCTTGAATGTTTGAGAAGATGACTCGAGAAGGATTTATTTAACAAAGCAGTATAAAGAGTACTTTTATGTATGTATATATATATATATCATAAAATGGTTCAACCTTTTTTTTTAAGTTTTCTACTTCTTGCGATTGAATTTAAGTTGCGCCAAAATTTGGAGCTACCATACATCCACTTATAAGGGAAGTATGAATCAGTAAAATTCCTATTGAAATTAAACTAAGATTAAATTAAAGAGTGTGGTCGAAAACATAGATAAAGTGCAAATTTTGTGCAACAACTGACCCATAGGCCAAGATAAAACCTTAGAAAATTTAATCCCTTTTATCAAAATGCTCGAAACTTAATTAGTGGACAAAAAAGTGTGGTACAGTGCCAGATTGTTTCATTTGAGACAAGAAGGTTTTCAGTTCAATCCTTGTCTCGGTCGATTTTTTTTTTTTTTTACTCCTTATGTGTAGGGAATCCCTACAGTTGTAACGCTACATTAAATCGATATATCCTTATATCGGTATTTAAGATGAACAATATATCGATTTAAGAAATGTCAGCATCGCCCAGCACTACTTATTAGAGACTTAAACACAGTCTAATTGTAAAATCTATGTAATGCAGAGGCTTCCAAAGTTTTTATAATGATTCTATGTTATCTTAAATTAAAATTATGCTAGAGAAGTTTGCATAATATTACTTTTACTGTTTATGTTCTATATTTTAATATGTTTATGATTAACCTTGACTTTTTAATAAGAAGAGATGTTCTGAAAAATTACAATAGTAATGTTTTTCAAAATTTAAAGTTTATAATAAAATTTATTTCTGATTGAAAATATTTTTTTTTTTTAAATTTATTTCAGGTTATGATTGTCCATTAATTCCTCAAATATTTGATGCGGCATCTGTAATTGGAGGAGCCACATTGACTGCTGCAAAGGCACTGCTCAGTGGCAATTATCAAATAGCTGTGAATTGGGGAGGAGGATGGCACCATGCTAAAAAGTATGCATTTTAATTGTCTTTATTTATAATGTGCAGATAGCTGTATGAACAAGTCTCTTTTTTCTTCCATATTTATTTAAGAAAACACACCATAGATGCTTATAAAAAACCTTGTTAGCTTACTACAAATTTTTATTACAGAATTCTCATGACCGGAGCTTAGCAAACACGGTTGCCAATGACAACCTATATTTTCGAATTGACAGTTAGTTTTTTACAATCTCATTTTCATTTTTTAATACCGAATGGTGAAACAATGCACCAAAATTGCAATTTCTGATTCAAACAATTTATATTTTATGGATGATGTATGCATTATTATTATTGCATTATGGAATAATTTCATTTAATCATGAAATTAATAATGTAGCTATTTAAATAATTTATTCAAAATAAAATCAAGATTATTCAAAATTTATATTTTGTAATTCAAATTTGATAAATATATTCATCATGCAACAATATATGCTTCATGAATAAATCCATTTTATTACTAAGATATAAATATTTTTAAAAAATTTATAAATTCATTGTAAGTGATTTCAGGAGGGCTTAATTTCTAACAGAAACTAGTATGTTGTGGCCACCACAAGACTTTCTTCTATATTTTCCTATACAAATTCACTCAGTAACAATATTTCAAAAAATACATTTTTTTTCTAAGTTTTTTTTTCGTTAAAAGTAAAAAAAAATCGTTATCTTTGTTTTAAATTCTCACAGATTTATAGTTCAACCATTCGTTTTAAAGGTATTGACAAGACCTTTCGAAAGATACCCATCTTGAAAATTTACCACCCCCGGGGGTGTATACCCCCCCCCCGGGGGGGGAACCGATGCCCCCCCATTCACAAAATTTTTTTCCTAGTTAACTACTACTATTATCAATAATTCATATTAATTTCACAATCACAAGTTTAAAATAACTCTCATTATGCACATTTATACGAAATTTTGTCCCATACTGCCATGTTAAAAGTTTGCAAAAAGTGCGGCCACCTGTTGAGCGATTGATCCCTAAATCTAATCAGTACCAGTCTATGTCAGGATGCAACTAAATACCAAGTTTGGTTAAATTTCATTCATTGGTTTGTAAGATACAGTGTCCACAAAAATCGTGATACACACAGACAGACATTTTCTAAAAACTATCAATTAGTGTTCAGGACATCCCAAAACGTGTAAATCCATCAAAAAACGGAGGTCGAAAATTTTCATGAATCCAATACTTTCTCTATATTACATATAGAAGAAAGTAAAAATCTGGTGTGAAACAACCACACGACTTCCATTACACACTATTACACATATTATATACATGTTTTGGAGATAATGTGATCAGAAGGTATAAAAGTGACCTAAAGAAGTAGAAACCTAACATTTTTGTGGTAAGATAAACTTTATACACATGTAAAGACATATAAAATGAAGCTTACATATAGCGAGGTAAAAAAAAAAAAAAAAAAAAATTGTAGAGTTATTTTTTGAAACACCAACAGGGTTCCCACGGTCCTTGAAAGTCCTTAAGAAGTACTTGAATTTCATTTTCTTTTTCAAGGGCCCTTGAAAGTACTTGAATTTCATGCAAAGTCCTTGAAAATCCTTGAATTTTCCACTCCAACGGACAGGCTTAGCGCAAACTCTGTCAAGGCTAAACTATCTCCATCTCCACATGTGCAAGCCATTGTCTAATATAATGATTTTGTCATAAAATTCGTGTGCATGTGGAGAATCTCCACATGCACACGCTGACGCCATTGTCTAATACACGGCCCTACTAAATCACTCCCCGGTGCCAACGCCGTAGGGGCTGTAACAATTGACGATTTCTCCGGAATCCAATGCATTGGAAGTTAGTGTAGTCTCGCAGTGCTGCAACAGCAGAACTAACTTAGTTTTGTATGTGAAGTTGCATTAGTTTTTTCCGTTTACAGAGCATTTAAATTGATTTAATTAAATTTAAAATAATCTTCAGATACGCAAAAATGTATGAATCATAAAAATAATTGTGGCAATAATTTTAAACCAATTCATTGAAAAAATAATAAATGATATTAGTCATTTTTTTCTAAATAAAATGTACTCTTCTTCAAATTTTTGTTTTGCATGAAGGAAATGAAATAAGGATTAGAAAGAAAAAAAAAAGAAAAGAAAACAACCCTTTAAAAATTATTTTAAAGAAAAAAAAAATTAAGAGGAGACAGATCCCTACCCCTTCTTGATGAATAATAAGGTACACAACAGTACACCATTTTACAAGATACAATGCTTATTTTTACATTTGTTTACAATTGGAATCAATGGCACAAACTGATGTTCAGGGTCGGAAGCGAGCGCCATCTACTTTATTCTGCGGCGTGCTTTGATCTTTGCAGTTTTGTTACGGCGCTTTCACGACGTTGGCGCCGATGAGTGATCTAGTAGGACCGTGTCTAATATAATGATTTTGTCATACAATTCTTACTTCATTGTCTTGCTTTTGCATATAGTTTCAACTTATTTGTCTTTTTTGCCAAACTCATACCTGTTTGATGGATTGGTCATTAATTTTGAGCAGACCAAGACTCAAACCTAAAAATTTTCGAATAATCATAATGATCCCAATTTCAAATCCTGAACTAATCATTTTTTGACTCTTCTAAAAGTTAATTTGCTTAATCCATCAAAAATGTATTATGAAAACCGTCAAAGTTATTCTAATTATTAAAAAAAAAAATGCTAATGAAAGTAACTGAAGTTTTGTGTACATGCCTAGCTTTCTGCGATTTTCCCCTATAGTCCATGAAAAGTCCTTGAATTTTTTTCTTTTTTAAGAGTGGGAACCCTGACCAATTTTTGAGATCTACCTAAACTTCTGACCTACCTAAACAGGGTAGCTGTTAATTTTCCTCTAATAACTACATGATACATGTGAAAGAAATGGATTTATATAAATATTTTCAAGAAAATCGTTAGAGCTGTTTTTGAGGTATCAACTTTTACCAAAACTCAATTATTGACAGGAAAACAATAATTACATACAAATGCATATTTAAAAATGAGTTAATATCATGAGTTTGAAAAAAATTCATACAGCCGTTTTTAAAGGAACGCCCTTAGGAGATCTGAAATTGAGCTATTTATACAGGACGCCTATCAATTTTCCTGAACTAACCAACTATATCATTCAAAAGGACATCTAATAGAGTGTTTTTATAGCAAATTTGAAGAAAATCGTTAGAGCAGTTTTTGAAATACAGACTTATGGTCCCACTTCCGGTTTTTCAATTTTCACCAAAATTTGGAACATTCATCTGTACACCAGACTTGTTTTAATTCTAAAGTTTCGTAGTTCTATCTTTATTAGTTTCCGAGATATAATAGCCAGAAGTTTCTCCACATACACACTGACCAATTGCCAAAAACCACTTTTTTGAATTCAGGGGACCTTAAAAAGTGTAAATCAGGTGAAATCTCGATATCGAATTTTCAGACCGAATACAATACTTCCATTACCTACGGTAGTAGGGTAATGGAAGTAAAAAAGTATGGGAATGCTCATCTTCAGAACTTACGTTTGTATGTGTCTCTCATGTCTATTGAAGATATTTCAGAAACTGTACTATATATATACAGTTTTCAAAGTCATAAACAAATATTACAAAAAGCATTTCCTGATTTTTCGTTTGATATTTTCAGTAAAATTAATTGTTTTCTTAGGAAACAAGTTGCTATTTTCTTTTCTGCTTTTGATATTTTATTAAATCACGGTTTCAATTTCTTATTCAGTAAAAGAAAACGCATAAACTGAATTCATTTGTGGTTTTAATAATTTCTAGCCACTGTGTGAAGCATGACAGTAATAAACCACTAGTATTTTGCTGGTAAAGTTACATAGAAAAAAAAAAAAAAAAAACTTGTGTCCCAAGTTACAATACAAATGTAAATGTCATAATAAAAAAAGAAAAAAAAAAAGTAGAGGACTTTGATTTTTTCTGAAGTGATACATTGGTGAGTTTGTTCCAGTAGTATTCGCTATTAATGAGTTCCTATGTGTTTCATCTAATATGTAAAAATTCACTACAGTAAAAGAAATATGGATCTGCTCTCCTGTGCATTTTAATGCAAATTAAACCCTGTATTAATTACTCTTTGTAAAACTATTATTATAATTATTTTTATTTTATTTATTTATTTTTTATTTTTTTCAGATATAAGTAAGTATATTAATTGCATTAAAAACCTTAATTTATATTAATTTTGACTGAAAATTTAGACAGTTCATAAAAAATAAGGATTTTTATTGAAGAAAAAATTTTACATTATATTTATGTGGGAAATTATAGGTTAAAGGTAAATAAAAATAATAAGTCAGAAGGTCATCTGATAATTTATTAGGTAATAACTTTTAAGGTAGTTAATATTATGCTATTTATTATTATTACCATATTAGTCATAACTCTTTCTCAACAACTTACGTATTGAAAAATTCATACACTTTTGAAAATTATCACTTTGAAAATTTTATACACATTGATAAAGTGCTAATATAGGTTGTTATAATTTTTTTTTTTTTTTTCTTAACTACTACTTTTTTATATTTTTACTGACAAGTTGTTATTAAAAAAAAGTGCCCATGACGTCACATTTGACTGCATAGTGTTTCTTTACTACTCAAAACTACATGAACTATAAATTTATTTTACTAATTTTATTTATAGATCCTCCTGGGTAATTTTTTTAATTTTGGTGTTGAAATTCACCGAACGTTTTTTGCCAAGAAGTTTCATTTAGCAACAGCCACTTTAATCTAAGTAGCACATCAAAAATATTACAAAAAGAAAAGAAACAACATTAAACCGAAATAGTAGTCACATAAATGATCTATTTTTATGTGAGTAGAAAAATTTACAGAAAAAATGCAGTTTTAAAAATAGAAAATTTATTTCAGCAAGCACTATTTTAAATCTAAAAACTATTAAAAATATAAACAGGATATGAAAAATTTTTACAAATTAAGGAAAAAAAGTCCAATAAAAATATTAGCAAAGTAGGATTCCCCTTTTTATATAAGAAATTAAAAAAAAAAAAAAAAAAAAAAATTCATCGCTAATATGGCGACAAAAATTCAAAAGCCGCCAAGGATGAGATTTAATCAACGAGATAGCCGGTGTAACCCGATAATGTTTACTTATTTATTTTTTTACATTAATTTATCATTCGAATAAATAAGCTACTGTGTGTGACTTGTTGCACTTGCTTGCTGTCGGGCAGAAATATTTCATTAATTCAAATTATTATTTAAATAAGTAAATAAAAATAAAAATATGTTTAATGGAAAATATATATAACCATAAAAACATTAGTCGTCTAAAATACAGAAGAAATAGTGCTCATAGCATATTGTTTCAAGGGATTAAGTCTTTTCCCTGTTGCAATGGAAGTAGTTTTACAGGCAAAGTGAAAATAAAAGGGCAGTTCATTCACTTTCAGTGGGGTCAGCTTTGGTGACAAACTTGGCGAGTGGGTAAACAAATTTGGTGAAAAATAGTATTTTAGAGTTCCCGAAGTTTCGAGGCTCTCTGATACATGGGAATATAGATCTCGAGCTTTCCATGGGATTCTCGGTGTAATCATCACCAAGTCCCATCGCCAAAAGTTATAAATAGAAGTGAGTTGATTTCTGCAAGAGAATATGCAGTCACTGTGATTCAGAGTTATTCAGAGACCTAGTCTAAGCGATTGCACTTTAGAAATTGAGCTCTAAGCGACTGAGCATTTTTTGTGAGTAAACGAAGATTTTTGTTCTGGAATATTTTATGTTATTTGCTTTATTCTTGTAGAACAAGTGATTGTTTTTTGGTTTGTTCCAGAACAATCATCGACTAATGACTTTTGCTGTTCGAGTAACAGCTTCAACTGTTTCCAGAATATTCGTTTTAATAAAAGTTTTGTTGTACAGATTCGAGAGGTTCAAAAAATATTTGATATCACCTAGGAGGTCCCATACTAAAGCTGTGATGAAAATAGTCGCCAATTGAAATATATTTATTTAAACATTTCATTATTCAATAAATAATAATAATAATTTAAATATAGTGATTAGTGAAGCGGGCAAAGCCTGCTAGTATATATGTAATATATAATTAAAAATGATAAATCTATACCAAACAACAACAACAAAAAAGTTGTTACTGAAAGGATATAATGTGTAATCAGATTAAGAAGATAAAGTTCAACATTGCTACTCAGAATACAAGCATTTTTTAATTTGGAACAATTCAGTTTTTGACAGCATGCCAATTAGTATAAATAAATACCATGATTTTTCTGTTTATCAAACTCATGAATGATAGATAAAAATTTTGATTTGTCTGTTTTGAAACACACACACACACAAAGGGGGGAATTAGAAATTTTTTCAATAAAGAAGCACATTTTCTCTCTATAATGACCACAGAAATGCATACAAGCTCAATATATATAATTTTTGTGAAGGCTAAAGAAAATTCCTGAGGTATAGTTGTTATCTACTGGTCTTTTTTTAGGAATTACCATGAAAAAATTTCCTATTTGTATATCATTAAACTTTTAAGACTTGGCTAATCAAACTTTCTTATAAAATGCCTCTCTTTTTTTTTTGAATAAGTTATCTTTTACTTTTTTTTTTATCAAAGTTTTTATTTATTGAGTGTGATGATGTACATTTTAGGGATCAAGCTGATGGCTTTTGCTATGTGAATGACATTGTCCTTGGAATTCTTCAGCTTTTAAAAAAATTCAAGCGGGTGCTGTATATTGATTTAGATTTGCACCACGGAGATGGTATTTGATTTTGATTCTTACTTATTATTATTAGTTTTATTTGTGAAGCATGCATTTTTCTTGAGAATGTATTATAATTATTCATTAACATCATGGTCAGCCACTTTTAATCTAGTAAGAGATATAGGTCACTCCGAGATTTATCATTGTTCCATATTTTAATACTGTAGTCATTCAATTAGTTTTAGCCATTTTTCTGATTTAATTACTCTCCGAATATATATATGTAAGGAAAGTATTGTGATCATGTCAAAAATACGACTTTGCGATTTTGGTGTTTCTACAGGTTTTGAGGTCCCCTGCATTCATTTTTGCTATTTTTACGGTCATGTATGTATGTATGTGAATGAACGTGATAGCGTCTAAATGCTTTGTTTGAATGAGCTGAAAGTTAGTATGTATATTTTAGATTATCGTAGCATGAACCCTATTCATTTTGGTGAATCTAGTACTTATAGTTTTTTTACAGGGACACAAAGAAAAATTCTTTATCGTTATGGCCACAATTCTTTAAAATGTGATAGCGTATAAATGCCTCATTCAATTGAGCTGAAAATTTTTACACATGTTATAAGTCACCATCGCATGATCTGTATAGAATCTTGCAATTATAGTTTTTTTACAGGGACACAAAGAAAAACTCCTTATCATTAAGCCCTATGGGCTCAAATTCTTTTAAGTATGATAGCATTTAAATGCCTTATTCGATTGAGCTGAAAATATGTACACATATTATAGGTAACTGTTGCACAAAGGTGAATATAGCACTTACAGTTTTTTTTACAGGGACACAACAAAAAATTCTTTATCATTATTCCCTTTAGGCTCAAATTCTTTAAAGTGTGATAGCGTCTAAATGCCTTATCCGATTGAGCTGAAAATTTATTTAAATGTTATAGATCACCATCACACAGACTGCATGAATTTTGGTAGACTTATAGTTTTTTTACAGGGACACAAAGAAAATTCTTTATCATCTGGCTCAATTCTAAATGTATTCTAAATGTTTCATCCGATTGAGCTGGAAATTTATATACAAGTTATAGGTGATCATCACACAAACTGTATAGATTTTGGTGAGTCTACGACTTATAGATTTTTACAGGGACACAACTAAAATTTCTTTATCATTGTGATGTATGGCCTCAAATTATTTGAAGGGCAATAGGACTAAATTAAACAACATACTACATAGAGAAAATTACTTAAACACCCTATTATAATTTTCTTTTTTGTTTATTTAACGACTTCTTGTACTTTAATTTATTTATGCAACCTTTAATTACTTAATCTTCGGAAAATTGAGTGGAGTCGTTCCAGATTTTTTTTTCTATTGTTACTGAGATCATTTTCTTGGGTATTTGACATCCTGAGAATAACCATGTAAGATATTTTAACTATTTCATAAACTGTCCTGTAAAAATAATATATATCTTCTTTCTTTTTTGTTTAATATAGGGTCATGCTATTATTCATTCTATTATTTTGACTCATAATAATTTTTACTTGTTTACAAAGATTTTTATTTATTACTTTCATATAACTAGATTCTTGTAAATACATTTTACTGCTAACACTTCTATGTTGTACAAATCAAAGACAAATGTGGGAATCTTTGTTTTTGTGTGTAAGACTTACATAAACTAAAAGTAACAATGAGATCTTTTCATGTTCTTAGTTTTAATGGACGTTTTTTCATTATTACTTTCTTCTATACACATAGACGAAAATTTTGGGTTTGTAAAAATTTTCAAACTTCCAGTTTTCAGTAGATCTGCACATTTTGAGATGTTGTAAACGTAATTTGCTCATTTTTAGAAAATGTCTGCCTGTGTGTTAGCAAAATTTTGTAGATGGTATATCTTCTGAACCAATGGACGTAATTTAACCAAACTTGATATTTAGTTATGCCTTGATTTAAATCTATGTTGATTAGTTTTTGGGATAGATATATACTGCTATGCTGTAATTTCCTCCAAGAAGTGGAAGGCTGTATCTCAGCCTCTATAGTGTTTATGAAACCTAAAACTTAATATGTATGAGCACCATGATTTGTCTTAGGTTTTGGTAAGTGACCAGGCTGCCAGACCACCATGAGCACTATGATGAATAAAATATGAAAAAAATATTTTAATTAAAGACTTTTTCTATTAGCTTGATTCGCACCTCGCACTAAAAAGCATAAAAAGATTAAAATGAAGTTTTTCCACCTAAATTTCATACTTTAGTTAATTTTAAAAAATCTCATTTTCATGTCTAAAAACTATTTGCACCCCAGGATTCAGAAAAATCGCCCCTTTCATTTGGTACCAAATTTGTAACGATAGAATTGATATTTTTAATTTATTTTCCCCTTTTTCCGTTTTTAACCCAGATTCGGCAGAAAGTTTATGACAGAGAATGTAAGCTAAATAAAAAAAATAAAAACATTTTTTAATTAAAGACTTTTTCTATTAACTTGATTCACACTAAAAAGTATGAAAAGCTTAAAATGGAGTATTGCCACTTAAATTTCATACTTTAGTTAATTTAAAAAAAATCTAATTGTCGTATGGAAAAACTGTTTACAGCCCTGGATTCCGAAAAATCATCCCTTTCATTTGGTACCAAATTTGTAACGAGCCACATACTTTTTAAAATGACTGAAAGGAATTAAAATGAAGTGTTGACACCTAAATTTCATACTTTAGTTAATTTAAAAAAATCTAATTATCGTGTCAAAAAACTGTTTGCATCCCTGGATTCAGAAAAATCGCTCTTTTCATTTGGTACCGAATTTGTCACGATAGGACTGATATTTCAAATTTATTTTCCCCTCTGGTTTCGGCAGAAGGTTTATGACAGAGAAAGTAAGCGGGGAAAAAAAAAAAAAAAGTCTTTAAAAAACCATGTCAATCCAATTTGGATGCTTATAGGTTGACAAATAACTCTTGCAATTTAACCTTATTTATAGGCAGGCAGGATATCAACTTCTATGATATATAAATGCACTAAACTTGGCATAAGAGATAGATATTATGATAAAATTGTGCTTATGCAATTTGGGTATATATTAGACCATCGGTAGTTTTCTGATTATTCATTTTCTTCAGTTTTATAGATGGCTATATTTCAATGTCTATTGATTAAAATTGTACCAAACTGTATAAGTGATGGTGTTATGCACATGGTTCATACTAAGGGAAATTTAGATAGCAGAAGTTTTATATAGTATATTTATACATATATATATATATTTTAAATAGATATCAAAGTTGAGTCTAGTTCAAGTGGAAAATTAAGTAGTGAAAAAAATAATGGTGCAAAAAATTTCCCTTTGTAAAAACCATGGTTATATATAATAATACAGAAGAAAGATTTGCTATGGCCACAGCATACTACTTTGTTAGTATCATTGCTAATCAAATATCTTAGCATTAGTACATTAAGTATCACAGCCTCAGTAAGTATCACATAGAATATTTTTTTTATTTTTTGGAATTCTTTCTTCCGAAAACTATTTATTACTATGTTGCTTGAATTCTCAAACTCTGATTATAATCCCACAGATCAGATTCAAATTTCAGAATTTTGATCATGTTATAAAAAAACATCATTTTTCATTGTAGTTAAAAATCATTAAAAAATATTCATCTAAATTTACTGTAGCTATTAATTATGAAATAAATTTTTGCATTCTATATTCTAGATGAATCTTATTTTTAATTAAACTTTCAATTTATTAAATATCTGTATTAATGGTTAATTTTTCAACATTTTAAAATTGTAATATATTTGTTGTGCTTCAGCATCGTGATGCAGATAATTAGTGATGTTTCACAAAAAGTATTGTTTCCTCATTATATCTCTTTTCTTATTTAAAGGAGTTGAAGAAGCTTTTGCTCATACATCCAGGGTTTTATGTTTCTCTGTACACAAGTATGAAATAGGATTTTATCCAGGTAAAATCAGCAAATCTTATTACTCACTATATTGATACTCAAATGGTCAAAATGGTCTACTTAAGCATAATTTTTAAATTATTTATTATTATCATAATACAATCAAACCTCACTATAGTGAATTCTCAGTTATAATGAAGTTTTTAAGTGATCCCGATTGAACATCTATTTAACTAATGTTATTTCAAATGAGAAAGTTTGCTTATAGTGAACTTAAATGTTTCTTCTGCAATTTTTTTTCTTTTAAAAGTAATTGTATATATCAAAACCCCGAAATAAGCTCTGCATTAAATTCCACACTTTTACCCTCCCTTTCTAATGTTTCTTAGAACCAGCTCCTGGTCCACTACTAGATAAAAAACATTCCTTTTTCTTCACCCTCTGTGCTGTTTCTAGGAATATACTACAAGATTTCATTATTTTCAAACCAACCCTTGAATGCTAGTGGAATAGCCCTAGAGGCATTTGATGTTCCTCATTTTTTCTTTTCTGTCTATGTCTTCATATCTATTTGACTGCTTTGGACTAAACAGACATGTTACCGTCTTAGGAGAATTATTAAACAATCAGAAAAAATGTCGATTTCCATAACAAAGAAAACATTTTCAATCATTGATAAAATAGGTTTAATCCGATTTATTGAATATGGAGTCATTCAATCAGAAATATGTAAGGAATTTTCATTATCAAAATTATTTAACCCTCTAAGCGTGTGAGGGGTTCATTTGAGGTGAAAAATTCCAATGCTGTTTTCACTGTAAGTTCTTGATTATATACTAAAACAATGCAAAGATGAACCTCATGACTATTATATGACCTTTCATACTTAAAGAAATAAGCTTAAAACCTATAATTATGCACATTTTAAATCTCTCTTTTTTTTTGGGGGGGGGGGGGGACAAACAATGATAAAAACACATTCACGATCATTATAGGGTCATGCAAAATAACAAATTATTTCATTGGTGTGTGAAAATAAGCACTTATTATTTAAAATTCTTCTCTTTTATTTTTAGATTGTCTATTTAATTGATTAATAATTTATTAGTGAATTGTATATTATCCCAGTGAGTGTTTTTAAAAAAAAGAACTATTCGATCATAATTTAAGATATAATTGATGCTTTAGTAAGTGTAGGTATAGTGAATCTTCAGTCATAGTAAGTTTTTTATTGGGTCCACTGTAGCAGTGTTCAACTATACTACAAAACTTAAAGTTATACTCTCATAACTGAAAAGATTATAACTTAAAAGTTTAAAAAATGTCTTAAAAGGTTAAATTTAGTGCAGTAGATGCTTTTAAAAGATCCTGTCATGAACGAGACAGTTGGCCCCTGTTCAAGGTAAATACAGTATATGGCATTTATGTAACCTATAACCTCTTCGCTATGTGGATCTCTGTTCCTTGCTTTATAAAATCTAAACTATTTAATATTTTTACATTTGGATTAGACTAATAAAAAGCTGAATAAATTGGCTTTAAAATAATATCAGTATATAATAGCAGCATAAACCAAGTTAATTTCTTGAAATATAATGTTATTTTGTCTAGTTTTGTAAAGTGGCTTCAACAGAGCGTGGTCGAAAAAAGTATGTAATTTTCATAATTATTTAAAGAACTTAAACACTTGCCAGAATAAAAAGAAAACTAATATTGATTGATTGATTTAAGGGCATGAAATTTTAAATTGTGTTACAGTTAGGAAGATTTATGTAACTTAATAATTTAGAGTTTAGTTGTTTAAAGCCATACACTTGTATCGTACATTACTAACCCCCTAAATCATAAATGTAAGAAAATGATACTTTTTTGTAATATACAGTGTGAAGGTATATGTCTAAAAGCCTTCAATTGTAACTTGTAGTGTTATTATAGCTAGAGGATAAACAATATAGAGTGCTATGTAAAATTAAGGGAATGTATTGATGGAAGAGCTTTATTTATCCTTATTTTATCAAATCCAGGAAAACTGCTTAGAAATGATAAATATTTTCTCATACTCATATGATAGACAAAGTATTGTTAGAAATCCAATTTTCGACACTGATTCTTTGCCATAATTACGTGTTTTGAGATCCCTTGAATAAGACAATCAAATTTTATTTATGAGTCAATACAATAGATATGAATTAGTATTTCTGTTAGATAAAATCGAATTTCAATGTGCTCAATTATTCTGATATAACATTTAAACATTTATATTTAACGTACACAAACATCAAACCGTCTCGATTATATATATTAAAAACAAAAACTATTTTATTTATGAGACAGAACTTAAGTTTAAATACATTTAAAAAACAAAATATACATACAAAAATAATTAAAATCTAGACGTTTCGAAACCCGTCCGGGTTTCCTCATCAGTATCAATTACAACATAATATGCAAGCATTACATGAACACCCAAGGAATTTTAAAGAAGTACCAAATATTGAGGAGGCAGTGTGCATGCTTCATTGATAGTGATGAGTAATTGATACTGATGAGGAAATCCAGACAGGTTTCGAAACGTCTAGATTTTAATTAGTTTTATATGTATATTTTGTTTTTTAAATGTATTTTAACTTAAATTCTGTCTCATAAATAAAATAGTTTTTGTTTTTAATTTAAACATTTAAAGAAAACACATGCATATGTATACACACAAACAAATAAATAAAATTTATAAATGATCTCAATTATAAATAAATACACTAAAAAAAAAAAGTATGATTCTTGTATTTATTATCCTACAATTTCTGGGTTAGGCTAAAGAATGCCAGGAAAGTATATCAAAATTTAAAACAAACACTATTACATCAATGTTTAACAAAATTAAAAATAATCATTGATGAACATTCATTTCTGCACTTTAACTAAATTTTCTTTTATATTTAAAAAAAAAAAAGTATGTTTATATTTTATTGTTTTGTATTGTTCGAGTATGCTTGAATTATTTACCTTCATATGATTGATTAGCTTTATTAATATTGAAGAAATAGTTTATTCTGAAATTTATTAGAAATCATCTTTACATAAAAATGTATGAGTTAAAATTTGTGATACATGAATTTATGATATATGAATTTATTATTTCATAAACATTACGTAAATAAACATGAAAATGTTTATTTATGTAATAATAATAACTCACTTTGTATCTCCAACAGAAAAATGTTAACAAACACAATGACTTATAATCCACACAACCTTTGTGGATTAGAGTGAGCATACTTTATTTTAAAATAATCTGAAAAACTCAGGGTTTTTTTTCTTTTACTTTTGAGCATGAATATTGGTATATGATATGGGTAATATTGACTTACGAATTTTAAGTTTAGCAACTTATTATTTCTAATTTTTTTAATTACAGGTTTACACTGAAACACCTCACTTTTTTTTATTTATTTATTTTTCTTTTTTTTTTTTCAAAAAAAAAAAAAAAAAAATCCAATTTTGTATTTAATAAATATTAGAATATTTAGCTTTATGAATACTAAAAATTTATTAAAGGAGCTCATTTTTTTTTTTTTTTTTTTTTTTTTTTAATAGGAACTGGACATTTAGAAGACATTGGCTTTGGAAAAGGAAAATATTACACTATTAATGTACCTTTATTTGATGGTATAGAAGATGCTCAATATATAGAATTAGTTGTTCCGTAAGTGCTATCATTTTTAGCCACTATATTAATATGTATTTAATATCCAGTTCTTATAATATATCCTTTTGTTTGTTTGTTTTTTTACATACTCTGTAGGGATACTTTTTTTTTTAATTTCTTTTTGTGTGTGTGTGTATTAGTTTATTTGCCTCTTGTTATCTCTATCATTTTTAGATTACTTTTTTAAATTTTTACTTTTACATCCTTATACAAAGTATAAGGAAATATTGTAATACTTATTTGTGAACCGAATTTTATATCTCACATAGCTCAAAAATAAATAGAAAAGGTGTCAATTGATGTATCTTCATAGTATCCTAAACCAGGGGTTGGCTAGTAATTTTAGGTGTGGTTCGAATAGCTTTAAAATTTTTTATCAAGGTTCAGAAAAAAAAAAAAATCTTGCTATTTTTTAAAATGAATTTTCACTCACGGAATAATATGAAACACAATAGATAGGCATATTGATATTTAAAAATCAATGGGAGAAATTACATTTGCACTCTTGAGCCAGTTTTTTAAAGATAGTTTCTCACTGGAAGCAGCTAAGGCGAAGAGTGTCTTCAAGGTGGCTAGGTAAATTGCTAATCCTTTGCAATTTCCATATTTTTCTGGGACATATTTACTCTAAAATTCTTCAGCAGATGCAGTTTTGTTTCCTGGTAAACGTATTTTTTGCAAGGAAATGTCTTCCTGGAAGTCTGTTATCTCCATTTGGGGTCAAGGATTTGGAAAGCTGAACAATTTCGCAGCCATATCAGTTTTTTGAGAAACTTCAAAAAGCAATTTTAAGAATGGCAACAACTTCTGTGTTGCTGCAAAATTTTGAATCTTGCTGCAAATTCCTTCTTCAGATCTGACATACAATTTGAAAATACTGCAATATCTATTTCATAATTATTTTTATATTAAAAAAAATGTTGTAAAATGAATAAATTCTTGACTTTCAATGTCTTTTTCAAAGATATTCAGCTTGTGCCAGAAAGAAGACGCACTTTGTATCAGATCACATATAATTTCCCATTTCCTTGTAGCTTGGTATTTAGCACATTTAAATGTTTCAGAATGTCTTTCAGGAAAGTCATAAGATGTAGCTAGCATATTGTGTTCGTTTGCAAGGAACTCTAAATGGTTTCTTGATTCTTGTATACTCAAATTTTATAAGAAGAAAGTTACTTTTCATGTACCAAAAACATTCAATCATTTGACTTTTACTTAGCCAATGAACATTGTTGTTTTACAGCAAATGAGAATGCACTGAATCACACTCAGATAGAAGCTTTTTCAAATGTCTGTGCTGAAGAGTGGAATGAGATCAAATAAAATTAATCAACTTGTTGAAGCTGTCCATTAAATCTTTCTGAATGACACTAAGTTTTCCACTAAGGACTAACTGGTAAATTATGCACTGATAAGGTAGTAGTCTAGCATTCTTATCCTTGATTCTCTTAACTAATCCCTTTTCTTTGCCAATAATCACTCGGGCCCCATCATTTGAATGTGACACCATTTTATTATAATTAATGTTTGATTTTATCATGAAGTCATCAAAAGCATTAAATAAATCTTCTTCGTGAATCTTGCCTTTCAGCATCAATATTGGTAGCAATTCTTCTGTAAAAGCTTTACTTTTAGTATCCAAAAATCATATGAAAATAGACATTTGTTCTTCATCAACAATGTCACATGATTTATCAAGTGCTATGGCTTTGCAAGGCACCTTCTGCAAAAGTTCAATATGTATTTAATCTGTTTACAACTAATCATTAAGAACTTAAATCAGTCCAACAATTACTTGTAAAAACGGTGAGGGTGGTGTGCAAACGTATCGTTGTCTACAGAAAAATATATTTTAAATAATTTGAGTAATTTATGTTTTCAGAAAAATTTTGGTGGTTCAGATTTTTACCTTACAAAGTTTGCCTGTTGCCGACCGTTGTCCTAAGCCTTATGGATCATCGAAAAGTGACCAGGAAAAAAAAAAAAAAAAAAAAAAAGATAAAACTTAGAGGTGTGATTGCTTTGCAGGTAATCACCTGATTGCAGAACTACAGAATTTTACACGAAAGTCTATTTTGACCTCTTTGTCATAAAGTGAAAATGGTAATCTGTTTGAGGAATATTTGTTCAATAAATATAGTTCTTGAATAATAGCAGCATCACTTTTTGTCTAGTTGTCACCTAAATTGAAATATCTGGTTAAGACAAAAAAGCAAACAATGGGGACTCGAAATCAATATAACGTAGGTGGGGGAAGACGCTGCTAAAGACAGCGAGGACCCAAAGCAAGGTTTTAAATGATTTCAATGGATTGTTTTTTAAGTTTTTATTTATGAAGTTATTTAAAATATAGCGATTGATGTTTTTTGAAAATTCCTTTAAATATAGTGACTAGCAAAGCAGGCAAAGCCTGCTAGTACTTGAATAAAAATGAAACATATTCAGTTGTATCACACTAACTTACAACTCTGCAAATAATGTGCTTCTGTAACTAAAAATAAATGTATGAATGATTTAGGAAGCTTAATATTTTCTTGAATATGGAAAATAAAAATAATTTGAGAATGCCCTGTAATATCTACTGGAGAAGAGCTGCTGTATATATACTATAGTGAAAGTTACTATAATTTTTATTGTGAAAGGAGCCATGAAAGTAAAGTGGTAATTAAAACTATATATAGAAGATGATGTTATGCACTAAGTAAATCATTTCATTGAAAATGTTCATTAGATACTTAATAAATCTCAAATGGGAAATATTAAAAATTATATTCTGCTAAAGATCGACATTGCATTTAATTAGATCAGTCTCACATGATTAACACCAGGAACGGTAAAGATGAACTCCTAACCTATTTTGAATGAAGACTGAGGCTGTTGGTTTGATAATAAAAATGACCTTTAATTTTGCTTCATAAGAGGGATGATGGCAGAGGAAACTTGGAAATATCGGTTACACGTGCTTGATCTGATAAGATGCTAATCTCAATGAATCGTACCCATATTAAGTGATTCTTTTAAGAAGACAATTGTATTTTAGATAAACTAAAGCTTATTGAAATTAAATGCATGAGTATTACTTCGAGAATTAATACTGATTATTAAGTTAAGATCAGCAGCAAAGCATACCCATCGCACGCTGCGTAGGCCACAGCGACAGTGCTGCCAAAGTACCGACTATCCGTATCAGTTATCTGGAGAAGACTGGGCGGAAGATCGTGTGTTTCACACAACAGGTGAGTCCCCGAAATGTCACTGCTCAGAGTAACCACTCAGGAACTAACCTCCATGGAGAGAGTGGGGGGATGAAAGAACAACGTCACAGCTGCCGCGCACGAGAACCGGAGGGAAAAGGGGAACCACAAATGAAGAACCGAACGGGAAAATTCGCAGAGTGCCAATGCAAAGCAAACTTACGGTGAAATAACAGGAAGGAGTTTAAAACATTAAATAATTTAGATTAGTTTGAGTGAATATTATATTGTTTTGCCAAAATAGTAAATTAGAAAATGTCATGCATCATGACATATACATCAAAAGACATTTAAAAATTTAAAGCATAAAAAGTTTTATTTTTTTCAAATACTTTTTCATCAATATTTTGCCATTATAAATTTTTATGTAAAATATCTTCTAAATTTATTAGTTTGTACTTTTAAAATAGCTATTACTTCTAAATCAATTTTTTTTTTCTTATTACTTTTCAATTTCTAGATTATTGTCAAAAGCATACAAAAAATTTCGACCAGATGTTGTTGTCTGTCAGTGTGGTGCTGACACACTTGCCGGTGATCCATTTGCAGCATTTAATTTAACTCTTAAAGCACCCAGTGAATGTATTAAGCTAATTAAATCATGGAATGTACCATTATTAACTTTAGGAGGAGGTAAAAATTTACAACTTTTGTTTATCTGTGTATTTTTAAAAATAAGTATTAGTTATTGTTTTCTAATAAATATTTAAATTATTTAATTTTATCTATTTATTTTATTGTTATTAACTGTAGATAAATTTATTAAGTATGTTTTAGATATTTGTCATAGAGTTTATGTGTTATATAAGGGAAAAATAAACAGCGTTAAAAAAGGCACAAGTTAGAGAAATAGAAAAATTAGCAAATAGCTGTTTTGGAACTTCTAAAGTTCCATCATCAGTGCTTGTAATATATATGTATATATTTTTAAATATTAAAACATGAAAAATGAGAGAAGCAGAAAAAGAAAACTAAAAACCCCCGAGCTTGCCAATCATGATCCCTCTGGTAAGCCAAGCTTCCCCAAAATTTGGATATTATTAATTTAAAAATATTACTCCTCTCATTTGAAATGTTTTTTTTTGTGCTATGTTTTTCTTTGGTTCTCTTTTCAATTTTACATCACCATTACTTTTACATATATCATATACTGAAAGTACACTGTACAATTTACTTTTCCTGGCCCACCTTTGAACTACGCTTACTTGGCAAGTTCTAGGTTTTTTTTTTTTTTTTTCTTCTTTTTTCTGGTTCTCTCATTTTTCATGTTTTAATGTCAATACCTGCCAGTACCCATTTATCACATCTTTCTACAACAACCAGTTTCTACTCTAAATATAGAATGAAATAGTTTTGTGACATTGCAAATGATATTCTTTTAATCACAATGATAAATTGAATAAAAAATTTAGAAGATAAAAAAAAAAGAGAAAAGAATGAAATGCGTTGTAATAATTTCTTGTTGAAATAAGCTGCTTAGGAAAGAATATTACTTTTAAGGTTAAAAAAATAAGAGATGTTGCAAGTGCTAGAGTGAAAATGGAATTTTCTAGCATGACCTTGTGTATAGCTAGTTTTATTTTAAAGAAAAAGTCATTTTCCTTTCCCTGTGTTTTAAATTTAATACATCATTTTCTTGAGAAAAGAACTATGTTTTGTCGTGTAAGTAACAAGTTTTGACTTCATTATAAATAAATTGCTTATTATAATTTCTCATAAAAACGATAGGAATGATAATTATTTTGCAGTAAGTATAAATTCATTCTTCTAGTATTTGAGTTGTTACTTTGCAAAAAGGCGTTTGTTTTTGTAGCTTATATATTCATTTATCATATACAATAACAAAACAGTTTTATACTTACATTTTGGACATAATTTTTTCAACTTATAATATTTCAGATGATAAAGCATGATATCACTTCAGTAGCGCAGAAACAGTAAGAAAAAGAAAAATACAGTGTTGCTAGCAAAAATATATCAATCTTTGCCATATTGATTTCATATGGAAATAAATAATATACGAGAATATAATTGCTTATGGTTAGAAATAAATAAATAAAATGTTAAATGTCTGTCACCTCCAGATGAAACTGGGAATTGATGAGTTAACATATTAATTTGTTTTCTTAAATTTTACTATGTAATGCAATTATTGTGTTGACTGGATATTTATTAAAATAAGATATGTCTTTTCTTTGAGTTAGAAATGACATTCCATAAAAATTATGTCTCGTAAAGTTGAAAATTGTTTTTTGATTTATGCATGACACATGATTATTCTCTCTTGTTTACAGTGCTTTTGATTTGTAAGAAGTTATGCTTCTTTTCCTAGGTGGGTACAACTGTGTCAATACTGCTAGATGTTGGACATATCTGCTTTCTTTACTACTTGACCAAACAGTTGATTCAGATATTCCAGACCACAAGGTATGGGCATTTGGAATTTTAAATGCATATATTTCATTGATTTACTTCTACTTGTACCAATACTTCTTACAACTCAACCAATTTTTTAAGTAAGCATTTAAAAAATAAATATAGAAATTTGAAGTTTCCAGGTAAACAATGTTCTTAGACTCTCTATCCTAAAAATGAATAAATACAAAAAATGCATAGTGAGTCTGTTACATATACATAACATAGAAGCTGAGATTAGTCTCTGTAAATGAAAATTAATTATAGCAGAACAGTGATACCTTTTGACTGATATGCATCCAAGTTGAATCACCACAGTTATATATATTATTCATCACACATACTAAGTTTGGTGCATTTATACTTCATAGAAGCTGAGATGAAGTATAGATATGAAGCCCATTGCCTTCTCATAAATGTAAATTAATTGTAGCACAGCAGTGCCATCTGTCAGCTGATATGCACCCAAATTAAAGCAGCAAAGTTTTACATAATATCCATCTCATATACCATGTTTGACGTGTTTATGCACTACAGAAGTTGAGATATAACCTTCTTGTTGCCTTCACTGGTGAATCACAAGATAGCATTGCCATCTATTAGATGATATATTTCAAAAACCAATCAGCATCAATTTAAATCAAGTTCTAACCAATTATCAATTGTGCTTAAATACCATCAGTTGGTTCATGAGATACAAAATTTTGCTAACACATCATACACAGGCAAATAATCATTTTCTAAAAATAGGCGAACCACATTTAGGACAGGGGTCGATCCAGGTTTTAATTTTTGGGTCCCTTTTTTGTGAAATTTTTATTTATTTTTGTGAAATGTAAAATATTTTTGTGAAAAAGTAAAATATTGTGTAAAATCTTCCGTTTTTACAATCACTTTATGTAATGTTTAATATCAAGTTAATAGAGTTTCGTTGAGCCAAATTAAGGCATTAATTAAATATAATACTGAAAATATGAGAACATTTAATAAAAGGATCATTTTTATAAAACAAAATTTTGTGAAGGGACTCATTTTATAAATTTGAATTTTGTGAAGGGTCCCTTTTTATGGATTCGAATTTTGTGAAAGGTCCCTTTTTATAAATTTGAATTTTGTGAAGGGTTCCTTTTTACTATGTGGAATTTTGTGAAGGGGCCGCAAAAGGGACCCAAATTTTGCCTGGATCGATCCCTGTAGGATAACTCAAAATGTGTAAATTCATCGAAAACCAGAAATAAATATTTTTCACCAATTTAGTACTTTCTTCTTCATTTTGTATATCAGTGCTGCTTACCAGTTAACATAAACTAAAATTTAATCAATATATTTTCTCATGATTCTATTTTACACATGCAATTCGGTGCAATTTTCACCTATAGATGCTGAGAAACTGCCATGGGCGTAGAGAGAAAAAAATTCTGGGGGGGGGGGGGACCCATGGCCCCAGGTACCTGTGAAGTTGAATCAGAAAATTATTTTCCTATCGTCAATAAAGAATAGATTTTTCCTCAAAATAAAATTGCCATCTAAGGGTCCTGGGCCCTTTGATTGTTGTTTGTGATGGACAAATTTCGCCTACAAATTTTAACTCATTTCTTGTCCTCCAATTGAACTGAAATTGTGCATACATATACAACTTCGATCCGATGACAATACATGCTCAAGAGCTCAAGTACTATCACATTTAAAAAAGAGACTTTGAGGTCTTGTGCCTCAAATTTTCAGTAATTAATTTAACTTTGAATTTTAATCCACTTCTTCTCATCCAGTTGAACTGCAAATTTGCATACATGCGTAACTTCGATGATAATGCATGTTCAAGTAATAAAGGACTTAGGGGAGGGTTCTGGGGTTGTGGGCCCCCTTCGTTTGCCATCTGTTAGGTTTTATTCATTCAAGTGAGTTTTAACCCAAGCCCTCTCACGCAATTGAGCTGAAATTGTGTATACACGTAAAACTCCAATGACAATACATGCTCAAGCAGTAGAAGGACTTATGGGCCCTCTTCACTCACCGCCGCCGGAAGCCGACTAATGTTATTCTATGGGAAATTTTTCTTTACCAATAACTTATTAGCTAATCCATATTTTTAAATTCTGTTTTCACATTCTGAAAATTCCCAGCTGTTAAATTGACGGACCTTTTTTAAAAAATTATTTTTTTAATTTTTTATATTTTATTTTGAAGCTGCAAAATACGAATTTTCAATATGTGAAATTTTTTCATTTTGCAATTTCAAAATAAAATATTAAAAATTAAAAAAATACATTTTTAAAAAAGATCCGTCAATTTAACAGCTGGAAATTTTCTGAATGTGAAAACAGAATTTAAAAATATGTATTAGTTAATAAGTTATGTGTAAAGAAAATTTCCCCATAAAATAACATTGGCTCGGGCTTCCGGCAACGGTAAGTGAAGAGGGCCGTTATGGATGGGGGTCTGGGAGCCGTGGGCCTCTTTGTTTGCCCTCTGTTAGGTTCTAATCATTCAAGCGAATTCTAACATACTTTCTCTCATCCCCAGAATGAAAAGCTTGCACACTGACAGCGTAACTCCAATGACAATGCATGCTCAAGCAATAAAGGGCTTGAAAGGGGTTTGAGAGCAGTGAGACATGGGACCCCTTTGTTTGCTGTCTGTTAGGTTCAAATCTTTGAAGCAAATTTTAACCCATTTCTTCTCATCCAATTGAGCTGAAATTGTGTATACACATAGAATTTCAATGACGATACATGCTCAAATGCTAACAAATGGGGAGAGGGGTGTTGAATCTCCACCACCTGTTAAAGATTTGATTTCGGATTTTAACCCATTTCTCACATTCAATAGAGATGAAATTTTGCATACACTGTAAGGCACCTTATTGAGTTCATAGAAATTTAGGGAGTTTTGTGAAAATTAATGTACAAAGTTGATTTCATGGTTGGATCCTGACAGTTAGGAGGAGTTCTGGAAAGCTGGAGAAAAGTATCAAACAGTTATCTAATTTGGTGAAGGGATAGTCACTGGCAGTGATAAAGAGCCCACTAGGGCCCTAGGGCTTAAAAGATCCCGATAAAAGATCAAAAAGTGACATTTTTCGCAAATAAAAAGTGTTTTTATAAGCAGCTATGACAATTTAAGCCTTTTATTTTGTTGATTTGTTGTGCCAGTAGGGGAGATTCCAAAATAAATGTGTCATATAAATCAGCTGAATAATTTTGGTCAGTTCGCCAAATTAAATTTGTGCTGCTAATTTATTTCTTCAAAAAAAAAAAAAAAAAAAAAAAAAAACCTACAATTTTATAATTTACCGTAAAATACCGTTCATGTGCCTCTACAATCTTCAAAGGAAATCAGATTATATTTGGGGCGGGGGCGGACAAGCAGTAAAAATGTATAAACTTAAATTTTTCATGCATGTATAATTCCTAAGACAATACATGCTCAAGTAGCAACAGGCTTAGGGGAATTGAACCTTCAACTCCATTTAAAACTTTTTAGTAATTTTGGGATAAATGCATGTTTTTAATTTAATTTTAAATTTATGTGATTTTTTTTTTTTTTTTTTTTTTAACATCCCAAGTTTCAAAATTTTATACACTTTTGAGAAAAATTGACTTTAAAACATTGTCAAAAAGGAACACAAGGAATATAGGTAAAGTTTTGAATTCAGTGAAAGACATATCATTTCTTCTTTTTTATTTTTAGTATATTAAAAAAGAAACTTAAATAAGATAGAAATTTTCAGTCACTATATATGTAAAAAAGTCATTTAGAGGATGCATGAAACGTGTATAACATTGAAATGCATAAGCACAATAGTTTGTAAAATTTTAATGAAACAAGCTTTGAGCTGCAACTTTTATGATTTCATAATGATTTGAATTTTTTTTGGGGGGGGGGGGGGTCCAAAAAATCTTCTCCCCCCCCCCCCCCTGGCTCCCACCTTCCTATGCCTATGGAAACTGCATAAAGCATTAGCAGCACCTCCCTTCAGCTTATATACACCAAATTTTGAGGTGAATAATTTTTAATACTATATATCTTATACATCATGTTTAGTACATTTATATAGTGCAGAAGCTGAGATATATCTTTCTCGTAAATGGAAAATATTGCAAAATATCAGCGTTACTTCTCATCCAATAAGCATCCAAAGGGAATCACCATAGTTTTATTTAATATTCATCTCAGATGCCAAGCTTTGTACATTAATACGCTATATAAACTTAGATGTAGTCTTCCCCAAAAGGGGATTAAATTTCAACATAATCAGTGCCAGCACCACCTGTTGGCCGATATGCACTCAAACTGAATCAGCAAAGTTTTACATAATATTTGTCTGTTATACTAAGTTTGGCATACTGTAGATGCTGAGCCTTCCCTGAAATGAGAGGAAATTGTAACATGGAAATGCTATCTGTTGGATTAACCCAAAAGCTAATCAGCACCAATTGAAACAAATGTCCAACCAAATATCAATTTTGGTTAAATTAAGTCCATTGTTTCATGAGATACAGTGTTTACAGTGTTTTGCTAACTCAAAAAGATAGACATTTTCTAAAAATGACCAAATTGTGTTCTGGAAATCTCAAAATGTGTAAATTCATTGAAAACTAGAAATCTAAAATTTTCTCAAATCTTACACTTTCTTTTTATATTTGCAGAAGATAGTAATAAATCCACATTTTTAGAAATAAGTAGTCAGTTTAAGTTACTGTATATACTTGCGTGTAAGTGGACCACTAAATTCGAAGAAATTTTTTTATTAATACGAGTATTTTAGACCAGTATCCTTTCCTTTATTTTATAACGATTAATTTTGAGATTATATATGATAAAGAAAAACAAGTTGAAAATACTGGTGTGAAACAAGATTTCCACTCAATATACGTGAGTATATACGGTTAATTGAAATGCATTATATTTTACGTAATAAAAACATGTCTTCAAATTAGAGCAGATGAAAATCACAGAAAAAAAGAAAAAGAGAAAAAAAAAAAAAAGTAATCTTAAATTAATAAACTCTCTTTTTTAAACTGAAAAATAAAATATTAAAAAATAAATTTAAAAAAAAAAAGTACTTTTTTAATGGTTGTGAATTTTTTAATGTGAAATCAGTATAATAATAATAATAATAAAAACATTAAACAATGAGTAATTGTGAAAACAAATTTCCACATGGAATAACATGGGCTGTAACTGTCGAGGAGTTTAGATATCATGCACTCTTAATATATAGGCTTATTAAGAAATAAATAAATATCTATAAATTTATTCTTGCATTTTTAAAATTATCTGTCCTATTTTTATTTATAAACACATTTCAGTTTGTATAATAAATTTGAAGAATATGAAAAAAAGATGAACTTCTTAATCAAGAATAATAAAAATCATGCATTAAATGTCAATGAATGTTTAATATAAAATGTTATTCTCTAAATGTAGATTGTATGTACTGTAAAACAAAATATGTTCATAATTATTTTTAAATTAAATAAAAAAAGCTTAAAATATGCTTATTGTATTACAAAATGATCTTCAAATACTTATGCATGGCAACTTTGCTTAATAGCATGTTGTATTACACTTTGGCAAACACTAGAAAATTTTGTGTGTTCATTTCTAATTGTTTTAGACTTATGGACACAGGTGCAAACATTCTTATAATTAAAATAATTTTATTGAAGGAGGTACCAGCATATTAAATTATACAGTTGAACCACGGAAACCCTGACATCCAAAATCCATAAATCTCTAAAATCCGGATATTTTTCCAATTTTAATTTATTTCTAAAATAAGACTTTGCTGTATCTTATTTTCACATTATTTTGTGGCAGTTTAAAATTCTTTTAATTGAATATTTTTATATTGCTTAATTGTTAATTAAAGATTTTATTTTTTACAAAAACAAAAAGGTTTAAAAATAAAATCACAAAAAAAAAAAAAAATCTATTAAAGTGAAACAGCTTTAAATTACTGAAATGTTTTTTTTTTTAAAAAAGACTATCAACATAAAAATTACTTTGTTTCCATTGTTTTATTTGAGTATTTTTTAATGAATAAATAGTTTATTAGCTGTTATTTAGCTGGCATTATCAGTTGTTTATTATATTTTAGTTAAACGTGTTCCCAGTGGCAGAAAGTTTTGTAGCTGTCTGCAACAGGCTTTTAAAATTTCATAATCTGTCTGCAAAATTTGCGTTTAATCAGGGGTAAAAATGGCTTACACTAAAAAAGCCTGAAAGCTGATTGGGGGGGGGGGGGGGGTTTAACATCAGTGTTGATCTCGTGCAACAATACACGAATACAATTCTACTGCAGAACAATATAGTATAAACAATTGTGTGTATTCATTCAATTCATCTCATTCAATTAAATATTTTATAGCAATGTTTGACACAACACAATATAAATAATTATAATTAATAAAAGTATTAGTTTTAGTTTTGATACAGAAATTTTTTTTAAAGTGAATTGTTATTCAAAAGTTGCAGACAAAAACTGTCTGCAAGCTGTTTTTCTGTGTCTGCGACTATGTCGCCGTGTCGCGGTGTTTCTGCCACTGGGAATGTGTTTATAATTTAATTTATCATAAGTGTTTTATTGTATTTCAGTTTTATTTTTTAATTCGCCAATTTGATCGCCGTTTATTTTCACTAGCATAAAAACTACATTTTGTATGTTATTATAATAATATCATAAAGAAGTAGTTTTTAATAAATCTCTAAAATCCAGAATCACTATTGTCCTACCAATTCCATATTTTCGAGGTTCAACTGTAATTATCAAAAGTACTTTATTTTAATTTTATTTAAAATATCCCAATTTTATGCACTGTTTGTTTATTTTAGTATTTGATGAGATATGGCCCTGATTATGAAATTCACATTTGTCCAAGAACTATGCCAAATAGAAATTCAAGAGAACATCTCAAGACAATAACTGATACTGTTCTGAGTAAGTCAACTAAAAGTTTTTCGTAATACTAGATGCATTGTGCTAACTGATAAAATTGATATCATATTACTTAATATATGTATACAGTATGTATGTACAAATGTATACAGTATACAAATGCTAATAATTTATCTCAAGTAAAATAGTTTTTGTAAATTCCTTAAAGCTGAAAATAGGGTAAATTTTTTAAAAAAGTATATTGGCCTGTACTTCTCGTCTAAATTAAATGCAATTCCAAGGGCAAACTGGCCCAGTCAGGGGTTTGTAGATTCCTTGCTGTTAAAAAAAAAAAAAAAAAAAAAAAAAACAGAATTGGTCTCTTTTACACACACAGAAAAAGTGATTTACAAAAATTATTGATTTGAAATCAAATGAGGATATTATAGAAGATATAGCCTCAACTTCTGAGGGAAAAGGAGCTCTTACATTGTAACATATTTTATTCGTCTACTTTGGGGAATGTTTGTTAATTTGCAAAATTGGGCATAATTTGTATCCCGCTGTGAAAAACTAAGGCCGTACATTTTTAAAACATATGGTTGAACCATAAGTCTGCGATAATTTAAAGCAAAGTTATCAATTTTTTTCTTTAAAAAAAAAAATATTGGCACAAAATTGGCTTGCTTTTGTCATTTTGTCACGTAATTCTCTGATGTGAAAATTGTCTGCATTCATCGTGAAAGCTTATTTTAATAAATAATTTGTACTGTGGGAATTTGTATAGGAAAATATAGAAGAAAGTTTTGTGGCTACAAAATATGAGTATATTTTTGTGATGATCAGAAATAAAGAATCAATTATCATAACTTGCAATTTTAGTTTACGACACAACTAATAATTTCTTTTCTCTTTTTTAGAGAATATTGATTATATTCAAGAACCAACGTCTTAGATATGGACATTATTAGTTTATACTATAATACCTTTGTGATTCTGTGCGCCTTATTTATTCTTCTGTATATTTCAGGAACTTCCTTTTAGTCTGAAGAATTAAGTTGCTTTAGTTATTATTACTATTTTACTAATTTTTTTTTAATCATATTTGTTGTTAAAAATGTTTTTATTGTTATTTTCATTGTTTGTTATTGTTAAAATGTATCTATGTAATATGGGATAGTACTGAAAAAAAAAGAGTGCATTGCTCTAAGTGTAAGACGATACATTTTATTTTAAAATATAGTATTGTATCAGAGATTTAAAGTTATTCTGACCAAACTTACACTAATTATGCTAAATTTATTTCTAATCAAGAAATTAATTAAATGTGATGATTTAGCCCTCAATGCTCCCTGGACAATTTTTTCTGTTTTGTAAATAAACATTTTTAAATTTGCAGTTGGCAAAAATATTTTTAATAGAATTATATTTTTAAAAATGAAGGATTATAAAATGTACTTCAGTTGAAAACAGGGAAAAAATAATATCCTGATTTTTATAAGCATTTTTATTTAAAAAAAAAATATTTATATATTTTATTAAAAAACATATAAAACATTGAATCGTATCAAAACCTGCAAGAAAATATAAATGTATGTAATATTTTATTACAAATTTTTATTACAAATATTTTATGGTTTTATTACAGCTTTTTACAAGATTAATTTGATTTGTTCAGTGATTATTGTTTGTAAAATTGAAATGTTGAGTTGTTTATAAAATTTATTATTCTGTTCTGCACGTATTTAGTATCTATTTTTTAATTAATTATTGCTAATGTTATGTACATCACATTTTCATCTAAGCATAATGAGATGGTTGGTGTAGTTTTAAATCTCATTTAGAATATAAATTCTTTCTTTCTTTTTCATATATTTTTCTTTTTAAATGAATCTAATTAGGGGGGAAAAAATCAGTTTACATGTGTATTAACTTGATACTTTTAATAGAATGTTTTTAAAATGTTTTAAGCCTTTATTGTTTGCATTTATCTTTTTATACATATTTTAATATTATGTTTTAAATTATCTGTAGCGAAAGTTATAATTGGAGTAGTGTTAAAAAAAGTATTGCTTTTATAACAGAAAACGTTTATAAATTGTGTAGTCCAAATCTTTTGTCGATCAAATAGTTTTAATTAATACTTACTTTAATATTTTTATATTTTACTTATATTCACTTGTGCAATTGTTTGTTTTTATTTAAGTATACCAAAAATAAAATATTCTGTAGAAAGTGTCTTATGAATAAATAATTTTGTAAAGATTTAAAATTTCTTCTTTTATTCATCAATAAAATTGCATAAAGTAAAAAAAAAAAAAAAAAAAAAAAAAGCAGTATCCACTAGATGTATAATAAAAATGTCGAATAAGTGATGATATCAGCCTTTTTTTATTCGGTGTGTGTGTTTCTATTTAAACATTATAGTTATTAAATATTGCATTAAATTTATAAGTTGACATTTAAGGTGAATAATTTATTTTGTATAATTAAATTAATACGTAAGTTTGATAATGTTGATAGAGTTGAGTAAAATTAACTCTTTTTAAAAAAGCAGTTTCTTGAACTAAAAAAAAAAAATTAACATTTTAATAATAATAAAATCATTCATATTTTATCTCTTATTGTAACAATAATTAATAACATAAAAGTTAAATAAATGTATTTCTTGTACTCCAGTATAATATTGAAATAAAACCAACAGCAGCAAAAAATATCATTAAGCAATAAAATTTAGTATATTAATTGGACTACACTGTTATAAACTATTACTTTATAACTTTTAAAATTAAATTATTTAACCCTCTTTTCCAAAAAATTTTAAAAGTTTCTGAATGTTATTGGTTTTACAAGTTTTATTTATATTCTCAAAATTATTTTTATTCACACTAAAATTGTATTTGTCAAAGAAATAATAATAATAATAATACTTATGAGTAAATTTTATCCAGCAGGCTAAATGGTAGGATTTTACATGCTGTTATTTAATTTTCTTTGTTGTCTAAGCAAATTTTAACTCTGATTGAGCTAAAATTGTTCATACATATAAAACTCCAATGACAATAGAAGTTTAGCAATAATAGGTTTAGTAGGTCATAAATTCCCAATTCAAAAATTTTATTTTGAATTTTAATCCATTTCTATTACAATACTTAATTAAAGAACTGCTGTACAATCAGTATTTAAACATAAAAACTTCTTCACACACCATAAAATTAAAGAAAGCAATACTGGTTTCAAAAGGACATGGCCTTTCTGCTTCAGGTGCAAAACATGTGTTACTACCTTGGAGGCAAAAACCAAAGGGGAAGGAGATACAACCAACCAATAGAAAGCAGTATGCAAAACTAATCAGAGGAACACAACCAAAAAGACAAGATACAAGAGAAACCAACACAAAAAATAGAAGAGATTTTTAAATAATTTATTTATATATATATTTTTAAATACCTTATTGTCTTTGTATTTATTTAATTTATTTATATTTTATTTTTAATTTAATTTATTTTTTTCTTTTTACAGAATGAAGAAAATTATTTAATAGTATTAAAAAGTTTTTCCAATAATTTTTGTTAATGAAAAATCTGATTCCGTTTTTCTGTCTGCAGCTTGGAAAAAATTCTTTAATTTGATTAAATAATTTCCTTCATTTTGTAAAAAATAAAATATAAATAAATAAATATATAAATAAAATATATAAAAAGATAATAAGGTATTTAAATAAAAATAAATTAAAAATACATAAATAAGTTATTTAAAAATCCCTTCCCTCCATTTTTTGTGTTTGTTTCTCTTGTATCCTGTCTTTTGTTTGTGTTACTCCTGATTAGTTTTGCATACTGCTTCCTATTGGTTAATTGTGTTGCTCCTCCCCCTTTGCATTTTGCTATGCTTGTAGTCTTGCTTTTGCCTCCATGTGTTTAGCACTTGAAGAAGAAAGGCCTCCTTTCAAAACCAGTGGTGCTTTCTTTAATTTTTAGGTGTGTGAAGAAGTTTTTATGTATAAATACCATTTCTATTATCTGATTAAGCTTAAATTTTGCATACATTTATGAATCCAATGGCATTACATGCCCAAGCAGTAATTGTCTCAGGCTTTGGGCTCTCAATTCCAGTACAAAACTTTTAGTAAACTTTTTTACATTTTCAATAAAAATGTGTTTTTAAAATCTATGTGGCATTATTTAATGAAATAAAAATACTTTTGCTGTGCCAAAAACATAATTATGAAAACATTTAATCAGTTGTATTGCATTAATAATAAACATACAATCTGTTTAGATTATTCGATTTGTGAATAATTCAAAATGTGAGTTAATATAACTGCCTTAAAAACTATAATACATTTTTTATTTGTATTCTTTACTGTGATCTTGCTTGTTGTATATTGTCTGTTTGTGATGTGATTTATGTGCCTGTGGTGATAACTTTTTTGAAATGTAAAACTTATTTGTGTTGTATGTGTTAGAATCAGGGTAATTATTTAATATTAATTTACTTTTTAAATGAGTCAGTTCCTTAGTTATGTCATTTTTTAAGTGCAATGCAAATGCTATGCATTCAGTTTTTTTTTTAACCTTCAATTTAACTACATGATAAATATTTTGGCTATTATCATACATTTATTGTGCAAATTTATTTACAATAATAATAATATATTTAAAGGCAGATTAATTATGATATTAATCTCTTGCAATATGAAAGAAATTTTGTTTATTTAATTTTTGGTTACATCATGTTTTTTTCCTGAATTTAATTTTCCTGTTTTTTTATTATGTGTCATTTTGTTTCAAGCTTTTTATACCACATTCAGGAATTTAATTTTAACTTTTCCAGAAGTTTAAGAAATATATTCTCAACTTATTATATTCAGACATTCTGTTCTACCACAGTTCATGTGGAAAAATAAACAAGTGGCTAACAAAGATGAATGCATATAGAGCAATATTTATATATAGAGAGAGAAACAGTGAAAGGGAATTTCATTGTATTTATTTATTGCATATTTCTGATATATTACTTATTTTACTTAAAAATTTGTTTACTTTGTGATAGTTTTATATATACATGCTTTCCATTTTAAATATTTTTATTTTAACAAATAAATGAAGACCTTACATACTTCTTGATTATAGCCTATTTTTATTTTACTTAAAAATTTGTTTGCTTTGTAGTAGTTTTTTTTTTTTTTTTTTTTTGTACATGCTTTCCATTTTAAAAACTTTTTTTTATTTATTTCAGTAATAATTTTAATTAATCAAATATTCTAATATAATTTCATTATATTTTTATCATCTGCAAACTAATGTAAATTTATCTAATGTAAATGTAATTATAAAAGTAAATCTGAAATTCAATTTGCATTATTTTACATCCATTTAATACTGATGTTACTTAAAATAAATAAATAAAGATATTGGATATAATAAAAAGATAGAAAACCCCAACAATAAATTGCTACTTAATCAAAATTCTGCCTCGTTTATTTTAATGGTAAACTTTCCACAAGTCTGATAAGCCCCCACCAGATAATAGACTCATCTGTTTCCTCCACCAAATCAAAAGTGTACCTTTCCATACGATCTGTGGTAGAACAGTAAATATTAAGTTGCTCACGATTAAGTTATAAATTATTTTAAATTTTCTTCTCTTGGGAAATGATAATAATTCAAATGATCATGATATATCTGTTAGATTGTGTATACATCTGACACTTTAAGAGCCCGCTTCAGTCACCGCCGCCGGAAGCCGACACTAATGTTATTCTATGAGAAATTTTTCTTTACAAATAACTTATTAACTAATACATATTTTTAAATTCTGTTTTCACATTCTGAAAATTCTCAGCTGTTAAATTAACTGACCTTTTTTAAAAAATCATTTTTTTTATATTTTATTTTGAAGCTTCAAAATAAGAATTTTCAATATGTGAAATTTTTTCATTTTGCAATTTTAAAATATTAAAAATTTAAAAAACACATTTTTAAAAAAGGTCCGGCAATTTAACAGTTTGGAATTTTCTGAATATGAAAACAGAATTTAAAAATATGTATTAGTTAATAAGTTATTTGTAAAGAAAATTTCCCCATAGAATAACATTATCTCGGGCTTCTGGCGACGGTAAGTGAAGAGGGCCGTTAAGAGCAGACAAAACCTAATCTCGTCGACAATTAAAGCCCATGTTATTCTATGGGCAGATTTGTTTCCATAATTACTTATTATCCATGCATTTTTTAAAACTCCGTTTTCACATTCAGAAAATTCGCAACCATTAAATTAGTACTTGTTTTTGGAAAATTAATTTTTCACATTTTTATTATTTTATTTTCTAGCTCAAAAATATAACTTAAAAATAAAATATCAAAATTTAAAAATAGATTTTTAGAAAACGAGTATAATTATGACTGTGAATTTTCCGGACATGAAAATGGAATTAAAATAATAATAATAATAATAATAATAATAAGGTAATGAGTCAATACCTGTGTAAAAAAAATTATTATAGAACAAATATCAGTCTTGACTGTTGGTTAGATTTGATGTTGTCTCCTCTTAAAAAACATAATTCTTTTTAACTTATTTTTCATTTTAAGTAAAAAGAAAAGTGAGGGGTGAAAAACATTTTTATTGGCTGCAATTTTATATTGGTAAATCAAAAAAAGTGAAAGCAGTATTATATATTAGCAATGTCTTGTATACAACCTGATAAATTGATCTCTTTTAATTAAGTACAGTAGAAGATCTTTATAATGAAAACCTAAAAATACAAAATTGTGCATTACGTAGAATTTTGCATTATATAGATAAAGTTTCACACATCATTATACTTACTTACCTTGTAAACATGACCATATAATTGAACATATCAGATCAGAGTAGGGCAGTAGTCGGCAATCTGCGGCTCACGAGCCACATGCAGATTTTTCGCCCCTTGAGATTTTAGCAAATGTCGACTTAGGAATACTCTAATTATGTTAATAAGAATGAATGAGCCAATATAAATTAGGTTAAAAAATTTTGGCTCTCGAAAGGTGTTTTAATCGTTGTATTGTTGACATTTGGCTTTCTTCAAAAATGAGGTTGCCGACCACTGGAGTAGGGTGTTGTTCAGTTAATTCCTTTGAAAGTAGTTGGGTGAATCATAACTTTCATTGTTAAATTTATAAACATAATCCATATGGCTTGTATCAAATCATTTATTATATTACTCATTTTCAAAGAGAAAAAAAAAGGTGTAATGATAGTAATTTTTTCATCAAAAAGCTCTTAATTAAGGAGATAAAGAAAAACAAATATATCACACTTAATTTCCAACAGAGTAACAGTTTTTTACAAAATGTTTCTACAAAATTCATTCCTTGTGTTTGAGAAGTTGTGTATTATATAGAGAATTGCATTATATAGAATTGTGTTATAAAGATGTTCTATTGTACTTGTTGCCATGAGTGATTTTTATACATTTTTTAATTTTCCTATTTTATCTAAATTTAAAACATTTTAAAATATACAACCTTTAATGCAATTGCAACGATGGGGCACTACTCGACCGGCAGTGGGGCCGAGTCTTTAAAAGAGAAGAAGATGGAGTGAAACGTCAGTTTCAACTAACTTCAAACACCATATCGCCGGAGAACAAGCTGGGGCGCCCCATGCGAAACTAGTCAGCAAGTGACATGAAGAATTAAAAGGTTGTATATTTTAAAATGTTTTAAATTTAGATGTTTGACTTCATGGTTTAGTTTTTTATAAAGTATTCCTATTTTATATTAATGATAGAAATGCCAGTTAAAAATATCATTTACCTATTCTCTTGTGTATATTATTGTTAGGCTTACAGTTTTATGATGCATATTGTAGTAGCTGTCTGTGATTACCCATTTTGTACCTTTTTATACTTATTTATGTGTGTGTTTGGGAATAGGGAAATGCGAAACTGTCTAATATTAATTGAACTTATTAAAACCAAGAATAGAATTTAGAATGTTTGGAGAGATCCAAAATCACATTATATGAGCTTAATGTGACAGATTGAGCTTTGCCTGACAGTCTGAGGAAATATGTAATAGTATTTTGTACTCTAAAAACTTAGCATAAATACTATTGTAGGTTTTCAATATATATAGGGTGCAGAGCAAGGTTGCAAGGAGGACTTTATCTCCATAACCATTAGTTGCAGATATACAGGGTAGGTCAAAATGAATATAACGATTACAAACGGCTATAACTATTTAATGGAAAAGAATTTATCAATAAGATTGGCACAGAATGTAGACAAACTCCAAAATTTTGTATACATACGTCATAGATATTTTATGTGACTTCCCTTGGTCACACGCAAACATTTAGGTGCTTGTCCATTTCACACCATACAGTCTGAAGTATATGCAGTCACCGATGCAAGCGCATTACAAATGCATACTTTGAGACCTTGCGATTTTTATCTATGGGTTTATGTGAAAGGTATATGTGCTTCCCATGCAAAAAACAATTGAAGAACTCAAAGTATGCATTTGTAATGTGCTTGCGTCGGTGCCTGAACAAATGCTTCAGAATGTATGGCGTGAAATGGACTACCGCCTAGATGTTGTCCGTGTGATCAAGGGAAGTCACATAGAACATCTATGACGTATGTATACAAAATTTTGAAGTTTCATCTACACTCTGTGTTATTCTTATCGATAAATTCTTTCCCATTAAATAGTTATAGCCGTTTGTAATCGCTGTATTCATTTTGACTTACCCTGTATATTTCCAATTAAAAAATGTTTTAAAAATGTATCAGGATTCTCACTCAATTTCAAAAATAAAATTTCCTGACTTTTCCAGATCTATTTTTATAGAATTCTAGGTCACAAAATTTGGTTTGCAACATGAAAGATATCTTGCGACATAAAAAATAGCTCATGACACAAAAGATAACACAGCTTTCAACATGAAAGATAATATAGTACATTTTAAACTGCATGCTCAAAAAGCATATTCCAGTTTTATATATCTTTTTCAAGCAATATTTTGCTATATTTCCTAACTTTTTTCACTAATTTAAAATTTCCTGATTTTTCCAGATTCTCCCTGACCTGTAGGAACCCTGAGTGTAAGCATTTATTATATGGCATGTTTAAAACAGGTTACTCCACAACAAATTTAGTGCCACATTGAGGCACTTTCACAAAGTCAACTTTTGGCAATGAGGCACCTTCACAAAATCAATTTTCACCAGAGAGGCTTCTTCACAAAATTAATTTTCAGCAAAGAGGCACCTCCACAAAGTCAATTCTCAGCAATATAGCAATACACTAAAAATTTTTATCAGCTTTGCTGCATCGAACACATAAAAATACCCTCAGCTTGAATATTTACTGGAGACAATGGTAAATAATATCTAAGTAAACACCTTATCTTACACATAAGAAATAACTTCACCTACATATGTATTTATTTTACAACTGTTTCATTTTATTTTTTAAATGCAATTTAAATTTTTAAAAGATTGCTTTGCGCATTTCGATTAATTGTTCTGATTCATTATTAATTTTCACAAACTTATTTCATTTTTTCACAAATTATTTTATAAATTCACAAATGGGGTACCATATTTAAAAAGCTGGATTAAATCCTGAATAGTAAAACCAGAATCATTCAAAGAAAGGTTTCATTATAAAATCCGTGGTTGATGACCCAGTTTTCATACTTCTGCAGGCAGTACAGTTTAAGTACAGGACCCTCATGACGCCTTTTAGATTTTTATCGCCAAGAATGCGATGACATTTCATTTATTTTAGCATAATTTTTTATGGGGAAAAAAACCTATTTTGATTATACTTTTTACAATTGCGTCTTTTAGTCAATTTATGATAATAATTCATATTTTGTATATATCTTTAAAACATTGCTGAATGAAGCTTGCAAAGATTATGGAGATAAGCAACTTTTAAAATAGCATTTTTGCCATAATTATAATGTCATACAAATCTCGTCATATTTTCTTATTAGTGCATTCAACAGAGTCCACGTGCTTAAATATTGTTAATTTAAAACATTTTTTGTCCTTGTGTATTTTATTAATTTCACCACTATCGTATCGTTACGACAAAAAATAATTGTAACTGGTCCACGTTAGTGAAATGTTATATAGATTTTTTTAACTGACTCTTTAATAAAAACTGAAAAAAGTAGAAAAACCCAAACTTTGAAACTAAATATCTTGGTCAATTTTGGGCACACAGAAGTGGAACTTTTTATATTATTTGTTAGATTAAGTGTCTAAGTTACTAAATATGACTATAGAGACCTTGAAACAAAACTGTACACAAAGTTAGCTTTTGTAATTTTCAAAAAAAAAAAAAAATATTTTTTTTAAATTTAAACATGCCATATCACAAATGTTTGCATTAAAAAAAATATTTTGCAATTAGAAGTTTATGTTCATGACCAATGGTTGCAGAGATAAGTTTTCTTGTGACTTTGTTTTACAGCCTCCTGTATATCAGCCTATAATAATAATAAAATAAATTTTCAACTATTTTTATACAGTCTATGAATAATACTCTTGTATATAATATTTTAAGTTGCATGTAATTATGATACTTACATTTTAACTTCTTAATAATAATCAATTTTATACTAATCACTCTGATTTTTTTCTTCATAAAAAAATCTCTTATTAAATAATCAAAAGTTTATTATTATATTTGTTTTGTTTTTATTTTATTTATTTACTTTTGTACATTTAAGCATTTTCACATAAATTATATGTATTTATTAGTATTATAATTTGTAAAAAATAAGTTTTAAAAATATTTTTTTATGCTGAAAATATGTGAAATTTTAACATCCACAAATTATCTAAAGAATTGTTTTTATTAGAATTTCAAAATGATTTTATGCAACAACGTCAAATAAGTGATTTTTGTTTATTTATTTTTTAATGATATCTGTTGATGCATAATTAAAATATTTTTCTTTTTTCTCTTAATTTGTTTGATAAAATCAAAATAGTTGATGTTTTAACTTTTGTGATAACAAGTTTTTATTTGCATTTTAAAAACTTTAATAATATATAATTTTGTGTTAAAGCATGTATATCTTTTTAAACATTTTACTGTTTTTTGTGTATATTCAACACTGTATTTACAATAAAACTCAAATCACTTAATTTATTATATTTCCTACTGAAAATGATCATTGTGGTTTGGAAGAAAAACAAATTTACTAGATAGCTATTATTGTATTCAATTGATTTGAATAAATATATATATGTATAGTCACTCTTCACTTTTTTTCACTATTACAATTTATCTATTTTTTGTGTAAAAACAAAATGTTTAAACTTGTACTTATTGAGAAAATCAGAGATGATAATACAGAGTTTTACAGTCAGTTTTTTAGTCTTTCTAATGTGCATTTGTTGCATCAGCTAATCAAATAGAACTTTTACCTATGTTAACGGCCCTCTTCACTTACCGTCGCCAGAAGCGCGAGCCAATGTTATTCTATGGGGAAATTTTCTTTACAAACAACTTATTAAATAATACATATTTTTAAATTCTGTTTTCCCATTCAGAAAATTCCCAACTGTTAGATTGACAGATCTTTTTTAAAAATGTATTTTTTTTTTTTTTTTTTTTTTTTTTTTTTTTAATATTTTATTTTGAAATTGCAAAATGAAAAAATTTCACATATTGAAAATTCGTATTTTTCAGCTTCAAAATAAAATATAAAACATTAAAAAAATAATTTTTTAAAAAATGTCCGTTAATTTAACAGCTGGGAATTTTCAGAATGTGAAAACAGAATTTAAAAATCTGTATTAGTTAATAAGTTATTTGTAAGGAAAAATTTCCCATAGAATAACATTAGTTTCGGCTTCCGGTAGCGGTGAGTGAAGAGGGCCCTTAAGGATTCAATATACTAAAAAGTATAATTTTTTTTAAGAGATTGAAAAATGTATTTATTCTAATTTAATGAATGTCATCAAAATTCTAGTATTACATTCCAATATTTCTATTTTAGCTTTTTTGTTTTTCTGCCAATCTCATCCCTGTTAAAAAAAAAAAAAAAAAAAATGTTAGTAAATATTTTTATTTATTTACTTTTTTAATTGGTGTTTCGTTCTATTTTTATTATACATATATAAAAGCATGTGTGTGTAATGTAATGTGATTGTATAATCAATGTGAACAGTATATATAAATGTGCCTTCTATTCTATATTTGATATTTTCTTAGAAATCAACTGTGTGATGTGATAAATTGTGCTTTGGGAGTAGTTATAAATGGCCATTTTTATTATGTTTTATCCACAGTCATTTGTTATTTTATCTTGACACTGTAATGCTCTTTTTGCATGTTTTATACATTAAAAGTAATGCTCAATTTAGAATGTTTTAGTGTTTTATATAAATATCAACTAATACATAATTTATAAGGCAGATTAAATTAATGATTGAATGAATTATAGGTGGGTGGTTCCCAAGGAACCAAAAATCGTGACCAGAGGTCTATTGTACTGCTTCACAAAACTTAAACTTTAAAAAGACCCGTGGCAGAAAGAAAGCCCAGCAGACACCTAACCAGAATGTCCTGAAGCTCCGACTCAATCAGGCATGAGAGTGCAGAAAATTAAAAAAAAAAAAAAAGGAAACATGCGTGTTTATAAAATTAATTTCAAATCAAAAATAGCGCACACGGGAAAAACTATACAAATGTGTTCATAAAATTTATTTGAAATGTAAAAAAATGCTCACAGGGAAAAACTATACAAAATATTTTAAAAGCGACACATTAAACTAAAAGAATAATGCACATCAACACAATAAAAACATTAACTAGCAGTCAACATTTAATCATTGACTGGTGGTGGAAAATGGGAAAGGGGGGAGGGGGAGTAGTTCATGAGTGAGAAATAGTAAACACAATTCTACTTCTTTATGGGTTCCAGAATATCATAAAGTAAATTTAAGATTAATATTAACATTTTTATTGTGGATGAATAAATATTCAAAAATAAAAGACTTCTCACAGAATGTTTGATCGGCGATGGTTAGAGATGAAAAAAAAAAAAAAAAAAAATTATATGAGCGAGAATTATTGAATAATTCTGTTCTTTATATGTTATAGAATCTGATAAAGCACGTTTAAAATGAATATTGACATTTATATTTTGGATGGAGAAAGATTGAGAATATAAAGTCTTTCGTGGAGCGTTTGAACGCTGATCATTATTGGAGTTTGATTTAATCAAAAAAAAAAAACGCGGAATTAATGGAAATTACAAAATAGCGGATCTGCGGAAAATTCTCATGCTTGGACTCAATTAAATGCCGCCCCAAGTGCTCAAACCTGTAGGCAGAAAAGACCTCACATTCACATAAAATATGTGTTGCAGTTTCCTACTTGTACTTGCAACCTCTACAAAATGGATCACTAGCAATATCCATGACATAAATATGTCTTTTCAAGCTACAGTGCCTCATAAGGAGGCCAATATCTTTGCTGATGCTATTCCTCTTTAGTTACATGAGCTCCTTAGCCCTAGCACAAGGATTACCACAGTTAAGCTCTTTAGCTTGCCTGCTCCCCTCAGACTTGAGACAAGTAGAGTACTGCAAATGTCTCATGATGGAGAAAATAGTACCCCTCAACAAACTACCAGAAATACTCAGGACAGGTTCAGGATCAATAAAAATTAATCATTACATAACTGGCACTGTCATTATAGAGGAATAATCAACATGAATTTTTAATAAATGTCTAAACATAAGTATATGAGGTGATAATAGAATTTTTTTTTTTTTTTTTAACACATACTTGATAAAGTATTGTTTTGGGATCAAATTTTCTAAATGAAGTTTTTGCTGAATTTACACATTTTAAAGTTTTTTTATTAAAAAAAGAAAATCAGGTTTCTAGTGTTTGATCTGTGTAAGTGTAATAAGGATAACTTAAGAACAAATATCCACAGTAAATCCAAACTCTGTATTTCAAATCTATATCATATGGAGATGCTACTTCAAGCTTTTTATCAAAATGAACAAATGAATGTTTATAAGCTTTTACCACAAACTCTATATTCTCTCATGTTAAGAAATTTGTAAATTTTGAATAACTATGAACTTTTCTGTGGATAGTACTACAGGGTTGCCACACTACCTGGAATAGTCAGGGAATTCGAAAACTGACTATAAATGTCAGGGAATTTGAATATTTTAACCAAAATCTGGAAAAGTCAGTGAATTTCATATGATGATTGCCAAAAAATAAACAATTTTTCCGCCAACGTAGGGTGACTTTTATTTATTTATTTTTTTTTAGCTTCCGCCATTTGTTTTAAACACCCCCACCCTTCTTTTCTGCCCATGAAAAAAATTTCTTATCGCTTATAAGCAACAGATGCTATCACTATGTGCAACTTTTATTATGTAACTTTTGTGATTTCAAGTGGTACCATAATGATTTTGCCCTCAACACAACCAATGCTGAATATACGGTTAGACTTCTTTTCTTAGACTATTTCTGGAAAACCTGGAAAAGTCAGGGAATTTCATTTTCCAGCTTGAGTGGCAACCCTGGTACTAGCATAAAGTGAAACTTCAAGACATACATTTTTTAAAATTTCAGGACTAAATTATTGATTTACCTACATAAGTGAGATGCTACGATTCTACTGTGAAAGGGCAAAAAGAGCCAGTTTATTTAAATTGAGAAAAATATCTAATTTTTAAATGTGTTTATATCATAGATTTTCGATAACTCAAAATTTTTATTAAAATATGTAACAAAATGACAAGCATAAATGGGAATATCAACTAGTATAATTTAATCTATGCAAGAAAATTAAACATTGGGCTCACTATTTTAAAATTTAAAACTTCTAACTTTAATTAGAGCAACTGAAATATGATTTCCTTTATAGTAATCATAAAAACTTTCTTAAACTAATGTTTTTTCTGTCATCTCTATATGAAAAAGTGCATCTTCCTTACGATTTTAACTTAGAGATTAAATTTTAAAATGTTTCTTTTTTTTTAACCCCTTGCCTTATGAATCGAGCGACGATTGTGTGTGCCACTTTCGATGAAAGCTTTTCTCATGCGTCGTGACCAGAAGCAGTTTCATCACGGGCTAAATTGTGAGCAAACCAGTGGACATTAATAGTACTGCATTTACTATTTAATAAAACCACAGAATTTGATAATTATATTTCATTTCATTTTTATTAAAAAAATGCTTAATGTTTTTATTTCACATATTTTTATGTTTTTGGTTATATAACAAAAGTAAAAATTTTCAGTCGTTTAAATATTTTCTCTGTAGAATTTATTGCGTGAATAACCTATAAGTGAATAATGTATAATATTAGTCAAAAATTTTGTTTAAAGGGGTATTGTTTTGATACCAACATTTTAAACCAATGACAGGAAATTAAAAATTTTCCAGTGTGTGATATTTCTCGAAACAATCAGGAACATGTAGCGCAACTTTACATTTTTTGCATTCCCATGTTGTTTCACTGCGCTTCTTAAGCAATGCGCAAACTTTACAAGTCCTGGCTGGTTTTTGTTTTGATGGTGTTGGATTAATTTGTTTTGGAAAATGTCCCCAATTTCGTCCTTGCAGTCTCTCTGGGGTATCTCCAGTGGGTATTTGTCCTGTCCTGTTACAGTTTGATTGTGCAGTTTTCAGTAATAATTCGGCTATGTCTACTCTATACTCAGCATAAGTTACTTTTTCTTTATGTATTTTCTTGTACAAAATGTTAGTGTTATAAAGTGCCACGCCGAATATGTAAAAAAAAATTTTCCTGTATCCTTTCATGTGTTTCCTCATAATGGGGAAACAAGCTAACATTTGATCTTGGCGATCAATGCCAATCATGCCCTTATTATAATCAAATATACATTTTGGTTTCAAAATATCAGGTTTTCTTCCTTCAGACATTTCTATTTTATCATGTTTAGTGGACAAGACATAAATATCTCGCTTATCTTTCCACTTTAAGGCGAATATGCCATTACTAGATCTCATTTCGCATTCACCCTTTTTAAGTTTTTTTTTTTCATTAAATCAATGGGCATATTTTTTCTATTAGAACGTACTGCTCCTATTGCATTCGTTTTATTTTTAATTAATCGTAAAAATAATTTTGGCAAAGAATACCAGTTGTCTAGGTATAGAGTGTGTCCTTTATGTAATACTGAGCTGATTAATTCCATGACAACATTTTCAGATGCGCTATCTTCAGGGTTTATTTTGTCGTTTCCGGTATATATTTTAAAATGATAACAATAACCGGATGCCGATTCATACAATTTATAAAACTTTATGCCAAATCTGGCTCTTTTGGACGGATTATACTGTTTATATGATAAACGTCCCTTAAATTTCATTAGGGATTCGTCAATAGCGACATCTTCTATTATATTATATACTTCTTTGAATTTTTGATTGAAAAAAGTTGAAACATGTTTTATTTTACTTATTCGATCATAATTATCGGTTGTATTATTATATGCAAAATGCAAAAACCTAGTAATTTGTAAAAATCTGGTGTAGGTCATAGTCTTCCGGAATATCAGTGTTTCAATAACCGCTCTTTTAGTCCAATTCATTTGAATATTTGGTTTCCTAATTTATGTCATTATAATACACAGGGCAAAGTACACTTTCATCTCATCACAATTTACAGGAACCCAAGTCTCGTCGATTTTTCTTTTTCTTCTTTCATCGCTTATACATTGCTCTGCATAGCAATTTGTTTCTGTTACAACAATTTCCCAAAACTTTTTGTCAAATATTGCATAAAAGAAGTGTAACTTTCCACTGTTTTCATTTAACTCACTTGTAGACGTTACTTTTATGCCAGGAGTTTCTGTATACTTCCATATCTTCGGTTGATTATTTTTTGATATCCAAATCCATTGTTCTGATAACTGATTCCTAATATTTTCTTCGTCATTAGTATCGCTTTCATCACTAACTAATTTTTGCACACGTTTTTTTATAGGACAAACTACACTGCTATCTTCAGATATATCTGAATCGGTATCTGTTTCAGTTTCTAAGGTGTAATCAGGACACTTGCCAGCACCCTTATTAGTATAAATTTTCCTTTTTCACATTAGGTTAAATTTTTAGATTTTTTTAAGAACCAACAGTTAATTATTTGACGACTCTATTGCAATTACGTCCAAGAATAAACGACTAACTCTTATATTGCAACTGTAACAAACAATAACGCAAAAACAAAAACATCGCGTAAAAACAATCACGTGTCTGACACGAACTTTTCACTTTTGGCCAGAAAGAATCAGCACGTGTGTGATACGAGGTTCTCATTTTAGGCACAGCAGTACGATCATGTCTCTCATACGTTGTTTTAAGGCAAAGGGTTAAAAAAGGTGAGGTGGGATGAACAATCACAATGACACACATTAGAAACAATGAAATAAGAAAATAAAATGTTTATAATTTCTGGGGAATAGGGAGAACATTCTTCTCAGGTTCTAAAATTATGAGCCTTGTTTGTTCATTCATGTTAGGGGGCCGCTGCACTCATTGTCACTGTAAGTTATTCTATAAGGAATTTCATCCAATTATAATTCATTAACAAAAACATATTTTTAAGCTCTGTTTTGATATTTTACAGCTTCAAAATATAACTCATTAAAAATTTAAAAAATCAGTTTTTAACAAATGTTAGTCAATTGTACAGTTGTGAATTTTCTGAATGTGAAAACGAAATTTAAAAACATGTATTGGTTAATGAGTTATAATGGGACAAAATTCCCCATAACATTGGCTTGGGCTTCTGGTGATGCTAAGTGCAGCAACCCCCTGAAGTGCACCACAATGTGAATATCAGCCATCAATGCAATGACAGTAAAATGCATTAAAAAACTGGTGCTTAAAAATATTTTGTAAGCAGGCGCTATAAATTGCAAAAGAATTATATCAATTATTTTGTAATAGAGTCATTCAATGTCAAATTAGCACAGCCAAAAACCTGACCCCCTCAGATTTTTATGAAATTGGGCTCATTTATTTGTTCTACTGAGAAATGAATGTATACCAATTAATAAGTACCTATCTCTTTTAGTTTTATATATAGGGCTGCAAAAGTGGGTAAAAAAGGCAAATTTCCGAAATTCTTCTACTACAAATGTACCCATATTTTCTTTCCTACTTAGAGATAAAAGATTGGTATCATTAGAAAGCTTATAATACAGGCTTTCAAATGATATATCACACACACACACACATATATATATATAAATTTGCATGTTAAAGTCAAACATTTTTTACCTTTGACATTCAATATCTCAAAAAGTACATATTTAATGTTCTTTTAAAAATTATATTTTATTACTTCCATTACCCTACTACCATAGGTTATGGAAGTATTGTTTTCAGTCCAAAAATTCGATATCGAGTTTTCACCTGATTTACACGTTCTAAGGCCTCCTGAGTCCAAAAAAGTAGTTTTTGGCAATTGGTCAGTATGTGTATGTATGTGTGGAATCTTCTGGCTATCATATCTCCGAAACTAATAAAGATAGAAATGCGAAATTCTAGAATTGATACAGGTCTGGTGTACAGATGAATTTTCCAAATTTTGGTGAAAATTAGAAAATCAGAAGTGGGACTGTAAGTCCGTATCTCAAAAATGGCTCTAACAATTTTCTTCAAAGTTGCTATATAAACACTCTATTAGATGTCCTTTCGAATGATATAGTTGGTTAGTTTAGGAAAATTGATTGGCATCCTGTATAAATAGCTCAATTTCAGGTGTTGCAAGTGCGTTCCTTTAAAATCGGCTGTTTGGATTTTTTTCAAACATCTCATATTAACTGTCTTTTAAATATCCTTTTGATAAAATTATTGTTTTCCAGTTAATAATTGAATATGCCAAGTTTTGGTAAAAGTTGGTATCCCAAAAACGGCTCTAATGATTTTCTAGAAAATTGTTATATAATATAAATCCCTTTTAGATACCTTTTCTCATGTATTACATGGTTATTACAGGAAAATTAACAGTCATCCTGATGAGGTAGTTCAGTTTTAGATCTCGGAAATTGGTGTTTATAAAAATAGCTATTTTTTTTTCTTATTTTGTAACCCGCTATGTAAACTCAGTTTTATATAATTTTACATGTGTATCAAGTTTCTCTTACTAGAAAATACCAAAAAATGCATATAATACGTGTAATAGTGGGTAATGGAAGTTGTGTGGGTGTAACCAGATTTACTTTTATTATCTATAATTATTGTAAATTTCAACATGGGATGGCTATGGGATGCTGAGTTATAAATTAATATGCAACCTTCCATCAGTATTTTCATAATATCATAACGTAAGGTTTATGCATATTTGTTCCCTAATTAACTTAGAGAGATAAAATTGGTATCATTAAAAAGCTTATAATACAGGCTTTTAAATGATACATCACATGTATATATTTTTAAAATCTTTCATTTTAAGGTAAAAAATTTTGACCTTTAAACTTCAATAAGTACACAAAAGTATACATTTTCATTTAAAAATTATATGTTATTACGTTTATTATCTATAATTACTGTAAGTTTCAACATGGGATGGCCATTTTTTTGTAAAATGTACATTATGTTAATATGGAAATACTGGTAGAGTTGCATTTTAATTTATAATTCAGTATCCCATGGCCATACCATGTTGAAACTTACAGTAATAATAGATAATAAACGTAAGAATAACACATAATTTTTAAAAGAAAATTAAATATGTACTTTTTGAGATATGGAAGGTCAAAGGTCAAAATGCTTAACCTTAAAACGAAAAATCTTAAAAATATATACATGTGATATATCATTTAAAAGCCTGTATTATAAGCTTTCTAATGATACCAATTTTATGTCTCTAAGTTAATTAGAGAACAAAATATGTGTAAACATTACATTATGATATTATGAAAATACTGATGGAAGGTTGTATTTTAATTTATAACTCAGCATCCTACGGCCGTCCCATGTTGAAATTTACAATAATTATAGATAATAAGAGTAAAAATAACATATAATTTTTAAAAGAAAATTAAATATGTACTTTTTGAGATATTGAAGGTCAAAGGTCAAAATGTTTGACTTTAACATGAAAATTTTTTTAAATATATACATGTGATATATGATTTGAAAGCCTGTATTATAAGCTTTCTAATGATATCAATCTTTTATCTCTAAGTCAATTAGGAAAGAAAATATGGGTACATCTGTAGTAGAAGAATTTCGGAAATTTGCATTTTTTACCCATTTTTGCAGCCCTGTATATCAAAAACTAAAAGAGATAGAGACTAATTAATTGGTATACATTCATTTCTCAATAGGACAAATAAATGAGCCCAATTTCATAAAAATCTGAGGAGGTCAGGTTCAGAATGCTGTTTTTTTTTTTTGTGTGTGTGTGTGTTGATTTGACATAGAATGACTCAATTAAAAAAAAAAAAAATTGTTTTTTTCTATTTAATTGTTATTAGGCAAAAAAGTAAGCATGAGTGCAGCATCAATGCTGTTTGGGAAGTTTTTAATTTATTATTTATCTTGCGATCGGAGCAAAGCACAGAGGTACAGAATGAGTTTAGGTTTTGATTGTTTAATTTGGGTGGTTTAACAGGGTGGCTACAGAGTTTCAGGAAAAAAATTCCCTGATTTTTCCATGATTAATTTTGACAAATTTCCTTAATTTCTGTTACCTATTATATACATTCTAAAATTTTGTGTGCATCACACGCTTGTGTAACATACTCACTAAACCACTGCAATTCAAAAAACTATACTAATGGGCAAAATATCTCAATCTTTTTACTTTTTTTCTTTGTTCACTTACTAAAATGAAAAATTGAAAATTTTGGAGAAATTAACAAAATTATAAAACTATGATTCATTTTAATTGCTCAACATATTAACATCAAGACATAAAAATATTTATTTTTTTAATGTTAACTTGGTGAGGTTCAACTACAAAGCAGCCAATCCTGTGCAATCATGGTTAAGATAACACCTGTTTGGCGATCTTTCAATCATGCTTGCTGGGTAAAAATGAAAACCTCCTTGATTTTTTGGGTGTTTTTACAAAATTCCCTGATATTTCCAGATTGATAAAGTACCCTGATTTTTCCATGATTTCCCTGATTGTCGCCACCCTGTTTAAATGTTAATATATAGCATAATAGCTGAAGGACAAGTACTACCTCTGACTCTTCAAAGTAGAATGCTCATGCTAGCTTCATAAATGATTTTCATGTTATGAAAATCTTAAATTTCGTATAATTTCTGAATCAATCAAAAGTAATAAGTACAGGTCAATGACCAATTTACAATCATTTGTTCTTGAAATAGTGTTTATACAGATTAATTATTAACAAGGTGATTAACCTACGGATGGACATCACATTGATTTTCTAATTTTCGAGTTCTTTACACCATAAAGTATGTATAAATGTCAAAAAATGGAAGTAAAATTTTTTTTACGAATATCTAAGTTTACCATGCTTATAGTATGATGAGGAACTAAAAAAAAAAACCTATCTAAAAACTGCATTTAAAAAGAATAACTATGATAGAGATATTACTTTTATTATTCTGCTATATATGGATATTTCATTTAACTAAAGAGACACAGAATATAATCTCCCACACTCATGTACTCAGTAAAAAAATTAAGAAGTACTGGTTCAAAGTAATTTTAAGTAAGTATCAAATATAAGTCTTCTAATGCACATAATTAACAACTCAGAAAAGGATTCTCTGTGGCAGAATTTAAGCATCATGATGATATTGTTGCAGAAAAGAAATTCTCCCTATAAAAATATTTCCCCAACAAAATTTCATTGTCTACATATGATAGTTTTATCTCTTTATGCTTGCTTACCTTATCTTTTAGACAGATTTTAAATTATTATTTTAAGTGAAAGAAAACTTCATTATATAGGTTTATATGAATTGCATCTTTAATCAAAAATTGTTCTTTTGGATTTCGCAAATAGCAGTACATTGGTAGATAATGTCGTTCGTTTTCCTCACTTTCTAATATTTTTGCATTCATTAAATTAAAGTATACACAAAACATTCAAAGCTATTCTTCGAACAGGGTTCCCACAGGTCAGAGAGTACAGGGAAAACCTGGAAAAGTCAGGGAATTTGAAATTACTAAAAAAAGTCAGGGAAATATCAGGGAAAATTGTAAATATTGCTCAAAAACCTGGAAAATGATGATATAAACCTGGAAAATGCTTTTTGAGCATTTAATTTATATTGGAAGTCACGTTACTATGTTGTCTTTTATGCCACGAGATATGTTGTGTTTTATACTGTGAGCTATTTTTTATGTCACGAACAAAATTTTGTGACTGGAATTTTCTAAAAATAGACCTGGAAAAGTCAGGGAATTTTATTTTTGAAATTGAGAGGGAACCCTGTTCGAAATCAAATTAATTTTTATTATGTTTAAAAATATACTTTGTCAAATACATTCTTGTTCGAATGCAAATAAAAATTGCAAACTAATGAAATAACAGTATAAAGTCATTAAATATTTAACATTTCTTGGTTTATAATATAGTACCAAAAAGCATTAAAATGAAAAAAAAAAAAAAAATCTTTTATTGATATATATTTCAAAGCACATTTGCTTCATATTTAGTATTTCCTTTTTTAAGTAAATCACGTTTGATGTTAAATTTTGTAAACAATAACAAAATTGCCAGAAGGTAACACAGATGCAATAAAAATAAGATAAGCACTTGTGAAAGCTCGAGGCACCTACAGACGTTGCCAAGTTATTGTAGTCATGGGAGTGTCCTTCCTTACCTATAATGCAATCTGTGTAACTAGCATGACTTCCACCAGATCAAATGTACATGTTATGTATAAATTAGATGAATATGCTATTATTAAACAAAACCATCTTGCAGAAAATATTTGCCCATGTGAATTTTATTGCAGAAAACATACAAACCTTCTGCCACAGAGAAAGAACTGATTATACAGGGTGTTTATAAAGTCCCGGTTTTGATGTTTAATAACTCATAAATTTTCTTTTCAGGTTTGAATATTTTTACTTTTGTAAATATCGTCTGCACGTGTGGTTAATTTCAGATGATTTCATTTTCCAGTCTAAATATCTGTACTTTTCTAACTATCGTCTGCTTCTTAATTGCATTTTTCTCTCTTTTGACTTTTTTTGACTCTGACTCTTTTGAAAACCCCCATGAATACCGTGAGGCACAAAGGGATTCCCCAAAGGTTAATGTGTGGTGTGGACTAATGCACGACCGAGTCACTGGGCCTTTCTTTTTTACACAAAAGACGGTCTCATCAGTCGTATACTTAGACATGTTGGAAAACTTCGTATTTCCACAACTAGAAGAGCTTCAGCCGCATGTCTTTTTGCAACAAGATGGTGCACCACATCATTGGGGCACCATCGTTCGTAGTTCTTTGAATGACCATTTTCCAGGAAGATGGATTGGGCGAGGAGGTCCAATCCCTTGGCCACCCAGATCACCTGATATAACGTCGCTGGACTTTTTCCTTTGGGGATTTGTAAAGGACAATGTTTACAGGAGGAGAGTGTCAAACATTGATGACCTAAGAGTCAGAATTACAACCGCAATAGCCTCTGTGGATGCCGACATGCTTGCCGCTACCTGGCGTAAAATTGACTATCGACTTGATATTCTCCATGCGACGAAGGGGGCACACGTGGAAGTTCATTGACAAGGGTCATGAAACTTTTTGAGTCTATCTAACCATTTATGTTATTAATTTTAATCTATCTTTATTATTTTATGAGTTATTAAACATCAAAATGGGTCCGGGACTTTATAAACACCCTGTATTAGAGATTTCTAATATTTCAATAATACTTTTTCCAACTGACTTATAACTTAGTAACTGATCTCAGATAATATGTAACCTGCATATTTTTTATCTCTTTTACTGATTAATATCCCAGAATAAAAATGTAATTGCTTGCAGTTTGAAACTGTAATGGTGAAAATTCTATCATATTCAACATGAAACAGATTTACACAACATTTTATTTATTTGACACAATTCATAAATAAATCAACAAATTACTAAACAATTATTTAAAGATATGATACAGTCAACAACTTCATAACAATCATAAAATTAAAAAATGAAATTGACTATAAGAAACATGCAATAATTTTACAAACAATTTGTTTTAAAACAGACAACTGTGGAATGTAATTCATGTATCACATATTCTGTATAAACAATATGTTGTTAATCACTTCATCGGCCATCCCGAGGTAACTCGGGGGAAACATAGCCTTCCACACACTACAGAGGCCGGTGAAGTGGTTAATAAATGCATTAAATATTTATTTTCATGTAGTTTAACTTAAACTGTACTGATGCAAATATTTTTATTTTTTTATGTCATAATCTTTCTCAATTTTATAGATTTAAAAAAATGTTATAAGCACCAAAAATTTTTGCTTTAATCACAGCCATAGCCTCCTCACACTTTTTTTTTTGGGGGGGGGGGGGGGGGGGAAACTAACTCAAAATGTTTCAACAACAAATATGCAGAATTCTGGGAAGGTTTCGACCCCCCCCCCCCCCCCTTTGACTATGACTACAAACTGGTTTCAGAGGCATTAACTCACCGCCGCTGGAAGCCGAAGCTAATGTTATTCTATGGGAAATTTTTCTTGACAAATAACTTATTAAGTAATACATATTTTTAAATTCTGTTTTCACATTCTGAAAATTCCTAGTTGTTAAATTGATGGACCTTTTTTAAAAAATTATTTTTTTAATTTTTTATATTTTATTTTGAAGCTGCAAAATACGAATTTTCAATACACGAAATTTTTTCATTTTGCAATTTCAAAATAAAATATTAAAAAAATACATTATTAAAAAAGGTCCATCAATTGAATAATTGGGAATTTTCAAAATGTGAAAACAGAATTTAAAAATATGTATTAGTTAATAAGTTATTTGTAAAGAAAATTTCTCCATAGAATAACATTGGTTCGAGCTTCCGGCGACGGTAAGTGAAGAGGGCCGTTAAAGCAAATCAACAGAGCAAAAACACTTTTTTCTTCCCCCTCCTTCCTATTTGTCAAAAGTGATTAGCAATCTTATTGTCAATAAACCTGGTTTACAACAACGGATGGGGAATGTATTAATTACTTTTATTTTCTAATTATAAATCTTATACATTAATCTCAAAATTGCTTACCATTTTCTGTTCTAAAAAAGATGAAATAAATATATATATATCATGGGACAGTCAATGAAATTATGTATAATATATCATTAAAACCTTTTTTTTCTTCATGTTATTAAAAAAATAAATCTCATTTGCAATATTTATGTAATAAATTAAAAAATATACAAATATTATAGCACAAAGTTTAAAAACAAATAAGACAAAAATAAATGAGATAATGGATTAAAATTTTAAGTATCTTTCATTCCAATCTCATATTGAATGTTAGAATATATTAAAGTTAAAAATGCTAAAATAACTTTATAAATTTTTGATACATTTATTACACAAAGTTAATTTTGATATGTGAGTACATTTAAAACCAAATGAAAAACCAAAATGCGCACAATGAAATTTTCAAATGATGTTGCATGATATAAAACTCAGTCTTCTTATAACAATAACGCTTTCATAGTATCATATCACAAACATTTTATAGATGTATATATATACATACACTATATATATATTTGACTGTGGTAAAATAGGTGCATGAAGCTTTTGATATGTACAATACATATAAATACATTATATATCAACTATAAACATTTACAATATATAGATAAGTATGCTTTTTCTTTTCTTTTTTTTAGAATCTTTGACTACTTTAGTTTTTAAAATGTATACTTGAGATAAAACATCACAAAAGAATCAGTATGATGTAAAAGACTTCACTCAGCTGTTTATAATAAGTATTTTAAACTCTTTCTACTATATACAGTCATCAAAATAAAGAGTGACCCCCCTAAAAAAAAAAAAAAAAAAAAAAGACAGGATAATAAAACAAAAAGGATATTACAGAGATAACCTTGTTTTTTCAAAAATATGTAATGGGTATTACAGCAGGAGAGTGGTGAGCAAACAGCACATACCAAAGAACATTTCTCTTGCACCTCCTGGGGGGTGGGGGGGGGGGGGGGGGGTCCACCCTGTTTTTCAGTATGATGAACTTTATTATAATGGCTAGTTGTCTGAGCAAAGCAAAGATTAACACACAACAAACACTATTACTTTGGGCATATACAAATCTAGAATGGATATTAAATCTTTACATTAACGAAAGATTTGAAAAAATATTTGGCAGATTTCTTTAAATTTTTCACAGGAGGTACACATACATATAAGGGTGACAATGAAACTATCCTATTAGAAAAACTGAGAAAAAACTTAAAGAATTAAAAAATTAAACAAAAATATAGACTTAAAAAGCTCAATTAAATGCCTAGACAGGGTTTGTCCAGTCCTTGGAAACCCTTGAAGGCGCTTGCTTTTTAACCCTTTGCAGCACAAGACAATTCGGATCATTTAAATTATACTGCCACCGGAATTCATGAACTAAATTAAACTAAAAGAAAATTTAAATTTTAAGGTTAAAAAAAAAACAGTCTTTTCTGATATGTTAAAAACATAAGTTTTTTCTAAAAAATTTCTAGGATGAATTTTTGCAGTTGGGAAGTGAAATTAGGTGGTATAAAATATATACCACCACCCATGAAAGGGTTAAATAGGTCAAAATCAAGACTTTCGAAAGTTCTGGATTTTTATCAAAAGTTGGTACAGTTACTTGACTTAAAAAAAAAATAACTTTCTTGTTTTGAAAATTTTGAGAACCAAAAAATGCAGTGGGAAAAAACTGTCTACTTCCTTGTAAGCCTTCAGACATTCAATACATAAAATGTCCATCAAGAAAAATATTTTCTATGATTTTTGTTAAAATAATTGAATATGTGCTAATGCAGTTTTTACAGTCGATAGATTTCTTTATATAAGAATCAAAGACCAAAAATGATTTTTTCATAAAAATAAACAAACTTGAAACAGATGAGAAAAATTTTATGTTTCAGAAATCAGTTTCATATAGTATTGCATATTTCAACAATCAGATATAAAAATTGAATTTTGGTGAAAATAGATGATTTTTGAATAAGATGAAAATATGAATTTTGTGGTAAAATAATTGTCTATTTAGTAATTAGTTACAAAATATTATTTTAGAAATTTAGCTAACAAAGTTAGGTAATTTCAATTATCTTCTAATCTGGTGGTTGTAATAACTGAATTTTTCAATTAAATCTAAAAACTTTAAAACTAAAATAATGAATTTTAATGCAGGCTTTATTTCCACTAGATGGAGGTTTTTATAGGCAACGTGGTTAGAATTCATGGAGCAAACCATTTTTTACTTTTTCCTATAGTTAAGTAAAATAAAATTTATTTGAATTTAATTCAACTGCAAAGAAAAATTTGGTATATTTTCTTTCTTTCTTTCTTTCTTTCTTTATTACTTTTTTAAGTAATATAATACATATAAAAGAAAATATATTTATATTACTCTAGTTTTTTCTTTTTTCTTTTTTTTTTTATTAATTAAAAACTGCATTTCATTTTCTTTATTTGTCTGAAAGCCCAGCAAAATCACTGAGACTAATCCCTTTGTTAAAGGCCTAGTAGCAGAAGTTTCTCAAAAAGTAATGTTTTGGGAAAGAATTAAGAAAAATAATAAAGAAATAAAAACTATAACAATTGGGTTCTAATTCAACCGAAAAATAAAAAATATATTCATACTAATGGGCTATTAGACATTTGGAGACATTTTTACTATGTTGAAAAAAATTCAAATGTTATACACAGCTCATTTTAGAAAAAATACAAGGACGGGATTAAAAATGCATCTAGGATACTTGTACACCTTTTACTAAAAAAGAAGTTCAAAAACTGATTTATATATTAAATGCGGTATTTAAAATGACACTTTAAATAAAATTAAAAAAAACAATTTTTAACTGTGTCAAGCATATAATTTTTTTGAAAATCTAAAAAGAGTAATTACAGTCTTCTTCTCATACAGCAAAATTGGTAATAAAACAAAAATAAAATCTAAGAAACAACTAAACAGTTCCTTTAAATATGTGTGCACACAGCCAGTTTTAAAGAAAGGACAAAAACAGAATTATTAAAATAAAAAAGTCCAAGACCTTTAAAGTAAGAAAGGTGGAACATTCATAATGGTGCTAAAGAAAATTTCACTCAGGTTGCCACTGCAACTAAATGAAAATTCAAATTAATTCAAGACTGATCCAGAATCAAATCATATTTTTCTAAAATAAAATTTTAAAAAAAGTTAGTTTAATTTTAGAGCTACAACTGTCTCTGCCTGTACATAGAAGATAATATTAAAAGCACAGAGATATTTTAAAACAGCATTGTCATTAAAACAATAATAAAATCATAATTATGACCCCTGTGGCAGAAATTTATTATGCTTTCTGCGACAAGCTTCATCAGCACCAAAATCTTTCTGCAGGAATAGTTTGTAAAGTTAACATTTACGAATTTAAATTAAATTATTTTTAATCAGTAAATATTATAACCAATGTATTTAAATTTTAACTAGGCACAAATGTATATATCTGCACTATTGCAAGAAAATACTCTTTTTAGGACTGAGGGCCTATTAGTCTCAATCTGGGATTTTTGCGTTGTAGATTTCGATAGTTGGACATTTGTCGAAATCTAAAATTTATAGAAAATATAATTGAATAATTTGAAAGCGATGCTATAATTTGAAAAAAAAAAAAAAACTAATAGTCCTCCGTCCTAAACTAAATTCTGCTTTTGCCAGAATTTCATCAATTTTTTTTTTTTTTTTTTTTTTTTTTTAAAGAAAAGTGAAAATAAATCTATTGATCTTAATTGCTTCAAAGCTAACCCAAGTGAGTTACATACGCTTTATCTCCTCTCCTTATTCAGGATTGAGGCGATCGTATCTGCAGAAACGAAAATTTGTTCTGCAGAGCAGTTTATGAACCATTCTTTGAGTTTCTTTCTCTCTCTCTCTCTTTTTTTTTAAAACACAATGGCAAAATTTATTTGACTTAAGTAAAATCTTTCTGCAAGAACATTTCCGTTTCTGGGACATTGTCGCCGTGTTTCTGCCACGGGGATTATGACAATAGTATGAATAGGTGAAAAGGCTAGTAAATAAATGATCCTTTTTGAAGGGGGAGCAAGAGTAAAAATGCAACCTAATTATGTAGTAATGAAAATCCTTTTACAGTTTGATTTCTAGTAGAGATAAGAGACAGAACACTTTTGTTGTTCTACACCAATAAATTAAAAGTTCACTGAACATTTAAAATAAAAATGCAAGCAATCTACAGTTATGGAACAAGAGGTTCACTATCACTATCACAGTAATAATGGTCAAGAGAATTGTTCATCACAGAACCAGAAGTTTCTTCATTGGAAACATTTATAGCTTCAAGACTTAAACTTTCAGAATCTGAAGATGGCCTAATAATGGGGCAAGAATTATCATCGAGAACAATACTTGTAATTTTATGTCCAGATGTGTGTTTTGAGGCACTCTGATTATTTCCAGGAACTGATATTTCACATTCTTCTTTTATTTCTGGTCTTACAATAGAAGACGGGTCAGGAGAATTTACAGAAGTTGAAGATTCACCTACTGAATTTAAGTGAACAGGTTCAGGATCGGTAACTGTTCCATCGGGATTTACTAAAATACAGTTTCTGGGAACAGCTGGTAATTGAGGAGTAATCATAGAACTACGAGAATGACGTGGACGCCTACTTCTCCGCCGACCTCTATGAACCGGTACTCCATAATGAAGATTCTCAACATATAAATTATGATGTTGTGATCCTTGAACAGCAACAGCATATGATGGAGGTGGCTCTCTGAAAAAAAATTCTCGACTCAATCTGGAAAGAGGTGTTTCTCTTGTTGTTAAACGATGTTCTAACATGCGAAGTGCATGGAGTCGGCAAGTACAACTAATGGCAATAACTAAAAGAAGAGCACAGATGAGTGATCCCATGACTGCAGCAGTTAAAACACTGTTACGTAAACCTTAAAAGGGAAAAAAAACGTCTATAAATATTAAAGCATTGCATTAAATTTCTTTGAAGTTATTTAACCCTTCATTTACTACAGTATGAAATAAACAAAATATGTACTTTAATGTTTTTTAGTTACTTAGGAACAATTTTTAAAGATTAAACAATTAAAAATTATACTCATCACATCATACTATAGTCCATTTCCTCATCAGAGGCACTTCAAGGCCACAGAATTCAGAGAGGGAGATCACATGAATGAGATCACGTGCTCAATTCCATCCAGTGAGACATCGTTGTTTCTTCAGTAACCTAGCAACGGACGGAGAAAGTGAAATCACAGTTCATCTGAACGTGGCCTTGAGGTGACTGCGTAAAGGAAATAGAGTATAGTATTTAATGAGGTGATACATTAAAATATGGACAGTATTCCATATTTTAATGTATACGGTTTGGTTTTAACCAAACATGGTTCCATGTATGGTTTCAATCTCTAGTAAGCAGGAGTTTAAAAAAAAAAAATACTTTAACTATCTGACCGCCGCTGACGTATGTATCCTGTCACTGAGCTGTTCTTTTTCCCCTAATACACTTATAATTCAAAATTATATAACTATGAATTTTTAACTTGTTTTCCAAGTTTGAAGGTCTCTTATAATAATCATGAGGATTATTATGATCAAGACTCCCTATATAACATCAGACTTGTCATTTCGGCGGTCTTCTATGGGAGAAAATGTCCGCTTTTGAAAGTGTATTACTCACTAGATGGCACTTAGAGTGTGTGATGGAATTTCTTAAATGCCCATTGGATAACATGGTATTGTAGACAAAATTGTAAGAGCTGTTTTTCAAATACTACATAAGTATTCCATAAAAAAAAAAAAAGTTTACCTCCAACAATAATCAACTAATCTTTCGAAATTCTAGAAAAAATAAAAGATTTAATCATAAAATAAAATATAAATTGCGTTTAAAAAGACTCACAAATCCCTACAGTGTTGCCAACTACAAGAATTTGTCACTAGGTGTAGGGACTTTTAGCAATATTTTCAGGATGTAGCAACGGGTTTTAACTTTGTAGGGATTTTTGTGTGGTTGTTTTGTAAGAAATTTCCTATGATTCTGCATAGATTAGGCTAATTTTTCCGCTTTTTTTCACAAATTTCGCTAAAGTAGGGATATTTATCGTCAGTATAGGGATATTTTTTAAAACAATATCCCTAAAAGACCTGGCTGGTAGCGCCATCTATCATAATTCTTCGCGGACAAGGGAAAATCAACGAATGGGTAGCCTGTATTATATAGGAAGCCTTGATTATGATGTATATGATTACATTTTTAATCTAAAGTTTAATTAACTATGACCACTGCTGATGGATATATATCCGGTCACTGAGCTGTTCTTTTTTCCACATTACACTAATAATTCTTCAATACTATATAATACTGAACATTATGAACTTTTAGCTTGTTTTTTTAAGCTTGAAGGTCTTAAATAATAGTTATAATAATTATAATCATGTACATAGTTACATTTTTAATCTCAAATTTAAACAAGCATTATTTTAGTACATTAAAAAAGTGTGCAGTGAAAAAAACATTACAATTTTGCCCTTTTCAAAGGTGGTCAGAGGATTAAAAACAAAAAAAAAGTATTTAATTTTTATCATCTTTATACTTTTTTTTCTAAGAGTAATCAGTGGTAGACTTAATACTCTCGAGGCCTGGAGCTGACTGGGGCCCCTGATTGTAGGTCCCCTTATTAGGCCCCCATTCTCTAATCAAGAGACCCCCCATGTACTTCTTCACTTATAACCATAAAAAGGCAATGTAGTCAGTCATAAATTGATTCGAAATCCCAACCTAACATATGGGCCAGAGCCATTGGCCCCCCTTGCTTTCCTTTAATCAGGCCTTGCATAAATGTGTTATTTTAGCTTTTTAAGTTCTACAGCCATTTTTTGTATATAGAAGCTTTTTATCCCAGAACCTATGGCTTAAAGTAGAATTGCAGCTAATTTTTTAAGTCCAAACAATGGCACAACAACTTCACTATATGTATATACTTAAAACTTTTACTAACATTTTACCTTCAGTATTTTCCCACAGTTATCTTAGCTCACACACATATAATCTACCTAACAGTATAAATATTGCAATATTATTATGTTTCATTAAAATACACTCATGTTTGTGAAAATTGCAACACAAAGAAGGAATATGAATATAAATATGATATTTATTGGATACATACGATATAGTAGAAAGAGCAATTGATTAAATTTTCAGGAAGTTTTAAGTAATATATCCTAAGAAAACAGTACATAAACCAGCGACCTCTGGGAGTAATAACTACACTTATCTGCCTATGCATTGAATAGAACAGCGATTGGATGACATATTCGGGTACAGCACTTCATGAAGCTTTAACAGGATGCCATAGTTCATAGACCGTAGTTACTGGTGAGTGGTGGCAGGCCACTCGCTTTTCAATGATTAAAAAGACATTTTCATTGGTGCGAGATCAGGAGAACGTGCTGGCTGGAGCAACAGTTGATTTTGGAAATATTCTAGCTCCCAACTTTTCAACTCCATTACTTTTAGTGTTTAACTTAAGAGTTTAATCTTGTCAAGCTTTATACTTAAAGTATTTAAAGTTTATCTTCATTAATTAAATAAGTAAAATATTTATAAATCAAATATTATATCATTTTCTGCTTTACTTTAAAATGTACTTACCTTCCTAACATTAACCGTCGTTGTTTTGTTTTGAAATTTGGCATGTTCTGTGAATGAATCAAATGATTCATTCACGCTTATGAAGACGTGCCATTATTTTTGCAACGACCTCAGTTAGCAGTTACAGGTAAAGTTGTTGTGACATTAAGTCATTCAATGGAGCATGTTAAACATGCTCCGTTGAATGACTTCATGTCACAACAACATGCTGATTCACCTCTTTTGAACAGAAAAGTATGACAATTTCCCATAATAAGGAATATAATAAATAGTAAGGAAAGTGAGTGTGCCTAGCTGGCAAGCTAGTTTTGAAGAGGCTTTAACATTTTTACAGATGCAGGTAGTCTTGCAGTTTATTTTAAGTTATGTATTTTCACTTAAGTTCTTTAATTTCAACTGTAAGATAAAGTTTGTGAGATTATTTTTTGAATGGAAACGTAATATATATATTTAAATAAGTGAATTCAAGTTTAAAGTAATAGAAATGTATCTACAATAATCAGTTTTTTTCTTGCTGTTCTGGTGGATTAACACCAATATTGCTATTTCATCATGGATATTTACTGGATTGCTTCTTCAGCATATTGTGTTTAAATGCCTACTCAACAAAATAGTTTTTGTCTCCAATGTTATTTGTAGTAATGTGAGTAGAACTTTTTTTTTACTTTAAAATTGCTGCTGTGTTTTTTTTTTCAACTTTAAACATTCTTTGAATAGCTATATGAATTATTTTTGAAAAAGATAAATTTTGTATTTCTGTGCAGCATTGTTTTTTTTTTTTTTTTTTTTTTTTTTTCTTCTTCATAATGATACTTGCATTTATATATATAAATTTCTACATGAATATGTCTTATATTTTGTTTTGTATATATTTTTAAGCCACTAAATAAAACTGAAATTTACTCTAAATTTTTGTATTTAATATGCCACTCACACATATCTTAGGACCAGGATTTTTCATGTCTTTCACTCTACTTTAGAAAACAGACAAATTAATTATTTTGAACTATTCAATATATATAAGTTGAACACATTCTCTATTAAGGAAACTCCGGACAACACAGACAACTTGCAGTCGTGCATTATCCTGCTTAAATATTGTGCTACGGAAGCCTAGAATATAGGGCAGAGATGCCGGCCTTAACTCACCAGAAATTTAATGTCCGCTACTCAGAGTGCCAGGAATGCAAACAAGAAGTAATCGAGATGTATAATTAATGGGACCCCATACCATCACTGTAGATGATGGACAGTGTGACGATGTCGAATCCCAGCTGGTACTGTGCATTATTCACAATGCTGTTATATACGGATGAGGAAATCTTGATGCTTTAAACAGGATTGTGATTTGTCTGAAAAGAGATTACACGTCATTCCTGCGTCAAGGTTCAACGTTGATCACACATTAAAGGTGTCCATATCAGTGATACAGTTTCGAGGGTAATCAAAATTTTAGTAGCTGCTGACATAGACTAAAGGTCTATCTTTTAATTAATTTTTATTATGCAGATAGCACGCAGTAAAAACTTAATTAGTTTTAAGGGTTCCAATAATAATAACCTGACCAGTGTCTTAAACTAGATGACTCATCAAATACAAAAGTTTTAAACAAGAACAAATTTTATTTAGTAAAACACAAAAAAAGATATATCAAAACATTTTCAAAGTATAACAGATTTAAAGTTACCTCATTCTATAGTTGATAACAAGCCATAATGGAACATCTGTCATAATACACTTGAACCACAATCACAATTCGTTGTCTAACTACAAAGCCTCCGCGATCGCCGAGTTGACCAGCGGGAAAGAGGATGATGAACTACACTTCCACTATCACCAAGTTGATCACAGAAACAAGATCATGTAACTGAAGGTTGCATATTATAACTTGCACATTATTAATTCTATTGTCAGATCGAGATTACCATTATATATCACTAACTCTCTAACTCAGTTGAATTTATTATTGAATACCAGCAGCTTTATAGCTTTATTAAGTAAAGATTCTGATTCAGGAAAAATTCAAACTTGAACAATTGTAACTTAAAAAGTTACTAAACATTATCAACATCAATTAAACTATCAAATGTAACAGCCTCATCTTAAACATCGATTATCAATTTTAATTTTAGTTTTCGTACATTCGCGAACGACGAAAAACTTTAAACTTTATCCTTTTTAACAAGGAACAAACTTAACAAAATTTAAACAAAACTTAACAATTAACATTTGTAAAACTTGTAACAATGGCAGCCATCAAAAATATAAAATGCAATAGCCAAATAGAACATAATAAGCTTTGCTGTAACATGCTAAAAGCACACCTGCCAGTGCTTAGCTCACCAACAGCTTAAAGCTGCTCAATTATTCCAAACTGTTACTACTTCATTTCTAATTGAAAACAGGCTGACCACTGCTGACGACTGCCATCTAACACACACGCCGCAATCTTTTTATACTGACTGAAAAGTCAAAAACTGCATATAAACAATACATCGCTATTGCCACTCAACGGTCATAGCCGAAAATATAATTTACTATAACTATTTCAATAGAAGTGGCAACAGTCAAAATAAGAAAAATTATGCAGATCAAGATTGGCAACGGCAAGGATGTAAACAAACATCGATCGTTAGGGCGTGATGCAGGCAAAGATGGCTGACCGAATTTTAAGTAAATAAAACAAGTAAACTTTTAAAAAACTTAAAGAAAAAGGTAAGCTAAAAGTTATATCTTGAAAAATAAGCATTTATATTTATAAAATTAACAATTTTTTATGTGTGAGGACAATTGATAGATATCAGCTGCATACTGGGTCACCACCTAGAGTGATGGTATGCGGTACCATTGAAAACATGTCTATCAACTGTTGTTTTAAGTCCCGCCACTCTGAATACCCGCCATTACATTTCTGACAAGTTAAGGCCCATTGCTCTGCCCTATATTCAAGGCCTCTGAAGCGCAATATTTAAGCAGAACAATGCACGACTGCAAGTTGTCCGTATTGTCCAGCCCTTCCTTGATGCAAAATATGTTTGGCTGTTGCTCTGCCCAGCACATTCTCCTAATCTTGCACCAATGAAAATGACTGTCTTATCGTTGAAAAGTGACTGCCCCCCCCACCACTCAGCAGTAACTATGATCGATGAATTGTGGCACCGTGTTGAAGCTTCATGAAGTGCTTTACCTGTACATTTCATCCAATCGCTGTTTGAGTCAATGCCTAGGCAGATAAGTGCTGTTATTGCTCACAGAGATTGCTGCTTTATGTGCTGTTTTCTCAGTACATGTTACTCCAAATTTCCTGAAATTTTAATCAATTTGTCCTCCTACTATAATGTATGCGCCCAATAAATATTCTGATATTCGCATTTCTTCTTAGTGTTGCAATTTTCACAAACATGAGTGTAAATTAGTTTAATAAAGAACATAAAAATATAATAATGTATAAAAATATTACATTTAAATTAATTTAAAAAAGATGTATAAAAGAAAGTTAATAAAAATTACAATTTCTTTCATCAGATCCATCTCCACAATCATCAGTACGATCACAAGTCCAAACTTGTTGAATACATCGTCTGTTGTCACAGAGGAACCCTCCATGTTCATAGTTGCATAATTCTGGAACTAAATTGAAAAGCAATATTAGAATGAATTATATTTTTTATTTAATTATAATTTCTATCTTAAAGAAAAAAAAAAAAAAACTTCTGATGAATAATAATAAACAATTATCAAGAATGATTTATGAAATATAAATAAATAATGACTAATGAGAATCATTTTGTTTTTAATTAATCCACATATATTTAGATATGCATGCTTAAACTAGCATGGTTTGCCTGCTTTGATAGTCAGAATATATAGATAGTCAGTTCCTTTTAGCATTAGCAGTTTTTCAGCATTTCTGTTTAATCTTATAAATAAAGCAAAGAGTTTGTCAGGAACACTTCCGAGTGGACCAATCCTATTTTTGATTGGTCTAGATTTAACTACTTTGGTGATGAAAGTTGGACATGTTTTTTAGTAAAAACAGATGATTTTTTTTTTTTTTAAATATACTGTATAGAAACATAGAAACTTATACTTTTTAAAAGAGCTCTAAAAATTGTTCATTTTTTGTGTGGACACTACATACATCAAGTTATTAAACATATTACATTGCAAAGTTTTCCTTTATTGATTAAGATATGAAAATGAATATTAGTTATAATTTAATAGTTGCCAAAAAAGAAATACGTTTAAATTAAACGTGAACATTAAAAAATTGTAAAAAATTAAATTATGCATCTCACAAAAATTGACATCATTATCACTTTAAAATTTTCTACACATTGATAAAGAGCTAATGTAGTTCTATAGGTATAAGATTCTTCAACAGAAAATTTAAAAACATGATATTGTATATATATATATATATATATATATATATATATATATATATATATATATATTTTTTTTTAATCTTATAATTATTTATGATTTTGTTGTCATTTCGCCGATGAGTTGATATCAGTATCGCAAAGTAAACATTTTGGCAAGAAACGTCCGAGCTACTTCAGTGCCAAATTTCAAATTCCGCCAAGAGGTCCAAGCTGTTTCAATGTTTTTGCACAATTTTTCTCAATTTTATTTTATGAGTTAACATGAGTATTGCAAATGCATAAGTAAACATTTTGGCGAGAAACATCCGAGCTACTTCAGTGTCAAATTTCAAATTCCGCCAAGATGTCCCAGCTGTTTAAACGTGTTTGCACAATTTTTCTCAATTTTATTTTAAATATTTTTGTTATGCGAATGGGAAAAAAAGAAAAGGCATCTTTTTTTAAATTGGTGGTCTAATTATACAAAATATTTCCATGTAAAATATTATGCGTTTTTCGTTCTGTTTATTATCAAAAAGAAAATGTCTAATGCAGTTTTTCCTGTATTGTTGGCGTTTCTATAAAATAATTAAATTATACACTACCAAGACGTTGCGGTGAAGAAGTCTCTGTCGAAGTCAGCGAGGGCCCAAAGCAAACTTTTTAAGCAATTTCCAACTATTTCTTTTTTAGTTTTAATTTGTAGAACGATATAAAAAATATTCTTTTTTTAAAAATTCATTTAAATATAGTGACCAGTGAAGCGGGCAAAGCCTGCTAGTGGATTATAAAATTAATAATATACACAGTATAAATATGAAATTTTATAATATATAATAGAGATATTTATTAATGTTATTTTGTAGGGAAAAAAAAAAAAAAAAGACATATATTTTAAAATTTAGTCACATGAGCTTTTTATTTTAACTATCCATGACGTAAAAAGACAGGCATAATGATGAAAGGATTAAATGAATTTAAAGAAACAAAGATTAAAATTACTGAAAATCATCGCTGCCTTCAGCAGCAGTTTCTCCACATATACTGTATATCGGATCTGGGTCCCTAATGACTGGTGTTTACTAAGCAACAAGTGGTGACACTATTACTCAACAACTATAATTTAACAGATAGTATATCTCAGAATCTACTGTACATTTTAGTTTTGGCCCATATATTATTGCAATCTAGTGATATCTTTTTACTAGTCCCCGCTTTATGACAATAAAATTACAAGTACAATAAATTTATAATTGCATTTGTAAATTACAAGTACAATAAATTTATAATCTTTGCGATATGAAGGGACATGTGAAAACATGTTTTGCCTTTTGGGGACAAATTCCTGAAGTTTCTGACACTGAATATTAGTAATTTTATTTATTATATTTACAAACAATAGTAAATAGAGGTATCTGTTTATTGTTTGAGATATGAAGGGGTATTCTTCGACCGCATTTCATGAAAACATGGAAGCTTAAATTAATAAATAAAACACTTTAAAACACGTATATAAGTTTAAAAAAAAAAATATATTTAATTAAAAGCCACATACTTCAAAGCTTTTTGCCCTGAAAAGCAGGGCATCATCAGGAAGTCTACATGGTTTTACACAATGTGCAGCTGTGTTACAAATATATATACCATAAATCAGGTTAAAGCTACAGTTACATCGCTACTTTAATACAAAAACTTTTTTAGTTCACCATGGAAGCATCTGCGCAAGTGCTAACTCAACGAGTTCAATGCTAAAATAGGGGTGACAGTCATCTGACTCAGAGAAAATGAGCAATAACAGAGCGCGGAATTACTGGATGTTTTCCAAATTTCAAACTGTCGGTCACGCTGGCATCCCTCCAACATTCTGGACGCGTTCTCACTGCTAGTTTTAGTATATGTGGCCACACTCTATGTGAAAGCAGGTTTTGCCAACAAATTCCTACAATTGCTTTTATGTATTTGTGTTTATAGGAAAAATCTTCTAGATTTTTTTTTTTTTTTTTTTTTTTAATATGAAGGGATTTGATATAAGTTATGTCTTTCCCCCCAAAAGGTTATTTCCTAAAATTCTTCAAATTTGTTATATTTTAAAGAAAGAATCTTAGAAATATATATTTTTTTTCCCTTTCAGATTGAAGGGTTATGTCAAAACACATCCTGCACTGCTTCACTTTATTTGGAGGGAAGGGCAGATTTCTAAAATTCTTGATATTGATTTTTACATATTTGTGTCTGTTATATTGAAAAACAAGTATCTTATAGATATCCGTATTTGATTTAAGATTTGACAGGATATGTGAAAATATGTGTTTTCAATCAACACGATGATTCAAATAAATGTCTTTTACATTTCACTAATGGCTGTATGAATCTGACTTGATTTTATCACAATAAAAAATATATAAATTAAAATATCCAAACAGGATTGATTTAGAATCCTGTATTTGGCCATGGTTTTAATCTAGTGGAAATAGTCACCAACAAAAATATATTTATTTAAACATCTAATTTATAATTTTTATGAAAATTCATTAACAAAATACAGTGACGAATGAAGCATCCAAAACCTGCTAATACTGAAATAAAATGCAGGCAGCAGATCTGCTATATTTGCTATTTGTCATCAGAAGTTGTTAATGACATCTCTATTGAAGAACAAAAATAGTTAGAACAGACACAGGTTTTGAGTGTTTGTAGGGAATATATTAAAAAAGTAATAGTAATCTTATTTAAGTTAGTAAAATCGAATAGGCTTGACTCCCCCCCCCCCCTTAAAAAAAAAAAGCACTTTAGTTCTTTTTATGCACAAAGCAATCAAAAATCCTATTTAAAATAAATTTTAATGGATTTTAGCCTTTTTTTAAAAAGACATTTTATTCTGCTATTTTTACACATCAAGATTTTCATCTATTGCATTTACTATTATAATTGTTAATTATACTGTCACAAATTTTAATAATATAATTACAGTCCTCATTATAAATTTCAATGAAAAAGGGGGCATAAAAATTGAATTGGGCTCTAAACACAAGAGTATTTTAGTCAGGCCCTATATGGAGTACTAATGAAACTTTTAAAATTTAATTTTTTAACAATCATTGCTCTTGCACTGAAACAAAACATTTAACATTTTATATGCAATGATTTTTTTTTTATATTTTTCCCTTGTTTCAAACACTTTTTAAACTTTTGTTCCTTCTCTGTTTGTAAGATAACAGAACTACTCTGAAATTTAACAACTGATATATCAGAGGAAGCCATATGCAGAAGTACCTTAAATTTCTTAGTATGCATGGGTACTCTTCACTGCTTTGATGATGCACTCATGCCTAGTTTTTGTTCACCTGATGAAGAACTGAGCAGTTACTTTGACCTAAAGCAGCTATTGCAAGATTTACAATTTTTAGTGTGTAAATCTACTTACAAAGTTTTTATTTATTAAATTAATTATTACTGGAATTTAATCAAGTTAACATATTGGTTAAAACATTAACATTGGTTCAAACCAAAAATTTTTCAGAAATTAAAAATGCTATTTTTTTCTTTTTACAGTTTTATGACCAGTTGTATATCTAACAGCCATTTTGAAAATAGCTTAGCAATTTTCAAAAGAAAATATGTAGTGAACATTGATTAACAAAAATCCCAGGAGCAGAATTATATCCAATGTTCTACAACGAGACATTAAAATTTGCAGATGTTCTGCAGGTATTCTGTCCAAATTTGTCAAAGCACAGTAAAATGCAAAATAAGCATAAAAATAATACTTATTAGTAAAATATTTATTACACATTTACAGTAAAACATGATTTAGAATTTTTATAATCTAAAACTGAGGAATACACCCAGAATTTGCAATTTTTTCAATGGCTTTTGGCATTAATAGTGTCACATTAATGTGGATATACTACTTACAAAATGTTTATAAATTTTGTCTATACAATGAAACAATGACTGTTTCCAGCAACTTTCTAGTATGCTAACAGATTTATAGGTCAGTTGAACATATCTAGGTTCTATTAATTTTAGAATGTTAGCTGTATCAACATCCAGTTAGGGGATAGATGAAATGTTCTGCGAAAGCCTCAATTGTTCTGCAATGTGTGGCACAGTTTTAAGAACTTTCTGCTCCTGGGACAAAAATATTGCACAATAACAAAGAAAAATACATTACCACAGTTCTTCTCATCAGATGCATCTTCACACTGTGCAACACCATTGCAGCGATGTTTTATTGGATAGCATCCTCTTCTAGAATCACACATAATTTTACCAGGACATATGTAATTACAATCTTTTTCATCTTCTCCATGTAAACAATCAAAAGTTCTAAATAAATAAATAAATAAATTAAATTAATTACAAGGAAGATAAGAGTAAACAAAAGTATATGGCTTTGAAGCTAAAGAAGATTTTCGGCTTGTTTCATTTTATAAGAATCTCGACATTGAATTTACATAAAATTAGAATATCTGTAATCACGAATTTCATATAAGATTAAGATTTAGATTCAATGAGAATAAATTTAAACTACTCACCCCTCTACCAGCATCCGGGACGAGATTAACACAAGAGCTCACACAAAAAACTCCGAATTCGAATACATCTTTGACGAATAATATTTATTAATACATGACTTTGTTACTTGATGTAAGGTTCATGAATATATTGTATTAACGAATAACATGATTATTGTTACATGATTATGAATAGATTGAATTACGAATAAGATTTTGGTTATTTCGAATAAGTTCGGGTTTATGTTCATAACTTGACGCACATAACTTGAGATTTTTCGGAACCACAAAAAACAAAAACAACCTGCTCAGAGGAGTCCAAAAGAGTTTAGTCCTGCACAGGCTCTTATTCCGAAGAAAGATTAATTTATTGTGTGGTGCTGCCATCTCTGTTCAATGATAACAGTTACTTTGAAATCAATACTTCCCTCCAGTATATAAAATTTACTCTTTTGGTTTTCCACTCTCAAATAATAACATTACAATAGACTTTGAAAAACATAAAAATCTTACAAACTATGATAATTATAAAAAATGCCCTGAATCATGAAGCAGTAGAAATTTTAGTGAACAAACCATCTTGCAATGACAAGAAGACTATCCAGATAAACACCAGATGGCACATCTACTAAAAAAGAACACAAGAACAGAAGCAAGGCAGAGGAAAGATTTTAGATGCTTCCAATGTGACAGAGGAAGGTCACATATGTGACTGAAAATGTTATAGTAGATTTTAATGGGTTTTAATTCTTTAGTTTCTTCAAATGAAATTAATTTAATTTTAGATATTTATGTAAACAAACTTTGGAGCAGATACTTCAATATTTCATTTAAATTTAACTGATTGTTTAAAAATTAATATTTAAAAAATAATAATAACTAGGGAGTTTCACTCCTGCTTGCTTTGCTTAATAACCCACAAGGAAGACTCCCCCGTCCCCTCAACTCGTTTTGCTTATTATATTAACCTCCTGCAAAGCTCTACTTGCCTATTCCCAGCTTTGCCTTTCACTGAATAGGAATATTAATAGTACAAGACACAAGCAGAACAATATTATAGAAATCCCCATATTTAATAAAATACACAATATTTAATTTTTTTTAATGAAATAATATGTCAAAAATCTGTTTTAATATTCAACTACTTAATAACAATTTGACACCATTTTGAGAAGAAGCTATGCTCAATTATTTTGGATTTGAAACAATTGTTATGAGTTTTTGTGATCTATAACATTGCTTACAAAGTTTGTATTCATTACCTTTCCGTTTTATACATGTTCCGCATTATAGAAGTTTTACTGTGAATGCACATGAAATAAAAAATTAGTATGTTGTGGCCATACAAGACTTTCTTCTATATATTATATTATAAAAATTCAAGCAGCAACAAAATATTTATTAAATTATTATTTATTAAAATTACTTTCCATGATAAATGCAGACGATTTTTATATCAGAGAAGTAAAACACTAAATTTTGAATGAAAGTCAACTTGTGATGACATAAAAAGTTTTTTTTTTTTTCCCATGAAAAATGCAAATTATCCCAAATCTATAGTTCAACTATTTGTTTTAAATGCGTTGCCAATTTCTTTTGAATGACCCATATTAAAAATTTACAATCCCTAGGAGGGGGGGGGGGGGGGAGCGATGTTCCTGCATGCACACAAACTTTTATCTAGTTTACTACTATTATCAATAATTAATTTTACAATCATTCATAAAAATAATAAGAAAATGAAATCATAGCTAAGCGATTGACTTCCAAATGTAATCAGAACCAGATCAAGTCAGGGTGCAACTAAATACCAAGTTTGATTAAATTTTGTTCATTGGTTCTTGAGATACAGTGTCCAAGAATCTTTTTATATAGACACAGACAGACACCTTTTTTCTTATACCTGTAGAAGAAAGTAATGCAGGAAAATTAAAAAAAAAAAAAAATGTTCGCTTACTTGTAGTAATTAAAATAGGTTGAAGATTGTCACTACCAACATTGCACGAGTCACTCTCCTATATAACTGAGGATAGTTTAATTTTTTTTATCAACCAACAATCCATCGTTTTCTTTGTAAGAAAAGTTTCAATGGAAATTAACAACAGAATTTAGCATCATTACGGTATTACCATTCAACTAAAGAGTCGTTTCAAAGAGTTTTAATTTACTTTTCAACCAGTAGTAATATTACCAACCTCAAAACTTAAAATAAGGAGATACAAATCGAACCCCCCCCCTCCCCCACACACACATATATACACACCTTACTAATGAGACTGACCAATAACATTTACTGAAGATCAAATCAGAGTGTTTTCGTTGTTTTAATTCACTATTTTCGGTCTACAGAGACTACATTTTTGTAAGCGGGGCTAAACTTCACCACGCACAATTATTTGGTTTTTGTTTACATAGCTGTTTCAGCACTAAAAAGTTTGTAAATTTTTGTTAATGACTCTGAAGAATTATAAAAATTGGAGAGGTTTTAGAATTATCTCAATAGACTAATAATTTTTTATTCTATTGTCTGAAGTAGGAAAAAAAAATACACCTTTTAAATGTTTAAAGAAAGATATGTTGTGCAGCTATGAAACTAGAAAAAAAAGTTCAAAAAATTTCAGGGGAGTTTTGTCCTCCCCCCCCCCCCCACCCATATATAAACCACTGGTTACAGAAATAAAGTCCTTGGTGAAAAATGGCCGAGCTACTTCACTCTACTAAATTTTAAAGGTTGCTAAATTGGTCATACTAGATGTTCCCATTTAGCCAGCCATTTAAATATGTTTTGAGCTAAAAACTTAATCTTTATATAAGCTGATCTAAGTCGTCGTCGTCGCTTAAATTCCATTAAAAAAAATTCTGAGCCTAATTAAAAATGCTATAGCAATAGTTAAGATAAACATGATGTTCTTCACTAAATCTTTTTTACTTGATGTTAAAATAAAATAAGAATGTAAACTAATTTTCATTTCATCTGGATTAAATTTTTGCTTAACATTTTAAATATCTCTGTTATTTTAAAATGTTAATTATTCTAATAATTTTTTTTTTCTCTCGAGCATCTCAAGGATGCCATTTTTTCAATTTCTTTGTTTTTTTTCTCTCTCTCTCTTTATTTATTTATTTTTAACCCCCTTCCCCCCCTTTTTTTGTACATTTAATTTTCTAAAAATAGGAAAGAAGATATCAGCAGCTATAAATACATAACAACATTGACAATTTACAATTTTTTTTTCTTTTTGTGATTATGACATTAGAGACAGAAAAAACAATGTAATAAGAGAAACTATCTGCAAGTTGGCAAATAGAGACCTGTATTAACAAGAGGTTTTTAACTGACAACTTCGTCATTAAGGTGACAGAAATTTCTAACCAAGATAAATGTGTCACTTGGAGAAATTCAGTCACAAAAAAAAAAAAAATCCAACAGCAGTGGAAGTAACTTTTTTTTCAATATATAAAAGGTAGAGTTTTAAAAAAAATTGGAAAAAAAAAGATTTCAATTTTATTTGTTTGTTTAAATACTTTGGAGCAAATTTGTTAAAATCATTAAAAAAAAAAAAAAAGAGTGAAATGTAAAACTGAATGACATATAAAAGGTATCAAGTTCTATATTAAAAGATAATAAAAAAAACTTTTCAACGTACTTATCACATTTCTGAGTGAGAGGATTATAACACTGAGAAGAATTGGGAGCACATCTAATTAAGTTTTCTGGACAAAATCCACAGTCTATTTCATCACTGAAGTCAATGCAGTCTCTTTTTCCATCACAACGTTGTGACTCGTTGTAACATTTAAAAACAGAATGACATGAAAGACCAGATGGACATTTATCTAGAATAAAATAAAGACAGCTAAAGTTATACTAAAACTACTAAAGATATATATATTTTTTATTAAGGTGGGCAATGTAATGCAGTGGCAATGACCAACTAAAACTGAGGATCCTATGCATCAGGAGAATGCCAATTGTGTAGGGTTTTTCTAAGCTTGTATTCACCACAAATTTAATTATTTCTGTGCCTCAAATTGGGAGAATAAAAAATAAAGACAATAAAAAAAACAGAAAAGGATTTTATCAAAAATTAACAAAAAATTAAAATAAATGTCCAATATTTTGAATGAAAAAAAATAAATAAATAAAATTAATCTTTGACAGAATATCTTACATATTGACCCTCATTATTTATTAGTGCTGCCTAGAACCAGTTTGCATATTGACACTCATTATTTATCAGGGCTGCCTAGAATCAGCTTATCTAAGGTTATTAATAAAATTTCAATTACCTTTTGAATCTATTACAGAGCAGTCATGCAGTCATGAGTGGCTTAAAACAATTCAAATAAATAGTATAATATATGGCATACTTGAAATATAAAATGATCAGTATGTTAGAAGCCAGTTACTAGATTATCATGCAAAATAAGAATAACAACAATTAAAAAAAAAAAAAAAATTGCATTAAAAAAAAAAAAAAAAATTGCATTAAAAAAAAAATTATAATGTACTATAAAAAGGTTTGTACAACATGCAATCATAAACAAAACTATGAACTTGAAATAAATTTATGACAGGCTAAAAGGGAAATTAAATTATAAGAAAAGAGAGAAAGAAAAAAAAATTAAATTGCATCTTGAACAACATTTTATACCAGCTTTGAGAATTGCAGCTTTACTCAAGGTGGCCTACTAAAAAATAGTAGCAAAACTTTAATACTGTCTGAAAAAAAATATAGTCCTCTCATCCTAGTTAATATGATCTTGACAGATTTTAATTTAGAGCCAAAGGTCTCTTACATTCATAAAACAGCTTCGAAGTTTACCAAAAAGCTAAACAAAAAACTAAAATCTTATAGTAAGAGATATTTAAATTAATTCCAGTTGGCTACAAAATTAGTATTCATTTATCCAATGAAATGTTTTTATTTTTCTGACTGAGTGAAAATAATGCCTGGACCGGGAGTCGAACCCCGGATCTTTGACTTACAAGGATTAATCTTATCTACATGATAGACCAGATGTTTCTGCCTAAAGGTTGTCTGAGTGAGTAATGCTGACCGGTTGTCAGCCTGGATAGCTCAATCGGTAGAGCCTTGACCTTGTAAGTCAAAGATCCGGGGTTCGACTCCCGTTCCAGGCATTATTTTCACTCATTCGGAAAAATAAAAACATTTCAATAAATATGATTTTCTTCCAATCAGTTGATTGTGTGATTTTAATAAAAAATTTATCCAATGGTTAAATTTTTCTACGATTGTGTCAAATAACATAATTTTCACTTATTTGATGCAATTATTCTATATAATTTCACATAATAATTATCTTTTGATTTAATTATATAATATATATCTAAGACTGATTATTTAAATTAAAATTGTGTTCCTTAAGCAATGGTTACTATTGATTTCTTAAAATTTCTTTTGCACATTTTCATAAATTTCATTTTTAATATTTAATTTGATGCAAAGGGAAAAAATGGAAGATAGTTTTCATTTGTTTTTTCATCTGAAAAACATCCCCTGCCCAAACCAACTAAAAATTCATTTTTATGCAATTTTAATTAAAAATATTATGAAAAAAATAAGAAGTTAGTGAATTGATAGTTTCAATAAAATAGTGGGAGTCTTTCTGAATTAAAAAATTATATATAAGGTAAAGACACCACTGTTCGTCACCCCTAAGATTTGCACCAGTGTTCATCACCTCACAAAAGACACGTTAAAATAACCGTTAATTAACATCTATGAATTTGAGTCTGCTTGATCTAGATTCTCCAGTTCTAAGGAGTCTAATCCAGGTGGATTCAAATTCATAGATGTTAATTAACGGTTATTTTAACATGTTTGAGAGGTTAATGAAAACTGGTGCAAATCTTAGTGGTGATGAACACTGGTGTCGTTACTTTACATATTCAGTTGCAAGACCAATACTCCCCCCCCCCTCCCCCACCCCCAAAAAAAGATTGACATATTAGAAAAAATAAAAATCCTTACTAGAACAATGATGTTCATCAGAGCCATCATCACAATCTATAATTTTATTACATCTTAGTGAAGCAGGAATGCATTGACCATTATCACACTGAAGCTCATCAGCTTTACAATTATTTTGAAAGGTAGATGCTGTAAGAAAAAAAAAATGTTTTAAAATTAACAGTATTATTGATGCATTTGTTGAGCTAATTAAACAATTCACATTAAATTTTAAAAGAAACATATATTTTATATGAGGCGAGTTTGAAAAATAAAGATACAATATGCAGAAGAGGATAGAAGATTTTCTTTTTAGCATGGTTGGTTGTACAGATTGTAACCTTGAACCTTCCACTTTTCTCTCACAGTCATTTATTATTTTTTTGCTAAGTTTAGTTAAAATAGTAGGCTTTTTAAATCAGTGTTGGCAGGTTTTTGACATGTGAAAGTTTTTGATGGATTAAACCATGTCAAAAAAAATAAATAAAAAAAAATAAAAATTAATAAGAAAAATCTTAGGTATAAAGTAATATTTATCAAATTCTTGCTTGAAAAAATAAATAGGTTTAAGTTTTTATAGAAATAGTACCATAACATCTTGATTAATGTATAAGTAAAATATTGAGTTTTTAAATAATAATATCTTGCTTTGTGAAGTACAGGGTGGGGCATAAAGATCTCCCTAATTTGCCCCTGTCGCTGCGGTGGCGCTAGTGTAGAGAGCGTATCCGAAGTAGCGCTGTTATATTTCCCTGGTTACACTATTTCAGTTGACAGTACGTTTTGGACTAGTGAACAACGGCGTTCGTTGTTGAAACTTATTTTTAAAATGAGGATTCCATCGTTCAAACGCAACGATTATTTCGTAGGCACTTTGGAGTAAACAGGCATGGAAAAATACCCGACAGAAAGACAATATCTTTATGGGTTGCTAATTTTAGAGAAACAGGTTCGTGTTTAAAACGAAAGTCGCCCGGTAGACCACGTCATGTTCAAATTCCGGAGAACGTGGCAGCAGTAAGTGATGCTGTAATGCAATCACCACGATGTTCAGCTTGTAAACAAGACGATATCCTTTTTCGTAAATAGCAAAAATTGTTGCAGATTGTAAAAATTAATTAATGGCAAACATTATTTTTCTTTTAATGTAAACATAAAATATTTGTTTTCAATGTGTTATATATTTTTATTGACCTCTTAAAATGGGGAGATCTTTATGCCCCACCCTGTATTAATTTTTATGGGTATTCAAAATATGCAAAGAGATTTATTACATTTAAGCATGGGTTTTTTTTTTAGCATGGTTGGTCGTACAGATTGTAACCTTGAACCTTCCACTTTTCTCTCGCAGTCATTTATTATTTCTTTGCTAAGTCTGGTTAAAATAGTAGGCTGTTCAAATCAGTGTTGGCAGGTTTTTAACATGTGACAGTTTTTGATGGATTAAACCATGTCAAAAATAAATAAATAAAATAAAAATTAATAAGAAAAAAATCAGGTATAAGGTATTTATAAATTTCTTGCTTGAAAAAATAAATAGGTTTAAGTTTTTAGAGAAATAGTACTATAACATCCCGATTAATGTATAAGCAAAATATTGAGTTTTTAGATAATAATATCTTACTGTGTGAAGTATTAATTGTTATGGGCATTCAAAATATGTAAAGAGATTTATTACATAGTTATTTTAAATAATCTCATTTATTATTTATTTAATTCATATTTAAGACAAAAAATAAATAAATAAATATTTTCTGGACTAACAATTAACCCTTTAAACATTAAGCCCGTCTTTTTTTCGTCATGCATATTCAAAGTAAAAGATTGGTGAGGTTAAATTTTAAAATAAATGTTTTAAGTATACAAAATAATTGCCTAAACTTGTTTTTAAACATGCATTACAAAACTGTCTGAAAAGTAATTTAGAATGAAAACAGTGAAATAAGCTAAAAAAACATCATTCCTGGTTTATATGCAAAATTTTTAGTGTAAAAATATTTGTAAGTAAATTTTTTGGAAATAAAGCTGATAAAGATAACAAGATGATATTTTAAACAATACATACAACAGTGGTATTCGTCTGTTCCATCTTCACAGTCTGGAAATCCATTGCATCTCAGAGCTTCAGTTATACACCTATTTTCATCACACCTGAATTCATTGTTACCACATTCATATTGTGTTCTAGGCACTGAAAAAATAATTAAATAAATAAATAAAAAATATTTTTATATAAATTAAAGAAATATTTTAATACTAGCAGGCTTTGCCCGCTTCGCTGGTCACTATATTTAAAGGAAACTCTTCTATATAGTTTTATGAAAAAAAAAAAAAATAATAATAATAATAATAATACTAAAATCGCTCAAAAGTTCGCTTTGGGTTCCCGCTACCTTCGGCAGCGCCTTGTTCGTCCTCGCATTCTGAAATACCTGTCCCTATTGCCCTTACCCGTGGCCTTCCATTTAGGTGCTTATCATATATGACAATTTCGATACGGACAGTATCGAAAATTTTGAAGTAGCCCTTTATATTTGAATCCTAGTTATATATGAGCAACATTATACGTGATGTACATAATATTTGCTTTCAAGTTATTCTCTATATTTATTTGATTTAATCGATCAACCATAGAATGACAGCAATTTCAAGCCAAATATAACATTACAATATGCTATGATCGGCTACTTCTATCGCATGAGACAATTATTATTATTTTGTGGTTATATATACTTCAAGCTTAGTTAATAGTAGTTGGTATATAGAAAAATAAATAAATTAATATGTAAACTTGATCATGGTACAGCCTTAATGCCCTTGGCGACTTTTAAATTTTTGTTGCCGTTTTAGACCAAAATATAATTTATGCGATTATTGTTCCTACGCAAGCGAAGTGTGACGTCACTGACCGTCCGTGGATGCAAGAAATGATTTCCTATGTTAATCGCCCATTAGATTTTAAGTAAAAAATGATTAAAAATCGAAGAAAATTATTTCCCGATTTTAATCCCCATATTTGGGTACATATATGTTTTAGTTAGCATGTGCATGTGTTAGATTGAGTTATTTTGCTGTCAAATTGACAAAATTTTAATTTTAAATTCAAAACTCTGTCGTTCTTGGCGCTTATTGTATTTGGTGATCAAAAACGTAATACGAAAATATACATGCCAGATGTATATTTTCGTAATACGCATTGTACAAAATATTGTTTCATATTATTCATGGAACAACTATAGTATTTCTCTTCAGCTAGATTTGGCGATTTTTCGTTGGCGATTATGGCTAAATCATAAATCTAAAAATCATAAATCATATAGCATAAATGATAAAATCGTAAGCTAAATTATAAATCATAAATCCAAAATAAATAGCATGCAGGCTGCCATATTATATCGCAAACAATCCAGAACGACATCGTTATCGTTCAAATCAGCGCCAAAGGAAAATCGCCAAATTCAGCTGAGGGGAAATACTATAGCTGTCTTAAAATAAGTTGTTAAAATAACCATGATTTTTGAAAGGAATTAAATTATGTTCGCCAAATAATTTGGCGATATTTTATTTTTCTACCAAGGATGACCGATATCAAATCTATTCCGTTACAACATATTAGTATCTTATATTACATACTTTATTTAGACATTTGAAAACAAATTTGATTTCAAATTATGATAGAATATTTATCATTTCCCTTTCAATCAGTATATTAGTTGGATATTGTGTAAATATCATCTTTTGAAATGAAATGTTTGTGTTTTCAATCGAATATGGAAGTTTGGCATTTTTTTTTTTTCTTTTTTTCTAGAGTTTTGAAATTAAAAATTCAAATTTTGTCAATTTTACTACAAAAATAACTTAATATAATGCATGGACATGATAACTAATACATATCTATACCTAAATACGGGGATTAAATTCGGGAAATATTTTTCCTCGATTTTTAATAATTTTTTACAAAAAATCCAATGGGCGTTTAACACAGGAAATATTTTTCTTGCATCCACGAACAGCCAGTGACGTCATCACTTCGCTTGCGTATTTCTTTCTATCTTTCCTTGGCGAAAAATGTCCGATCTACTTCAGCATCAAAATTATAAAAAATTGTCAAGAATTATCAATAAGAAAATACCTTTAATATATTGCTGAATTAGCGTTTATGCCAAGCGTGTTTCATCCGCCATACTACAAAAAAAAAAAAAAAAAAAAAGAAATCTGAAGTTGAGGTATATAAAAAAATGCTGTGAAATAAAATTCAGAAGAAATATGTTAGATTTGTAATATTACTATTTTATTTTAAAATTATAAAGCGTCATTTTCTCATTGACCAATTTAAAATTTAGTAATTTCTTATTTTTCGCGTGAAAGCATATTTCATTTTATGCTGAAAACAATAAATAAATATATCTCGTAAACTTTTTTTGGCAACAATTAAAAATTTAAATGGCTTATATTAAGTCAATATAAGAGTCAATAAGTTTATTATTTTCATATTTTAATTAATTTTAAAGATTTTTTCAATTTTTTTTTCCTAAACCATCCCTGACCTATAAGGAAAAAAACAAAAAAAGAATGATCGAAATCGGTCAAGCCGTTTACGATTTTATAAATAACATACAGACAAACATTCATTTTTATATGTATAGAAGATATATATATATATATCATTTTGTTGTGGTTATTATTTTTTCATTATAACACCAACTCCTTTATAAATTTGTAAAAAAAAAAAGTAAATGACAGAGATGCCAACTTCTAATGACAAAAAAGCAGGAGATTTTTTAACAGAAATCACGAGACCTTTTTCCAACAAGAAAGTTTGTAATAAAAATGAGTAAAATAATGAAAATTTAATTTTAAGTAAAGCTTTATAAGCTTAGGAGGTATTTACAAAGCATCAGTATTAAAATTAAACGAAAAATATATGTTTCTTGCAGTAAAACAAACTATCAAAAAAAAAAAAAACCTTTAGACATACAGTTGTTTAAAATTTAAGTCAAAATAGACAGATTTGATCATTCTGCTCCTAATAGAAAACAATAAGAATCTTAATTATCTTTGTAAAAGGAAAGGTAATAAAGGAATGAAAATATCAGCTATATTCTAATGAAATTTGAATTCTTTAAGTTTTCAATAGTTATGGTATTTAAAAAAAAAAAAAATCTTTTGATAATAAGACATTTTTCATTATGCAAAAATGAAAGTTAAAAATTTATTCTTAGCAAAAATTAGTTTCAAAGCATTGTATAGTAATTCACATTCAAACTGAACTTGATAAACTGCAGGGCAAGATAAATTTCAATTTTCTTTCAAATTTTTTTACCCAATCCCACAAATTTTAAGCATAAATTATGCTAAGAGGGATAGATAAAAATTACATCACAAAAGCAGGAGAAATGAGTGGAAAATCAGGAGCATAGAAAAACAAGCAAAAAGCAGGAGACATGGCATGTCTGAAATGATTATTATTTTTATTTTTTAGGCCATATGCTACCAGAAAAATGCTTAAAAACCTTGGAAAATTTTTAATAATAATGTTTTCTTCTTCCTTTTCTTTCCTTTTTAAATCTTAAAATTCCCTTATCAGTTAGCATCAAAGTCAGGCAAATCTTATGTTAATCTATGAAATTTACTACTTATACTTCAATATAATTTATTACATAATATACATTTTTAAATTCCATTTTCTTTTCCCATTCAGAAAATTCACAACTATTAAATTATTACTTGGATTCCGAAAGTTGTTTCTATAGAAATAGATACCCAAAATGAAAAAAAAAAAATCATGTTTTGGAATTTTGTATTTTACAGCTTCAAAATAAAATATAAACTAGTATGTTGTGGCCACCACAAGACTTTCTTCTATATTTTCCTATACATATTCAATCAGTAACAATATTAAAAAAAAAAAAAAAAAAAGATTTTTTTTTTCTTTTTCTTTTTCTTTTTTTTTTTGTGAAAATTAATACATATTCAATCACTAACAATAATAAAAAAAAAAAAAAAAAAAAAAAAAATCGAATTTTTTTCTTTTTTTTTTTTTTTTTTTTTTGGTAAAAATAAAAAAAATCGATAACTTTGTTTTAAATTATCACAGATTTATGGTTCAACCATTCGTTTTAAAGGTATTGACGAGATCTTTCGAATGATACCCATCTTCAAAATTTAACCCCCCCGGGGGGGTACTTCCCCCCCAGGGGGGGAACCGATGCCCCCCCATGCACAATTTTTTTTTCCTAGTTAACTACTACTATCATCAATAATTCACATTAATTTTACAATCACAAGTTTAAAATAACTCTCATTATGCCCATTTATACGGAATTTTGTCCTATGCTGCCATGTTAAAAATTTGCATAAAATGCGATTACAGCGCCACCTGTTGAGCTATTGATCCCCAAATCTAATGGGCACCAGTTCATGTCAGGGTGCAACTAAATACCAAGTTTGGTTAAATTTCATTCATATGTTCGTGAGATACAGCGTCCACAAAAAAATGATACAGACACACAGACAGACAGACAGACACACAGACAGACAGACAGACAGACAGACACACACACAGACAGACATTTTTTAAAAACTATCAATTCGTGTTCAGGACATCCCAAAACGTGTAGATCCGTCAAAAAACGGAGGTCGAAAATTTTCGCGAATCCAATACTTTCTCTATATTACATATAGAAGAAAGTAAAAAATTAATAATCAAATCATGAAAAACATTGATTAAACTATGGTTGTTTTTATTTATTTTTATATAATTTGTATCAACTTCATGTTTTCAAATTGTAACACCCACTTTTAACTTTATATTTGAATTTTTGAGGTCAAGGCAGTTCAGAAAAGGGTATAGTTTATGAACTTTTTAGTTAATTCTTGGTAGAGTTTCAAATGAAAACATATTAAGGTTTCTTCCACGCATTAAAAAAAAATTAAGCTTTCATACAGAAAAGTATTATATTATTCAGATAATAACTGGAAAAGAAGTAAAGCAATTTTAAATATAAAATAAATTAAAGTAATGCTAATTAAGAAATTATGTATGTATCTAAACTTACTTGAATAACTATTTAAATTTTTATGTATAAGATGACATCATTGCTCGTCACCCTTAAAATCATCTGCACCAGTGTTCTTCATCCTCATAAAAGACGTGTTAGAATAACCGTTAATTAACATCTATGGATTTGACACCACCAGCACTAGATCCCCTAGAACCGGAGAACCTAGCTCAAGTGGATTCAAATCCATAGATCTTAATTAATAGTTATTTTAACAGGTCTTTTGTGAGGGTGAAGAACAGAACACTGATGCAGATTTTAAGGGTGACGAGCACAGGTGTCTTCACCTTACAACGTTATAGATGACAAATGCTAACGTGCAATGGCCTCTTAACACCAATAAAAAATAAAATATTATATTCCGAAAAACAACGACAGGAATGAGCATTAAATTTGAAAACGCTTGCTCCATTCATGCAAAAATTAATATGGGTCGTCATAATTCATATATATTTTTTCAATATGAATTTATTAAGAATTTTCATAATTAAAAATAGGTTTTTTTTTTTTTTTTCTTTTAAATCGAAATTGTGCATAGTTTAGGTCATTTCATCCTAACACATTAAAATATGAAATTTTAATTTAATAATTTTTCAAGAATGTATGAATTAATATCTGTCACATTCACTGAACATTATCATCCTCAGATTTTGACAGCTTATAACTTTATGGAAATTTGAGAGAAATATATAAACTATACCATTTTCTGGGTTGATTTGATGAATAAGCCTATTCTCTTCGAAGACTTGTTACCTTATATTTTTTTTAACAATCTACCTACATCATTAAAATTTTCCTTTCTTTCAAAATTTGTATATATTCAATTCTCCGAGATTTTCAGGACTGTGTATTTTCTGGTCATAAATTGATAATTTACTGTATGTTCAATAACTTTACAAACTTCAATTATTCTGCCGACTGATTTCAACTTACCAATTTTATAGTGCAATTGAAATCCTCTTCCTCCCATAATAAATTTGGATATGTGGAACTTTATCCATAACTTATGATTTCTCGATACAATTACAATATTTCTAACATTTCTACCACAAATTTTCTTTTCGGTATCGTTTGCTATTAGTCCAACTTTCAACCAATTGAAAAGGCAACATGGACTTGAGGTTGAGGCATCTTGATAATCACAACTTTCTTCTATATCAACATCATCAAACCTATATAATTCAAAATAGAAGATAAGAAGAGAAACTACTTATACAGTAAACACCAGATAATGTGCGGGTGCAATAAAAAGACGGGGGTCAAGACAAGGGTTTTCTCAAGAAGAAATAAAAAATAATACAGTGAAACTTGAGTAATTCAAACTTGTTTAATTCGAAATTCTGGATAATTCGAACTTTTTACTCGGTCCCTTGAATTTTGTATTAAAATAATGTTAAAAAATCGTGGATAATTCAAATTCTATTTTGGATAATTCGAATTTTTTGCACGATTACCTTTAAAATATTACTGTAAAATTTGTTCTCGAGATTTTTCTCAGCTAATATATTTTAACAGTCTTTCAAAAAATGGATAAGGAAATACAAGAGAAGCCCCTAACTACTGCATCAGAAGATATGGTGCACATACATGAATTTTGAGGGGTTTCTTTTAATTGAAAGTTATGTCTAAGGAAGAAGATTCTATTTTTGTATCAAGTCATATGTTATAACAAAGATTGTACTTGAAGAAGAAATAAAAAATATCTGAGTATTTTTTAAAAAGTGTTGAATAATTACGCTCGTAAAAAATATTGATTTAATGGGGGGGGGATGTAGCAGTATTCTTAGATATAAAGTTTTTGTGTTAAATCTTTGATCGTAGAATTTTAATTTTTAAATTTATCTCTTTTTTTGACAAAATAGTATATGTAATTCGAATTTTTTGGATATTTCAAATTTTTTTCTGGTCCCTTCAACTTTGAATTATCCAAGTTCTACTGTAATTGCTTAAAAAAAAAAAAAAAATGTAAATATAAAGAACTATGTTGCTTTTGTCTTATTATTAGTATTATTATTCTACAGTACACTACATTACTAGACACCAACATTTTAATTTATTTAGTAGAATTCTTAGAACCTTTTTTTTTTTTTTTCCTCAGACCACTTTTCTTAAAGGGTATTTTTCTTTTTATCTAATTGTAACTACATAATAGAGTAACCTTCACTACAAATAAAGTGGTGCATAAAAAGGGTAGGTATTTACAATGCTCCGGAATAAATTAAAATGTTGACATGTCTGCGGTACTGTTTAATTTAGTGCATAAATTAGCCTACAGATTGTAACTTGCCTTTATTGTAAATACACATTTTTGTTTTTACAACAAATATTTTAACTAATTATGAATATTTTCCTTGTTTGTATAAATCTTACATATAATACATTCACATTTTTGATCTAGGATATTCTTTGTCATTTACTTCTCATTTCCAGCCTTTTGCCGTTTATCCATGAAACTTGTGCCATTTAATTCTGCAGATAATTGGGAATATACTGTATTCAGTAATAACGAGCACTAATCATAAATAACTGTGAAATTAAAATAATAAAAGTTTATTATTGTTAAAATATTTCGGCAACTTATTCATTAAAAATGACAGTATAAAGTTTAACTATAAATCAAATTTAAAACTTACAGATTAAGTAAGATAATTTCATTTCAGAAGTATGAAAATAAGTTTTTTTGCACATATACCTTAAGTACATATCACACAAATTGTAACAATACAAAACGTACCATACTGTGATAACATCTCCAACATTTCCAGAAATATGACAGCTACAAGATATATGACTTGCATATTCTGAGGGATAATTTGGACTTACAATCAACCCTTCCCGATCAGTAATTTCAATGTCATCTGAACAAACTAAAGAAAAGAAAATTATTAAAGAATACTTTTTATGAACTACAAAATAAAGATAAAAATATATATAGGATTTACAGACCATGAAAAAAACAAAAAAGTGAGTCACTGCATCAATTTGGTATCACAGGTTAACAAAGAATCAGTTTCAGTTTTCATTTTTAAGGTTCCTTTTTGTGAAAAACATTTTTTTTTTTTCCTATTTAGTCTTGTAGGGAAAAAAAGTTTATCTTCTAAAAACTTTAATGTAAACAGGCATTATATCTTATGTTTAATATCAAGTTAACACTCTTTCTTTCAACCAACTATAGCCAACTCGCTTTAATCTGCAAATCCCTGTAATCCACAGTTGAATGTTTAATGTAAACAAAGAAATTCACAGCTGAGACTAAAAAAAAAAAAAAAAAAAAAAAAAAAAATCTGCAACATTTCTCCCATTTTGTACTTTTTTTTTTTTTTTAAGCTTAATCCCTTTCAAACACAACTGGAAAAAAACAGTGAGATTCTAGTATTTACTATCCTTTAATTCAGAAGGAGGATAAGCTACCAGGTCAAGCCAAAGAATGTCAGGAAAATACATAAAAATTTAAAACAAACCACTATTACATCAATAATTAACAAAATTAAAAATAATCAATGAGGAATAGAGATAGGATAAACAATTACTTTTCAGTAATAGGTTACTTCGTTCTATACTACCTTTGGTAATAGGTTCTTGTAACATATTATTTTTATAACCTATTACTCTTTAGTTTATATATGGCTAATGTCTTTCTAACCCTTTTGGGATATACAATACACACATGTCCTGCATAGTGGATGCGGTTCATGTTTTTTTAATCCCAATGCTTTCGAAGAGTAATCTTCACTTTATTTAACACTAGAATTTCTGCAATAATAAAAAAAAGCACTAATATAAAATAGTGGTAGAATCAAAGTTTTACACAAACGTTTATCCCAATTGTGTAAGCATACGATTCTGTTAAATCAATTCATTTAAACACGAAAACAGAATATTTTAAATAATATCAAGTAACAAATATACGAGTGGACATTTTCTGTAAAAAAGAATCCTGATATCATACAGCATATAATTAACAAATAATCAAATACTAATAACAAATCTTTAAAAAACATATTTAAGACATCCCAAATTTTAAACTACTGAGTAATTGTCTCTTTTGATTTTCCGAAGAACTTGAACATTCCAGATTGACAAGAAAATTAATATTTTTCAATTATACTTAGCAAACAGTCCCTTTGAATATGTTTTCTAAAATTAGAAACGCTTGTTTTAAAATATAAATTTTGCTTACAAAAACTGCATAAAATTATTTATTTTCTCAGACACTTAATTTTAACATACGATCATAATTAACTATTTTTAACATCTTTATTCATTTTTAAATCATTAAAAATAGTCTCGAGAAAAAATCAGATTTAAAAAAAAAAAAAAGGAAAAAAAAAAAAAAGTTAAATAAATAAATATTCAATTTTTGTATCAAATTATTAGTAATTAAACTCAAACAATTTTCTTGATAAAACCACAATAAATAAATGCTCACAACACTAACAGTATGCTGTATGCGATTACACATTTTTAATTCCAGCTGCAATAAGCAATTTCAAATACAAACAAACACTCTTCATCCTTCTTCTCCCTTATCACACATTCTTTCTAAAACCTTCCATCAACTCCCCAAACTAACTGTTACCAATACGCAAAGCCCCCATTCCCCATCTTCATGACGAAATAATCAACATCTAATATTCACCCATTATCTATCTAATGATGGCTGCTTAAATTGACAAGATTATTTCATTAAACCATAGTATTAAAATATCTTCCACGTTAAATATCATGAGCATGCACTATAATAATATTAAACTAAAATAATACACAATAATATTCAGTTTAGAATTAATACTTTGAATAAAATATTAGAAAGATGTAAAATAATCAAAGCTTTTACTTTTTTCAAAAGAATATTTGAGTCTACAAAGAATATTTGTAATCTACAAAGAAACCGTATGTATTGGTTACTGAGATGACATGGGTATTCTTCCAGACTCAAAGTAATGAATTCGACAAGCCAAGTTCGAACATTCGTGTGTGATGTCTGATATGCTAAAGATGTTACTTTTTCGTTACTTGTATGATGTTACAGTTACTAACATGCGGTATGCGGAGATTATCAGATTCTGAAAAGTGGGTGTTTTATTCGTTACTCGTTACTTTTTTACCAGGAATTTTAATTGGACCCCAAGTATCCATGAAAAGCCGATCTAAAGGTTTTTTGGAAGAAGAATGACTCAAAGGTTTGAAAGAAACACGGTTTTGCTTACTCACATGACAAGGATCACAAAAGAAATTATCAACTGATTTTAAGTTGGGCAAGCCTTTAACAGCAGAATTACGGATAGTATTAAAAATTAAATCAGGGCTGATATGATCAAAACGTAAATGCCAGGTATCAAAGTTCTTTATATTAACAGGCTTTATAACAGGCGAAGCTGAAATTTCAGCATTAACATTTTCATTGGAATTCTGCCCCCCATTCAATTTAACACCATGCTTGCCTTTAATTACTTTAGGAAAGGTATAGCAAATCCCGTCATGGAGTTTAGCTGAGAAAAGAAAATCACCGTACTTGTCGACCACGTTTAGTTTACCAGCCTCACCAATAAATTTTGCACCACCTTGGTCGAATCTTGAATCACTCAAAAGATTTTTTCTCAAATTAGGTGAATACAAAACATTCCAAAGTTTAACAACAGTCCCATTAAAATTCAACTCTACTTCACCTTTACCAGTAATGGGAAAAGTAACTCCATCAACAACCACGTGTAGCTCATCACCAAAAATTTCAGAAAAATTACAAAAAAGAGATTTATCCTTGCAGAAGTGATGAGAGGCCGCTGTATCGAAAGCCCAGCTTCCCTCTCTATCAAAACTACTTAAATTAGCTTCTGCTATAACATTTTGAGTTTTACGGGTAGGAATTCTATCACGTTTTGACTGTTGACTGGAGCCACCCCTCTAAGAAAAATTACTTCTGAGTGGTTTTTCCTTTTGCAGCGAGATCATTATTTAATTTAACTTTACAATCTTTAATTACATGGCCCTTTTTACCACATCTCCAACAGGTAAAAACAGGCCTTCGTCTAAATTTTACATTTTGGGCCACAATAGAACAGTCTATTCGACTCTTATCAAAATTCCTAAGTTGGAGACTTGTTTCTTCAGCACAAAGTTCTACAATAATTTTCTTAAAGTTAAAGTCCTTATCAGGCCAACAAAGAATTTGCTGAACAACCTGATCAAATTTGTCGGGTAAGTATCTCAACACTTGAAAACAGAGATACTCGTCCGCAATAGATTTATTAATAGATTTTAATTGATCAGCAATTTTAGATATTCTAGCTGCAAAAACACCAATAGATTCGCCAGGTTCTAAAAAGCATGTCATCAATTCTGAAAAAAGTTTCATGTGGTGACTTCTACTATCTGGTTGGAAGTTAACTTTCAAAATTTCCCATGCTTCTGAGGGGTCAGTGCACTCACTTATGAGGCCTCTAAACTCAGTATCAATACTTAAATACAAAATTGACATGGCAGCATTCTGCCTTCTTTTAAAGTCAAGCACTGCCTCCTCAGTCACGGTTTCAATAATTTTAGGTTTAGCTTTGACACCAGTACCGGTTTCAGTAACCTCCTCAGTCACAGTTTTACTAACTTTAGGTTCTTTTTCGACACCAATAATGATGTCGTAAGTGTTTTTTTCCATAAGCAAAAATTTAATGTCACACTTCCAACCAGCATAGTTAGTGGAGTTTAACTTAGAAATTTGAGGAACAATATTATAAGCCATTTTTACTAATTAATAATTACACAGTAAACAAGAGAAAAAACAACTAGTCAAGTCTAAAAAATATGACACCCAAAAAAAAACACCGCCCATAACCAAATGACATAGACCAAAAGGTCAATCTTTTTATTAATCTTATTATGCAGATAGCATACAGTGGAAACTAATTAATTTTAAGTTTTCAAGGGTTTCAATAAAAGTGACCTGACCAGTGTTCAATTGTTATAACACATTAAATACAAAAGTTTTAACAAGAAACAATTTTTATTCAATAAAGCATAAATATATATTAGAAAAAAACACTTTCAGAATATGACAAAAATCAGAGTTACCTTTTTCAGGTGATGAACAAGATAAGGCAGTAGGTATAATCTAAATTCTGTTATAACACAAATACACATTTCGTTCTATAAAGACAAAACATCCGTGATCGCCATGTTGACCAACGGGAAAAGGATGAGATACTTTGCTTCCGCGATCGCCATGTTGACCAACGGGAAAAACAAGATGTACTGTTGACTATTGAAGACTATGATCAATGCACTATTAATTTTATGATTTCATTCGAAACGATTTTTACTTAAACCTTTTAAACTTAACAATTATGACTTAAAAAGTCATTAAACAATATTAACATTAGTGAAACACTCAAACCTTAACAGATCGATTCAACTATCAGTTATAATTTTAATTTTTAGAATTTCGAACATTTGCGAATGACGAAAAACTGCAAAGTTAAACTTATCCTTTTAAAGGAAAACAAACTTAACGAGAAAAAACTTTAACATTTGTAAAAATTTTTAACAAAAGGCAGCCATCAAGATATAAACTGCAACATGCATAAAAACAACATACTCAGCTGTAAAAAGCCAAAGCACTCCTCCCATACGTGCTTAACTTATCAACAGCTTAAAGCTGCTCTAATATCTGAAGCTATTGACACTTCATCTCTAATTGAAGGCTGGCTGACAACTGCAATCTAACACATTCGCCGCAAGCTTTCTATACTGACTGAAATGTCAAAGCTGCATATAAACAAAACATCGCTGTTGCCACTCAACAGTTAAAGCCAAAAATATAATTTATAACAATTATTTTCACAGCAGTGGCAACAGCCAAAAAATAGAAAAATTATGCAGTTTTAAAATGGCAACGGCAAAGATGTAAACAAACATCGATCGTTAATACGTGATGCATGTAAGCTGCAAACTGGATTTTTAAATAAAAAAGCAAGTAGATATTTAAGAGGTTTGAAAAGAAAAGGTAAATTAAAAAGTTATTTCTTGAAAATTAAACACTTATATCTATTAAATTTAACAATATTTTTATATGTGAGGACATTGACAGTTATCAGCGTAGCGCAGAAGATCGGTGTTCGCTAATAAATAGAAACCAAAAATGAATAGTAGCCGTATGATTTTTCCGTGATCGCTGTTTGCAGAAAATTTTCTGTAAGCTTCGCAAATTTTTTGCGATTGCCGTCCACGGAAAATTTTCCGCAAGTTCAGAAAATTTTCCACGAACGCCGTTCGTTCACTTTATGTGGGTCTGCTATACACTAAGATATTAAAGAATCTTATTTTCTCGAAAAAGCAATATGTATTTCAAAGTTTAGTCACACCAACCTTTTGTTTCAGCTATGCAAGATGAAAAAAGATGGGCTTAACACTTAACAGGGGTGAAACTACCTATCATGCAAAAACCCTGAAAACCATTACTTGAATACAGATAGGGAAGACTTATGAATGATATACAATATCACATAATATGGCTACCTATAATAAGTAATATTTGCAGAGTTTTTAATACATTACAAGGCAAGTTAAACATTCAAAATGGCAAATTTTATCTAAAGTAATAAATATAACATGAAATTCAGACATATCAAAATTTTCAAAAACCCTGAATTCAGGGCTAGCCCCTGAAAAGTTTCACACCTGGCTTAAATTATTAAGCATGATAAACATTATTTTTAACTATCCCTAAACCAGGGCGCGAAATTTCCGCTCGCCAGCTCGCCATTGGCGAGTGGAAATTTTACTGAGGCGAGTAAAATTTTGGTTTAAATGTAGATAGAATTACAGCATACGATACTACCAAAATAAATAAATAAATAAATACCGATTTACAATATAAAATCATGCTAATCTTAGGTAAGGTGACCAGACATTCTCTAAGAGGACAGTCTTTTTTTTTCAACGTTCTGCCCTCTTAAACGAAAAAATCTGATGTGGGCACCACATGACTTCCTTATACATCTTTAGAAATATATAATGTTAAAAAGCATTGTCATTGGACCCAAGGCAAATGGTTAAAAATATTTTAAAAACATTATTACCACCGTGTTCTGGCTTTTCTGAAAGTTTCAAATGTCTAGCTAGTCGGGAAGTTAGTTAAAAATCGATTGCAAGATTTGTACAGGTAACGATGTTGAAGGCAGCAGGGATCCGAAGCAGTTGGCTAAAAGTATTTTAAAAATGGATTTTCACCGTGTTCTGAACTATTCTGAAAGTTTCAAATGTCTAGCTAGTCGGGAAGTTAGTTAAATAAATTTTCTGTTGAACCATATAAACGCTGCCAAAGGCAGCAGTGACCCGAAACAATTTGCTAAAAATATTTTAAAAATGCATTGTCACCATGTTCTGAGCTTTACTGAAAGCTTCAAATGTCTAGCTAGTCGAGAAGTGAGTTAAAAATCGATTGCAAGATTCATCCAGTTAACGCTGCCGAAGGCAACAGGGATCCGAAACAGTTGGCTAAAAATATTAAAATAAATGCATTTTCACCATGTTTTGAACTATTTTGAAAGTTTCAAATGTCTAGCTAGTCGGAAAGTTAGTTAAATAAATTTTCTGTTAAACCATATAAACGCTGCCGAAGGCAGCAGTGACCCGAAACAATTTGCTAAAAATATTTTAAAAACGCATTGTCACCATGTCCAGAGCTTTACTGAAAGTTTCAAATGTCTAGATAGTCGGAAGTTAGTTAAAAATCGATTGCAAGATTTGTCCAAGTAACGCTGCCGGAGGCAGCAGGAATCCGAAACAGATCGCTAAAAGTATTTCAAAATTGCATTTTCACCGTGTTTTGAAATATTCTGAAAGTTTCAAATGTCTAGCTAGTCGAGAAGTTAGTTAAATAATTCTTCTGTGGAATCATATAAACGCTGCTGAAGGCAGCAGGTATCCGAAACAGTTGGCTAAAAATATTTTTAAAATGCATTGTCAACGTGTTCTGAGCTTTTCTGAAAGTTTCAAATGTCTAGCTAGTCGGGAAGTTAGTTAAATTGCAAGATTTGTCCAAACCGTTTTTGAGCTATTACCGTTTTTTTGATACATTTTGGCCATTATGAACCTAATTTTCCTAAATATCTCCAAAACGGAAAATCATACAAAGTCCAAAAAGGGAGGTGCACAACTAGATGTTATAACAAACCTATGTACCAATTCGCAACTTTCTACGTCCAACCGTTTTTTAGTTATGCGACATACTCACACACACACACACAGACACACATACATACAGACGTCACGAAAAAACGTGTAAAGCGCTTATATCTCTAAAACGAGAGCTCGTGTTAAGACGACACTTGAATGTGTACAACTAGACATCATATGACAGTCACACGTACAAATTGGGAACATTCAGTGATCATTCGTTTTTGAGCAATATGAAATAGAAAATCCATTTCGTAAATCGGGATTACTATACTTCCTTATACGTTGTATAAGGAAGTAAAAAAGAAAAAATTTACAGGAGTAAGAAGTCATTTTTTTTTCAGGTTTTTCGTTCTCTTTTTCAAATGAAAAGCACTTAGTCTTTAATTTGAAAAGTTTCGCAAAACTGGGAAGCTCAATCGGCTGTTGGCTGTATGGAACTGTGAACACTAACTTTTTTCTGCGTTAGGTTCGCAAAAGAACAACTTTCTAATAAACTTGAGAAAACATATTGTGGTTTATGTCAATTCAGATTCTTCGAATCACGAAGAAATGAAAGTATTTCCTATATTTGTACGATTCTTTGATTAAGAACACGGAATCACTATTGCAATTGTCATGAAATCATTAAGAAGGTGGTGCTCCGGTTGATACGCGGTACGTTGATGTGCGTTCTTACTTTTGCATGAATAATATTTCTCATAAATATTCCTCATCCTCGGTTCACCAGTGAACGAGAGGTTCTTTCCTCGAAGCTGGTATACGTGATGCGCTGGGTTCGATACCTGATAGCGCTCGTTGGCTTGACCGTTAGGAGTTTTCCGTGGTTTTCTCTGAAACTAGAGTAAATATGGTTTATGACCTCATAGAAAGACCCCCGCGGAGGACTCTCCTACTCAGGCCTAGAGTTCTAGTGCAGACAATTGGCCTTAATGATAACACTACCACCACCACCTCACAAAAATATGCAAAAGTTAGTTGAATTCATTTTCTGTCCTCCATCCAGACAAAAACGCTCCCACAAAGCGACTGCTTTCTTCAATGAACAAAATGTAGGCATGTGAAATAAATCCCCTTTATATACTTACTTTAAAAACTTATTAACTACAAAGACTAATTTAGGTTATACTTGTGAGAACTTTTATAAAATGTTGGTAAAGAATGTTCGTTAAAACAAATAGTTTCATCTGCCAAATATTAATTTTGTTTTTTCATCTACCAATTTTATTTTTTCTTTTATGATTATGATTTAATAATAAAAATGTCTACCAACTCTTTTTATGTAACTGCATGAAAGTACCAAAAAAAAAAAAAAGGTTTTATCTATAACAAAAATTAATAATTAAAAAAAAAAGGAAATCTACATTGTTCAGTGACACCTGTAAAAATTAGGTATTTTTTCTCTCGTATAAGTACATTATTAATTTAAATTAAGGTGTACCGATCAGGGACTGATTTACTCACTTGGAGGCCCAGGGCACTCATGCTCAATGGACCCCTTTTCCTCGCACTTTAATATTACAACAATTAAAACAAACCGCATATTTTTTAAGCAAGCGTCTAAAAATTCTCTTAACTTCACTTTTCATTTTACTGATGTTGTATTTGCGTTTTGCGAAAATGTTGCAATTTTTCGATGAGCTGAAAGTTTCCTTGAAAAATCATGCCGCTGATTTATAAAACAGCGCAGTAACACCTAGACCCATTGACGAAAAAACAAAAACAACGATCATTATAACAAATTTGGAAATCTTTCATTTTAACTATTTTTTTAAATGCATGATGGAATTTCTTGGAGGCCCCCTCAGTGTGAGGGCCCAGGGCACATGCCCCGAATGCCCTGCCTTAAATCAGGCACTGGTACCGATTCAAATTCATCATTTGAGATAAAAATGTTTCCACCACTTGTGGAAAGTAGCTTTTGAATCGGTTTTCATAATCAGTTTCATTCAAGTTTGTGTCCTCTCTAAATGACCACTTTTTCAAAATTGAATGTCTTCTATTTTCTTATAAAATGAAAGACACTGCGTAAATTCTCCTCTTTTTCCAATAAAAAAATGCTGGTCATCTTATACTTAAAAAATAGAGTAATTTAATCATATTTTGTGGCGAGTAACTTTTTTTTTTCAGCGAGTGCATTCTAAGTTGAAATTTCGGGCCCTGCCTAAACGATTATGCAACAAATTTTTCATACCTGCTATTGAATATGCTACTGACTGTTAAAAATATACAATAAGTAATGCAAAATATATTACAAACAAATGAAACAATTTAAAACTAAAAAAAGAAAAGAAACTTACTGTGTTTGGCAAGTTCATTCCTCACAAAACCAAAATACACTAAATTATCAGCTGCAAAACATCCCACAGAAATGGCTAAAAAATAAATAAATGATAAAATAAAAATACATATTTTTTTAAAGAATCTATCAAATAAAAAAGCATTATAAAGAATTTAATTTCTTTATAATTGACAACAGTAAGTAAAATAAGCCTAGGAAATATATATTATCGGATATGTAATAATCTGGTGTTGTGACACTCACATGACCTTTCTCTTACCCTACATTTCGATAGTGTCTCAAAGTACTCGAAATCAAAGTATCTTTATCTCCAAAATTACTACCTGAGAGGCAGTTGTGTTAGTTTCATATCAATGCTACTCAATGCGTTATCATTTTATTTAAGGTATTTTTTCTCAAATACTGCTTTTTTGAGTTGCGTCACTTTTCTTGCCAGTGTGTGCAGGGGCCGCTTTACAATTTTTGGCGGCCCTAAGCAATAGATTTTTTGTGGCCCTCTCTATTAGATATTACGTCAGGGCAGCTTATAGATTTCAAGTGACCGAAAGTAAATTTTCTCACTGTGATACACCACCCCCCAACCCTCGTCCTCCCTTACAAAGAAAAAGCTACTATATTATATTAAGATTCAACTTATTCTAATATTATAAAATTAATATTAATTTAAATAACATTTTAATTTTTTTTTTTTTTTTTGACAAAAATTTGGATTTGACATATTTAGAAATAAGAAAAAATAAACAAGTTGAATCAAACCTTTAGTTTTTCTACCTGACTGTACTAAACGTTCGATTGGGAAAATGCCTTAAAATTTCTGTTTATACTAATCTTCATTCTCTATATGACATCACACGTATTAATGTACAATGGAACTACTGTATATCAATACTATTATATCTGTACATGTACTCATATATCACGTACAGCTTCTACCATAAACTGTTTGGCCAAAAATTTGAGTAAAATCTTACAATGGAATAAAAAAGAAAATTTTTGCATGACCAGAAGAAAAGGTAATTTGAAATCCGTCATTCCTTCACCAATGCTTAACTATCAGATTGTGGCATCGTATCATAAAACAGAGTGAATTTATCAAGTTGCTTACATTTTTACTGCCGAAGACGTTCCAGAGTGAATAATAATATTATTAAAATATTACTGTTATTTATTTATTTTAATTATAATTTTAATCCTTGCATAATTAATGATAATTGTACATTTTACATTAAACCAGATAACAAGAATACCTTTCATTTTTTAAACAAGAACGAAAAATCATTTGTTTGGCATAGACTATTAATATTTCCCAACTGCATGTATTTCTTGCCTCGTTTAAGCTTTAACGTACTTTGCCTACGCTATTACACAACGGAAAAAAATACATACAGACAAACTAACTGAATTCATAATCACTCGGAAACATTGTTGAAAAGTGTTAAAAAACCGTAACACAAGCGGAAATGCAGTTCTAGCAATTTCCAATTGTAGCTTTTAAGCTCTTATAATGTGTTTGAATATTTTGGTGTGATCCTGTAAATCTTAACGCTAAACATACCATATTTTATAGATTTTTTTTAATCATATGAATAATAAATCTAAATTTTAATACAACTTTCGCAGTACAAAAATTTTTAAATGTGATTTATAAAAATGCATCTCATAGAAAGCAATTAACTGTCATTCTTTTGGGTGTCCCTGTACACAGGCTAGATATCCTATTTCTACGATTTTAAATAGAGAACATTAGCTACGGCCGTGCTGACAAACCGAAGTCGTCAACATTTTAAAACTTTATTGAAAAGTGTTAAAAATGCTTTCCCCTTCACTTTTGTTTGAACATTTTCCTTAGTGTACTTAGTGGGCGGAAAGTAAGTCCCTACTGGAAATAATTCTTTTCTCCTAAACGAATGTGGGTATGAAGGCAATTTTTTGTACACATTTAGTTTATTGTGTGGCATGATAATTACAAAGGTTACACTTCAATGTGGGCCCCAGAATTTTCTATACACTGTCTTAAACGAACAGGTACGTTTGCTGCGGTCTTCCGCAAGAACTCATCAGGAACACCTTTTTATGACCTTTGTTTTCAAGGTTACCAAGAGTTTGAAGTTTGCTGCGGTACACTTCTTCCTTAGGCCACCCCCATAAAAGGTAATCACTCATCAAGCCACTGCCATATATTAGAGATATGAAAAAGGAAAAAATATTACAAATAATGTCACACTAAAGTCTACAAAACAAGGTAACTTTCATTGCAATGTGCACATAACATCAATAGCTATTCCAAATTCAAACTAGGGAGTTACTTTCTGCCCACCCTGTATATGTTAAATAAAATTTTTATTAATTCATTTCTAAGTGGAATGATTTATCAGATGAAATTTTGTGTTGGCTATTATTAATTGCAAACTAATCATTTTCAATCACAATTACGAAACCTTTTCATTCATAAACACACGACATAATTAGATAGTCTTATTTAGATATAGTGATACTATTCGATTGATAGAGTTTAAGACCGATTGACTACTCTAGGGTCCGAGGAATATAGGTAGAATGCCCTCCGAGGGGTTCTTTCTAAGGGGTCCTACCCCGTATTTAGGCGAGTTTCAGCGAAAACCATGGAAAATTCCAAATGGCAAGGTTGATGAACGCGATCTGGGTTCGAACCGTGCTCTTCCCATCTACCAGCTTTGAGCGCAGAACCGCTTTGCCACTGGTGGGATTGTGATGCGAATCAAAGTAGCGTTTAATATTTCCGCTTGAAGGTAAAGCTTTTTGCAGAAAAGACTGTCTAACGTCAACGCATGAAACAGATTTTCTAGACAGTAGACACCATAGGCGAGAAAATATCGCCCTTATGTAATTTAAATTTACTCTTATTTATTTTTTAATCTTAATTTTTATATTTTACGTATTTTAAAACTATTCTTAAGACCTTTTTGAAGTATGAACTATTTTCTGACATGTTTACGAAGTTATTTTTTCTCAAATGTACAAAACTTTGAGGAATTTTTTATTTAGATACTTATAAATTTAATAGTTTTTTTTCCTAGTTATTATTCTATTTTCTTATTCTTGATTATGGATGAATTTGATATAAGGAATTGAAATTTTAAGCTGAATGAGCTTAAAAATGAGGCTGTCATGCGAAACTGTCAAACACGTTAGTGATGTCAAGAAAAAGGCTTCAAATTTTTCATATTAAATAAAACTGTCGTGAATAAATTCTGTTTTTCTGATGGTTGGTGTAATGTTTAAGTCTAAAACCAAATTGTTCGGATTGAAATTGAAAATCATCCAGCCCCTCCTCAGCACTTTCCCTGTCCAATTTGAAAATATCTAGCTTTCATCTATGGGAGATAAAGTCACAATTTTTGGTGAGCAGGTTGGTTTTAGGACCTTGACGCTCACTAAGACGGAATTTCTCACACACACCTCCCCTCCCGTTCCCACACTGGGGGAGCAGAAGGCAAAAACCACCTTTATAAGCATAACTCGGCTCCTCCCTGGCTTTCATTCACTATCCTAATACAAATCAAAGCAGATATTTACTAAAAATCCACGTTTTAGTACCTTAACCAGAGCACCTAATTTTAATTCCCAACTGCAAAAATTCATCTTGGAAATTTTTACGTTTTACCTTAATAACATAAAGAAAATTCTTCATTTATTTTTTCTATTTTAGACTTGTTCACAAATTCTGGTGGTAGTTTATTTTAAATGAGCGAAATTTCCTTGTCCTTGAAAGGTTTAAGATGTTTTTATACAAAGTTAAATACTTAAAGAAGGTTACTTTAAATTTACAATTGAATATACACGTAATATTCCATAAAAGTAAGGGGGGGGGGGGGGAAATCAAAAATGGGTTTAATTTTCGCTTTTCTTCCATCCATTTCCCCCCGCCCCCCCATAAATTTTGGGCAGTGTTTTAATTTTTTGGCGGCCCTCCTCTTTCGACGGCCCTAAGCGACCGCTGAGGTTCGCCTAATGGTAAAGCGGGCCCTGAGTGTGTGAATTGTACTCAACTTTAATGAATGTTTATTTATTTTTTCTTCGAAAGCTATTGGGGAATTTCCAAGGAAGTTGTATACTTAAAAAAAAAAAAAAAAAAGGAAAATAGTTTATTTTTCTGCAATTAATTAATTTTTTATATTTTTTTCCCCCTCATTAAATCCGAGGAAAGTAAGAAACACTGTTCCCAAAAAAGAATATACTCTAAGACATTACTAGCTGTTGTGGCCGTTCTTCACATGGGAATCTAATTATTTTCATAGTATAATATTAAAATTAAAAATATATATTTATCTTAGACGAAGCTTACTATGCTGATAGAGAATGGATTATTATAGTTAATACGTACAATATGTAAATTTTCCCTCATTTCTTTTAATTTGCATAATTGTTTGTGCACTGATTCGAACATAAATTTTCTCAACATCAAAAAGCATAATTTTTATTGCCATTTACCTTTTTAAAAATGGGTACAACAGCTAGTAAATAAAAATTTGGCAAAAGAGTCTTACACCAAAGCTATACCTTTTCTTCAATATTCGACTACATCAAAAATATATTAGTTCTTTTTATAACGAATTTTTTGTCAAGTCAAATGCTGAATATATAGAAATATTTTAATCTAGCATTGATAACAGAAAATCTCTTAATATATATGCGTTATAAAACAGAGAAAATAATTATGTTTTGGAAAAGCTTTAGTAGCTTTAGTTGGCAAATTTTAAAATTTGACACTGAAGTATCTCGATTGTTTCTTGCCAAGGTCTTTTCTAACATAACTGTGGTAACCATTTTAATTCATCGCCAAAATGAGACAAGAGGATACTTTAAATTTGTACCCAAGTCAATTAAAGAATACAATTCTTTGTGATAAAGTAATATTACTTTAGTCACAAATTACTTTAAAAGTACAAAAGCCTTTGCTGAGAATGTGAAAACTAATGTACAATACAGGGCGTGAATTTTCAACTCAGATTACACTCTAGAAAAAAAAAGTTACGTCGTAAAAAAAAAAAAATCATTACAAAACAGGGTTGACATTCTATTTTTAAATATTTTTCCCAATTATTTAAAATGCTTTTACAAATATGTATAAATGGTCTCATATATCATATCTCAATCATCTATAATTAAAAACCATTTTAATACATTGCATTTGAAATTTCAAAAAGATTAAAATATCTAAGAGCATAAATGTGAGTCATTCAAACAAACAGTTTGTCTAACACAATATCCGACCAAATCTTTATCTCATATAAAATTAAACTTCCATTTTTTTTTTTTTTAACTTCTTATATTGGAAATGTCTTTTTCATCTTATTTATTTTTCCAATTAGATGAAATGTCAATGCATATATAAACTTTCATTGTTGTACATTGAAATGGCTACTTCAGAATAATTTTTTCCATCACGATCATTGCCTACAACCTCATTGGAAGCACAAATCTTCAGCATTTTAGTAAAGAACTGGGAAAATGTTGATTCATTTTTTCGTCATTATTCAACAAAATAAAAATATAAGCAGTATCTGAAAAAGCACTTGGGCTCATTCTCGTTCCATCCTATGATCACTTGAACCATGCGGATGGTGGGAAGAAAGGAGGTAGATTGCTAAGGCAAAGAAGCTCTCTGTTCTGTTTTCGCCCTGCTTGAGAAACAAAACTGCAGAAGAGATTAAAACTCTTACACATGCACTAAACATTTCTTGCCTCCCTGTATTGTGAGGCAGGGAATGAGACTGGGGCGATAGTTGGGCAGTGCACACAGAGACTAAGCACTAGGTGAAATGAAAAAGGAGAGGTTATTGTCTAAGATCAGCAAGATTTTACTGTATTTAAATTTTAAATTGATAAAAAAAATTTTTGGTGCTACCATATAATGTAAGAAATCTATCTATAACTAGACCAAATTTTAACTTGTTACAGTAAAAGGTCTCTTTAATACCAACAATCATCTTGGGATAAGTATAATTCCCATAAATTATTATAAAAATAATATTGCCCTTTCTCTTTCTCCCTCAATAATACATGAAATTGTTACTTTTTAATTTAAAGAACTGAATATACTTAACAAAAATAATTACTTAAAAAGTATGAAATTAACTATTTAATTTATATTTTATATGGTATGAAATTATTTATTAAAAAAAAAAAAAAAATCTTACTGGTGAATTGGCACGTCTAAGGATAAAATATGTTTTATATAGAAAACAATCCAACTTTTAAACAGAAATATACATTTTAAAAAGAACTTTAAGGAAAGATAATGTCTGCATAAAAGGATGCAGAGTTTACATAAAAAAATGAAATAAACATTTTTAATTGGTTCCAGAAGCATTTTTAGCTCATATCTGTAAATATAATTAAAATTTTGAAATGTTCGTTGAATGCAATTTAGGTTAGGCAGGTACAGAACTAAACCTCAGCCAAGTGTCACTGAATTCCATATCTTCAGGCCCTGACTAACGGCAGGGCATACGGGGCAAATGCCCTGGGCCCCCCTACAGACGTATGCAGAAATTCTGCAACCTAAAAAGCTCTTTTGCCACTGCAAGGGGGGTCCCCAGAATAGGCTTGCCCCGGGGCTCCAGGTAGTCTAAGTCGGGCCCTGCATATCTCCTCCCCTCCCATACACACAGAGAAAGTATTCTGAAATCATTTTCGTATTCCTTAAGGTCTAAAATGTAACGATAGTGCAATATTTCTTTCCTTTCAAAATGTTTTACTGATACTTATATCTCTAATCAAAATTTTGAAATGTTCGATGAATAAGTTGGATATACACTTTTAAATTCCTGTCAAGTGTCACTGAATTCTGTCCAGCCATTCTTATGTGATAGCATTACAGACAGACACAACACAACAACCTTACCTCCCCACCCACCCACACTCACACAGAGAGAGAACTTTTTGAAGTCATTTTTGGCTTTCACGATGTGTGAAACAAAGATGTCACAAATTTTTTTGGTTCTGAGAAATTTGTAAACAAAAGTCTGATTTTATTAATATAGATACGAAATTGTAGGCTGTTTTTCTTGCATGACATTTGCTGAAAAATTTTTTGGAGACAACTTCTGAGCTCTGTGGATTTTTTTTTTTTCCAAAACTGTTTATATTTTTTTAGGCATATAAACCCTCGATGTTTACAAAATTAATCTTTGACGATCACAGTAGATGACGGTACAATTTACCTAATTTAACCTGTCCAAATAAGATACATGGAATTATTCCAGAAAATACTTGATTTCTTATTATATGAAATGTATTCCTTCTCAATTAACTAAAGACTTTAAGAAGAAAGAAAGAGAAGATGTGTCTAGTGAAATGATACATTAGTTTCCATCAGCACATTTACTGATTAACCAACAACTTAATAATAATAAATATAAAAGAAAAACCATACCTGCGACAAAATATAAAACACTAAATGAAATCTCCATTAATGAATGCTACACACTGCGATACATCTGCAAAAAGAAAAAAGAATGGAATCGGTAAGGAAAAATTACTCAGAAATGAATACAATGGTGATTTTATTTTTAAAAACTATGTAATAAGTAAATCTAAAATTAGTGAATGATTGATAGTGGCATTTTAGAAATAATAAGACAACGTGAAAAGGATATTTTACGAAAAACAATCTTCATTAGCAAGTCAATAGGTTTTAACCTACTTATATGGAAACAGCTGTAACCCAAAAGCACATGTGTAGATTAAAATTATTATATTTTTTAAAAATCACTTCTTATTCATAATTTTAATGAGAAAAAGACTGAAAACTTCTCCTAATCTAAACCTGTCATTTCCAATATCTTTTACCTAATTTTACACCTACAATGTTTTCATTTCAACATCAACACAAATTGAAGGATATATCGATTGTAAAAAGTTATCGATGTATTGAGAAAAGAAATAAATACATATTGTTTCCGTTTGTTGAATTAAAAAAAAAGTATGAATAATAATTTAAAAAAAAAATCCTAATAAAAAATATTACTCGAAATAGAAATAAGAAATTGCAGTCAGCTGATTACGTTATATATTTTCCTCCATGGACATAATGAGTTCAGCGATCCATTCATCAAACAAAACAAACCAGCCAGATTCATTTTTTCTTGGCGGTAGGTAGGTGGTTGTTCCTGCAGCTATCTCCCTCTCAACTTGTCTTGCTCTTCTGTTTTGATAGGCGTATGCTTTCGCATGCGTTCGGGTAGCTTTCATTCTATTTTCCTTGCTTCTTTCTGTTGGGTTTTGTCACCGAACTAAGTTTTTCGGTAAGTTTTAGTTGCTTTTTTCCCCTAGTAGGGCTTTTTTTTCTCCCAGTTCTGATATTTTATAGTTTGTTTATTTCTGTCATACGTACAGTGTACCCTGTTTTTGTCTATGGCAGAAAGGCGGTCACAGGTTGGGTCGCCTAGCTCGCCGCATTTCTTTACTAATGAAAATAAGCTATCTGAGTCGTTAAACATTGCTGTCAACGATGGTGTTGACATTATTTCCTTGATAATCTCTGCCAAAAACGGCGCTTTACCGCAAACGCACCCAAAAGCTCTAAAAGAAGAACTGGCAAAAACTGTCACCAATTACAATGAGATTGATAGCTTACGTTTCACGCGGCATAATAAACTGTACATTACCACAAAATTCGTTCAGGTAGCCCAACAAATATTAAGCATAGAATCATTGCTTGGTGTACCAGTTGACACATTCATTCAGAGGGAAACAATCTCTACCAGATTTCTCCTTCATAATATCGATACTTCTGTATCCTGTGCTGACATAGCGGAAGAGTTGAGTTACCAAGGCCTACATATATTGGAGGCGAGAAGATTTATACGTAAAGCTCAGGGCACGGATCAACCTACTTTGACTGTACTCGTAACAATCTTAGGCACGACCTTACCAGCAAACGTAAAACTTTGGTATCAAATATACCGGATTTCATTGTTTTATGATAAACCACGCCCATGTAGTAACTGCCACAGATTTAATCATACTCTTCGATCGTGCCGAAACAATAAGATATGTATCCAATGCGCTGAATCGCACACAGAACCCTGCTCTTGTCCCACACCTAAATGCATTAACTGCAGTGGCAATCACGCTGCAAATGACAAAAACTGTCCAGTCTACCAACGCGAGTTACGTATCCAAAAGTACCGTGCCACCCACCATCTCACGATTGCCGACGCGAGACGACGATTTGCAGAAAACGAAACCACCTCAACGAAATCATATGCCAATGCCGCTAGCTTTTCCTCCCCATCCGTTGTTACCAAAACTGAGCTGGAAGAGGCCATGCAGAGCCTCTCTACCCACTTTACCTCCCTCATGCAAGCTATGGTTACCGAACTACAAAAATCTCTTCAAAGCTTTGTTGAGACGACCATACAGCCGCTCATGGGCTGTATCCAAGACTTACAAGTTAACATCCAGGACTTACAAGTTAAACGTTCCCCAAAACTCTCTACTGCCCTTTCAGATGCTGTCGCACAACGACTCAAAAAAGCTCGCACAGACCCTGTCATCACCAACTCGGATTCTCTTAACATGGATACCTCATCACCAGTTGCTCTGGAGCCTCCTGGCCCCCGCCCTCCTCCTGAACCACCGCATGCTGTCTAGCTCCTGTGCCGTCGCTCTCATGTTTTCTGATCTCTGGCTGTTTTTGGGGGTAAGTCCTGATTGTTTTCTGCTGTTATTTGTTTTTTTTGTCATGTCTTCTGAGTTATTTTTGCTCCAGTGGAATTGCAGAAGTTTCCGTGCCAACGGCCATTGGCTACTAAACTCCCCCTCCCTTCACGCCCGTATTTTGTGTCTGCAAGAGACGTTTCTTTCCCCATCTGATATTGTCTCCCTCCCTGGTATGATCTGCTACAGGGCTGATAGGTTATCTGCTCGGGGCGGTGGTCTGTTGACTGCTGTTCATTCTTCTCTTCCGTCCACAAGGTTTTCTCTCCCTACTTGCCCTCTCCAGGACTTTGAAGCCCTTGGCATTAAGGTCTTTTTTGATCATTCTTGGTCTATAATTATTAACATTTACTCCCCCTCCGGTGCCCTCCCTGAGGGGTGGCTTTCTGAGATTATTTCCGCCAGTGACTCCCCCCTCCTTATTCTTGGAGATTTCAACATCAATGCCTGTGTCCGGTCTCCCCCCATCCCTGTTAGAACTCGTCAATTACTAAACTGGGTCGCCTCACAAGATTTATGTATTCTCAATTTAACATCTCCTACTCGCTCTAGCCCTTGCAGCTCCCCCTCCCTTCTGGATCTGACTATGGTGTCCCCTCCGCTTTATGACAAATTTATGTTTTATGTCCATCCTGATCCTTATGACTCTGACCACCATCCAATCCTTTTATTCAGGAATTATAATTCTCCCTCTGCTAGTACTAAAAAGTGCTACAATTGGTCGAAAGCTAGTGCAGCACTTAACCGTCGGGAGAACCTACCGAATCTCTACTACGAAGACTTTGAGAGTTCTTGCATGCAAGCTCTTTCGGACACTTGTTCTACCTACCCTAAGGCGAATAACTCAACGCGTCCCTGGTGGGACAGCACTTGCCGCCATCTGCTTGCTCGGAAGCGAAAACACCTTCGCCTTGCTCGCTCCCTGTGCTCTAGAGATGAATGGCTCCGATACAAGCATTACGCAGCTAAGCTCCGGCGTTACATCAAGTATTCTTCACGATGCTTCTGGGACAATCTTTGTCGGGAGAACAGCTCCAACGGGAAAATCTTCAAAATTCTAAAACGGATGGCCAATCGCGAACTCCCCGTAGATGACAATATCATCCTCAATCCATTCCCCCTCACTTCTGCCTCTCTCCAAGCCCAGGCTTTTCTTCAACACTTCACGAAAGATAGCATTGAACCTCCCATTCCGTACGATCTTAGTGATGGGGATCCTATTCTCGATGAGCCCTTCAGCATGGAAGAACTAAGCCATGCTCTCAAGCACTCTCGCCCAACAACTCCTGGAGCAGACGGAATCTCTCTTAACCTGTTAAGTAAGCTCTCCCATCAGCACCTGGATTCCCTGAGGAGTACATTTAATAACTCATTTAACACGGGTGTCCTTCCTCCTTCTTGGAAATTGGCTATCATTCTCCCCATCCGAAAACCCGGTAAACCCTCATCCGATATTGCGTCTTATCGCCCCATTGCTCTCACTTCGGTGGGGTGCAAAGTTCTGGAACGGATGATTCTTCGCAGGCTTTTAGCTTGGGCTGGTCATCGGAACCTCTTTCATAGAGATCACTACGGTTTCATCCCTTCCCGACACTGCACTGTTGCCCTCAGCACCTTTTTCCTAGACGTCTCTACTGCCCGTGCTAATCGCCACTTCGTTGCTGCTGTCTGCCTAGATATCAAGGCCGCTTATGACTCCGTTCAGCCCGACATTTTAATCTACAAACTCGCCTCTCAAGGTATCCGTGGTAAGATGGGCCATTGGATTGCTTCCTTTGTTAAACATCGCGTTATCCAGGTACGTTGGAAGGCTGCTCTCTCTCAGGTCGGTCCCTGTAATCAGGGTGTTCCCCAGGGTAGTGTCTTATCCCCATTCTTGTTTATCATGTACATGCTGGATGTTGTCGAAACTCTTGAGGAGGGTGTTAATATTATTGTCTATGCTGACGATATTTTGGTCTATGCTATTGGCCCGGCTGAAGACCGTGCTCGTCAAAAACTTCACAACACGTTGTGCCGCATCAATACTTGGTGCTCGGCAAATAAGCTCTTAATCGGCCCTGATAAATGCTCTGCTATAAATTTCTCCCGTTCCAGAGATCCTGGCCCTTCTATCATCCTTATGGGTTTCAATATCCCATGGAGCTCCCATGTCAAAATCCTCGGCATCTGGTTCTCCCGGTCTCTTTCTTTTGCCCACCATTTCTCCACTTTGAAAGTGAAGGCTTTCCGGAAAATCAATTACATTAAGGCGGTTGCTAATCGTTCTCGGGGGTTAAATAGCGATCATGCTCTGAAAATCATTAATTCCCTTATTCGTAGTGGTCTAGAATATGGTGCCCCCCTTTTTTACGACGCCCCTCCCTCTTCTCTAAATACTCTTGAGATTTGCTATAACGCTGCGATTAGGGTTGCTACTGGCCTTCCCCGCTGGACCCCTATCCCTGTTCTCCGCCGTGAGGCTGGTGTCGCTAGCATGACTCTTCGGTTGTCCCTCCTCACTAAGCAGTTTCTCCTCCGTCTCCTTGCCTCCCCTCCAGGCCTCCGTCTTTGTGACTTAATCAGGTCCCAGGTACTTTGCCCTTCAGCGAACTGGAAGTGGGGAACTCCACTTCATGAAATCTGCTGCTCCTTAAATTGCTCTCTTCTGCAGGTCCTCCGTTTCGTCTGGCCCCCTCCCCCTAACTGCCTTCAGTTTAAGGTGGTTGTTGACGAATTCCCATTCCAAATTCCTTCCATTCCTGACGCTCTCATTGCGAAAGCCTGGAACAATTGGCGCTCCTCCCTTCCCCTGTGCACTCTCTTGGCCACTGATGCCTCAAAAGACGCTCACAAAACGGCTATTGCGGTGGTGGATGCAAACTCCACCTTTTCTCTGGCTTCTTTGGTATCCCATCACAACTCTGTTTTCACTGCCGAAACCCTGGCTCTTGTCCTTGCCATCTCCGAGGCTCCTACTGCTTACTCCCAGATCATAATCCTGTCGGACAGCCTCTCTGCCCTGCGTGCTTTGAACTCCTGGTCTTTTCATTCTCCTAAAGTTATACTCCACCTTCTCTCTGCTATCCATGCCTGCAATCAGCGTGGGCACCACGTCATATTTGCTTGGTGTCCCGGGCACAAGGGCATCTACCCCAACGAAAGGGCGGACAGCTTGGCCAAGAATGGTCCTTACACCTGCCACTCCATCCCTGGGATCTCTCCTGAAGATCTCCGCTTTGACTTAAAGAAATCTTGGATCAATGAATGTGAATACAGTTGGTTGCAGAGTGATTATGCCTCTCCTTTTGAGTATCTTTCTCCGGACAGACCCTTTTCCAGGTGGGCCCCCTCCCGCAGGGCGGATGTACTTCTGGCCCGTTGGCGATCTAAAACCATCATAACCCACCAGCGACTTTTTTGTATGAACCTCTCCTTCTCTCCTCTTTGTCGCCACTGCTGGGATCAAGATACTCCTGATCATATCCTGCTGTACTGTCCGTTCTATCGGAATGTTCGGCGCCGACTTCTCTCCGCTCTTAATCTCCCGGATGGTTCCTCTTACGGTGATATTATTTCCACTGCTCTCAGCTCTCGTAATGGGACCATGAGTCTCCTCTCCTTCTCTAAGAGTGTTTTCCCGGATCTCTAATGGATCAATCTAATGGATATTTCGAGATGACGCTGCCCTAGTGGCAAAGCATATATCTCATGTTCTCTCCTACCTACCTACCTACCTACAAACCAGCCAACCTACTGATAAAACTTTTTTAAAATGGCGGATAGTTCGAATTCTTCTAATGTTATGCATTTAGAAATACTACAAAAACAAAGCAGGTATTTTGTGTATATGTTTAATTTTGAACGCCAGTAATTTCTGACGATCCGAAATTGCAAGTCATTTGTTTAAAAAATTCATTTATGGAAAAAACAAAATTTAAGTAAAACTATTCAATGCTTGATATTATTAAAAAAAAAAAAATAATTGTATTTATGCAAATAAATGAAAGTAATTTTGCAGCCTTTTTGTTTCTAGAAAGGATAATTTCATGAAGATTAATATTTTCTATGAATTTTGTATAACTATTTTTGTTCGTTTTATAACTGACCTTTTATTTTCTTATATTCTTATAGACCTTTTATTTTCTTATTTACTGCAGTTTACTTTCGGAGGCTGAAGTTATCACATCAGTTGAAAAATGGCTTTCTTCCCAGGATCCAAACCTATTAGAAGATATTATTACAAAATTTGATGATACAAAATTGACTGATCATGTTTCAAGCATTGCCATTGAAAAACACTGTGCCAATACTGCTGTAAATACTTTTTAGATTTTACGCATAATTCTATAACAGATATAAGTTTCATAATAAATTTTTTTCGTGTTTTAAACATCTTTAATTATTTTAAATTGTGTATCAAACGACACATGTTGTATGCAACTTGTCTATCTATGAATGTGAAACACAGTCTCATTATCTATTAATATGAAACACAAATTATGTTACTGCTTACTGATAATATATATATATTGTTATACAACTATATATATATAAATAGTTATATCGTATAATGCAACCACAGATTACACAGTGTAAAACTTTGAAGGATAAAACAGTGGGTCTTGCTGTTTACTTACTTATATATCATATATTACAATTGATTTTTTTTTTTTTTTTAAGGATGGAGGACTATTAATTTCAATCTAGAGTTTTTGTTGACCAGTTTTCTGTAGCACCAAAATAAATTAGAAATATCAGTCCTATCGTAATAAATTCAGTACCAAATAAAAGGGGTGATTTTTCTGAATCCAGGGATGCAAGCACTTTTTTGACACAACAATTACATTTAAAAAAATTAACTAAAGTATGAAATTTATGTTGCAAAATTTCATTTCAATCATTTTTAAAAAGTACGTGGCCCAGTTCTATGATCAAAAGATGAGATAAAATATAAATAAAAATTTTACAAATAGTCCTCCGTACTAAACTAAATTCTGTCTTTGACAGAATTTTTATTTATTTATTTTTTTGTGTGTGTGTCTCTTATTCACTTATAATATGGATAAGTTTAAGCACATAATAAGCTCTCATATTTTGTTGATCAATATAAAAATCTGTTATCAGCTTAATTTTATAATGCTAGAAGTCATACACTGTTTACTACCATCAAATATAAGATTATTATTACCGTGAGGGAAAAATGTCTGATTCAAATATATGTATATATATTTAAATTCTTTTACAAATTTTATATGCTCATATATATCTATTTAGCAATGTAATATTCTTGTCTAAACTAATAGAGCAATACTTATACCTTGAATACACTGGTACAGGATTTTTAATTTAATCATACAATTTAAAAATAGAATTTAAGTCAGTGATGAAATAAAAAATAAATATAACATTGTTTTGATATAGCATTAAAATTTATATACATACATTAGCAAAGCATTTTGTTTTTTAACATAAATAATCACTAAAAAATTATTAGTTGATGTAGGTAAAAATTAAGGCTCTTTAGCTGCCTCTTCACAAAATTCAAATTCATAAACACAATTTCCATTTTATCGAAATTGTCCTTATAAAAATTTTCCACATTTCCTAATTTCAAATGACTACTTATATAGATCAACTTTCACGAGAAGGCACTTCGGTCCGCCTATTTTTAGAAGAGTTTACTTTGAAGAAGGGGCGCAGGAAGAGAAAAGAATGAAGGGGTGGGGGAAAAGGAGGGTTACTATGAGAACAACATCATGCCAATAATTTTTACTTCTCGCCAGCTGAATCAGGTTTTACGTTGAATCTCCGCTTTTCGCTATAGGCCAGAGACCTGTTTATCCTCTTTCGGTTAGCAGTGTGTTATTTTTCTCCGTAATTTAGCTCACCTCTTATTATTTAAACCAACTGTTTTTTTTCAAAACAAATTGTTATTTTCATAATAACTAAAACCAACTGTTTTTTTTTTTCAAAACAAATTGTTATTTTCTTAATAACTATATGTCCCTTAAAGGGAAAACAATTCATTCTAAAGAAAGAATGAATGTAAATAGAGTTACAGAGTTTTGTGAAAAGGAAGCAAATTCCCAGAATCTTTTGATTCCTTTGTGCCAAGCACAGAAAAGGGCAGCTGCTGCCACTGGTGTATCTCTACAAACTATTATATGAAAATAATTGTAATTTTGAAAAAAAAATCGACTTTGAGATTTTTGTGTATTTTTACATTTTGAGGTCTTCCGAGTTCATTTTCCTATTTTTATGGTGATGTATGATTGTGTGTTATGAGTGAACACGATAACACCTAAATGCTTTGATCGATTGAGCTTAAAGGCTAGGCATGTTATAGGTCACCGTCGCATGGATTGTATAGATTTTAATAAATGTAGCAATGGCAGTTTTTTTCTTCTTTTTTTTTAAGAACATAAAGAAAAAATTGTTTTCCATTACGGTCTATGGATTCAAATTATCTGAAGTACGATAGCGTCTAAAATCTACATTTAATTATAAATTGGAAAATAGGTTATAAATTATTTTATGAGTAATAATACACGGCCCAGCCTGAAATGCACTTCCATCAATTTTCAGCTATTGTCGCACTCTGATCTACTTCTTTTGTGCAGCCCTGTAAATGAACAGTGTATGATTTCCCTACCTTATTCTACATGGGACATATTTTTGTGCATATAAAAAATATATGTTTATTTCATTTGGTTTAGTGCAGTCTACAGATGTTAAACTCTGCTTACCTGCAATTTTGCCCATAGACGTAATCTATTTGAATTCTCTTGGGTGTTCCTGTACACGAACCATTTGCTTTATCTCAACGAAAAGCTTAGTGTAGCATCCCTATATCATACACATTTAGAATATCAAGTTTAGCCTTTCTGCTGCTATTTGTTCTTGAGATATGGTGATAACAGACAGACACACACACAGACCAACCGCTAAAAACATGATTTTCGAATTCAGGGAACCTCAAAACGTGGAAATATAACAAAAACCCGCTTTCGAAAATTGGACCCAAAAACAATACTTTCTCTACCTGGGCAAGAGAAAGTAAAAAAAAAAAAAAAAGTTAGTGCGAACTTGTCATTTTTATTTCTTTCACAGGAACGCACAATAGAATTTAGATACATTAGATACATTACGCTCCATTAAACGAAATTCAATTTTTGATTTCTTCTTTATATATATATATATAATGACTTCTCTTATTTAAATTTATTTAAACAGTTAATAGACAGACGAAACTAAGTCATTGTCGCTTTTTAACTTTGTATGAAAAGATTTTAGAAAATCAAGAACGAAAAATCATGTGGCATGCATTTATTATTACACTTTCGTACTGAACTTACTTATTGTATTGTTTAATCTTCAAATGTTCTTTGCCCACATTATCACACAGTGAACAGACATAAGGAAAGAAAGGCAGTCTGACAGAATAATTGAATTCATACTTCATACTCTCTCTCAAAATATAGCTGCAAAGTGTTTAAATGTCTATCACAAACGGAAATGAAATGCCAATTTCTGTCTGCAGCACTTAATGTACTTGAATAATTTAATGTAGTTCTGTAAATTTGACGTCGCTAAACATATATGACTCTATACATAACGTTATTTTAGCATATTAACAATAAATATCAATTTCATAATAATTTTTGCAGTAGAAAATTATGTAAATGTGATATTTAAAAAAGTTTCTTCTGAAATGCAATAAACTCCCCCCCCCCTTTTTTCCCCCTTCTATTTTGTGTGTTATGGCACACAAACCAATTGTACGGATTCTAGTAATTCATTTTTAAATTGGGACATTCCATAGTGAACTAGAATAACATACATAATTTTAAGAAAGTCTGAAAATATTTACAGACGTTGAGATGGGCAGATGGACAGTCAGAGAGACAATTAGGAACATCCGATAGTGCACTTGAATAACATATGTCAGTTTCAATAAATTCCTTACAGCGGGACAAACAGGTATACCGAAGTAATAAACACTTTTCAACTTTATAAATAATCTCTAAAAAATAAAGAGTTAAACTTTGTTGTAAAGTATTAATTAACAATAAAATAAATAAATAAATAAAACCCTCTCGTTTTTATTTATTTATTTTTAACATTTAAAAAAAGTATTGAATGCATAATAGTGAATTTTTCTAAAATAAATTGAACTGTACACATAATTTACAGTATTATGTAGCTCCAAAAACATTTACATTCACATCAATTGCAAATTAATGAGATAATTGCATATATTACTGATATAATGGATTTGAAATTCTATTATTTCGTGTAAGTATTTTTTTTTCTTTTTTTCTGTCGTTTTTTATTCAAGCAGGAGAAAATTCTTATTATAATAATTCCTCCTTATTCAATTTTTAAAATAATCTTATTCTTTCATTCATTCTTTCTTTTTCTTTCTTTATTTTTATGTTTTCAAAACTAAATAAATAAAATAAAATACTGAAAACCAAAGTGGTTTAATATTTTTCAGACAATCATGTCATTACTCGTCTTATTAATAATTTATTATCATGTAACATAAATATATTTTTTACATAACATATTACAAACCCTAAAATTTCTCCTAATGTACAAATAAGTACATGAATAATAAAAAATATTTTCGCCAATATGTTGCAGAACTCGTAAGGATAGCAAACGTACTCCCTTTTCTCCCTCAACCGATTTTGAGGTAATAGATTCGTCGCTGCCTACGTCACGCTTGATTGACAGGGGCCAACTCGTGAAAGCTGGACTATACCTTGTTTAATGAAACATTATATATAAAGTGACTGCTAAAATGAGAAGTTTTATGGAATATATAGATAAATATATATTTCAGAGTTTAAACTGTCATTAGTTTTTTTTTTTTTTTTTTTTTAGCATTTTGCTAAAATATGTGAATAAGAATTTCCTTAAAAAGCTAAAACTGTATTCAGGTATTAATCCAGCTTTTTAAAAATGGTACCCCATTTGTGAATTTATAAAATAATTTGTGAAAACATCAAGTAAGTTTGTGAAAATTAATGATACTTCAGAACAATTGACTAAAATATGTAAAGCAGTTTTTTTTTTAATTTTAAAATACATTTAAAAAATAAAATGAAACAGTTGTAAAAATAAATAAATATATATATATATATATGGGCGAGTTAAGTTGTTTCTTATATGTAAGATAAGTAGGTGTTTACTTAGATATTTATCATTGTCTCCAGTAAATATTCAAATTGAGGGTATTTTTCTGTGTTCGATGCAGTGAAGCTTATAAAATATTTTAATGTGCAGTTATATTGCTGAGAATTGACTTTGTGAAGGCACCTCTTTGCTGATAGTTGAATTTGTGAAGGTACCTCATTGCTAAAAATTGACTTTGTGAAAGTGCCTCAATGCAGCACTAAATTTGTTCTGGGTTAACCTCTGGTATTATTTCATAAAATATCTCTATATAACCATTTACAATTTTTATTCAAATATTCACAGGCAAAAATTACAAAATAACTGAAAATATACGAGAATTATTATTAATTTAATATATTTGGATTTAATTTCGACTTCTAATGGTTGAATTTAAATGAAAATATATTTAAAAGCATGTCAAAATTCAGAATTTGCTTTATAGTTGCATTCTATGTATATGAGTAGTATTACATTTGCTGAAATCAAAACAGTTTTGCTGATTCATGTTTCTTAAATCACAAATATGGGTACTTGGTTAAAATCACCACAGTGAACAACAGAAATACAAAAGAAATTAACCAAGTTAAGAAAAAGAAATCAATAGTATCCAAAAAACTAAATTAAAAAAAAAAAAAAAAAAGCTAAAACATTGCTTGTGCATTTTAGCTAAAATGCTAAAGAAATTTTTTGCCAGGTTAGATTCTGTATTCTTTGCTTATATTCCAGCAGAAATTTCTATATCTGTTTGCAGCAATACAAAATTTATCTGCAATCCAGAAATGCTAAACCAAATCCGGTATCACAAAAATATTAGAAATTCATAAAATATGTAAAATTTACTTCTACAAAGAAAATAAAGAATATTCAACAACTGCAGTAATCAAAAGACATAATATAAATTATACTTGTATTTTTAAGCCTTGCATTTCTTTTTGTGATGTTAAATTAATCTGCAGCGCTTGCTGCCATGCTGCGTTGTTTCTGATATTGGGCTTAATATTAAACTCTGAGTTCATCACATGACTTGTTATATATATATATAATATATATATATATGAAATATAATTAAAAGCCCCTTAAAATTATATCTCCATTTCTCAAACTTAAATATCTTTACCTCCCACTAACCCACTGATAGCGCCCCAATTAATTCTTTATTAATTCATTTTCTAGATATTTCAATAATTACAAATTCTTTAACTTGTTCTCAATTCCTAAAGGTATTTTTATTTTAGTTTCCTATGAAACAAAACTGTTATTTATTATATTGCACAATGCAAATGTAATCCAGAATATTCTGACACCTCCTTGGTATCGTATGACTCTCCTAAGCCAATTGGAGCACTCACAGCATCACGTGATCGCTCCTGCGGAAAGGAATATTCTGTCAGTCTCAGGCGAGTGGCTGCTTGTGCTTGCTAGTTGTTAGGTTGTTCGTCTGATGTTAGGTTTTTTAAGATGTAAGTTTACAAGGATGGATCACCTTAGCGTGAATGTTGTAACATCTCTAGTTAATAAAACCACCACTTGGTTCACTGACTGCACTTAGTTAATTATTTTAACGTGTGGCTGCCCATTTTAATATGACATATATATTTATATATATATTATATGACTTGGAAATGTTTGAAATGATTATGATGAAAAGTTGTGTGAGTAAACATATAAAACCTGAACACTTTGTTTGACCTAGCTGAAAGTTGGTAGATATGCTGTCACTGTGCCTATAGACACCATCTTCCAAGTCTCCCTTCCCTGTGCCTGCAAACAAAAAAATTTATAGTGTGCTAACACTGATAAAGCAAAATGTCGCCAAATCTGTTAGTCCGCTGTTTTAATAGAATAAACGCTATACAAAAGAATATGCAAAACTGAGTAACTCAAGAAGTGTTCATTCTCTAAAGATAAGGAAGTTGCAGTCCATCATCAAGTGATTTATGACACATGAAAAGGACACGTTGACTAATAGATGATTACGAGAGAAAGGTGGGAAAGAGAAAATTGAGTGGATGTTGTTATTTTGTATATATATTTTTGAACTGTTACAATAAATAAATATAAAAAGAAAAAATGTATATCATTTGTTACTTTGAGAAAAAAATGTAAGTGGGGCAAAACCCTATTGGTCCTTAATGATGGACAGCCTCTGCTCAGCACTTATGTTTAGTTGTTAACTAGTTACTTAATAACGTTTTCATTACAATGCACATTCATTTAATGGTCTATTCATATTTTAGGATGGGCTTTTTTACAAGTTGAAACATCATGTGTATCGTTTTAATTCCTCTGTTCCTGAAATACAAGATATTGAAGATGGTGAGCAACAAATAAGTACTCAGTGGATTCTACCTACTGAAGATTTCCATGGTCTTTGGGAATCTTTAATTTATGAGGGAGAAGTTAAAAATGAGGTAACTTTTTTAAAAATTACCATAAATTAAAAGTTTTTGTTGTGTGTGTGTTATATCAAAATATGTCACATCCAGTTAGGAATGTAATTTCAATCACATGTATACTTTATGTTTTTTATACTAAATTAATTTTCACTATAGCAAAAATGACCAATGACAGGGTTCTGTCCAGAGGAAAACCTGGGTCCGTTAAAGGACCCTTCACAAAAATTTATATCTTAAAAAAGATCCCTTCACAAAATCACTTACCCTAAAAAGGACCCTTCACAAATTTTTTCTCCTTAAAAACAGATTTTTGGTTAACCTGTTTCATTTTGAAAATGAATCTTCTATGGAAAGAATAGGCTGTCTGAATAATCAGACATCCTTTGCTGCATTTCCCCAAAAAGTTGATATTCAATTTTTTATTTATAAAAGGTTTCTATGCATGTGTGTGAGGTTAGCTCTATAAAAGTGAGTCGTCATTGTCTAAAATGAAACCTTAATTGTAATTTTATTTTGCAAAATTACATTTTTCACAAAAAGAGGACCCCAGCCCAAAAGCTCAGTAAAACATTATTTTAACAGTAAATTTAGATTCACAAAATTACGTGTAGAATTTTTCACATTTTCACAGAAACAGGACCCTGACTAAAAAGTCTGGACAGACCCCTGAATGAATTGTAGTGGTTAACTTCTGACCAGCATTGTTTGCTCACACAAAAATTGAAATTTCTGTTCTGATATACAAATTATGATGCAGTCCTACACATGAAATTTTTAATATATTTGAATTTCATTATTTCTAAATAATTGAATAATTAGATAAAAGCAAATTAAAATATTTTAAAATTCAGGAAAAATTAGCATTTTTAATGATTGCTTACTCTTTAGTGTGTATTCCGAAATTTGCCAACACGATTAGACCATTTTTAGGAAGCTTGTGTGTTTGACAAAAAATTTGTGTTATACCTCAGGAACTATTGCACAGAATTTCATATGAATTTATATGTAGTTGCACCTTGACATAAATTAGTGCACATTAACTTTTAGTAAAATTTTTTCAACATGTGGCTCAGCGCTCAGCTATAGTGAGACTTCTCCCATTTAAAGGAAGGATGGGGATTTTAATATCAGGTTCTATTGTGTATAATTAAACAAAACCTAAGAGGATCATCATAAAATATTATGTTGATTTAATTTGGGTGCATATCATACATTAATTTGGGTGTTTAGCAGCCAACAGGTGGCGCTGCTATAACTCATCTTCTGTAATTTTTCACGCATTTACATCTCAGTATCTGCTGATTAAAATTGTATCAAACTAGATATGTAAAATTTCTATTGTGAGAAGTTATATTAAACTTTTGTGCAAGTTAAATTATAAGTGATTTTGTTTAAAATAATGTAGAAGAAAGTTTTGGGTTGTCCACAACGCACTAGTTTTTATTCCATTTCCATATTCAGTAAACTTTTAACAACCATTAAAAACTAGTCCTTGTTTTCCAAAAATCAATTCAAAATTTTATTATTTTATTTTGAAGTTATAAAATTTAAAAAACATATTTTCTGCACTTTTTTTTTTACTTTAAAATAAAATAACAAAAATGTTATTGTTTGAAAACAAGGACTCATTTGAGGATTGTAAATTTTCAGAATGTGAAACCAGGAGTTAAAAAAAATATATTAAGCAATGAGTAGTTATGATTACAAATTTCTCCATAGAATAACATTATGTATGACTTTTGACAACAATATGTAATGCATACCCTTAAAAGATGTTACTTCAGATTCTTTGAATTTTTTTTTTTCACACAATTAAATACACTTTTGAAAAAAAAAATTAAATGTTATATTTAAAGTAATGTTGCAAGACCCGATAAAACCCCAGGTGCCAGGTCATCCGGTCGATTAAAAGTATGACATTAGCAACCAGTTATTGCAGACTGAGGAAAAATTTTCATATACAGTATCCACTGCTTATTGAAATCACATTCATTCTGAGCAAAAGTGATTTTATTAAGCGACTGAATTTTATATCCGATGAATGTTTCTGCACTCAAGAAAATGGTATTATTTACCTGAATTTGGAAAAAAAATTCAAAAAGTGCCAAATAATGGAACTGATAAACAATATCAATTATTTTTTGACAGATAATTAATTGATTGTTCCTTCAAAGGAAGTGAATTAAACTCATCCCAAGTTCCAATGCACTTTCCGCTGGGGAAAATTATCAATACTTTGCTAAAAGTTCACAATTTTCTTTTAGATTTAAATTCTTTCTTTATAATAAATCTAAACCATGAAGTTAACATCAATTTACAATTCAAAATATACAACCTTTTAATTTCTTCATGTTTCTTCAGACTAGTTTTGCTTGGGGCGCCCCAGCTTGGTCTCCGATGGTACAGTGCTTTAAGTTGCTCGAAACTGCTGTTTCACGCCTCCTTCCTCTCTTTTAAATTCTCATTTCTTCCTATGGCGCCGAGTTTTTAAAAGAGAGGAAGGAGGCGTGAAACAGCAGTTTCGAACAACTTCAAGCACCGTACCATCGGAGACCAAGCTGGGGCGCCCCAAGCGAAACTAGTCCGAAGAAACATGAAGAAATTAAAAGGTTGTATATTTTGAATTGTAAATTAAATTTTTTCTGTTTAAGCTTCTTGCTTCTTATTTATTTCAGAATAAGAACTAGAAATTGTTTTTTATTAATTAAACATAAAAAAAATCACTTGGGAATCAAATCAAATTTGTAAATTATTAGCTTTGATGGATACATTCCTTGAAATTCTTACTAAGACAAGTGATGGGGCATGTTTAATTGCTATAAATGTAAAATTTTCAACAAAGAGAGATAACGAAAGATTGCTATATTTTATTTTCTATTTTATTTCAAAAATAAAAAAATCACAGTGTGAATAAAAGTTTTTATCGTGCATAAATGGCATTTTTGCTGCTATATTAACATTTGGCTTTTTCTTTTTAGTTTATTTACTGCCGATGCTGGTTTTATTTAGGTGGCTGTTTTAAAATTGGTTTGCATTGATTTGATTCCGGTCCTCGCAATTTGTTCGGATTAAGCGGCTGATTTTATTAACCAGTGAATTTATTAAGCGGCAGTTACTGTATTTACAATATTTTTGATTAAATAGTTCATTTGTCCAATGTAAAATAAAACATGAATGACCACCATTAATTATAGAGTAATGAAATATTGTCCCTAGCCTATCTATGTTTTGCTGTCTGTGCTGTAGTACAAACAATTGGCTATCTCTGGCTCCTAAGATATTGGAACTTTTATCAGTCTCTAGCTATATATTAAAAGTTTAAAATTTTCAAGAATAAATAACTTATATTTTCAAAAAGATAATGGCTCTAAAATTAAAATTTTCCTAATTTTCAATAATTTTTTAAAACTTTTTTTAAAAACAGAATTATGGAAATAGTCTCTAAATCTGATTTACATTTATTTGTTAGATCAAAGCAAGAAAGCAATGTCAATCTTTCAGATTATTTATTTAAAATTTCATTTTCATTAGAAATTCTAAAATAAAAGTTTCAATTGGTATAATACGAAAGGATTAATGTTTATACTTTAAAAAATTTAAATACCTTAAATTTATCCTTTTAAAAGCAACGGATATATTTCGGCATGCTATCGCAGCCCTCTTCAGCGTTGCAAATGAGGACTTCGTATTGCCGGTAACTCGAAGGTAAACAATCCTCCCCCGCTGACACTCTAACTTCATTTCACCTCTTGATCTTTAGTATCTGTTGCCATTCTTCAGGGATTAAGCTGCGTTCGCGGTCGTTAACAGAAGAAGGAGTGGTTAGAATTTCTATGGCTTCGCGCTTTAAAGCAAACTTATGATTGTTATAGTGGGCTATTTTTTGAGTGTTAATGGTGTTAAGATTAATGGGATTATTGTTATGGGTGGTAGAAAGCGCGGTAGAAAATTTATTAAGTTTAAGATCGGATATATGTTCTTTTTCACATTCTTTTATGGGTCTCTTAGTCATACCTATGTAGCAAGCTTGTGTTTGGTCCTCAAAGTTAAAGTCTATTTTGTAGATGTCTGAAGTGTCTTTAAACGGTATAGGGTCTTTTTAGAATAGCCCACTATAACAATCATAAGTTTGCTTTAAAGCGCGAAGCCATAGAAATCCTAACCACTCCTTCTTCTGTTAATGGCCGTGAACACAGCTTAATCCCTGAAGAATGGCAACAGATACTAAAGATCAAGAGGTGAAATAAAGTTAGAGTGTCGGTGGGGGAGGATTGTTTACCTTGGAGTTACCGGCAATATGAAGTCATCATTTGCAACGCTGAAGAGAGCTGCGATAGCATGCCAAACATATCCATTGCTTTTAAAAGGATAAATTTAAGGTATTTAATTTTTTTAAAGTAAAAGTTTCAATGTATACATACTTTCCCCCTCCCCCTTAAACAAACTGTTTTACTCTCCACTTTTTAAAAAACTCCTTTAATCCTTTGCACTCTTATGTCGAATGTGTCTCAACATCAGTTTTTAACTTAGAAGCTCCTTTATCAAGTCCCACTTGACATTTCTTTTTTTGTTTATTTGTGCTTCTGGTGTATATACAAAGGAGCAAGTTGTAAACGCCACTGCACCAACCGTCCCAAGCTCTGAAGAACCCATTTGGTCCTGCTAACAGCCCACGCACAAATAAAGTTCTGACCACTACAAGAGCAACTTTCCTTCACACAGCATATGACGACTAGCCTAGCTATGGACTTCAACAGAATTACAAAACTCGTGGTCCCTTTGGACTAGTCATAGACCAGTCAACTTCAGGAGCACTCATCTCAGGTCCCGGCAACTCCACAGGTCAATGGCTGGCTGGAAATCAGTCTGTCCAAGGGTGAATCTTGCACCCACAAGGTTGTGTCCCCAATGGCATTCTTGTTCCCCACACTAGCCATTCGATGTGTATAAGTCAGATTACATATGTATCATTCAAATTTGCATCAAATGAACAACATGTAAAATGTTTAATTTATTAAAATTAATATGATAAATAGTAAACAAATTCCAAATAAACCAATTAATAGGTTGGGGGCTACTGGTAACAATGCCAAAAAATAATTCAGAGTGCAAAGAGTTTTTTTTTTTTTTTTTTTTTTTTTTTTTATGGAATTTTAAATTCTTAATTAATTTCTTTTATTATATATATTTAATGTGCAAATAATTTCTGGCAAGTACTGTGGTTAAATTCTGAAAATTTAAATGGAATAATTGTACAAACTACTATATCTTTTCTTCTTTTTCATTCTAGTTGTTAAATTATGTATCTACAGCTTTGCAATTTTCTGAAAAAAATGTGGATCCAAACATTATATCCTGGAACAGAATAGTTCTTCTTCATGGTAATTATTTTTTTTAAACACTCTATTATTTAACATTCTTGACATTGTTCTTAATTTTTGACATTCAGGTATGTTATCATTTATAATGCCTCTTTAAAGTGTAGTAAATTTATTAATTTTGGCCTGTTTCCTCATAAATCTTATTCCACTGTATTTTTTCTCAAGTTTTGAAAATTTCACATTTGTTAATAATTTGTTGTTCAAATGCTGTTTTGTGACATGCTCAATGTACCTGGATGTAATAAACACAGGGCTCGAAATTAACAGTGGTTCATTGGTCCAGGACTACAAAAATATAACGGACCAGCAAAATATAAATTCTAGTGGTTTACTAGACCAGTGAAGCTTTTCAATTTTTTTTTTTTTACTTCTCTCTGCCATTGCCTGTAAATCTGTCACAGAGACAGAATAATATCTTATAACAATAGTAAGTGCACTTTATTATAATTGCCAATATCAGCTGTTCTCTGTAATTTTTCATTTATTTTCACTTTAATAACTTGTTTCCTTTAATACTTAGTCAGGGTTTCCACGGGTGAGGGAGAACCTGGAAAAGTCAGGGAATTTGAAATTAAAGAGGAAAAGTTAGAAAAACGTTAGGGAAAATCTCAGATATTGCTTAAAAACCTGGGAAAATGATTATATAAACATGGAAAATGCTTTTTGAGCATTCAATTAATGTTGTGAGTCACGTTACTTTACTATGTCGTCTTTTATGTCGCAAGCTATGTTATGTTTTATGCTGTGAGCTATCTTTTGTGCCACAAACCAAATTTCGTGACTGGAATTTTCTAAAAAATAGACCTGGAAAAGCCCGGAATTTTATTTTTGAAATTGAGTAGGAACCCTGTTAGTATAATGCTTATGTGATAAATATGTAATATTTAACTCATTTATTAAAGCATAAATTTTTGATTTATATAAGACTTCATTTGTATTTTTAAATTAATTTACAAATTTAAAAAAAAAAAAAAAAAAAATAATAATAATCATATTTGCCATGTATTTTTTTTTTTTTTTTTTTTTTTTTTGCCTTAAAGTTTTTTAAATATAATAGAATTTGTGAAAGGACCAGTGAAATAGTAAAATTACTGGTCCTGCAGACCAGTGACTTAATTTTGTTATATTCTACCCCTTAAACAATATTATATATTCCAAGAATGCAGAATATATCCGAATGCCCAAAAAAAGGTTTGGGGAAAATTTTAAATATTTTCTTAAGATAAATTAAAAGTGTAAGTTTAAAATAGCAACTTGTTATTTTGTAATGCTTATAATATAAACCAACAGCTGAATTTTTATATTACTGTGTACACTTATTTTCTTAAACGCCTATTACACAGAATAAATGACTTTGTATAAAATATAGATTTTTAAATTATTGATGGAAATATAGATTGTGTTTTGTCCAAGTCTGAGCATTTTCTGCACCCCTGATATATTCTTCAGTAAAATCTAAAATCATAGACAAAACAAGCAGTATTGTATTATATTTTAGATTTTTTTATATAGTTTTTATATCTACACTATTAAAATCCAAGTATGTGTATTTCTGGTTATCTCTCATGAACCAACCGCTAAATACAGAAAGGCACTAAAGATACCAAAAGATTGGAAATAATCTAAGAAATCCAAGTTGACCATTTAAATTACATTAATCCATTTAGTTTAAAAAATATTAATTAAAAATTCATAAAGCTTTACATTTATTGACTATTAATATCAAGTTAATACCAATAAAAAAAAATAATAAATAATAAAAAAACTACATTCACTTATATATGAATAATAGTTAATGAAATAAAACTATTAAGAATTAAGCTTACGCATGCTTTTCGTAAAACTCATGCTATTACGGCTTAAAAATATTAAGTATACTATGGTGATTCATTGGAGATACCAATAAAAACTAAGTATTACATGTTCTTAATCTTTTTATTTATTTATTTTTTTTTCCCTTGACATAAAAAGGTAAAACATTACCTAAAATTAAAATTGCTCCTGTCTTGTCTGTTAAAATTTATGTTATTTATAGCTTTAAAATTATTAAATATGTACCATGTTGGTACCAATAAGGTAAAATGTTTACACTTTCTTTCTTTTTTTTTTTTTTTTTTTCTTTTTTGACTTAAAAAGAAATATCCCATAATTATAGGACATGCAAAGCTCTGTGGGTCTACTAGGGGTCTTCTAGGTTGCAATAACGGTAAGGGTGTGAGATGGAAATGGAAGATTTTGGTAAATTGTTGGTTTTGGCAACCACTGAAGTTATAAAATAATTGGGCATGTGTAGTGTGCCATTGAAATATGCTGCCCTGAGCAGAAGAGATAAAATCACAGAGAATTTGCTCTTTTTTTTTTTGGGGGGGGGGGGACTAATTTACCAATTTCAATGAATTTTTTTCTTTCAAAGTTCAATGAAATAATAATAATTATTATTATTATTATTATTTTTAGATTAAAACACTTTAAAAACATGTTTTCCAAAATTAGACTTCATTTAAAAATTATTCAAAGTCAGGGTTTTAAAAACATGTTTTTTTTTTTTTTTTTTTTTTTTTTTTGGGGGGGGGAGGGTTAATGAGTTGAATTTTATGTTTATTTCAAAAAAGGACAGTTTTTGGGGGTTTTCAGACTTTTCACACAGGTTATCCTGTATTTGTGAAATTGTGAAAATTTCTACACGTAATTTTGTGAATCTAAATTTATTGTGAAAGTAAAGTTCTTCCAAACTTTTCGGCTAGGGTTCTCTTTTTGTGAAATTGTGAAAAATGCAATTTTGAAAAATAAAATTACAATTAAGGTTTCATTTTTGACAATGACAGTTCAGTTTTATAGAACTAAACTCACACATATGCATAGAAGCCCTTTATAGATTAGAAATTTAATATCAACTTTTTGAGAGAAATACAACAAAAATGTTTGATTTATCAGGCAGTCTGTTCGTTCCACTGAAGATTAATTTTGAAAATGAGAGATTTATCAAAGGCCTAAGAAGAAAAATTTTGTAAAGGGTCCTTTTTTAGGATTAAAAAAAAATGTGATGGGTCCTGTTTTAGGATAAAAATTTTTTGAAGGGTCTGGATTTATGAAAAATATTTTTGTGAAAGGTCCTGTTTTAGGATAAATAATTTTGTGAAGGGTCCTTTTTTAAGATATAAAATTTTATGAAGGGTCCTTTAACGGACCCAGGTTTACCTCTGGGCAAACCCTTGGTTTTAGACTTAAAAAAAACTTATTACAAAATAATTGTAATTAATAATAATTAATTAAAAATTAAATGACCGTCATATTCTTAATATTTGATTTAGTCTAAACTGTAAAATGAATTATTTTCATTCTATTCAGTATTTTATCACAATTTTGAATTTAATTTTTTATTAAGTTATTTTGTGTAAAATTAAAACTAGTAACAAAAGAAAAATATTTTAACCCTTCCACGCACGATTTTCATATTACAAATAATTGTGCATTTTTATATGATTAAAGTAAAAAAAAATGTATGCAAACATTTCTTTTAATTTTTGTTAATATTGATACTGACATAGTTCATTCATATTTGGTAACTTATTTAATAAAAGAATTCAAAGTTATCACTGCCTGCATTTTACACTTACTACGAGTCAGGAGTCAATCCAGCTTTTAATTTTTAAGGCCCATTTTTGTGAATTTTTTATTTATTTTTGCGAAATATATATATATATGTAAGTTGTTTGCTGCTAGATTCTTTGATAATTTGTATTTAATAATTTATTCCATTTTAAATTTCACTTCAATTAATTTCGTGTACGATAGGGGGCCCACTAGTGATTTGCAATTATAGCCACTAGTGAACAAAATCATACATTGGTGCTCAAGAGTGAAAAAGGTCTTCCCTGATGATTTTTTTTTTTTTTTTTCACCTTTTTGAGCTTCTTATACAGTGGAGCACCGTTTATACGTTTTTCAAGGGACCGTTCCTAAAAAACGTATAACTGAAAAAAACGTACAACTGAAAATTCGTTTTAACATTAATACACATTGAAGTATCATATTAATAATAAAAGTCTAGTCAATTTTCATGATTTCCTTTACATTTATTCGAATAAGATATATTTTTAATTATATTTTAAATATTTTTAAAAGGTTAAGTAAAAATTAAACGATAATTAAAAATATAGAAATTCAGAAAATTTTTTCAAGATTTCGATTGTAAGATTTAAAGACATAGTCTTTTGTTCTCTAAACGAAGATGACATTTTTGTAAACCATTAAAAGGAAGGAAAGAAAAAAAAATTGTTTCTCCAACTGTAATGTTAAATAAACACGTTAAAGAAAATCTTCCAAGTCGCCCAACGGAAGTGAGTAATAAATCTTCAAATTTACAAAATGCCTATAGAGTTGTGGGCGTTTTTCCTTTTATACCCCATTCCTGGAATCAATTAAAAGAGAAAATGGGAGGTCTTCAAGTGGTCACTGGCTACTTGTATACCTACCATTCAACCCAGTCGCCAACTGCTTATCTCTGAAAATTTCTCTAACCCCACCTTTCCCCAGGCTATCGATGCAAGTCGCACTTTGTTTTATAGCCGCACTTTGTTACCATAGTTCTAAGAACAAATAATCGAAAAAAAATAAGAATAAAACATAAAGAGCATTCAACATTTTTTTTTTTAATCCTTGAATGAAACTCAAACTTGGGATTCTACAAGGAGAAAAAAAAAAGGGGGAAAAAAACGTATAAGTGAAATTAAAAATTTACTTGTGTTGTATAAACGAAATATTTTAACATTAGAATTCAATGGAATGATTTGGGACCGAAGTCGAAAAACGTATAAATGAGAAACGTATAAAAGGTGCTCCACTGTACTTGAAAAATATTCATTCTTATTGGTCTATGTGGTTTCAGTGATATAGTATCTGTTGCTTGACTTTTACTTCTTAAAATTACTCATTATTGTGTGTGTGTGTGTATATATATATATATACATACTAGTATATAACCCCGTCAAAAATGACGGAATGTGAAATCAGTTAAGGTAGTGAATCAAAGAAAGCTTTGCCTGCTTCGCTGGTCACTATATTTAAAGGAAACTCTTTTCTATACCGCTTTAAAAAAAAAAAAAAAAAAAAAAAATCCTGAAGTTGATCAAGAGCCCGCAGCGACCCACTCATTCGCCGACTCTCGGATGCCAATCCCTATTGCCTGTGACAGAAGCTTACCAGTGGGCTTCTAATTGTGTACTTATCAGACGACAGTTTCGAAACTGACAGTATCGAAAAAATTGAAATAGCAATTTTATATTTGATTCCCGGTTACATATGAACAACACTATATGTGGTGTACATAATATTTTCTTTCACGTTATTTTCTTGATTTATTTGATCAACTATAAAATGACAATAATTTCATACCAAATATAATATTAGATTTAAAAAACCCAATAAAACCTACTTAAAAATGAGTTTTATTGGGCTGTTTTTTTTTTTTTTTTTTTTTTTTGGGGGGGGGGGGGGGGTTGTGGGTGGGTCTGAAACCCTATCCAAAGCTTTTCACTTTCAAAAATCAAAGCATCATCAGGGATTTAATGCATGTTTCCAATGAGCGGTTTTTATATATATTTTTTTTTTTACAGTTCATGGTTGACAGTTAAGTCCTTTAGTAAATTGAGAAGTGTTGAACAAAAGCAACTTGTAATAATAATAAAAAAAAATAAAAAATGTGATTTGTTTCAATATAGTGACCATTGTAGTGGGAGAAGTCTGCTGATATCTAAATAAAAATCATTTTCCATAATCTAAGAATCACAAATGGTCCCTTTGGCCAATATATCTTATCATAAAATGAAGTCACAAATATTGTTTAGAAATGTATAACAGGTGTAAAGCTTTTCAGGGTCTACCTCAGAATTCAGGGTTTTTGAAAATTTTTACCCTTCTGAATTTTACAAGTTATTTTTTTTTTTTTTTTAAATAGAAATTTCTCATTTTGAATATTTAATCTACCTTGTAATGTATTAAAAATTATCAAAATATCATTTTCTTTAGATATAAATTTTTTAATAGTAACCATGTGATATTTCATTAAGAAGTCTTACTTGTCATTCGTTTTGGTTTCAAGTAGTAGTTTTCAGGGCTTTTTGTAAATTAAGTATTTCGTCTCTGCTATAATAATTCCTACTATCTTGAAATATTTTACTGATTGTTGTATAATGTAAAAACTGCTTTTTGACCTGTAGGCATGTATAAAGTATGTGTATCTCTATGTAATGATTAGTGCTGGACGATATCAGAAATTAAATATCGCGATATATCACCAAGTTAATATCGATATTAGTGATATATTGCGATATTTCTTTCAAGGCAGAAAAAAATAGACATTTGTTATTTTTTAAAGACATATGCACACGAATTTTAAAGTATACAAGTAAAGAGTGTTTTCCATGTATTTTCTGGTATATTACTACCATAACTTTATCATTAAAAAAAAAAAAAAAATCATAAAAAGTGAATTAATGTTTTGTGTTTCTTATAACTTATACTATTGCTTTTTAGTATACCTCTGTATAGTTTATCCTCTATTCTTCCCATTTTAAGCTTTAATTATTTTAAAATCATATTTTAACACAGCTAATATGTGATCTGTGTTTTATTTGTACCAAGTATATCAAAATTCATAATTCTTCTAAAAATAAAGCTTCAGAAAATTGTCTTAAGATGTAGGTATTAAATAAAAATGAAAATCATTTTAAATAGTTCAGAATTGCCATTATAAATAGTTCAGAATTGCCATTGAATACACCTTTTTTGGTCGTAGAGAGTAATATTTTTTACTTAAAACTCTTATATGCCTCCTAAATGTCAGTTACTTGTCATTTTTATTTTTGTATCCTCTTACCAAATCATTACAATATCTTTTAAATATATATGTTCTATTCACATTCGTAATAGTTTCACAATAACTGAAATTTGATTTACATATTATATATATATATGTGTGTGTGTGTGTGTGTATGTATGTATACATTGTCAGTATAAAAATTATATTATTTAAACAAAATTATTTTGAAGTTTCATTTTGTTACTTAAATGAACTCATTTTGCATCTAAACCAATTTTATTTAACATGTACGGTTTTAAAAATAAAATAAATAAATAAATAAATAAATGGAAAGAGAAAAAATAAATGCTACATAAAAAAAGTAATAAACTATTCAATATTATATAATTCTATAAAGAAACTGTCACTGTAAAATTACTGACGATAAAACTTTATTTTACATCAGTTAGATAGCACCCTTTCTCCCTTCCCATGTTATCCAATGGGATTTTTGTCGCTTCGTTTTATAAAAATATTTTATTCAAAAATGAACTTTTTCGAATTCTGTTTTTTGAATATTACTCTTTGAACAGGTCGTCTTTTAGCTTAGTGAGCAATTTTTCGAAAAAATAAATTTAAATATTTTACTTAGAGATCCACACTTAGAGTCCATAATTTACTTATTGAAATAAAATATTTAAATTAATTTTTTCGAAAAATTGCTCACTAAGCTAAAAGGCGACCCGTTCAAAGAGTAATATTCAAAAAACAGAATTTGAAAAACATCATTTTTGAATGAGATATTTTTATAAAACGAAGCAACGAAAATCCTATTGGATAACATGGGAAAGGAGAAAGGGAGCTATCTTACTGATGTACAGTCTTAATAAAAAAAATATTTTATCGAAATATTTAATAATAATAAAATAATATTTAAAAAAATTACATTCCATAATTGCTTTTATTTTCAGAAGTTTTTTATTAAACGCTAAGAAAATTTTCAAAAAAGTCTTCTAGTAGTTCAGTGATGCCAGATGGTCGAAAATTATTTCCCCAAACAGGTCTTCAAATTTCCCCAAATCACGGTGTTTTTTTTTTTCGAAAAAATCCCCAACTTGATTTCTACTAAAAAAGGACAATAAAAATTTTTTCAAAAAAAAAAAAATATCAAGCAGATTTTTCTATGATTTAAGCTCAGATTTTTCCCCAAATGAAGGCAATTTTAGAAAAAAAATCCCCAAATAACAATAAAGCTATTGAAAGTCTCTAGTCATAGGGATAAATCATTACGTTACCAACATTGACAGAAAGTTGAAAAACGCCCCAGATTTGTCCCCAAAAATTTTAGAATTCCCCAAAAAGTCCCCACAGACATTTGGTCTCCAAAATTGTCCCCAGAAGCCTCAAAACTCTCCAAAATGGGGACAAAATCCCCAATCTGGCATCACTGTATCAGTTCGGCTTTGATGATCTTTATTAAACACATGTTGAAGCATGTTATTGGCCATTTTATATCGACACTTTGAAATAGACCGATATCAATGAACCAATAGCAGGAAAGGAGCTAAAACATAAGATATTGTTTTCATTCGTCATATTGCCTTTTCTGTGGTTTCCATCACCTACGATATGCATGAATGTAGAGTGGGAATTCAATATATTGTAATATATCAGAACCCATAATATATATCTCGGATAGGGATATATCGTTTCGACTAACATCAGATCTCTTTCCTATTAAACACACCTGCTGATTATAGGTATGAATACGTATTAATAGTGAATGGATTGTGATATTGGAGTATGTCTGATGAATTTTTTCTGAAGGGGTAGAACCGTGACCTTGAACGAAGTAAGCTTATTCAAGGGATAATCAAAGCAGATGGCTTTCAATAAATACTGGTTTATTTATTTATTTTTTTTTTTTTTTATTATGCGGTGGCCTTTTTAAAGCAGTGATGTTTAGATTTGAGGTTATGAAGGATGGGCAATAGAGATCGTTTGGCGTGGGGTTATTTTTTCTAGTTTATCAGTGAGTAATTAGAGGAAAGTAGAAAATGAGTATTAGAATAAGATATTCGGCGCTTTTTTTCTTCGGGTCTCTTTAGCTGTTATATGTTGGCTGATCGGGTTTCATTCGCTCGAGTTTCGTTCACTCGGGTGCGCACTCGGCAATATCGTTAAAGAGATATATTGGCGGAGCTAGATTTTAAATATTGTTATCGGGATATTAAAAAAATATCGATACTTGGGGATATATTGATAAATAATCCAGCCCTAGTAATGATGGTATATATTAGATTCTATATGATTCTTTTAAAAAGTTATTTTTCCAGACAATATCAAATTATCAATTGAAATATTTTAGACTAGCAGGCTTTGCCCGCTTCACTGGCCATTATATTAAAATGAATTCTCAAAATATCAATCAAATCCTTAGTTAAAGTTCCCGCTACCTTCAGTAGTGGTTTTTCCACTCACCTAATGTCAAGTGTGGAGCCTAAGTGTCTTACCTGATTTTCTCTCCCCATTCCTCATGGGTAAAGTTGAATGTTTTACAAAATACCATCAAGTGCATATTGCGTGCACTTAATGAACACCCACACACCAAAATTTGCCATTCTAAGGTAATTTGAAGCATATTTAAGCTTGAAAACGTGTTTTTTGCTCGCTCACCCCAAAGGGGGTGGGGGAGTGGGTAATTTTGAAAAAAATCCCTTTTTAGTGCATGTTGCATACACGTACCTAACTAACACATAAAAAAAATCGAGATCCTGAGATTATTTGAAGCAGAGTTATGTTTCAAAACAGGTTTCCCTCCTCCGCTCTTGAAGGAGGGAAGGGGGAGGGAATTTTGCAAAAATTCTTTATACTATGAGTTAGATACATATAACCAACCCACACATAAAAAATCTCCTTCCTAGGAAAATTTAGTGCCGAGTTACGCATGGATACATGTTTTTCCCTCTCACCCCAAGGGCGGTAAGGTGGAATTTCACAGAATTCCTTTGTAGTGTGTGTTGAGTACGCATAAGCAGCTCACACATCAATAATTGCTATTCTAAGATAATTTGGAACAAAGTTATTCATGGAAGCATGATTTATGCACCCCCAACCACCAAGGAGGGGGGGGTGTAGGACGGAATTTCAAAAAATCCCTTTGTAGTGTGTATATTGAGTACACATAACCAATCGACATATCAAAAAATCACTTTTCTGAGATAATTTGGAGCATAGTTACTCTTAAAAATGTGTTTCCCTTCCCGTCCTTAAAGAGTGAAAGGGGAAATTTCACAAAAATCCCTTTATAGAAAATCACCTTTTTACAGTAGTTCGGAGCAGAGTTACGTATGGAAACAAGCTTTTTTACCCCCCCTCCCCCCCTATCCACAGTGGGGATATAGGGTGGAATTTCACAACATCCCTTTGCAGTGTGTGTCTCGAGTACGCATTACCAATCGACATATCAAAAAATTGCTATTCTGAGATAATTTCGAGCAAAGTTACTCTTAAAAGCGTATTTTTGACCCCCCACCTATAGTGTGTGGTGGGAATGCATAGCCAACTCACAAATTAAAATTAATCTTACTGAGATAATTTGAAGCAAGGTTATGCTTGGAGACATGTTTATTGCTCACCACCACCACCTCGAAGGAGGGGGGGGGGAATTTTGCAAAATCCTGTTACAATGGGTGTTGAACACACATAAATAAACCACACACTAAAATTTGTGACCTCAGCTCCTGTCGATTTCCCCTGGACAAATTTAGCACTAAAAGGGGGCTTGAATTTGTCCCCTCTTAACTGCCTCCCAAAATCGAAAATCGCAAAAAAACAAAAGTGAGTTTTTGAAAATATTCTCAAGAAAACGTTTGGTGTTTTCTTTTTAAATCTTTGTGCTATTATAGGTAGAGTTCTGCTCGAAAATCCATTTTTTGCTAAATTTTCCTCCGACAGTCGTTTTTCCCCCCTCTCCCCCTTAAAAATCTAAAATTCCAAAATTGCAGAAAATGATTTTTTTTTTAAGTCTAGTCTCCCTCTCCCCATCTGCAATTTCTTCACAGTGAAGCAAGTTGGAGCCAAGTTAAGGGCCCTCTTCACTCACCGCCGCCGGAAGCCGAAACTAATGTTATTCAATGGGAAATTTTTCTTTACAAATAACTTATTAACTAATACATATTTTTAAATTCTGTTTTCACATTCTGAAAGTTCCCAGCTGTTAAATTGACGCACCTTTTCTAAAATATTATTTTTTTAATTTTTTATATTTTATTTTGAAGCTGCAAAATACGAATTTTCAATATGTGAAATTTTTTCATTTTGCAATTTCGAAATAAAATATTAAAAATTGAAAAATTACATTTTTAAAAAAGGTCCGTCAATTTAACAGTTGGGAATTTTCTGAATGTGAAAACAGAATTTAAAAATATGTATTAGTTAATAAGTTATTTGTAAAGAAAATTTCCCCATTGAATAACATTGGCTCGGGCTTCCGGCGACGGTGAGTGAAGAGGGCCGTTAAGCTTATAAATGTGTTTTCGCTTTCTGCCCACCCCAGGGGGGGGACGGGGGTGTATTTCACAAAATCCTGTCTTTGTGGGGGCTGGGTGCCTGCTCACCAACCTGCTCACGAAAATTTGTGATTCTATCTCTCATAGAATCAGCACGGCTGTGTTGAGTCAGTGAATCATTGAGTTTACTCTTTTATATATATAGATTGTTTCTTATGCTTTAAAAAAAATCTAATATGTAACAACCACAAACTTCTATCCCACTACTATATATATTATGTATATTCTTTTTGGATATAATGTGGGCAGAATTCAGAATACCTAAAATTGACTGAGCATGTCACCTAAAAATTTTCATGTAAGATCAAACTAATACACATGTCATAAAGATATATAAAACAGATTTTTAAAAAGATAAATAGAGCCGAAACACCAGTTGGAGTGTTTTGAAACACAGATTTCTGAGATCTAAAAGGGCAGTGATAGGAAAAGATTCATTTTGTGCAGGTTTGACCACACAAAAAAAAAGTTTGTACTTACAATGGACTCTTCTCAGTTTCGTATGCTCAATCATGTGATAGAGAAAAACGAATAATCAAATTCAATTAAATATTGTTCTTAAGAGCAAAAATGTTAATATTTAATATAAAATAAAATAAAAGTAATATTGTGCATTTGTAAACAGTAGAATAGTTGTATTTGTAAATTTAATAATTTTTAAAAAACACTTTGTGTTCATTTATTTTCAACTGTAAGAATCGATTTTTGTATGTTCTAGTTTAACTGTTACATTAACTGATCTAGCAATAAATAATAGCTTGTTCTTGTGGAATGTTTATGGATTATAATTTGAAATTTTAAAATCTTATATATTAAAAAAATTTATGAAAACTAAAGTTAGTCCGTCTGGCCGTTCTATCCGGCCGATTTCCTTCATTTTTTTTTAAATGAAAGGTATTTAGGCACAGATATGTCATCAATCATTGAAATTTACTCAACTTCCACCTTACTCAAGTTATACTCAAACGCGATTCTTCCCTGTACATTTCTTATGGGACACATTCACTCAAACAATTCGAATTCTCATAGCTCCTCTTCTAATGAATGGATCTTGATCGTTTCACTCTCAGAACACTCAGTGGATCAAGTTCTTTCTTTTGAGCTATTAACTGCTTAAATTCGTTGAGTCTGAGAAAAGTTATGCGTGCACAATCAACTTTACATTCAATTTTTTCAAGATTTTCCTTCACTCAAACCTTCATAACTATAGTTCTAATTAATGTAGGCTGTTGACACAAGTCTAAGAACACTCAGTGGATCAAGCTCTTTCTTTTGAACTGCTTAAATTCGTTGAGTTTGAGGAAAGTTATGCGTGCAGAATCAACTTTACATTCAATTTTTTCAAGATTTTTTCAAGATTTTCTTTCACTCAAACCTCTATAACTAGAGTTCTAATTAACGTAGGCTGTTGACACAAGTCTAAGAACACTCAGTGGATCAAGCTCTTTCTTTTGAGCTATTAACTGCTTAAATTCGTTGAGTTTGAGGAAAGTTATGCGTGCACAATCAACTTTACATTCAATTTTTTCAAGAAATTTTCAAGATTTTCTTGCATTTGGTGTAAATCAATTATTTGAAAAAAAAAATCTATATATTAATTTGAAACATGTTTTTGTCTGTCTCCACTATATTGAGAGAACTACTTGGTGTAAAAGTTTGGTTGAGGTGTCTAAAAAAAGGTCTTGGTCTGTAGTTGTGCAATGAAAAGAGAAAAATAAAAAAAAGTCGAACAGTTTCCCCCCCCCCCGAACGGGTTAAAGTTCCAAATTACTTCACGGTGTGGAAAGTGTACATATGGGGACCAGAGTCGAATACTAAAAAATCACTTTCTGCGAATTTGGAATTTTCGATTTTAAAGGGGGGGGGGGAGGGGGGAAATTAGTTTGAGAGGTAAATCCGTTCTAGACTCACACATGTAGCACCTCATTTCAAAGGTCTTAAATTTCATGTCGATTGGGGATGTTCGTATACAATATAGTGCGACCCCTGGTGGTGAAAAATGGAACTAGGTGATTTTGCTGTAGACCCTATCATGTTACATCTTATTTTAAAGGTCTTGGTATTTCCTGATCGTTGGTGATGTTCGTACAGAACACACTGCGCCCTCTGGTGGTGGAAAGTGCAACTAAAGGATTTTGCAGTTGGCACCACCATGTGACACCTTATTTAAAAGGTCTTGGAAATCCATCATGTTACATCTTATTTTAAAGGTCTTGGTATTTCCTGATCGTTGGTGATGTTCGTACAGAACACACTGTGCCCTCTGGTGGTGGAAAGTGCAACTAAAGGATTTTGCAGTTGGCACCACCATGTGACACCTTATTTAAAAGGTCTTGGAAATCCATCATGTTACATCTTATTTTAAAGGTCTTGGTATTTCCTGATCGTTGGTGATGTTCGTACAGAACACACTGCGCCCTCTGGTGGTGGAAAGTGCAACTAAAGGATTTTGCAGTTGGCACCACCATGTGACACCTTATTTAAAAGGTCTTGGAAATCCAAGGCGATCAGTGATAGGGGTCTTGAAATTTCATGTTGATTATGGATGTTTGTATACAATATAGTGCACCCTCTGGTGGTGAAAAATGGAACTAGGTGATTTTGTAGTAGACCCTATCATGTTATATCTTATTTTAAAGGTCTTGGTATTTCCTGACCGTTGGTGATGTTCGTACAGAACACACTGTGCCCCCTGGCGGGAGAAAGTGCAACTAAAGGATTTTGCAGTTGACACCACCATGTGACACCTTATTTGAAAGGTCTTGGAAATTCAAGATGATTGGTGATGTTCGTATGCAACATACTGCGCTCCCTGGTGGAGGAAAATGAATTTTGCAGCGCGTGCGTAGCATGCCTGCTATACGGTGCCGCAGCCACAGGCGGCGGAAACACGATTCAGAGGTTCGTGCGGTTCAAGATTAATTTTTAAGAATTTTTTCTTGGTATTAGCGACCCGCATATACGCTGCCACAGGTACCGGGGTCACAAGCCCGAGTTCCGTTCTGTTTGAGGAAATTTTTTGTGTTATATATGATTATTATTTGTTTCGCGATGCTTTCATTTAAAAATAGAAATTCAAACAAAATAGAGTTAAAGATATCATTTAAGGTTCATTTAAGGTTATTATCATGGGCCCGGGCAACTCGGGTCGGTTCGTTTGGTTCCAGGTTAATTTTTGGGAATTTTTTCATGTTGTTAGCGATCCGTGTATGCGCTGCCGCAGGCACCGGGGTCACAAGGAAGAGTTTCATTCGGTTCGAGGTAATTTTTTTTGTTACAGCTGATTTTTTTTTTTTTTTTTTTTTTGCGATGCTATGCTTTTATTAAAAAATAGAAATTCAAACATAATCGAGTTAAAGATATAAAATCATACAAATTTAAGGTTCATTTAAGGTTATTAACATAGGCCCAGGCAACGCCGGTCGGGTTCGTTTGGTTCCAGATTAATTTTTGGGAATTTTTTTATGTTATTAGCGGCCAGCGTATGCGCTGCCGCAGGCACCGTGGTCACAAGGCAGAGTTTCGTTTGGTTCAAGGTAATTTTTTTGTTACATCTGATTATTTTTTCGCGATGCTTTTTTTAAAAATAGAAATTCAAACAAAATCGAGTTTAGGATTTAAAATCATGCAAATTTAAGGTTTATTTAAAGTTATTATCATAGGCCAGGACAACGCCGGGCGGGTCAGCTAACATATAGTCATAATATTAAACGTAATAGAAAATAAAAGATAGCAACTATTTATTTGGAGTCAGTTTGACGTCACCAATAACAATACTTTGTAGAAAGTGGTGTCGTATATAGTATTTCTATTTATAAGCATTTTTCCGAATTTCTTTTTTTTTAAGTGAAATGTCGTAAATTATGTTAGATGTTTTAACTTGAAATACATTTAAATAATGATGCGACGGTTTTTGAAACATTACGGTCAATAAAGTGATCGTCGCATTCAACAGGTTCCAGCTAGTGTTTTCATTTCATTTAATAGCATAAAGGTGTTACTACAAGTTAATTAACTTAGTTAGTTACTGGTCAAAATGGATTTACGCAGTACAATATTGCACTGTCACTGATTTAAGTACCTAAATCAGAGTATTTAACATGTTTTCCATCAACATTAATAACAAATATAAACTAAAAGATGATTGTAAATGTATACAGCAAACAAAATATGATGAATAATGATATAAAATGGATTAAAAATGATGATGTATAAAAAAATAACACAGATTAAATATGATTGATCAAAAATAAGAATAGAAAATATGATATTTCAGCAATCGCTATTGATAAACAAGACTTCGTCTGCTATTTGTTTTTCCTCTATCATGTGACCTCTGACGTCAGGTTAGAAGAGCCCATTATAAAATTAATCTTATTTTGTAATCAATGTCTCTGTTTTTTTATCTCTTGTCTTATAAAGCGCCACATATCAAAACCAAGCTTACAAGGATAAATTAAGAATTATTAGCAATATATAGTTTTTAATAAGATTTTTCCTTAAATTAATATTAATTCTTTTATATTTTTTCATGTATGTATTCTGTAAATAGTCTTAAATCTTTCATTTCTCTTATAGGACCACCAGGTACTGGTAAAACGTCTTTATGCAAAGCCTTGGCTCAAAAAATTTGCATACGCTATACATCTAAATTTCGCTATGGCCATTTTGTAGAAGTAAACACGCACAGTCTTTTCTCTAAATGGTTCTCAGAGGTATTTATGTAATTTATTCTTATGCAATATTATGGTGTATTTTCTTTCTTTTTTATAAATTAATATTTATTTGCTGCTCATTCCAATTTAAAAAATTTAAAAATATTGCTATTTTTATTGTATGAATATACATCAGTGTCCAAAACAACAAATACAGAAATTTGCAAATTTAATTTAAAAACAAAAAAATAAAATAAATAAAAATTATAAAGTTTAAATATATGAGTGATGCGTCCATAGAACCTTATTTAAGAAAATTATGACAATTTACTTTGTTTATGATGTAACCCATTATTATAATGATAGATAATGTAGTCTTGGACTTAATAATATCTTGAGCGGGCACTTGCTCTAAATCTATTAAATCCCTTTAAATAGCAATATCATGCTGCAGATTCATTCAGAAAATAAAATTGAAAACACCTTAATGTCTATATACATTTATTAAACAAAATTAGACACAGTGGACCAATCAACAGAAAATCTCATATAAAGTGTGAAAGAAACAAACTATTAGAGTATCATGTTCACTTTGTTGCATTAAAATTAAAGATTTGAAAGAAACATGAAAATCGAGGAAAGAATAAATATACATTGAAGTTTTTGTTACATTCTTCACTGTCTAAAAATTCTCTTGCCACATCAAAAAAGGAATCGACTTACTATTGGAGAGTATATTGCTGTAATTTTCCACCCGTGAATAAGAAGCACAAATTCCCAGGGCTCATATTGTCAACCAATTATATGAATCTAAAATATTACTTCTTATGTAATGACAATCGTAATCAGCCGACTTAAATCCTATTCTCAGTAGCAGAAACAATGCAGCATGGCAGTGAGTACTGCAAATTATTTTAAAAGCTGATAAAAAAAAAAAAAAAAAAAAGATATGCTTAAAAATAATGAAATTTGAATCAACTTTTAAGATTATTGTACTTATTGTCCATTCTTAATTTACTCTCTTTATGAACATACAATTTTTATATTTTATGAAATGTAAATACTTTTCATAATACCAGACTAGATTCGGCATTCCTGGATCACAGTAAATTTTGTTTTGCTGTTGACTGGTACAGAAATTTCTGTTACTGGGTTCCTATTAAATATGTATGAAATATGCTAGAGAGCTAGAGGTATGCTTACATCTACTTCTTCAGCATGAAATAAAAAAATATGTTTTCTTTGTGATCAGGTACGAATAGTACAAAACAAAGTAAATTATACTGACAAAAACTAAGCTTTTTTTTTTTGTATTAGAAACAAAATTTGTTGAAATTATTTTGTGTCTTTCTTATAATAAAATATTTATTTTTACTTATTTTTTAATAATACTGAAAATTTTATTCCAGTTATTTAATCAAACAGTAATTGAAGGAATTGATACAAAATACAAGCTGAATGTTGATTTCTCTTTTTTTAAAATCATCATTATTACTATTAATGATTTTATTTATAAAATGACTAGTTTAAAAATAAAATAAATGTTATTTAACATTGTTTATGTAATAATATTAAAATTTTTAAGTTTAAGAAATATAAATTTGTAATTTTCTGTTTAATTTTCTATGTCATTTCTTATTATTAAGAATAACTTCTACACAACAATCAAGTTTAACATTTTATTTTATTTCATTTTTAGAGTGGAAAATTAGTAACAAAAATGTTTCATGAAATTGTAAAAATTGTAGAAGATCCAGAAGTCCTTGTCATTGTTCTTTTGGATGAAGTATAGTAATATTCCATATTTAAACTTTTTAATTAATCATATTATTACATTGCATATTTACTAAAAATAAATGAAAATTCTCTTTAATTCTTACTTATGTGAAATTATTATACCTCTTTTGTTATTATTATTATTTTAAACCTTCTATTAAGTTTTATTTAACTTTTCGAAAAGTTCTTAAGGAATAACAGAAAAGAATTTAAATAAATTTTTTGAAATGAATTCAATCATTAGTTCTGAATGTTCCATGTTTTTATTCATTTCCTTTGTTTGTTCTATGTCCAGTGCTGCCATCTAGTGATTGTTCTCAATAATGCTATAAAAGAATTCGCTGAAAAGAAAAGTTTATTTCAATGTGACCACACTGCTGCATACATATGCTGATTGATGTTCTCATAGATATAGTAATATATATCAGAACAAAAACCCTTAACAGGTTAAAAGCTTGTGACGCAGCATTTTATTTCGATATGAATTGGAAATATGGGTCTTAAAAGTAATGATATCAAATTTGAGTGACGCTTTGCTATTAATTGAAATATATTACATAGATTTTCTTATTTCATCATTTTTTTTTTTTTTTTTCTTCTATTTACATCACAGTGTATACATAATATTTTCAATTTCAGCACGAAATATATATAGAATTTACTCCCCGATACTTTTTCATCTGCACCTCGTGAATTCAAAATATGAGTTTTAAAAGAAATGATATAATTTCTGTGACGCCTCAGTGTTACTTTAAAAGATTTATTTTTAGATTTCATTACAATTACTTTTGTTTTGTTGAATAAAGTATATTTACACATTGAAATAATGCTTTTAATTTTCAAATATACTGTCAAATAACCGCACTTTTATTGAATTTATATTATAAATTGAAATTATCTAGTTCAATAAATTGATTTGTCTATTGCGTCACGCTATCCAAAACTGAAAGTAAAAATTTTGTAAATGTTACTTTGTATCATAGTACTAAGTGAAAATGTGTGCAAAGAGTTTGTGTGATGCAAAGAAAACATTTACATAATTTTTACTTTCAGTTTTGGATAGCGTGACGCAATAGACAAATCAATTTATTGAACTAGATAATTTCAATTTATAATATAAATTCAATAAAAGTGCGATTATTTGACAGTATATTTGAAAATTAAAAGTATTATTTCAATGTGTAAATATACTTTATTCAACAAAACAAAAGTAATTGTAATGAAATCTAAAAATAAATCTTTTAAAGTAACACTGAGGCGTCACAGAAATTATATCATTTCTTTTAAAACTCATATTTTGAATTCACGAGGTGCAGATGAAAAAGTATCGGGGAGTAAATTCTATATATATTTTGTGCTGAAATTGAAAATATTATGTATACACTGTGATGTAAATAGAAGAAAAAAAAAAAATGATGAAATAAGAAAATCTATGTAATATATTTCAATTAATAGCAAAGCGTCACTCAAATTTGATATCATTACTTTTAAGACCCATATTTAAAATTCATATCGAAATAAAATGCTGCGTCACAAGCTTTTAACCTGTTAAGGGTTTTTGTTCTGATATCATTACTTTTTAGGGGTTAATGATCAACTGATCTAAAGATTAAAACAAGTCCTTCCACCTCATAGGAAGGGTAGGTTGATTCTTTTTTTTCTATCGCATAGCTGCTATTGGGAATTTCACAAAAAGCACTTTTTTTCTAATGTATCTGGTAGCTTCCAAAAATTGGTTTTACACAATATTAAGAAATCTTTTAATTAATTTATTGTTTTTTTTAATAAATACAACATAGCAGTATTATGAAGGATTAAAATTCAATTTTATTAATGAATTTTCAGCTTTTTGTGAAAAAAAAGTAAACAAATTCTTCGCAGATTTAACGTTTTGAAAACTTTTGAATGTTGAGCAATTGTTTTGTAAATATATAGTAAAAATATTTATAAGAGACTTGTCTGAGATATAATTCATAATAGTTTAGCATCATTAAGATGAAATATGCAATAACACAGGTATTTACATAGGAATTTCAAAAATAATACATTGTTTTCAATGCCGATATTGGGTAACTTGCAAAAATTGATTTTTAGCCATTAGTGAGAAATCTTTTAGTTAAAAATAGATTTTGTTACTCATTTTTGAAATATATATAAACATATAAAAATTTTATAAAGGATTAAAATTCAGTTTTATTCATGAATTTTCAGTTTTTTTGTGAACAAAAAGTAAACAGGAAACTTTATGATTTTTACATTTTGGAAAATTTTGAATGTTGAGCAAATTTCTTGTAAAAATATAATAAAAATATTCAAAATAGATTAATTTGAAGTATAATTCATGATTGTTTAGCATCATTAAGATCAAATATTTAATAATACAGGGATTTTTATAGGAATTTAAAAAAATAGTACTTGGCGTTTTCAACACCAATAACCAACTCCTTCCAAAATTTGATTTTAGCCATTAGTTTGAAAACGTTTAGTTAAAAATAGATTTTATTACTAACTTTTTAAACAAATAACATATAACAGTATTATTAAGGATTAAAATACAGTTTTATTAATGAATTTTCAGTTTTTTGTGGGAAAAAAAGTAAACAGATACTTAACAATTTTTACATTTTGAAAAACTTTAAACATTGAGCAGATTTTTTGGTAAATATACAGTAAAAATTAGAGATGGAATTAAGCCTTGGTAAGGTCAAAGCTTTGGCTGGCCTGGCTGATATATACTCAAAGTTTCGTGGAATATTCGTAATTTGCATTGGCAACTTTTTTCCTATTATTAATCTTATTTAAACCTACATACGTCTTTGTTTTGTGATTTGTTAATTAAAAATAAAAAGTTTTCACTGCAGTTATAATACATACAGTAATAACATTGTAAGTAATTAGTACAAAACTTTGAAAAAAACTTTTCTTATAATAGTATAATAACATGGCTCAAAATTAACAGAATTTTGTTGATCCAGAAATATCGGCGTTGAAAACAAAGTATTATTTTTTAAATTCTTATGAAAATCACTATACCTATTATTGCATATTTCATCTTAATAATGCTAAACAATCATGAATTATACGTGAAATGAATATTTTTAATATATTTCTACAAGAAATTTGCTCACATTCAAAATTTTCTAAAACTTAAAAATTGTAAAATGTTTGTTTACTTTCTTTTCACAAAAAAACTGAAAATTCTTCAATAAAACTGAATTTCAGTCCTTTATAAAATTTTTATGCGTTATTTATTTTAAAAATAAGTAACAAAATCTATTTTTAACTGAAAGATTTCTCACTAATGGCTAACCTGCAGGTTCTCCAAGATTGAAAAATAAAGTGCAGTATTGAACTACTAAAAAACTTTTCATTTGTTTTACAGTCAACTCCCTCTAACTCTCAAAAGTTTTGTCCAGAGGTTAGGCGGATTACAGGAATTCGCAGATTAGAGATCATTGCTTTTGTTTACAGTTTTCTTTTGCAGATACAGAGTCAGTTATTATTAATTCATAAATAGACATCAAAATGGATAGACGATTTCTAATAATTTTTGAATAAAATATTTCTTCAATATTAATAAAACTAATCTATCATAATTCATATATGATGGTAAATAATTTAAGCATATTCAAATAATAGGCACATATAAAATGTAAACAAACAAATTTAAAAAATACGAAGCAAAATATTTTTGAAAGTTCGGAAATAATATTCATCACTGATTAATTTTGTTAAATGTTGATGCAATAGTGATTTGTTTTAAGCACTAGTCTGTATGAATTGCAGGATAATACAAGACTGTTATTCCCCCTTCTCCCCAGTTATGTTTCAAAATAAGGTTTCAGCTAAAAATTTGTTTTAAAAAGAAATAATGTAAATTTTTTTTAAATATGAGATGTAAATTTCTTTTTCATTCAAAAAACAATCATAAGAAAGAATGAATAATTGATGTATATATGAAGATATTTGCACATGTTAAAATTAAAAAAAAAGGCTTTTTGAACACAAAATTAAGTTAAATGGCAAACAGCATGTTTTCATGAAATGTTTCAGAACTTTTGTAGTGTATAGTATACACAATTAGGTTCATTGTTATATTTGATATGTCCAGCTTAGTGGATTATTAAAACCATAATAATTGATAATTTCATTCTTTATTATATAGTCTTTCTCAGATGCGAAAGTTTACTTATGAATTTTCACATAAGCCATGAAAACACAGGAATACTGGAATTTTTTTTTTAAGTAAAACATACATAATATATGTGGGCAGTAAATTAATTTGAAAATAATTATATTTATAATCTATATTTATTACACTTATCATTTATTAATAAATTTTTATCTGTTTATTATTATTATTGATTGTATAAATATTTGTACCTGTTTATAGCTTGGACTATTGGTGTTTGGTATTTTGGGAGTAAGGCTTATTGACTACTCTAGTGTCTTAGACCTAAGGGGGAGTGTCCTCTGTGGGGGGGGGGGGTGTCTTTCTAAAGGGTTCTAGCCCATATTTATAAAAGTTTCGGAGAAAACCACAAAAAACTCTGAACAGCTAGGCCGACAAGCACGCCCTGGGATCGAACCCGGCACCTCACATCTACCAACTTTGAGCGTAGAACCGCTTGGCCTTTGATAGGCCCTACAGCTTAGACTAACAATTTTTTTAAAAATCTGTACGAGTAAATATTAAATGTATTACAATTTATACATGTCCAGAAAGCATTCATATTTCTCTTGTCTCACGGTAATTATAAGAATTTCAGATGCAATTCAAGCTTGTTTAACATTCAGAATTATTGCTTTTTCATAAAAAGTTGCAATATCAGCAGTCATAAAAAAAAAAAAAAGTTATATTTTTCTATAAAATATTTAAATACAAAATATTAGGCTATGCATTTTTATTTTACTGGTTAAATACATAATACTAAAAAAATTAAAATATACAATGTTGTATCGCAAATAAAATGATTTTCAACCAAAATTATTTATAAAATTATAAATTTTTAGAAAGGTTTTGTTTTTATATTAATCAAAATGTTAAAAACATTAACATGTTTACCTTTTAAAACATACTTATATAGAGGTGCCAATTTTCAATAAGAACTATCAGTAATCAGAGCTATATACTTATGCAACATAGAGAAGTGAACCGTGTCACGGAATACTTTTTATGCTAAAGTCCACATATAATAATGAATTGCACTGTTTTTGTAAGCAAATATATAATATATTAATCAAAAAATTAGAAAAATTTCTAAAACAAAAGTAAATATATATGTAATTCTTTATCTTCTTACAAAATAAGAGTTTTTTTTTTTTAACCTGCTTTGAAGGGGGAAAAAACATTTGGATCTCTCTTTCATTATTATTATTATTTTTTTGCTTTATGTATCTTGCATAAAACCTAACATATCTTTTGTTTCATAGTATAATATGTATTTTAAATTTATTGAGGAAAAACATATAGATTCATCAACTTCAGTAATAAAGCCTAAAAATAATTACATATGTGAGAAATATTGAGCACTTCTTCTATCACTTTTTTAGTTTTTCCCTGATCAGTAGCTCGGAAACGGCGAGGGACAGTCAAAATATAAATAATTAGATAAATGAGAAATGAAACAATTCTACTTTTTTATAGGTTCTAGAATCTAATAAAGCATTTTTAAAATGAATATTGACATTTATGTTGCTGATGGAGAAAAACTGGGAAACTAAAGGCTTTTACAGAGCTTTTAATCAACGATAGCTGGTTGGAGATAAGAAAAGAGGGGGGTGGGGAGGGTAAAAAAATAATTACATCAGCAAGAAATATTGTGTAATTCTATTTCTTTATAGTTTCAAGAATCTTATAAAGCAAGTTTAAAATGAATATTACCATTTACGTTGTGGATGGAAAAAGATTGTGAATTGGAATGCTTCCGTTGTGCGTTTGATCGTCAATTGTTAGTGGAGTTCCTTTTTTTTTAACGAACGATATCCGTAACTTTTTAAAAAGCATACAATCCGTAATTTTTATATGTTGTCCGTAATGCCGTAATTATTGCCGTGAAGCCGTAATAATTACGGACAAATCGTAATAATTGGCACCTCTACTTATAAATAATATCGTATTGAAAACAACTATATTTTTGAAGTACACATAACTAAGTTTAACATATACTATATTAAGCATAGTTATAAATAAATTTCGTAATAATATATAAAAGTATCACAGCCACAGCATATTTTGAATGAACATAGAAATAACTCATAATAAAATTTGAAAAGCCTAATGTTTTGTTTTTTATATTAATCAAAATGTTGTAAAAATGTGTTTTTTTAAGAACATCAATCTATTTACTTTTCAAAAAATCTTTATAAACTATATTTTATTAAACTAAGTTTTTTTATGACAATTAAATTATAAATATAGGTTTATGACAGTTTTTGACAAGGAGGTTTTTGACGTGACGGTTTTAACCATGGTTTAAACCGTCAAAAACTGTCATGTGTCAAAAACCTGCCAACCCTGCTTGTAACTAAAAGGGATAAGCTCATACCATGAATTGTCGCTATACCGAGTTTGGTGGCATACTCGCCCATTTTCACTGTGAAAACTGTTTGCAGCAAAAGTTTAATGACTTTATATTTATATTTTCATAATTTTTTAGTTTAGTTATTAATAAACAACTCTTATGAATGTTACATTTCTTTCAATAATATATAAAAATAATGAAATTCTTACAACTACTCGGTATTGGCCGAATACTTAGTCCAAATTCGCCCAAGTAACGAGTACTCGGCAAATTAGCCGAGTACCGAGTACTCGGTACAGCTCTAAACCAAACCCAATTTTCTATACAAATATATGTATGATTTTTCAGAAAATGACTTTTGTACTTATTTTGTAATGTTTTCTAACAACAATGTTGAAATAAACATGGATTGTAGATCAATCGCATTATACACTTTCAAAATGTTAAAAGTTTGAATTTGTAGTTGAAACCAGCAAAATCATTAGTACAGGGCACGAAATTTCCTCTCGCCATTGGTGAGGGGAATTTTTACTGTGGCGAGTAAAAATTTGGTCTAGTTATAGGTAGAATTCTTACATGATAAGGTGACAGAAAACATTCTTTTTAGATTTAAATATGGCAAAATCTTGCCATCTTATAACCTCATATTTAACCTCTCCTTTTTCTCTTCTTTGAGTGTTGAGTCTGTGTGCGCATTGACCGACAATCGTCCCAGCCTGAGAAAGGAAAAATGCATAAAAGTACACGCATAAAAGTTTTAATCTCTAGGCAGTTTCGTTTCTCCCGCTGTGATTTCTTTAAGCAGAGTGAGAATAGACAAGTAGAGAGCCTCTTTGCTAGACGCCCACAATCCAAGAGAAAAAAAATTCAGAAGTTTGCCTATGCGATATTGGCGCATGAAAATGATCCCGAGCCCTTTTAAAGATACTGCCTATGTTTATTTTGTTGAATAATGATCAAAAAACAGTTAACATTTTCCAGTTTTTGTTGAAACACCAAGAATTTATGCTTGTTATGATTTGTAAGCAACAATTTTATCGAACGTGTAATTCCGAAATGGCTATTTCAAATAACAACAATGAACAAGTTATACACATCGACATTCCATCTGATCATAAAAATAAAATGGACGAAAAAGATATTTCTGATGTAAAAAGTTAAATATATAAATAGGTAAATAAGGAAGCTTAATCTTGCATAATAAGATTTTCACAGGGTGTTGATTGAAAAAGTTTTTTTTTTTCCTCTTTTTTTTTTAAATGACTCTTCCCATTGATAGATATTTTAACCTTTTTTTTCAGATCTCAAATATAATGCATTATAATAATTTTTGATTATAGATTATTATGAGACATGATGATATATACGATACACTTTTAATATATATAATTTTAGACATATTTGTAAAAGCATTTCAGATAGTTAGAAAAAATAAAAAAACCCAAAATGCGTAAAACAGAAAAAAAAAAAAAAGACAACCCTATTTTGCAGCGAGTATAACTTTTTTTGGGGTGAGTGTAATCGGAGTTGAAATTTTAGGCCCTGCATTAGTATATTACAGAGAAAATTCAAGATCAAACAAGCAAAATCATTATTATGACCAACACAACAAGGAAGCGGTCTGAATAGCCTCCACACTAATTGCACTGATGGTCCAAATAGCAATGGCCACAAAAACCCTGAAAACTAATACCTGCATGCAGATAGGGCACACTTATTAGTGATATATTACATGGCTACTTATTATAAGTGATATTTGAAGAGTTCTTAATACATTTTAAGGAAACAACTACATTTTAAGGCGGAGCGTCAGTTTCTCGATAATCTACCTTTTCCCAAGAGATGGCGTTGTATTTCACTTGAGCGATAGTTTTCTGTTTCTGGTAAACTAGTTCTGTTGAGTACGTCATTTCCCCTTTTCCTGTGACGTCAAGTGACGTACGCGGAAAAAAAAAAAGAAAGAAAAAAAAAGGGGGAAAAACAAGTGTGGTCATCCCAGAGCATATATTAGTTCGGTTCATCCTCATTTTCAAGATTTTTTATATTTGTTTTGTATTAGCAGTCACATAAGAAGTTTGTACTGAAATGCGCTGTAACTGTATAAGTGAAATAATTATAATAACTTTAATCACAAGTGAAATGTGTTAGAGGGCAATATAACACTTTAAATTGCAAAAATTTTCATGGTAAAATAATAAAATTGCTGTATAGATTTTTTGCATTTCAAATTTAAATTTATATTCTCTCAAACGGGAATCAGTGGCGGATCCAGAACTTGACTTTGGGAGGGGGGGGGGGGGAGGGGGGGTCTAAGACTTTTCAAAGTGTTATTCTGGACCAATAAAAAATTTACAATTGCAATATTCAATTGTGAATGTCAGTGGTTTTTTTTTTTTTTTTTTGGGGGGGGGGGGGATTAATATTTATAGTGTACTTATTAATGAAAAAACATTGAGTGAAACATTTGTGAAACTCAACTATATCAATACATACAACTCACTGATATCAGTAGAACCTCGCCAATTTAGAATTTTAAGAACAAATTTTTCAACACAATGCGATAATTTATTATGGCAAATTAATTTATATTTCACCGTGTTTTTATTTACTTCGATTCTTGTTTATTTGTGTGTGCAGTACAAATCTTGCAATCGATTTTTAACTAACTTCCCGACTAGCTAGATATTTGAAGCTTTCAAAATAGCTCAAAAACACGGTGACAATACATTTTTTAAATATTTTTACCCAACAGTTTCGGGTCCCTGGTGGCCTCCACAGAGTTTATATGTTTCAACAGAAAATTTATTTAACTAACTTTCCGCCTAGCTAAGCTACACATTTGAAACTTTTAGAATAGCGCAAAACCCGATAACAATGCATTTTTTAAATACTTTTAGCCAATTGTTTCAGGTCTTTGCTGCCTTCGGTAGCATTTATATGATTCAACAATCTTATAACTTCCTGACTAGCTAGAAATTTGAAACTTTTAGAAAAATTCATAACACGATGACAATGCATTTTTTTTTTTTTTTTTTTAAGTCAATTGTTTCGGATCCCTGCTGCCTTCTGTAACGTTTATATGATTCAACAATCATGAACTTCCCGGATAGCTAGCCATTTGAAACTTTTTGAATAAATCAGAACACGATGACAATGCATTTTTAAAATTCTTTTGGCCAATTGTATCGGATCCCCGCTGCTTCGGTAGCGTTTATATGATTCAACAAAACTTCCCGATAGAGTCACCCGACCCGAACCCGATAGATAATTTTAAATCAACCCGAACCCGACAAAAACATTTTCATTAAACCGAAACCCGACCCGAACTCGACAAAAAAAATTTCATCAACCCGAAAACCAACCCGAACCCGCAACAGAGAACTTTTTGCGACCCGAACCCGACCCGAAACATCTAACCCGAACCCGACCCGAAAAATAAATCAACATTACTTATTCATTTAAAAACCATGCAAAACAAGGTAAAATGATATAACATGACATAAAATAAAGTAAATTTTCACTGTCACACAGTTGGTAAATTAAAAAAAGAAAAAAACTGTGTATGTTGTGGCCACCACAAGACATTCTTCTATATTTCTCTGTCAAATTCACTAAGTGCGAATAATTTATTAAAACTATGATTAAAAATATTCAACATGATGAATGCAAATAATTTCATCTTAGGGAAATCTAACACTAAATATCTAAAGAGAGACAGTTTTATCGTCTATAAATAACATCTTAAAGTAGCATGTTGTGTCCACCACATGACTATACAAATTTTCCTATACAAATTTATTTTCCTATACAAATTCACTCAGTAAAAAACTTTATTAAAATTAATATTACAAAAAATTATATTTCATGATAATGCAGTCGATTTCCATATTAGAGAAGAAGTATAACACTAAATGTCCAAAAAAGTCAATTTTATCCTGATTATTATTATTATTATTATCGTTAAAAATGAAAAAATCAATAACTTTATTTCAAATTATCGCAGATCGATCGTTCAACCATTCGTTTTATAGGTATTGACGAGCTCTTTTGAAAAATACCCATCATGAAAATTTATTCCCCTCGAGGGAGGGACTTGCCCCCCAAGGGGTAAGACGAGGCTCCTACATACATTTTTTTTTTTTTTTTTTTTCCCAGTTGAATACCTGTATTACAAATAATTCTTTTAAATTTCACAATGATTATTAAAAATATTTATACAAAATTTTTGCGCATTTATACCAAATTTTGTCCTATACCACCGGGTTAAAAATTTAGAAAAAGCGGGATGGCAACGCAACCTGTTGGATAGTTTTTACCAAAAGTTGATAGGCACTAATTTATCTCAAGATGTAACTACATACCAATTTGTATTAAATTCTCTGCAGTAATTCCTGAGATGCAATTGCTACAATATTTTATCACACACACACAGAGACAGACAAACTGACGTTTTCTAAAAATGGTCAAATCGTGTTCTACAACTCTCAAAACGTGTAAATTCATCAAAAATCCGAGGTCGAAAATTTTTACGAATCCAATATTTTCTTCTATTGAATATAAAAGAAAGTAAAAATTAAAAATGTATTTTTATAATGGTTATCTCACATATCAAGTTTTGTACAGTTATATGACATAGAAGTTGAGATATAGCCATCCCGTTATCGATGAAATTTGCAGAATAGCAGCACCACCTATTGGCCGACAAGCATTCAAACTGAATCAGCATAATGTCTCATAATCGCCTTCTCACATATTAAGTTTTGTTTGATGATACGCAGTAGAACCTGAGATATAGCTTTCCTCGTAATTGTGGAAATCGCTGTGTAGCAGCGCCACCTGTTGAGCAATTTACACCAAAAGTTGGCAAGCGCTATTATATGTTAAAGTGTACCTACATACAAATTTATATGCAATTCTCTGCATAGCCTTTCTTTAAATTGCGGAAATCACTGTATAGCAACGCCACTTGTTGGCTGATAGGCATTCAAATTGAATAAGCGAAATATCTCACATTGGTCTTCTCACATATCAAATTTTGTTTGATTATACCCAATGAAACCTGAGATATAGCTTCCCTGAAAATGCAGAAATCGCTGTATAGCAGCGCCACCTCTCGAGCGGTTGACACCAAATATTGATAGGCACTAATTTAGGTCAAGGTGAATCTACATATGAATTTAAATGCAAGTCTGAACAGTAGTTCCAACGATACAGCTGCCACAAAATGTTTGTTACACCCACACAGACGGACAGACAGACATTTTCTAAAAATGGTCAAATCATGGTCTAGACCTCTCAAAACTTGTAAATCCGTCGAAAACCGGAAGTCGAAAATTTGTACGAATCCAATACTTTCTTCGATTGAATATAGAAGAAAGTGAAAAAAAAATTAAAATGTAATTACTGATTGTATTGAGTTGAAAATTAAAAAATCAAAAAAAAATGTTTAATACTGTTTAAACATTTATGTGAGTTGGGAACTTCAAGATTGTAAAAATGTACTTCAAATTCAGCGTTACTTACTAGTTCGCTGTTTAATGTTTATATTCTGGGAAAAAAAAAAAAAAAATGTATATTTATTTATTGCTTTTGTTTGACGTGAATGTTTATAATTATTTGGGACATCTGCTTTCCCACAATCACTTTCAATTCACATGATCAGCAAATTATCTTTCTACAGTGGCAATTTTCGTGTTTTGTTTATTTGTTGAAGAGAAGAATAATATTATTATTATGCCTTGATGGAATCCGTTTCCTAAATGTGTTTATTTTACATTACTTTTTACTTTCTTCTGTATTCAATTGAAGAAAGTATTGGAATCGTAAAAATTTTCAGCTTCCGTTTTTTGATAGATTTACACGTTTTGCGGATTCCAGAACACAATTTGACTAGGTATTTTTGGAAAATATGTCTGTCTGTTTGTGTGTGTGCGTGAAAAAAAAAAAAAAAAAAAAAATCTTGTGGCGACTGTATCTCATTGCATATAAATTTATATGCTGATGTACATTGATCTAAATTAGTTCCTATCAACCTTTGGTGTCAATTTCTCAACAAATGGCGCTGCTGGACCGCGGTTTTCACAATTTCAGGAAAGGCTATATCTCAGGAACTGCTACACGATTTTACGTATAAATCTATATGCAGATACACTTGATACACTTTGACATAAGTTAGTGCCTACCAACTTTTGTGTCAATTGCTCAACAGGTGGTGCTGTTATACGTCGACTTTCGCATTTTCAGGGAAGGCTATATCTCAGGTTCTGTTGTGCATAATCAAACAAAACTTGACACGTATCAGTGTAGCCATTACATGACATTACGCTGATTCAGTTTGGAAGCATATCAGCCTATAAGTGAAGCTGCTATACGGCAATTTTCCCTGAGAACGGAATGTGGCTACATCTCAACTTCTATGACATATAACGGTACGAAACCCGATGTATGAGGTAACCATTATGAAGACGCATTTTTTAAGACTTTATTTATGGAGAATTAAACTGTCTTTCTTTTCTTATATTTAGTGTTAGTTTTTATAAAATGAAAATCATTCATTATGGAAGATAATTTTAATAAATAATATTTTTAAGAAAATATTTTTACTGAGCGAATTCCTATAGGAAAATATAGAAGAAAATTTGAGGTGCTCACAGTATACTAGCTTTAAATGAAATCACAAGTATTTCTTCTATATTTGATGTATATACAAGCATAAATGGAGGAAAATTCAAAATTCCGTTCACATAAAAGCGAGGATTGAATTTCATTAAAAGTAAAGGTATTAGAAAAAAAAAATATATATATATATAGTATGTTGTGCCCACCAGAAGACTTTCTTCTATATTTTCTAATACAAATTCGCTCAGTACTGATAATTTATTAAAGCTATTATTTATTAAAATTACCTACCATAATGAATGCAGACGATTTTCATCTTAGAGAAAGGTTACACTAAAAGTACAAAGAAAGACAGTTTTATTCTCTATAAATAATATATTAAAAAATGCGTTATGATAATGGTTATCGCACTTATCAAATTTTGTACAGTTGTACACCATGGAAGTTGAGATATAGCTTTTCCGTTCTCGGGGAAAATTGCAGTACAGCAGCGCCACCTTATGGCCGATATGCATCCAAATTGAATTAGCATAATGTCTGATGATAATGGTCTTTTCACATATCAATTTTATTTTAATTATACACAATAGAACCTGAGATATCTCTTTCCTTTAAATTATTTAAATCGTTGTATAAAACCGCCACCTATTGAATTATTGGTACCAAAAGTGGATAGACAATAATTTATATCATGGTACATCCATATATAAATTTATGTGCAATTTTGTGTACATAAATAGTTCCTGAGATATAGAATTATAAGTAGTAGAGATATAGAATTACAGAATATAGAATATACCTGAGGTAGAATAGATAGAATATAGAAGATGAATATGAGATAGAATATACCTGAGATATAGAATTATAAGTAGTTCCTGAGATATAGAATTGTGGAAATCACTGTATAGCAGCGCCGCCTTTTGAGAAATTTACATATAAAAGTTGGCAGGGTCTAGGTTATGTCAAGGTGCATCTACATATAAATTTATATGCAATTCTCTGCAGTAGTTCCTGAGATATAGCATTCCCTTAAATTGTGGAAATCACTGTATAGCAGCACTACCTGTTGAGCGATGGGCACCAAAAGTTGATAGGCATTAATTTATGTCAAGGTGTATCTATTTATAAATTTATATACAATTATGTGCAGTAGTTCCAGAGATACAGTCGCCACAAAATTTTTGTCACTCACATACAGAGACACAGACTCATATTTTCTAGAAATAGTCAAATCGTGTTCTGGACTCTCAAAAGGTGCAAATTCATCAAAAACCGGAATTTGAAAATTTTTACGAATCTAATACTTTCTTCTATTGAATATAGAAGAAAGCAAAAAAAAAAAAAAAAAAAACTTGTAAATTGCGAAATCATTTCAATTTTCAGAATGTAAATACGAGGTTATACTGTATTTGAATTTATTAATTTATATATTAACAACAGTCGAGAAAGATTTATAATACTTTTCTAATTTTCATACAATTTCTACAAAAGATACATATTAGTTTCGTTGAAGAAAAGAAAACAGATCCAGATAAAAATACGGATCTATCTTTCTGGCGGATATCCGCGGATACGAATAGGGAGCTCCGATACATGTCTAATATGTGCAGAATGTTTAAATTAGTTACAGATTTATAAACATGCCTATAAATTTATGTTTATAATTGTAAAAAATATGTAGAAAGGTGCTCTCAAGTCGACCCGACTTGCTGAAAAACAAACCCGACCCGAACCCGAACCTGACCCGCAAGAGAAAAAATTCAGTCAACCCGACCCGAGGGTCGGGTCGGGTTCGAGTAAATTCGAGTTACCCCACCCGATGCAGGACTCTACTTCCCGACTAGCTAGACATTTGAAACTTTCAGAATAGCTCAGAAGACGGTGACAGTGCACTTTTTTAAATACTTTTTTTGCCAATTATTTCGGGTCCCTGGTGCCTTCGGTAGCGTTTATATGATTCAACAGAAAATTTAAAAACGTGGTATATGAAAAGTTCTTTTTATCTTGTAATCATTCTACATAAAAAAAATAAAAATAAAATAAAATAAAATCTGGTATGAAACAACCACACGACTTCCATTACCCGCTATTGCACATACTATATGCATTTCTTGGAGATGTGATCAGAAAAGATGCGGTCTGAAGACACAAAATTGACCTAACGAAGAAGAAACCTAAAATTTTTCCCGTATGAGAAACTTAATATAAGTGTAAAGACATGAAATAAAATTTATTGAGCAAGTTAAAAAATAAAAATACGATGGTCGATTTATTTTTTTAAACACCAGAGATCTAAAATTAACCTTAATTATTAATTTTCCTGTAACAATCACGTAGTACATAAGGAAGGGTATCTAAAAATGATTTATGTAACAATTTTCAAAAAAAAAAAAAAAAAAATAGTTAGAGCCGTTTTTCAGAAACCAACTTTTACTAAAACTTGACAGTTGACCGGAAAACAATAATTACATATCAAAAGATACTTAAAAGGAAGTTAATATGGCGAGTTTGAAAAAAATCCGTACAGCCGTTTCGAAATGAACGCACTTCCAATGCTTAAAATTGACCTATTTATACAGAACGCCTATTAATTTTCCTTAACTAACCAACTGTGTCATTCGAAAGAACATCTAATAGTGTTTATATAGCAACTTTGAAGATATCATTAGATCCATTTTTGAGGTACGGACTTACTGTCCCATTTTCGGTTTCCGATGACCCACTTCTGGTTTTCCAATTTTCACCAAAAATTAAAAAAATCTGTACACCAGACCTGTATCAGTTCTGAGATTTCGTAGTTTTGTCTTTATTGTGTTTGGAGATATGATAGCCAGAAGATCCTACTAATACATTCACACATATATTCATACACATACAATGACAAATTACCAAAAACTACCTTTTTAGACTCAAGAGGCCTTAAAACGTATAAATCAGTTGAAAAGTTGATATCGAATTTTTTGACTGAATACAATGACGTTACTTTTTACTTCCATTACTCTACGGTAGTAGGGTAATGGAAGTAAAATGTTACTGATGCTGTTGTACAGAAATTCCCCGACAATCGCGCTATGCTAACATATGTCACAAAAATATAGAACAGAAAATAAATTTACGCTTTTAAAATATTCGGCAAATGATGTATACCATCATAGTATGTTTCGAACTGAACACAGAAACATGCTATAAATACCTTTACTAGTTTGTGTACAGTGACTCACAAAAGAATTCCAATACATTATAATCTGTAAAATTATTTATTTAAAGCATATTTAAATATATTTACATATTGTACAAAATACAAAGAAATTAATATACATCTTTCAGATACAGAAATGCCTATATTCCATGGAATACGGTGTGATAAGTATTAATATGACTGATTTACAAAGATATAAAATATGAAATCAGATACATTATGAGATTGGATGTATAAATATATGGGGTATACAGTAAATTGAATACATGTTGAGATGTCATTTAGTTTTTATTTATTTTGGATGCAGGGAGATAAAAGGAGGGAGATTATTTTTGAATTTGGAAACCGCTTGAGCAAGAAATTTGAAATAGAGATGATACTTTCTAAGGAAATCCTTCATTCAAGTTTTAAAAACTTTCTAACAATGACATTGGACATCAAATCAAAAATGACATTTCACTGTACAATTATGAAAGCAGCTTGAGTTTTCTTTTTCTTTCTTTATATATATATGCAGTAACCGCCGCTTAATCTGATCAAATTGACAAGACCGGAATCAAATCACTGCAAACAAATTTTAAAACCGCCGCTTAATAAAATTCGAATCGCCGGTTAATAAACTCAAAAAAAAAAAAAAAAAAATCTCTACAGCAGCAAAAGTGTCATTTACGCACACTAAACAAATTTTTATTTACGCTGTGATTTTCTATTTTTGAAATAAAATAGAAAATAAAATACAGCAATCGCTCCGTCATCTCTCTTTGTCAAAAATTTTACATCAATTTTACACGCTCCATTTCTTGTCTTAGTAATAATTTCAAAGAATGTATTCTTCAAAGCGTGGTAATAAGTTAAAAATTTGATTTGATTCACGTTTTTCTAAAATACAGTGAAACCTCTCAAGTTGGACACCCCTCTAAGTTGGACACTTTTTCTCGGAACGTAATGTATCCATTATCATTATGTCTAACCCCTATAAGTTGGACACTTTTTCTTGGAACCGTAGGTGTCCAACTTAGAGAGGTTTTACTGTATATATAATGTTTAATTAAAAAACAATTTTTATTTTTTGTTCTGAAATAACTAAGAGGCAAAAAGATTTTAAATTTAAAAGAAAATCGTGAACTTTTGACAAAGTATTAATGACTTTTCTCAGAGGAGAGCGCGTCCGAACTTGAAATGTGTTTAATTCACATATTTTGAAAAGGAACAATCAAATAATTATCTGTTAAAAATTAATTAATATTGTTATTGTTACCAAATAATGGCATTAAATGCCATTATTTGGTACCTTTTGAAATTTCTTTCCAAATTCAGGTAAATAATACCTTTTTCTTCAGTGCAAGAACGTTCGCCGGATATATAAATCAGTCGCTTAATAAAATAACTTTTGCTCAGAACGAATGTATTTTAATAAGCGGTTATATGGGTACACTGATTATATGTGTACATACTTTTCTTATTAAAAATATAACTTTTAAGATAATAAAAATATATTACTAGTATTAGTATGACAGGCCGTATTATTTCTTTTAGGCAGCAATTTTTCCGTCGTTACTAATTTTTTATCTATCTTGGACAAAAACACAAACATTTTTGCTTTTATTTTAGCGGTTAGTTTGTGCGCGTGCATGTATATAATATGTGTGTTTGTCTGTCTGTCTCTGCGCGTGTCTGTTTTTGGTATATCTCAAAAACAAATATAAGCAGGAACTCCAAAGTATTTTAAAGAAGCTTCCTGTCAGAAAAAGTACCCATGAATGGACGGTGCAAACAACACAAATTGGCCTCTATTTAATAAAAAATTATGAATCTCGATTAAATCCGTTTTCATGAAAAGAGGTACACATTGTGTTTTATTGGTAGAAAAAGAATTAATTAATAATAAATTAGGAACATTGATCTTACGGAAAATTATTAGTCATCAAGTAGAACTTTTGTTTTGTTTTTTTAATGTTTTAGGTTTTGGAACGGGATGTTCTTCGACATCTTTAATTTCTTCAGTAAGATTATCATCACAAACAGATGTTTTATCATCATTTTTAGTTGTGTTTGGGGGATGCACTTTTACTTTTTGTTTTTCTTTTTTCTTTTGAATGGCTTCTAGTATATAATTTGGTTCTCTGATTGGTTTCTTTCTAGGCAACCGTGGATCTATAATTTCTGGGATGCAACATTCCATGTAAAATTGTTGCAATTTTGGTATAATATTTTTCCAAAAATTATCGTTCCGTTTGATGTTAATTATTATTGTGTCCTTTGGACTCCATACAAACAGATCACACCATTGTCTGTTTGTTATGGCTAATTGTCCCTGTATTTGGTAATAATACCTGTGTGTAGTGGGCAGATATAATTGGTTTTCTGTAAGTTTCAGTCCAATGTCATGATTAGACTCCACTACTTCTACTAGATTATCAGAGTTCCTTGCTGAATATGGGCACTTCACTTCTAAAAGTCCATCTTCACCAATGAGGCCATCTGGGCTTGTGCACAAAAAAGGATATTCAGGGTCAACAAACAACCCACAAAGTTTTACTTTTACATTTTTTTCAATCTCGTATTGCTTCACAGCAACTGATTCGTTAGCTTTGCCGTATTCCATAGACTTAGTGGATATATTATCCCGGTAAACAATTCTTTTAACCAAATTTGCACAAAGGGTAGTAGACCTCCTCCCCGCAACATCTTTGAAAAATGACGAAGATATTCTCTTGGAACGTTCGTATCGCCATCTTTCACAGGAAGCTTGGCCATGAGTTAATTCTTCCAACTCTTCTCTAGAATGAACTGCAATGGAAGCCATGTGTGCAAGAACTTTCACTTTAAAGTTTTCTGGATCTAAATCTGGAACATCAGGGTTATCCCCATAGTTTTCATCGCCACCTTTAGCAACATGCTTATTTCTTCTTTTACTCTGGATAAATAATTTTCTCCGGTTCAGTCTTCTAATATGGCATTTCAGTCGTTTACCTATAAACTTAGTATGTGGAGTTCCAGGACTTCGACCTGTCAACGCTTTGATAGCATTGTGTTGCCATTTTTGGGCTGGGTGTTGATAAGCTATTGCTGCTATGTTTGCTCTTCGTTTGATTGAATTTCCTTTGGAAAAATCAATTCTTTTGCCCCCTACAGTTTTGCACAATTGACTCATGTAATTCTCCGCTGGATTGTTCATACAGTTAAAAATTAAAGTACTGCAGCAGGAGATAAGTTTTTCTCGTACCTCATGCATTATAGCTGAGAACATTCCCGTTTCACACATAATTTTGTAGACGCATGGATCTGGATCAGATTCTTTTCGACTACAGTAGTTTCCACATGAGTCATGATTGCCAAAGCAGTGGGCGGGTCCATTAAGTATTTCTTCAGCTAAGTTTGACACTCTATCTTTTTCTGGTTCCTCTAAATTTGACACGGCATTTCGTTTAATAGCTTCTCTGGCACCCGTTATGAGTCTTGACATACGCTGCTGAAGAAGTTTTCTAACCATGACACCCTTGGCACCATTAAATTTGGAGGTATTTTTCTGAATTCTCTCAAGAGCTCTAAAGTATCTTCTAACAGCATGATTTGCACATTCAATTTTAATAATCCTACCACCAAAGCTAATATTTTCTTGAACTTTCTTCATTAAATTAGTGTCACCATCACCAATGAGTCTTGTACAACGAACACCATGAATTTCGTCTAAGTATTTTATACCTTCGATGATGATATCGCTTTCCATGGCGGTTGAGGGGCCTGACCAATTTTTGGAGCATACGTGGTCTTTCGAAAGAATTCTTCCATTTTTAATGGCTTCACAGATTAAGCACACCTTGTTTCGTACACTTATGAAAATAATTTTTTTCGTTCTCGCACCTATTATTACTGCAACACCACTTGATGCGTTGTAGCCATGGCCATAGGTTCGCTTGCACCAACCCCCATCCACAATTGCACAAACATTGTGATAACCATCATTATCAATATCACCTTTTTCTTTTGCTAATCGCTTTTCTTCGTCTATTGCTGAAATTATGTCATCTTTTGTATATGCATTTATAACTTCACCTGCAGCTTTTTCAGAAGCAGCATAAGTATTTCGTGACATATAAGTCATATTCATTATGCTAAATTTTTGTTCCTCTTGAGAGTATCCACTTCCAGTGGACATTGCTCCCAAGACGGCAAGTTGATTAAGACAACCTTGCCTCTTATCGGTCGTTATTGTTTCTTTGTGCCCACACAATTCTTTGTCGCACACAAACATGTAAGTGTGCACAAGACCACGAGTTAGTCTGTTTTTGTATACGAGCTTCCCATTGAAACTGCATATATAATTATGTTCTTCAAGTTTTCGTGCCTGTGCTATAACATATCCGATGTCACAAATTACTCTGCCAGAGGGAAATGGTGATGGTTTCAAAGAATTTTCTGCTTCAACCACCAATTCTGGAAAGTCTGAAAGGTCTTGAATCTGACATGCACTATGGCTTGGTGAATATAATGGTGCTGGTAATGCAGTACTTGAGGGACATGGTGTTTCTCGAATTTCTTCTAAATGTGTTGTTTCTGATAATACTGCAATTGAGGAACACAACGATTCTCCGATTTCTTCCGAAGACCGTACAGCTCTTGCTGATACTGCATTTACATTTGAACATGACATTTCTCCACTTTTTTCTGAAGAAAATACGGCTCCATGTATTGAATTTTCATGCTGAAGCCCCACTTCATTTATTCCTGGACAGACATTTTCAGGAGTATATCTGAAAGAAAAAAACAGATAATAAATTCTACAGAAAGGTACGAAAGCTTGAGTCGCAAACACTAATTTTAAAAATATATATATATATATATATATATTGCCCTGAATGGTAAGGTCGATGCTGAAACAATAAATAATTAGAGGGAAAATCGCATGTGGTGTGTGTATCATTACTTTTCTTTCTCCTTTTTTTTTTTTTCAAACTGTTATAATGCTATTTGGATAAAGATGAATGATCCTATACTTATTTCATATATCTATTTAAAAAAATGAAGTCTGTGCACGTGGAGCCCCCCACCCTTCCCAAGGACGTACTAGTCATACCTTATGTGATAGATTATTTAAACCCATAAACTTTTGAAATCAAAGTTTTCAGCGAATATGCTTTCCTATCGAGATATTTTGGTGTACCCAGACTTATGTAACACCCTGTATATATATATATATATATTCAGAGTTATATGAGGAAGCTGAGGGGCAGGCTGAAAAGAGAAGTGTAGAATTTTTATAGAAAACTTCTACAAATTACCACGTAATTTTATATAGATGTCACTCACACTTTAAAGCAAGATAGTGAGGACTGCCAACAGCTTGAGGGGGGTGGAAAGTTATTGAAAAAAATAAATAATTAAATAATTAAACTGCTGATTTTTATTAAAATAAATTTTAATGAAATTAGTTTTTTTTATTCATTACTGTATAATACAGCAAATGATCAAATTATTAGGTTTTTTTTTTTTTCTTTTTGTTTTTGTTCAGGACATTTTTCCGATTTTGTAAAAAAAATACCGTACGAAATAGCCTTAAAAATTCAGACATTCGTAGAACATTTATAAACTCACATTTTCTACAATCCATTTAGTCACGAGTACAGTTGGGGGACCAACTACAAATTGAAGAAATGCACTAGTATTCTAAGAACTTTCTTCGAATTTTCAATACAAAAGTTTATGTGTATAAAATGAAAACTAACATAAAAAATAAAAGTATTTTTGAATACCTTCATGACATCATAAAAGAATATTTTTTCTCAAATTTACATTAAATATAACTTTCGAATGATACAACTTTCAATCCTCTACTCCAATAATTAATATGTAAAAATGTAAGACAAATTTAATTTTTGCGTATATATATATATATATATATATATATATATATATATATATATAAGCAGGTAGGTGGGAAGTGTCGGGTTTGATTCCTGGTCACGTTTTCATTGACCCAGTTCGGAGTTTTTCGTGGTTTTCTCCGAAGTTCGTATAAATTTGGACTAGGACACTTTATAATGACCTTCCACAAAGGGCATTCTATTATTGGCCTACGAACCTGGAGTAATTAATCAGCCATAAAACAATACAACAACAAATATATTATTATAGTAAAATTAAAAATAACAGAAGATTAAATGCCACTGAAATCCACGTTAACCCCCCAAAAATAATAATAATAATTTATAACTAAATTAAAAGTAACCCGTAAAGACTAGTACAGATATGAAAACAATAAGCAATTAATAGTTTTAATAAAATATGAACAATCATAATGAGTTTCTAGTAAAATAAGTAACAGATTTTATTTTAAATTTATCTTATCGTGAATATAATTCTGATTTTATCAAATGAATATAATTCTGATTTTATCTAATTTTATCAAGAATATCCTTTTTCATACATAGGGCATTTGTCCGGGCTAAGTGGGGCAAACGTCCTGTGTAAGTGGTTTTTCTGCCCGGTGGGGTTTTTGTCCGATGGGGCTTTTGTTTGTATCCCATAACAGACACACACACAAACAGCTAGAAATACAATTTTTTGTATTCAGGGGGCCTCAAAATATGCAAATATAACAGAAACTCAATTTCGAAATTCCGACCCTAACCAATACTTTTGAGAAAGAGAAAGTAAAAAAAATTTCTCCTTCTGTTACACCTACTCCTTTCTCAGTTTTTATTATCCTACCCGCCTAATTAACCTACATATACCAATTTTGAACGGTCTAACTCAATCAGCTGAGATGCAAAAGAAAACCTAATCAGGACACCTCAAAACGTGTAAATCTGGTGAAATTTTTCGATAATATAAAATAACTTTAAAATGTCTTTCGAATGATATATTAAAAATAATTTAATCATAATTAGAAATTGAAATTTTGAAATATTCCAGCGCCATCTGGCGGTAGAAATTTCTGTAATCTACTGTTCGATTAAAAATCAATAAAGCTTTCTAATGATGTATTACTTATGAAAATATTTAAATTAGCAGCTGAGATACAAAAGAAAACTGATTTAGGACACCTCAAAACGTGTAAATCTGGTGAAAACCTTCGATAATATAAAAGAACTTTCAAATATCTTTCGAATGATGTATTAAAAATAATTTAATCATAATTAGAAATTGAAATATTGAAATTTTAAAATATTACAGCGCCATCTGGCGGTAGAAATTTCCGTAATCTACTGTTCGATTCCAAATCAACAAAGCTTTCTAATGATGTATTACTTATGAAATTATTTAAATTGGTAGCTGAGATACAAAAGAAAACCTAATCAGGACACCTCAAAACGTGTAAATCTGGTGAAAACTTTCGATAATATAAAAGAACTTTAAAATATCTTTCGAATGATGTATTAAAAATAATTTAATCATAATTAGAAAATGAAATTTTGAAATTTTAATTTATTACAGCGCCATCTGGCGGTAGAAATTTCTGTAATCTACTGTTCGATTCCAAAGCAACAAAGCTTTCTAATGATGTATTACTTATGAAATTTTTTTAATTAGCAGCTGAGATACAAAAGAAAACTGATTCAGGAGACCTCAAAACGTGTAAATCTGGTGAAAACTTTCGATAATGTAAAAGAACTTTAAAATATCTTTTGAATGATATATTAAAAATAATTTAATCCTAATTAGAAATTGAAATATTGATATTTTAAAATATTTCAGCGCCATCTGACGGTAGAAATTTCTATAATCTACTGTTCGATTCCAAATCAACAAAGCTTTCTAATGATGTATTACTTATGAAAATATTTTAATTAGTAGCTGAGATACAAAAGAAAACTGATTCAGGACACCTCAAAACATGTAAATCTGGTGAAAACTTTCGATAATATAAAAGAACTTTAAAATATCTTTCGAATGATGTATTAAAAATAATTTAATCATGATTAGTAATTGAAATATTGAAATTTTAAAATATTACAGCGCCATCTGGCGGTAGAAATTTCTGTAATCTACTGTTCGATTCCAAATCAACAAAGCTTTCTAATGATGTATTACTTATGAAATTATTTTAATTAGTAGCTGAGATACAAAATAAAACTGATTCAGGAGACCTCAAAACGTGTAAATCGGGTGAAATCTCGAATTTCAGTTCTTGCTAAACTTTATGAAAGTGGGGAGGGACAATGTAATGTAGGAACTACGTTCTTGTTTTTCTTCTTTTGTTTATTTTTCCGAGAACTGGAAGAGGGGAAAAAGTTCGATGAGAAAAGGCGACGTATTCTATCTTCAGAAAATCATTTGAGCGATATTCCAAGTTTTTATTTCATTTATTTTTCATGTTTGAAAGCTAATTTTAGATACTCAGAACATTAAAAAAAAAAAAAAAAAAAAAAAAAAAAAGGAAGTGATCTCGCATTGGATCTAAAACGGTTACCATACCGGTATACAGGATAATTAAAATGATTGTTGTAAATTATGTAATCGTATCCCGCTCAAAAATATCTTATAAATAATTGTGTGACACCGCTACTTTATTTTATAACTAGAATATTACTAGATGGGTTTGAAAAATATTTCATAAAATATTATTCTAAAATAAAAAATTATAAATTATGCGATTTGATTTACTTATTAATTATTATTATTTATTTATTTATTTTGGGGGGAGGAGAGAACGGCAGTTTGTGTCTAGTGTTTGTTTATTCAACAAACAAAAATTTCTTTTCCGGGTCCGGGCTGATGAAAATTTCTGTCTTGAGTTATTCGGGTTTCAGGATGACTTAAATTTTATTATAATATGAATATTTTTTTTAGAAATATGTACCGTGTAAGATAATTGGTTTTGATATTTGTCATATATATATATATATATATATATATATGTGTGTGTATATACACACACTTACTTAATCCTTATTTGTTAATTTTATAAAGGTCGGTTTTGTATTTTATATTTCCTGCAATTACACAGAATTACACAGTTTGTCATGGAAGATGGTTTTGGTTTTTTCTAATCTTTAAACTCATATATATATATATATATACACACACACACACATACACATAAATGCAAAAATTCATTTTGGCTCTTCAGGATTGCGGTGGCTTTTTATCATCTGTCTTTTTACATCATACAGCTTTGTTACCATACATATGAACAATAATCCGAAAATCTCGTCAATTCAATGATTTCAAATTTTCGACTTCCTAACTTTTTTTTTTTTTTTTTAATACATTTAGCAAAAAAAAAAAAAAAAAGGTTTTTTATTACTATTCCTAGTGTATATACACCAATAAAAAACAGATTACTACGCATTTGTTGTATCAAACAATAGAAAATAAAAGATTTGGAAACTCTGTCTTTTATCAATTTCAAATTTCTTAGAAAAAAATTATAGTTTTTTTTTTATATATTTATTCTTTTCGAAGGAAATTTGTCATATTTGTTATTTTGAATTATGATGTACAATTCTATTAATATATATATCAGATATAGAAAGTTAATTACAATTTTGTTCTTATCATTGATTGATTTTGTTTTTACAACTAGTAGGCAAATGTTGACCTCTTGAGTTTCATCATATATTTGCTCCCCCCCCCTTTTTTTTTCTATTACAGAGCGATGGCGAACTATATTCATGGTGAGTAAAAGGAAATCGTTCGATCGCTAATCAGGCTTAGTTGCAGATTGAATTGTCCTACTCATCCCTTTGTATCAATACATTTACTAAATCCTAATTAGATAATTTTATAAAGGTCGATTTTGTATTTTATATTTCCTGCAATTACATAGTTTGTCATGAAAGATTATGTAAAATATTGGTTTATATTTTTGTCATATTATGAAATTCTTACATTTCAAAAGGATTTTTTAAAAATTTCATATTTATAGTAATAACAGGGCATTTAGTGTGGTCCCTAAAGTCCCTAAAAGTCCCTTAATTTATTTTAGGTCCCTAAAAGTCCCTTTATTTGGCAAAATGGTCCCTAAGTCCCTTTTTTTTTCTTTGCCTATGAAAAATTTTGATTTTTTAGGTATGCCGGGGAAAAAAAAAAAAAAAAAACCATTCAAATGCGATGAAATTGCTTAGGCACATACTTTATATTATCTACAGAATACTGGAATGACTAACTTTTGGCAGCCAGTTATCTGATGTGTAACAGGGACACTAATATTCATAGATAATTCAGCAAATGGGCCATGGGGGAAGGAAAGGCTAAGCTTAAAGAGGTCATTGTGCTAACTGTCCTCTCACCATTGCATAGCGCGATACCACAGTTAGTTGTACTGCATGCATTAGGTCAGAAGCTCGATTATTTTCAGTTCAGTAATGAGCCCAGTTACAAATTAAATTCTGATGACTAGCAAAGATATATGTATATCTTTAGGTTTAAAAAAAAAAAAAAAAAAATGTAGTACCCAGGGATTGATCCAAGCGAAAATTGGGAACCTTTTGCTGCCCCTTTTCAAATTTCTAAAATGAGTCCCTTTACAAAATTCAAATCTATAAAATAGGCCCCTTCGCAAAATTTAGATTTATAAAAAAATCCCTTTCATAAGATCTTGTTTTGTAAAAATGATAATTTTGTAAAATTTTTCCATGTTTCCAGTATTAATTTTAATGAGTATCTATACTTGGTTCAGTGAAATGCTATTAACCTGATATTAAACATCAGATAGAGTAACTGCTAAAATGAAAGGTTTCATACAGTAATAATTTTTTTCACAAAAATAATCAAAATTTGACAAAAAAAAATAAAAAATTCACAAAAATTATTTGTTTTTCATAAAAATGGGCCCCAAAAATTAAAACCTGTGTCGACCCCTGGTACCGTAACATTACTACTTTGCTTTGGCCTGGTAATAAATAGTTTAGATTTAAGTCTGAATGGAAATCTGGTACCTTTAAGGCAGTTAAGGGAGCATGTATCAAAATTTAGTACAATGAAATACTTCTTAATACTAAATGAACATATCCAAAAATTATCTCAATGCCCAATTGTTGTGCAGCCATCAAGGCCAGGGGTGGCCCCATAAAGTGTTAATGGCATAGGATTTCCACTACTGTCGCTTTTCCACAAAAAGCGTGTATACAGAGCCACATGTATACAGAATGCGAAAATTAAACAAGAAATTTTTGCTTTTTTTGCTGAAACATTTTATTAAGCTGTTATAAAAAAAAAATAAGAAGAAGAAGAAGAAAATGTTAAATTTTTAACACAGAATAAAAGGAAACAAAAACAAAAAATCATGTGGTACGCATTGATTATTAACATTTTCCACTTGTACATACTTGTGTCATTATAACCTTCAGTATTCTTTATCTACGTTATCATACAATGAAAAGGCAGATAGGTAAACTATATCATTCTTAAACATTGTTAGAAAGCGTTAAAAATGCTTAATACAAATGGAAATGTAGTCATTAATTTCTAATTGCAGTTCTTAATGTATCTAAATATTTTAGTGTAGGCCTGTAAATCTGAAGATTAAACATATTATTCTATACAAAACATTATTTTATCACATTCACATAAATGTCAACTTCTTTATGATTTTTGCAGTAGATAGTTATTAAAACGTGATTTATAAAAATCGCTATCCTAAAAAGCAATGTATATTGGCCTTTTTTGGGGGAGATGTCCCTGTACACAAACCAAGTTCTGCAGGACTCATTAATGCTATTTTAAATAGAGAACATTACATAATGAACTTGAATAACATATATCATTTTTAAGAAAATCTGAAAATATTGACAAACACTGGAGTCGAGCAGATAGACATAGACAGACAGACAGCTGGGCAGACAAGTACATTATTTCAAATCTTATTTATACTTAAAATTTTTTAGAAAGTGTTAAAAATGCTTGAGGTAAACAAAAATGTAATTGCAGCAAATTTTCAAAAATAGTCCTTAATGTAACTGAATATTTTTATAGTCCCTTTCAATTTTATTGCTATTCGTACTACATTCTGTAGAAAACATTCTTTTGTACATATAACATATTTCAATTTCATTAAGATTTGTGCCAAGTGGTAGTGTGTGCCTGTATGGTTTATAGAAATACTTCTCATAGAATGAATGCTTTGGCATATTTTCAAGTGTTCTTGTACACAAATCATTGGTGGTATTTACTCTATTTTCAATGGGAAACATCTGATAGTGAACATGAATAACATATTTTAATTTCATTAAGATTTGTGAAAAGTATATTAAAATCAGGTTTATTGTAATACCTTTCATAGAATGCAATGCTTTGGAATACTTTTGAGTGTCCCTGTACACAAACCAGTAGAGGTATTTACTCTATTTTTAAAAGGGAACGTCCGATAGTGAGCTTTAATAACACATCAGTTTCATGAAATTCCATGAATATTTACGGGAAATAGAATACGGACAGACAGACAAACTGAAGTCATTAACACTGATATACATTACATTGTTTCACTAATGTATGATCATTGTATGAAATGATGGGCATATATATTATGCATAGTGCTTTTATCGAGAAGTATAAAAGAATTTATTTATATCACATCCTATGGGGACTAATTTTCTTAAAACAAATTAAGTTATTTAAAAGTATGAAGTGGAACTAATATATATTTCAGAATGTTCCTACAGAATTACCGAAATTGCATATTTACTATTTATTTTCTTTTGTAGGGATGCCTAAAAATTTCAGATATATTACTTGTATGTTCATTGACGGATATATGAATTTGGGAATAAAAACATACTGACATCATGTTCACTTTTATTTATTTGCTGAGATATTCAGCGATTCAAATTTGCCAGTAACTATACTAAATGTTCAAAATGTCCATGGAAGCCACTTCAGATTTTTTTAAAGATGTCATTATAAAATTTAAAACTTAGTTTGGAAAAGAAAAATGTAGCATAAAGAGACATCTATAATAGCATACGAACAGGTATCATAAGCCTAATAGTATTGTAGCATTTTGCTTAAGACGGTTTTTTGATTTTAGCTTTTTCAGTAAAAAAAATTATGAACTCAGGTTAAACCCTGTAGTGGCATGGCAGCCGATGTTGGTATGATTCTTATTTTCACTTGTAGCTTTGAATTGCATTATTTATTTGGCTAATACCCAACTTTGTTAATAACACAGAATGAAGTGGGCTTGTACCTTTTAATCAAAATGTCATTATTATTATTATTTATTTATTTATTTATTTTTTTTTTGTCACATCATGAAATGCATTACATATTTTGTCTGTCGTTCAAACTTTTATAGACATATACTTTTTTCTGTTATTTGCAGCAATTCATGACAGTTGCATATAGCATAGTTACTGCAAAACTCAGACTGTACCTGCAGCATATTGTGCAACTTTTCTTTGCACATTTTGGATTTGCCCTATTGTGCAAAAAATGACCTTAGAACTAAATTCTTTTAATAGTTAGTATGGTTTTGCTTAGGTTGTTTACAAAAAAGATTTTTGAAGCAACAAACCACACCAGTGGCTGAAAGGTTCTCTTCTGAAACCTAGTTGATAAAAAATGTCAGATTTGGGTTACACTTGTGGGCCTTGCTTAGCTATTTGAAAATTTCGTTTTCTCTGAAACTTGCATGAATACAGGGTAAAATCCCTTAAACGGATCCCCATGGAGGGCAAAACACTCTAGGCACCTTGAGTAGGTAATAGACTGTTCCTCTTGTTGACCCTCCCACACACTTAGGACAACAAATTTTGAAGACAATAAATTGATGAGAAAATATGTATATCCTATTTGCCAAACATAGCTTTAAATGTAAAATCTGAAACTTTTCATTTTGCATCATAAAGAGCAGTAAAAGTGAGCGCTCATCATAGAAATTATTGGAGAACCAAGAGTCTCATGGCTCATATAACTCAATGCCTGTATCTTAAAGTATTCAACAAAACCAAGAGTATGAATTCTTTTGACACTGGTTGTGTATATTTTTAAATTATTTGATTTTAGGCATTATACTTGACTTATACATGGTAGGGGATCATAAAAGAACGCGTATGTATGTATATTACTGATATTTAAGCATAAAATAAATAGGTCCCTAAAGTCCCTTTTTTTTCAATTTTGGTCCCTAAAGTCCCTTTATTTTTGAGGGAGTTGTGCTAAATGCCCTGTAATAATGCCAATTTTAATATCATAAACGATATTTTAAAACTGATACGACATCTTTACGATGAAAATAATCCTCAGAATTGATATTTACATGAAATTTTGCCATATCCTCTCAGCCCCCCCCCCACCCCCCACCCCACCCCCGTCAAAAAAAAAAAAAAAAAAAAAAAAATCGCAAATTCTGAATAACTAAAGAAATTTTCAAATTAGATTTCACAGCTAATCACTTTCATACAAGTATTATATGTCATATTCTGAAACCATTCTCATAATGAATGTCTATGCAAAATTTTGCCTTATTCTACACATTAATGTAAATTTCGAATAACTTATAAAGTTTTCATGTTAGAATGTCGAAAATCAATAGGATTGTTGCCAGTATCATAAGGGATATTTTAAGACTAGCCCGGCTTCTTTATGAATATTTGTTCGTGAGATAAAGACTACACAAATTAACATGGAAACAAACACGCTGACTAAATTAATAACCTGCAGAGAGCAGAGAAATGCCATGAAAATTTTGTTATCTAATATCTCCGCACAAAATGTTTTTCTTAAAAAATAATTAACTAAATAATAATAATAAAATTGAAATTTTTGTACGAATTCCCAAGTTTTCTATTACAATCTGATGAGGAATTAAAAATTTTTTAAAGTACTGTACTTTTACAATGAAAGGGAGATGTGTAAAAAAAAAAAAAAAAAAAAAAAAACAGAAAGAAAAGAAAAGAAGAAGAAAAACCTATCAAAAGGTGGGCTTTTACATTTTTTGTCAAATTTTAAAAACTACAGTCGAAAGTTCTGTTTCCATCAAATCCAAATTAAAATAAATTGACCATGCATACTTAATAAATTATATAAAGACATAAGTACCAACAGCTTTTATGATGTACGTTATAACGAAAGACGTTATGCTGAATTAATAACATGAATATGAAATAAATATATATTAGCTTAATTAAATTCAAATGGAATGATATAGCAAAGTAATTGTTACATATGTGCGTGTGTGAGCGAGAAAAAAAGGCACTAATATTTTTTTAAGAAACTGTAGTAAAACACATTTCTCAGGCCTTATTATCCATGATAAGTGTTCGACATACTGCTTAAAACATTATTTACAATACTGCAGACATGGGTAACATGAATCATAAAATTACCACATAAAGAATAAAAATATTCTTACCTGGCATTCTTTTCATTCTGGTCTCCATATCTTCGTAAAGCTATTACTTTAGCCAACTTGCTTCTCTTTGTCCTTTTACGAATGCGATATTTGTTCATTTTAGGATGTCCCATATTTAAAAAATAGTAATAATTAAAGTTGCTGTAATAGTCTAGAAAAACAACGTAACGTAATAAGCTCAGTCGATATTTTCTACTGAAATTATAAAACTCAAAACATAAGCGCTCTGAATATTACCGGAACTGAAGCAGACAACTTAGGGTTACTGTAACATTAAAAATATCTGTCATTCTGCTGCAGTATACCATGAAAAAAATCTGTTTAGAAAATAATAAAAGCATTTTCTGAAGGATATTTCGGTATCATATTGCTCTACACATATCCCTTATACAGCTATTTATAAGAAAATGACATAAAATTATGAGAAACATTTAAAAAATGACAAAAATAAAAGCTTTTCAATAAATAGGAGAAACGATTCGTAATAGCAACGCCATCTATTAATAGCTAAAAGAAACAACATGAAATTTTTCGAAAAAATGCAATTTTTGAAAAATTAAAATTTAAAAAAGATTGAGAACACATCTCGTTTTAAAAATTATATTGTCTGAGAGATAAAAGTTATATCTAACGCCGAAAAAAAAATTTCAAACAAATTAATTGCATTAACAATGCACGGGATTGATTTTAGAATTTTAGCATTAGTAATCTAGAAAAGCCGTAACTGACGGTCCCCCTTAATTAAACATTAAAAATGAGTAATTTCTGCAAAAACAAAATAATTTAACATGAAATTCAAAGAAAGCAAAAATTTCAAAAACCCTGAATTCAGGGATAGCAAATGAAAAGTTTCACCCCTGAATAAAGCAACACTAAATAGTTATTAAAATCTAGTCTTCTGTGAAAAAAATTTATAATTATCTTATTAAAATACAATTTATATATATATAAGCAAGAAAAAACAGTTGTTTGTCAATGTAAAGAAAACTATATGTCTCGAGGAATGTAAAACATAAATAAACAAAAATAAAATGTAATGCATAAGTGAAAAAATAGAAACACATTTAGACCGTTCAAAATTAGTACAGATAGGTTTTAGAGAACTGCAAGTCAAATGAGGATATTTTCGAAAGTGATTAATATAGCCGTTAGTTTCACTAAACGAATGTAATTTTATTTTTTATGATATATATAAACAAACACTTACCTGAAAAAAAGAAGGGTAGTGCAGAAAAAATATATACAGTGTGACTCCCGAATGTCGGATTTTATAATTGGTGACTGAAATAAAATTGTCGTAGTATGTGACAAAATATTTAATAAACACATACGTGAAACAATAATCTTTCAGTCTAGTTGATCATCAAAGACCCGTTAAAAATGTAATCTACAATACTTCTCAATAAAAAATTGTATTGATTTTGGAAAAAATAATAAATAAAACGCGTATCATATTCTTAACAAGCCGCCACAAGCGGAGGAATACAGTACGTAAACAAACCAAACTAGCTAGCCCTGTCTTTAGCGAGCGCCAAGAGTTTTGGATCTGGATAAAGTACGCATGCGCTCCAAAGACCATGGACCATAGTATAAATTCGTGTGCATGAGTGATTTAAACTTTTTTGCTTTAAATTTTTTTTTTATTATTATGAATAACGATAAAATAGAATGTCTATAATTAAAAAATACTTCTTTTATTTTAAATATATAATAAATATTTAAAACAAACAATGAAGTTTCTTTTTTGCATTTAATAAAAAGAAATCTAACTATTTTATTGACTGCATTCAGATTAAACCAACCAACCACAGCCTCAGAAAACCGAATGACGCCTGTTCTGAATTCTGAGAATATGCAGTTCAAATACATGTATTGGCGGAGGAAAAAATAGTTCGATTTTTAAGCTAAATTATTTAAGAAACAAGAGTTTTTTGGGAAAAACGGGCGACGTCATGCTTCACAGACAAAATAAATTAATATCGTATATCAATTTCATAAAATTTCTTCGAGCCGTTTTCGAGAAAAAAAACTCACACAAAACACATTTTTCCTTCGAAGTCTTAAATTACAACTCCAGATCTCAAAATATATACAATTTTGAAGTGTGAAACTTTCAGGATAGCATCAGACAGAAGAAAAAAGGTTATTCTGAAAACATCAGATCAAAATATCTCCTATTTACTGAGATAATAAATGTCGGCGTTTCCAAATCCCTTTGATGTTAAATTAGCTGTATAATAGAGTGTCGCTGCTAAGCTTTGTTTGAGCTTTGCTGCGTCACTCAAAAAACTGCCGTTTTTTATGATAGATCTATCATCCCCATGTTATCGAGCAAAAAATTTTGATGTCGAAAAAAAGTTCTAATATCAGCCATTAGAGAGTATTGAAAAAAAGAATAAAAAGAAAAATGAATTTGAAACTGTATCTGGAGTTTTTCATTCACTTATAGAAAATAAATTATTCATAAATTTTATTTACTAAACTATCCGTGTGTATTCCTGTGTGTGATTTACTCGGGGAAAGGCAGCCATTAGAGTGACTTTTCCCGAAAAAAAAGGTATCACTTTTTCCTTCTCGCTATTCGCTTATCAATCTATGTCTTATTACTATATCTATGGTTGAACTAGTACTTGGGCCAGTTTTAACTGCCAGAAATTACAGAATTAAGATTGCCAGGGGTGAAAATACTCAGCATGCAAAAATCCTCAAAATGTATTTTTTACATACAGAATGAATGATCAGAGAATAGTTATTAATGATATACCACATGCCTATGGTACATAAAAATATTTGTTTATGCATTAATTATATATTAAGTGATATTTGGAGAGTCTTAATATATTACAAAATAAACATTCAAAATTTCTATAAAAACAATATAAATTATTATGAAATTTAGAAACTGTAAACTTTTTAAAAACATTGAATTCAGGGGTAACCCCTGAATTGTACAAGATCAATAAAAAATTTCATAAGTTCTCTTATAAAGTTGCATTCAATTAGGAAGTCCATGAATGCTTCTCCCATTCATTAGTTCTAAAAAAAATTTTAAATTTTTATGAGCATACACATGGTGATAGTCATATTGACATTATGCAACTTGGAAATTCTTAATTATAGGATCCAAATGGTAAAAGCATGTGTCTTGATGAAAAATTCATTAGACAATTAAAATTATTGAAATGAAATACAATGTACCAACTATGTGAAAAATGCCAGAGCCGGGAATCGAACCCAGGCCTTCCGCTTTACGTGCGGATGCTCAAACCATTGAGCTACCCTGGCTGATTACCAGCTAGGCATTTCTCACATAACATTCGTTGGCAAAGTCACCGAGTCTGTAAACACAGCTGTATCAAGTAACATTATTAATCATGGCACAACTCCAATAGACCACGAAATTTTTAATTTAATTTAGAAATTTATTCATCAACCATGAAAGGAGGACCAAAATCAACCAAAAATGGAAGGCCCGGGTTCGATTCCCGACTCTGGCATTTTTCACATAGTTGGTATAAAAAATCAGCCTTCCACTCCAAAATTTTCTGAAAAGAACTTTCATGGTTGATTAATAAATTTCTAAAGGAAATTAAAAATTTCATGGTCTATTGGAGTTGTGCCATGAATATTAATGTCACTTGATATAGCTCTGTTTACAGACTCAGTGACTTTGCCAATGAATGTCATGTGAGAAATGCCTAGCTGGTAATCAGCCAGGGTAGCTCAATGGTTTGAGCATCCGCACGTAAAGCGGAAGGCCCGGGTTCGATTCCCGGCTCTGGTATTTTTCACATAGTTGGTATAAAAAATCAGCCTTCCACTCCAAAATTTTCTGAAATGAACTTTCATGGTTGATGAATACATTTCTAAATTAAATGAAATACAATAATTTCAGCAGTTTCATTTGATTAGTACTGCAAAGTTTTAAAGTATAAGGATGATATAAGTAAGAAAAATGTAAATGAAAAAAAAGTAACTTTTTTCAGTTCTTTATTTATATCAAATTTATTGAAATGTATTTAAAAGTTCAATTGAATTTATGTTTTTAGTTCTGTAAGCCTTTTCATTTTTTATGTAGGTTGAAAGTCTTGCTCGTTCTCGAGCCTGTGCTCTAAATGGAAATGAGCCCTCAGATGCGTTACGAGTTGTGAATGCTCTTCTAACGCATTTAGATATGATCAAAAGGTAAAATATATTATAGTGTCTTATCAGCTAACTCAATAGTAGTTTTTCTTTTTCCTTTTTTAATAATAAAAAAGAAACATAAATTGACTGCAATTTTTGCTCTTAAATAAAAATTTTAATCGATTTGTTAAATTTGTCAAGTTTACCAAGGGGAAAAAAAAATTACAAATACAGTCGAATAGGCAGGGGGGGGGGGGAGAGAAAATTGTTCATGTTATCAGTAGTTCATGCTATCAGCAACTAATCTTCATATAACTAAACTGATCTTCATTTTGACAGAGATTGTGGAAACAGTTCACGTTTAAAGTGATTCACATTGACAAGGTTCGACTGTATACAAATGAAACACTTGTAAAAATTAAGTGTTTTTAAAATTGAAGTTTGATGCTGTAAAATAGTTTCTTGCACTAGTGAACTATCCACAATAACCAAAATTAAAGTTCAAATAACAGCCGTGAATAATGAGCATTCTCCATGTCCAGTAAAATATTTTATTTAAAGAGTTGATCATTCATAGGCACTATGGGAATAAATGCAAATAAATAGTTACATTACTTTTCATATAACACTGATTGACTTACAGAGGGCATGAGTAAATTGTGAGAGAGAGAGAGCTTTTTGATACTGAATACTTAGGTCAGCAAATTAGGAGTGAAGTGTGTATGTTCACAATCTAACTCTCAACATCCAACTGCTGAATGACACCAAGTTTTTCGAAAATAATACCAAAATCATAGCCAAACACAAACCTTTGTCTCTTGAATAAAATAATATACCGTAAAATCCCGAAAGTAACCCCCCCCCCTTTTTGAAAAGCAAAACGGATAAATTTCATGTGTCCTGGGGGGGGGGGGGGAGGGTTATAATCAAGATTCTTTTAAAAAATTATCAAAAAAAAAAAAAAAAAAAGAAGAAAAGGGAGGAGAGGTTATATTCAATGTAGGGGTTGCTTTTGGGATTTTACGGTACTTACTTAAAAGGAAATATTAAAGGCTATCATTTCTTACATTAAAGGTTAAAAAAACTGCGTAATGATTCCATTGATAACGTGCATCCGACACTTTATGAAAAATTAGTTAAATTAGAACTATATAAATATTAAAACTTAATTCAAACACACCATTAATAAAAACCACGAATTAAAGTTAAAAAAAAAAAATTTATACATAAACATACTACCTTAAATATATACAAAACAAAAGAAGAAAAGGGGGGGGGGGGTTACTTTCAGGATAACAGAGACATTTCACTTTCAGCGAGAAAAGAAGGGGGGGGTTACTTTCGGGATTTTATGGTAAATATTTTGAATTTAGACAGGCTGTTATAAACAAACTAAGGCAACCTCTTATGCCAACTCTCACACCATAAATATTGTCTGCTTCCAGATAGACATAAAGTCTACATCCTGTCATTAAGAATATATAAATTACCCTTTAATGATATTTCAATGGACACTTATTGCTCAATTTAGCTATAAGAAATAGATTTACGCAATTTAAAAGAATGAATTGTAACTTATAAATAAGCAGCGGTTAATGCATAATAAAAATATTTTAAAAATTTTATTTTATAAAATGATTTAGCTTTGGCAGAAAGGAATTCTGAAAGACCATTATTTTAATAAAAATGCATTTAAAGTACAAGGAATAAATTATTAATTTTAAAGAATACGCTTTTATTCTTAACAGATTTATTTAATATCTTAACAGCTGAAATATTATTAGAATTAAGATATTTATTTATAGAGAGACAAATGTGCTTAACCTATTAAGACCTGAATTATTTTTATTTTAAATCATACCTATGGGTTCAAATTGCTATCGAAGGATGTAAATGTGAATGTAAAATAAATAAAATGTAAATTGTTGTATACTGAAACCATATGGTCACTTAAGGCCTTAAAGGGTTAAATATGAAAGATAATTTAGGATTTTATTATATATTTTAATAGAAATTTATTTAAAATATAATATTTAATTATTAAATTTATTTGAAAATGAAAATAAAACAAAATATGTGAAGATAATAACAGGAGACTTGGCGTTGGAATGTTAAAACCCGAATAAACTACTACGTCAGAAACGCCAAAGAAAAATATTTAAGATGCATACAGCTGTTTCGGTAGCCTTAAGCGTACCGTCTTCAGTGCAAAAAAGAATAAACATTAGAAATTAAATAAATTAAACGAGACATTACTATAATTAAATTACTTAAAAACCTTTTAAACTTGCCTCATTATTGGGCCGTAAATTTTTCACCTGGGTGCCCAGGCCTCTTCGGCGGCTTCTTCTGTTGTGAAGTTTACTTGAGACTGAAATCCGTGGGTGGTTCTCTCCATGAGGTGTCGCCCCGCTCCATCTGGGGCCATTGCGCCGCTGTCATTGCACACATTATAATTTGTAGCTATTTCGATGGATTCACAGAACATTGCGTAGTGATAGTTATTATACTCAGCTATTTTTTTAGTTTTGTTAAAGTTTATTTCAATATTTTCGCTATCATATGTTTTTGCTAGAGCGGTATTTACTTTGCCAATTTTAATATAATATTTATACTCGTTGATCCTGGTTTTAATTTTTCTTTTAGTGATGCCGATGTATGAACCTGCATTTTTATTTTGATTAATAAACGGTATTTTATAAATTCTGGCTGTTTCATCGGGTGAAATGAGATCTTTATCACTACGTATTAGTTGAAAAATGTTTCCATTAGGTTTTATGAGAATATTGATACCATATTTACTGGCTGAATTTTTAATTTTAAAAATTGAAAATATTGAAATAAACTTTAACGAAACTAAAAAATTAGCTGAGTATAATAACTATCACTACGCATTGTTCCGCAAATCCATCGAAATAGCTACAAATTCTAATGTGTGCAATGACAGTGGTGCAATGGCCCCAGATGGAGCATGGCGACACCTCATGGAGAGAACCACCCACGGATTTCAGTTTCAAGTAAACTTCACAACAGAATAAGCCACCGAAGAGGCCTGGGTGCCCAGGTGAAAAATTTACGGCCCAATAATGAGGCAAGTTTAAAAGGTTTTTAAGTAATTTAATTATAAAAATAAAGCATCTGTGAAGATACTCCTTCACAGATGCTTTATTTATTTTAGTTTCTCTTACCCATAAATGACAGAGAATGTATTGTTTTAAGGTCAAATTTTCAAAATTGAGTTTTTTTTATATTTACATGTTTTAAAGTTCCTTGATCCTGATAAATATATTTTTAGATGCCAATCTGTTACCAGCATATCTCAAGAACAAAGAATTAAGAAAGTGGGGTTTTTAGATTTTATCACTTTTTTTTTTTTTTTGTAATATGAAATATATTATTACTAATAAGACAGTTTTAAAAAATCAAAAATTAATTATTAGTTAAAATCAAAATCAGTATAATATTTCTCTAACGTAGACCAGCTATGATTAAATTTTGTAGAAACAATACAGTAGTGACTTAATAAAATATGCAAGGATAAAAAATAATACATAAGCAAAATTTAAGCATGCAGACTTAGTTCACTGATCTAATCAACACTACTGCTGCGCTCAGGTCCATTTTGACCTAAAATCAACATATATGAAAATTTGTATTTTATGTAGAATACTCTCCACAAAAAACAATATGAATTGTTACATAAATTTAGTTCTAAAATAGAAAATGAAAGTATGGTTATATATCGAAATTCAAAATACTGGGTCTGTTTGGACTCCATTTGGTACATTCAAAAATGACTGTTCATTTTGTCCATTGAAAATGAACACAGCAGCAGGATTTTTTTTTTAAAAAAAAGGATGACATTTGTCTGATGGTTGCTGAAAGGTGGTCTGATGAGGTTGCTACGGTACCTGGAAAACAGGGAAAACCTAGAAAACTCAAGGAATTGGAAAATCCATTAAGAAACAGGGAATTACAAAATTTATTGCAAAAACAGGGAAAATTCAGGGAATTTTGAAATTTTTTGGAAAAACATTGGAAAAATTTTTCATAATCAAATATTTTTTTTTTAATTTTAGTGCTTTATAATGAACTAATTATGTTTTTTTTCTCCAACTATAGCAAGTTAATAAAATTAATAAAAGCTAAATAGGTTCAATTGATTTGTAAACATGTTAGATTCTAATGCTGCATGATTGCGTGTCATCTATTTTACTTCTAAAAGAGACAGGGAAAACCCAGGGATTTTTTTCTCCTGATTTGTGTAGCAACCCTGGCAAGTGTTATTTTAAACTTAGTAAAACTTTAAGAACATAAACAAAATATGAACTTTTGTCATAAATTGACTAAGAAACACAATAATAAAAAGTATAATAAAAATAGGTACTAAGTTTCTTTTTTTTTTTTTTAATAAAAAATTATGCCAAAATGAATAAATTAAAAAATTTTGCCAACATGGCGTCAAAAATTTTAAAGTTGCCATAGGGATCCTATAGTAAAGCTATCCTGTCTGGGAAAGTATGAAAAATTGTCAAACAGGAATTTTATTTTGAAACTTTTCTTTGGTTTAATTTAATTATCATCAGTGTTTCATCCCACAAGAACTAATAATAATTTGGCTTCTGAAGAATTAAAATTTAAATTGGGTGGTGAAATTGGTATAAGACTTTATAAGTTTCAAATGTGAAACATTAATAATAATAATAATAAATAAATAAATTGGGAAATTTTCAGGAGTTCTTTTAAAAAATTAAGTATTCTAAAATTCTGTTTATCAATCCTTTACAAAAAAAAAAAAAAATAGATTGGAATAATTTAGTGTTGCTTTATTAAATTTTTCGCAGTATTTCACTGTTAGTTTTCAGATTTTTTTTTTTTATTTTAATTTTACATTGAGTCCCACAGTTTTTATTATATTGAAAAACAACTCTATTTATTCTGGTTTTTATTTGTTTAGGTAATTTTTCATTGTGATTTGATGAGATAATTACATATTATTCGAGATTTTGTTCTATAGGGCAAACTGAGCAATTTCTAGTATATTTAAAAAAATTTGTCCAAGTTTAATATGGGTACATTAAATTTTTTTTTATGTTTATTATAAGTAAGATAAAAATAAAATTTTAAATAAAGATTTTGAAAAAAAAAAAACTTGGATTTTTTCTTAGGTTTTTCCAAGGGCATTTTATTGGAAAAACCCACCCAAGTTTTTTCGAGCCGAACAAAATGAAGCCAGACCCTGCAAATAGTAATAGGAAGTCCATATTCTGCATTACAGATGTTTATCATATAGGGATACTATACTAAATGTTTCTCTGAGATCAAGCAATTAATTTGTGTACAGGGACATCCAAGATAATTCAAATGTATTATGTCTAGGTGAAACTTCTGGTAGATACAGTTTAGCATCTATAGGCTATACTAAACAAAATGAAACCAGCATGTTTTATGTAGAATATGGTGTAGAAATCATCCATCATTTGTTGAAAGGGTGCTATGTGTTTTTCACATAGGATGAAATTTAAATACACAATATGGTGTATTTATCATTTATTGACGATATACAGCGCTTCCCAAAATTAAGCTTAAAATTTTTTTGTGATATATAATGAGAATTAGAAATTCAGTATTGTGTTATAATTTTTTTGTGTGTGTAATTTATAATAAAGTAGCCTCTAGGTACTGCAAAAATTTTCTTTTATGTGCCCCTTCACTACAACTATTATGCTATTAAATTTCCATTTAGTAATATAAACTGTGTTGGATGCAAAATCTCTCTAATTTTGATTCTCAGAGGTTGGCAGTTATGCTATTTTAAATTGTTTTTAAAGCAGGTTCGCATGTAGTACATGTTATCTTACTCTTTGCTTAAACAGCAGTCTGTCTTATAGTATTGAAATGCAGGATAAGAGAAAGTTGTGTAAGTGACACTCCAGATTATTTCTCTCTGGATAAAGGACTTTTGCTCTTCTTCAAAGTTAAAAATTTTCAAAATCTAAATTTTCATCAGAAATGCATGCACCGTTGCTCAAGTTCTTATTGCTTTATTTGATTTATGAGTACTGAAAGAGTGCTTAACTGAAATAGAGCTAACTAAAGTTATTTCATACACTGTTGCAGTGGGTTTAGACAGACATCAATATACATATTAAAAAAGAATGTAACACTCTGTAACTTCCAAACTTTGTAGCTATTTGTTGAAAAAATATACATATCTTCATATTCTCTTAACTAATAATTTAGAACTAAGAAATGTATTTCAAAATAATTCCTCAACTATTCCTTCTTTTTTTTTTTCTCTCCTCATTTGCTCAAAAGAAATTCTAGAAAAGCTAAAAAAGGTTCACAGGCCTCAATGCAACTAATTATATTACCGAAAGCAAAGAATGAAATACTAAATGAAAAATGGTAAAAAAATTGTAGGAAAAGCTCTTTTTTTTTTTTTTTTTTTTTTTTTTTAAAGTACGACAGGACTATTTCTTTCAAATAGTGATTTTCCATTGTTACCATTTATTGTATTACACCTTGAATGAACATGCAAACATTTTTGTTTTTATTTAAAATATATAAAACTGAAAGTTTGTCACTATATCTGTCCAGATTACTAGTTTTTATCAAAAATTGGTTCACTTATTAATCAGGACTAAACCTAGCTATTTTTAGTTCAGTCGGTTAATTGATGAAAAAAATATTGAGTAAAAATCCATTTTAACTTTAAAGTTATTTTTAAAAAAAATGTTTTTTTTTGTTTTTTTTTCAATTTCTGATCGCACTGTATGAAGGCCAGACATGTGGCAGGTGGCTGGCGTGTCCAGTATGCGACTGTGCATCTCTTCTTTCACATGCTCTGTCATTGCCAAGTGCAATACTGTAAATTTTCAGTACGGGTATCTTTCAAAAGAACTTGTTAATATATTTGAAATGAATGGTTGAACCATAGATCTGTGATAATTTAAAACAATTTATCTATTTTTTAATTTAAAAAAAAAAATGGATTTCCTCAAATGTTGGTACAAAATTGGCTTTCTTTCAGCATTTAGTGTTATACTCCTCTTAGATGCATATCATCTGCATTCATTATGAAAATAATTTTAATAATTTGTACTATGTGAATTTGCTTAGGGAACTATAGAATAAAGTCTTGTGGTGCCACAACAACTAGTTATGTCTGTGTAAATAATAATAAAAAAAAGTCTTAAACATAAAAAGTCAACTGATCAAATTAAATACCTTGAAATTCTTCTTTAGCTCTTTCTGTCAGAATCCCAAACAAATTAATAAGTTTAGAATGTTCTTTTGATAAATAATTTTGTATAGAAACTAAATTATTACAATAATTTCAGGTTTCCGAATGTTTTGATTTTAACAACTTCAAATATCACTGAAGCTATCGACGTAGCATTAATTGATCGTGCAGACATAAAACAATTCATTGGCTTACCTTCTGTGGAAGCTATTTATCAAATTTATTGTAGCTGCATCAAAGAACTTCAAAAAGTAAGATATTATTTCTTGTGTGTGTTTGAATTTGTGTGAATTATTTTTCTTGTCAATCCAAAATGTACGATTGAAAAATAAATATTTTTTTTCTTTATAAAGTACTGACTTGATGGATCAGTGAAAAACAAATTATTATTTATTTAAAAAAAAAAAAAAATCTGAAAAACTGATTTACTTATAAAAATGATAAATAGAGGTGCCATTATATTAGTGTGATTAATTGGTTCAGCAATATTACTGCATTAAAAAAAAAAAAAAAAAAAAAAAAATTGTTCAATATTACATATATACCTTATTTGAAACTTTTAAAATAAAATTTGTTTAATTTATTTTGAACTTTTTTTCTTACCTGTTACATCTGCATTTGCAGACAAAGTGACCTTGCCAACGGTTATTATGTGGAAAATGCAGAGCTGATTATCAGCCAGGGTAGCTCAGTAGTAGAGTAACCAACTGCACATTAACACATTGAGTGCCATGTCAGTCATTCTAGATTCTAGATATTTTGTCATATATCTCTAAGTACTGAAGGAATCATCTCGAATCTTTAGGAATGTGCAGAACAGGTTATACTTCAAACATTTCAGTAAAAGTTTTACCCCAAAAGTAAAAGCAGTACCAATAAAAAATTAAAACGTTGAGTGCCCTGTTAGCCATCGGTGGCTGACAGTGTCAAATATGATATAAAGCCATGTCAACCATCAGTGGCGGCTATAAAATAGGATATAAAACTAAAAATATTACATTTAATGAATGAAAATTTATTAAAAATTTGCTTAATTTTTATTTATTATGGGAGGAATCATTATGGAATTTTAATGGGTTTTAAGAATTTACGTGGCGCTCAACGTATTAAGTGGAGAGCCCCGAGTTTGACTCCCGGCTCTGGCATTTTTCATGTAGTTGGTATGAAAATCAACCTTATTCTCCACTTTAAGATTACTTTGAACCTTTATTAACATAACATGTAAGCTAATTTAGTGCTAGGCAAGGCAATAAAGAAATATTAATTTACACTATAGTACATTTTATCTGTACTATAGTGTATTAATATTACACTATAGAAATGTTAATTTATATAGCATACACTTTATCTGAGATTACTTAGAACCTTTATTAACATAACGTGTAAGCTAATTTAGTGCTAGGTAAGACGATAAAGAAATATTAAAAACTAGTTGACCTAGGTTTGAGGCTGTTGTTGCTGTCTATTTACTAAATTGTAACCAGCAAATATAAAAATTAATTTCCTTGGTTTCATTATTGAAAATTTTAATAAGGATTTACTTTCCTCTTCATTTTTCAGTTCTATTTAATTTCATCTCTCTTTGTGTTTGACAAATGAAAAAGTGTATTGAAACTAAACCTACTTTATATACATTAGACTTATTCAGTTTGCATAAATTTCTATCAAGCTGCGAAAGGATTTATCTCCAGTAAAGAATGATTGTAATACCATAGTAATTAGGTTGATTTCTTGTCACAATTTAGTTTTATTTTCAGAACAATTCAGCATTGGTTGTCTAGCATTAAAAAAAGGGGGGGGGGGTGAATTAAATGTGCATTAATAGAAATTTTCAAATCATTAATTGAAGAAACACTTGAAAAATAATAACTCTCTAATTAAAAAAAACCACACTAATCAAAAGATACATGCTTTGATAAATCTGTTTAAAATAGACAATGATCTTCTATTTATAGTAGTTGTATTAAAATAAAGCAGTGTTTCATCAATTTATTTAATGCATAGGTAAACAAAATTAACAGAAGCATTTTTATCAGCTTTGTTTTTATGGTTCTTTAAACATCTAGCAACTAATCTCATTTTCTAAAGTTCTCATTGAGATAACATCATTTAAGAATTTGCAGGGATCCTATCAGGGTTGCCATGCTACCTGGAAAACCTGGAGAACCTGGAATAGTCAGGGAATTTGAAAATTGATCATGAAAATCAGGGTAAAGTCAAAGAATTTGAATATTTTAGCCAGAATCTGGAAAAGTCAGGGAATTTCATTTGATAATTGCGGGAAAAAAAGAAAAAAAAAAAATGTCCTCGAACGTAGAGTCATTTTTTGTGTTTTTTTCTTAGCTTCTGCCATTTTTTTTTAAACAAAACCTCTTATAAGGACCACCATCAAGGGCAATCTCTCCTTAGGTCAAAGGTAATATATAACTTTTGTGTTTTCAAGTAGTACCATAATTATTTTGCCCTCAACACAGCCAATGCACAATATATGGCTAGACTGGAATTTTCTTAGAGTACGTCTGGAAAACCTGGAAAAGTCAGGGAATTTCATTCTCCTATTTGAGTGGCAATCCTGTCCTATAAATAAGAAATACTAAAAGTGTTATTAACCAGGCTTCACCTGTCTAGCCCAGTAGCAGAATTTTCTGTATCATCTGCTGCAAAACGACATTTATCTGCAATCCAGAAATACTGGACCAAATTTGATATCAAAAGAAAGTATGACACTTAATAAAGTATGTAAAATTTATATCTAAAAAAGAAAGAAAATTAAATATATGCAACAAGTACAGTAATCTAAATACATATTGCAAATTTTTAGAGACATACAGCATTTCTTTTTGAGCTCTTAACTAAATCTGTAGAGCTTTAAACAATCTGCAGTGTTAGTTGCTGTGCTGCACTGTTTTTGCTACTGGACTGTTGAGTCGCTAACCTGAAAAACAAAAGGGCATTACTTACAATAAATCATTGAAGCTACTGATTATTGAAACATGAAAATACAAACCAGTACTTTTACACTAAGTAAATATTGCAAAATTTTTTATTAGTGTGATAACTTCAAAAAGATTTAGTTATGACTTTTAATTAATAATGAAATAATAAGTATCATAATTAAAATATATATATATATTACTAGTATTATATTACTTCTATATAAAGTTATATACAATAAGAAAATAAAAAGAATTAATATTTTATAATAGCTTAAGGTAAATTATATTCAAAATTAGTAATAGGAAAATAATTTGTAAATGGTGCCTGTAATTTTTTTTTACTGCAAGATATGTTAATGCGAAATACAATAAAATAAACTTATAAAAGTAATTTAGCTAAGAAAGCTGTAAAATCCTAACTTAATAGTTACATATTTTTATTTGACATCCATTCAATGTTCCAGTAATTGACACTGCCAGTTTTTCATTTTATCAGCAATTAGCAGACTATGTTCCAGTGTTTGACATTGCTAGTTATTCATTTTACCAGTTATTAGCACCCTATGCTCCAGTGTTTGATATAAAATGTTAAAATTCTTATGTGTAAAATATATGATTCTATTATGTTTCTTATTTATTAATTTTTTCGGGGTAGATGTCAATTACTAGAGCACCTACCCTACACTGTTTTTTCTTTCTTTTTTTTTTTTTTTATAAATATTCATAAAATTATTGAGCATGTGATGCAGATTTGTTGCTGAATGTAATTGAGTGTAGTTGTCGAGGAAAAATTGTTTGGATTGATTAAAAATATGCATAGAAATAAAAATAACTGCACATTTAAATTATTTAATTTATTATTGAATGTAGTTTAGCTTGTAATTGTAATGAACATGTAAAGTGATTTCATTGTTTATTTTATTTATAGACTGAAATAATCATTACTGGTGAATATCGTCAATCTAGCTGGTTGCAAAACAGCCATAATAAAACTGATGGTCATGAAGCTAGAACTACTAAGTTAAAGTCAATAGCTGAGTAAGTACTTTATTTGTATTATTAAAAAAAAAAAAAAAATAGGAATTGTTTAATTAGTGAGATGTGTGTTGTTTAGGGCTTTTAAAATTTTTTACATATATGTTTTTGTAATTTTTATTATATTTTTTTAGATGGGGAATTGTGTATCAATTGCACTGCAGTGCAGTATATATTACTTTATTTATTATTATTATTTTCATAATTTGTTATTTTTAGTTAACTAACTTTCAGTTTTTATTATTAAAGTTTTTGTAGAAGAGTAATTTTTTGCTTTTGTATGAGATTTTGTATCTTTTTTATTTATTTATTACTAGCCGCCTTCGGCGATCAGCTGGTTCGCGATTCTTGAAAAATCTGACTTTACAAAACTCCTGCTCAGTGGTGCCTGCGGCGCCTTTTTCCCATTTCAGGTCTTACAACAGCTTATTGACATATAGTGAAAATAGCTTTATTGAAAAATTTAATCGCAGTAAATATTTCGCTCGGTAGCGCCTGCGACGCCCTCTTCCCGTTTCAATATCTGAAACAGCCTGTTCGCTCACCATTTTATGATCTTTAAAATTTCTGACTTTAGCAAAGTCCCGCTCGGTGGCGCCTTATTCCCGTTTTGGAACTTACAACACCTTCCTCGCTCATTAGAATTTGAAATATCGAAATTTTAAAATATTACAGCGCCAATATTGAAAATAAAGGTGTTCTGGGTATTCCGTTGTTTTCTCCAAAACTCCCGTTCTTTTTCTACATCTTTGCCCCTTCGATCTCCCCCCCCCCTCCTTTCCGTCGATAATAATAATTTTACACTCGAAAATATCCGCAATCAATTTACCTTGCCTTAAAATCTAAATATGCCAACCAATTTCAAACGCTGTAACTCTTTTTTTTTTTGCCCCATTTCCCCCTCCCTCAAGCCCTCTCTAATAGTCGTACTCTTTCAAAAATAGTCACAATCGAATTATCGGGCATTAAAACCAAATACTACGAAATTTCAACGACTGCAAATACTGCAAAATATAAAAGAAAACTTAATCTTTTTCCAATAAATATGTCATTTTTTTATTTATTCATACATTTTCATGAAAATTGAACAGTAGCTTTATAATATGCTGTCTAGGCCGAATGAAAATTTGAAAATTGCAAATTCCAAATCAACAAAAATTTTAAATGATGTATTACTTATGACATTATTTTAATTAGTAGCTGAGATACAAAAGAAAACTGATTCAGGACACCTCAAAACGTGTAAATTGGGTGAAATCTCGAATACCACTTTTGATAATATAAAAGTATTTCAAAATGTCTTTCGAATGAAGTATTAAAAATAATTTAATCATAATTAAAATATTAGAATAAAATTTTATTTGCAATTAAATGTAAATTAAAATGTAATTGTTTTTTTATTATTCTCAGAGATTTTTTTTTATTATTATTATTCTCTCTCAGTAATCCGACTTATCCATGGTTTTCTCCGAAACTTGCATAATTCCGGGCTTATATAACGTTAAAAATCCTTAGTACGATGTGTGAGCAGAAATTGGAATTCGAAACTCTGCAAAATATTAAAGAATAAAGGTGTTCTGGGTATTCCGTTGTTTTCTCCGAAACTCTCGTTCCTTTTCTACATCTTTGCCCCTTCGCTCCCCCCCCCCCCCCTTTCCATCAGAAATAATAATTTTACACTCGAAAATATCCGCAATCGATTTACCTTGCCGTAAAATCTAAGTATGCCAACCAATTTCAAACGCTGTAACTCTTTTTTTTTTTTTTTTCCTCCCCCCCCCTACTTCAAGCCCCCCCTAATAATTGTACTCTTTAAAAAATATTCACAATCGGATCATCGGGCATCAAAACCAAATACTACAAAATTTCAACGGCATATCTCAATTTCAAATATTGCAAAATATAAACGAAAACTTAATCTTTTTCCAATAAATATGTAATTTTTTTGTTTATTGATATATTTTCATGAAAATTGAACAGTAGCTTTATAATATGCTGTCTAGGCTGAATATTAATTCAAATGTAACGTGAATGAAAATTAGAAAAAATTAGAAAATTGCAATTTTCCCCCGCACTATAAAACACATGACATCTTAATTGATTACAATCATTTCCTTTTTCATCCAGACAGTTGTCTGTGATCTGTTTTCATGGCAGACAATTGAAATGATGTTGCCATCTAAATTTTATACTTTAGTTAATTTTAAAAAATCTAATTGTTGTATCAATAAGCTGCTTGCACTCTTAGATTCAGAAAAAATTTCCCTTTCATTTGGTACCAAATTCGTAACGATCGGACTAATATTTCTAATTTATTTTCCACTTTTTCTGCTTTTAACTCCGTTAAAATATCTATTTTTATGCAATCGCGGTGAATTCTCAGCCATTGAGATCGCTTCTTCATTAGACATAGGTCTACATTTTAATTAATATCTCCGGAACTAATTAAAATTTTTAAATTTTTTTTTCACTATGCACTCGGGCAGGCTTCTGAGCACCCGTATGTCAAATATTGTAGTTCTGCGTTCAATAGGGGCTGAACGTATAGATGCTCAGACAGACAGACATCTTCTTTTATTATTATAGATGTATTGAAATAGTAATATTTTTAATTCCTTTTTATTTTCTATTTTTTAGAAAAAGTTTTGGTCTCAGTGGCAGAAGTTTAAGAAAAATACCTTTCATAGCATGTTCACTATACATAAAGGTAATCATGCTTACTGTTTCTAATGTAGTGCACACTTGATTTAATGATAATTTATTTTAAAAGTTGATTTTTTATTATAATGGCCTATTCAAAAAATTTTAAATGCTTGTCAATGCTGGCTCTAAAATAAAAGGGGCACTGGAGGAACTCAGTAAAAAAAAATATTATTTGCTTTCTGCTAATCCACATTTAGCCACTGATTTACGTATATTTCTGCCTCTATGTTGAGATTTTTTTTTTTAATGGCAAAAGTAAACTAGTACAGTAAAATCTTTCTAAGTTGGACACCTACGGTTCCATGAAAAAGTGTCCAATTTAGAGAGGTGTCCAACTTATAGGGGTGCTTACATTTTTCGATTTAATTAAACTGTATCCATGCATGCCTATTAACTTTTAATCATGTCTAAATATAACATAATTAAGTATTCATAACTTATATACAAAAAATAATTAATTTGCCAATTTAAACTGGTACATTGTGACCATAATAACACTTTCTATATATATATTAACAGCGCCATCCACCAGTTAATATACATGAAACTTTAATCAATGTAACTTCTCACAATAAAGATTTTGTATATGCATTTTGGTGCAATTTTATTCAATAGACGCTGTGATAGTCATATGGAAAATCAAGGAATGTGATTAAGAGTAGCACAACTTTGTCTACCGATTTACACCCAAATTAAGATAACATTCGTTTTCATAATAGCCATCTTACTTATGAAGTTTGAGGAATTTATTCACTCTAGAAATTGAGATATAGTTTTCCTGTGAACGGGGAAAACTGCAGCATAGCAGCGACACCTGTCGATTGATATGCAAGTTTAGTGCAATTATACACTCAAGGTAAAACTTCGTAGGAAAAAATAAAAGGGACAAATGACGAGGAACCCTAACAACCGAAATGTATTGTCTAATGCTTATTTTAAAACAATCTAAGTTAAAACATGCCTGTAGGCTCTGTACTGGATATTTCCTGAAGAAAAGGGACAAAAACAATTCCTGCAAATCAGTAAAAAGAAAGACACTTTCATTATGTGCCAAAATTGAGCAATTTGGGAAATCTTCAATTGAAGAAATATATATATATATATATATATATATATATATAAAACCTGTATACACTTTTGTGTCTGTCAACAAAAAAATTATAAAATAATAAAAGACAATAAAAAAGGTGGCGGTTGGGTGGGCAGATGTTTGATTATGGAGGTGGGGTGGTGTTGTAAGGCTGGATGGTTGCGTGGGTTTGTGAAATTAAATTAAAAAAAAAAAAAAAAAAAAGTAGAAGGCTTGTTGCATTTGCTTTGTATTACTATGCAAACTTTCTTTTTCCAATAAAATTTCAGTTTCTTCCTTTTTGAGTTGTAACTATATTTAATGTTCTAATTATACTGTTAAACACAATGTGATCAATCGGTGAATTTCATTGTTGCTTCGTGGTATCATTGTTGTTCATCTGCTTTGAAATTTTGCTTTTTTAAATCCATATGGTTCCTGTTCTGGTCGTGGCAGTCTGGGGGAGTGTTGCTGGCATGAAAGTAGTTTAACCCCACATGCAAGTCACAAGTCTTGCCGCCTGCCTCCTTCTTCCTATCTTGTGTTTCTTGGGTTGTTTTTTCATTAAATTTGATAAGTTTATGGTTTTAAGTTAAGATTTGTTGTGTTACTTTATTGATTCGTTTGTTTTGCAGGCTGTTAATTAATAGATCTGGTTTCTTTACATTAGTGTATTTCATCCACTGATAATTTTTTTTTTTTTTTTTAAATCTTATTGGTCATTGGTGTTTCAGTGATCTTGTATCTGTTGCTTGGCTTCTACTATGCTTAATAGATTATCTTTATTATATATATATATATATATATATACAGTAACCGCCGCTTATTAAAATCACATTCGTTCTGAGCAAAAGTGATTTTATTATGCGGCTGATTTTTATATCCGGCGAACGTTCCTACACTCAAGAAAAAGGTATATTATTTACCTGGATTTGGAAAGAAATTTCAAAAGGTACCAAATAATGGAACTATTAAACAATAGTAATTAATTTTGAACGGATAATTATTTGATTGTTCCTTTAAAATAAGTGAATTAAACACATCCCAAATTCTGATGCGCTCTTCATTGAGTAAAATCATCAATACTTTGCAAAAAGTTCACACTTTTCTTTTAAATTTAAAATCTTTCCATTTAAGCTTCTTGCTTCTTAGTTATTTCAGAATAAGAACTAAAAATTGTCTTTTAATTAAACATTATAAAATAAAATCACTTTCGAATCAAATCAAATTTGTAACTTATTACCGTGGCTTTGAAGAAAACATTCCTTGAAATTATTACTAAGGCGTGTTTAATTGCTGTAAATGTAAAATTTTTGACAAAGAGAGATAACAGTGGGATTGCTGTATTTTATTATCTATTTTATTTCAAAAATAAAAAATCACCGTGTAATTAAAAATTTGTTTAGCGTGCATAAATGACATTTTTGCTGCTGAAGAGATTTTTTTTTTTTTTAGTTTATTAACCAGCGATGCTGATTTTATTAAGCGGCGGTTTTAAAATTAGTTTGTATTGATTTCATTCCGGTCCTGGCAATTTGATCATATTAAGCGGCTGATTTTATTAACCAGTGATTTTATTAAGCGGCGGTTACTGTATATATTTACAAGATGAGACAGATGTGAATATATTGTGACAAGAAACATTGTTTTTTAGATATTTACAACTATTTCTACAAGGAATAAGTAAGATTTCTAAAAAAAAAAGTGATGAAATGGAATTTTTATATCTTTTTTTCCTGTCTTATTGGGTAAAAGTGTCCAACTTAGGACAGTTTTTGAATGTCCAACTTCCAAGTTAGAGGGGTGTCCAACTTATAGATGTATAATGTTAATCCTATGGATATATTCCGTTCCGAGAAAAGTGTCCAACTTAGACGGATGTCCAACTTGACAGGTTTCACTGTACTTGTATATATGTAGATTATATGCACTTGTTCATGCAGGAATGCTCTGAAAGTATTTCCAGAAAGCTATATGTCAGGAAGAAAAATTATCTAAAATCCTCTGGACACCCAGAGTTTCCTCCAGGTTTAAAAACGTGCAGGATGCTACTAGTAAGAAAAGGGACATATTTTAGATTCTTAAAAGCTGTTTTGAATTTATTAGCATTCAAATTTAAGACAATCATTTCGATATTCAGTTATAAGTTGATAATGTTTTAACTTTATTTTTGCTTTTAATAATGTGTAAATGAATGTTGTTGATTATACACACTAGTTATGTTTATATGGATATCATTTATCTTCAGTTTGTTGGTTGTTTTCTCCTAAACTTTTGTAAATATGAGCTAGGAGATGATTATTATGAGATTTTGTATACAGAGATGTATTTTCTTCAACCATATCTCTCATATAAATAATAAGTGGTGATAACAAGCAATCCAAACACCATTTTATACACATAACAGGGCTAGAAATTAACAATGGTCTGTTGGTTTGGGACCACAAAAATATTCAATAGAACAGCAAAATATAAATTCTAATGGTCCACTGGACCAGTGAAGCTTTTGACTTTTGACTTTTCTCTGAAATTGCCTATAAATCTATTACAGAATAGTAAGTGTACTTCATTGTAATTGTCAATATCATCTATTTTCTGAATAACATTTTTTTTTTAAACTTTTATTTCTTAATGGTAAATATGTGACTATATCTTGTTTATTAAAGCATATATATATATTTTTACTTCCATTACCCTACTACCGTAGGTAATGGAAGTATTGTATTCGGTCTGAAAATTCGATATCGGGTTTTCACCTGATTTACACATTTTAAGGTACCTGAGTCCAAAAAAGTGGTTTCTGGCAATTGGTCAGTGTGTATGTATGTGTGTGTGTGTGTGTGTATGTATGTGGAGAATCTTCTGGCTATTATAGCTCAGAAACTAATAAAGATAGAGCTACAAAACTTTAGAATTGAAATACGTCTGGTGTACAGATGAAATTTCCAAATTTCGGTGAAAATAGAAAAACCGGAAGTGGGACATCGGAAACCGGAAGTGGGACCGTAAGTCCGTATCTTAAAAACGGCTCTAACGATTTTCTTCAAACTTGCTACATAAACACTCTATCAGATGTCCTTTCGAGTGATATAGTTGGTTAGTTCAGGAAAATTGATAGGCGTCCTGTATAAATAGCTCAATTTCAGGCCTCGCAAAGGCGTTCCTTTAAAAACGGTTGTACGGATTTTTTTCAAACTCACCATATTAACTCATTTTTAAATATCCTTTTGTATGTAATTATTGTTTTCCGGTCAATAATTGATTTTTTTTTTATAAAAGTTGGTATCTCAAAAACGGCTCTAACGATTTTCTCTTTAGATCACTTTCATGTTTTCTGATCACATTATCTCTCAAAAATGCATATAATACATGTAATAGTGGGTAATGGAAGTCGTGTGGCTGTTTCACACCAGATTTTTTTTTTTATATGGACTTCATTTGTATTTTAAAATATTTTACAAAAAACTAAATACCATATTTGCCTTGTGAATTCATAAACAAACAGAGTTTTACAAACTTTTATATATTTTTTAAATTATAATAGAATGGGTGAACGGGCCAGTCAAGATAAGTTTGGATGAGTGAAATCTTGAAATTACTGGTCCTGATGACCAGTGACTTAATTTCTTTAATCTCTACCCTTCCACAGTCATAAGAATATTAATTAATATTACTGTAATAATTAATTCAGTAATTAAAAGTTGTCATTTATTATTTAAATTGTGCTAATTAGTAAGATTTAACCAGACATCACACTTGACTCACATTTTACATGCAAATTCGTAATTGTGGGAAAATTTGAATTGCAAATCAGACTTTTTGACTTGCAAAAAAAAAATAATAATTTGAGACACTAATTCTATACTTTTATAAATTTAAATTCCTTTTTTTTTTGTGTGTGTGTGTGTGGCAAGTTTTAATAAACTGCCATGTATCATGTTTCATTATGACTGTTAGTTGGCAAGCTACAAGTTTTGAAATGAGCACATGCACAAACTGTTCGTTAGATTAGTGCCAAATTAACAATGAAAGAGTTTAAAGAATTGTGTGTGTGAAATTTTGCTACAAACTTGGCAAAACTTTTGCAAAGACATCTCAATTGCTTAGTCAAACATACATTCTCTCTATCAGTTGGTGTGCTATTTCAAAAGTTCGGTTTCTTTTTTAACGCACTTCCTATCATGTAGAAATGCCTTAAAACTCATAAGTTTGAGCATATCTTTAAAATAATTTAATAAAATATTTACATATGTATATACAGTGAAACTTGAATAATTCAAACCTGTTTAATTCGAAATTTTTACTCGGTCCCTTGAATTTTGTATTAAAATAATGTTAAAAAATCATGGATAATTCAAATTCTATTTTTTATAATTCGAATTTTTCATGCGATTACCTTTAAAATATTACAGTAAAATTTGTTCCCGAGATTTTTCTCAGCTAAAGTGCTTTTTTTTTTTTTTTTTTTTTTTTTTTTTTTAACAGTCTTTCAAAAGAAGGATAACTAGTGCATACTTGCCAACCAATTTTAATAAGAAAAGGGAAGATTTTTGTTGAAAAACCAGAAGATTTCATAAAAAAAGGGAAGATTTTTTTTTACTTGTTTATTACGTCAAATAGAAAAAAAAAAATACAGTTTTACAATTTTAATATTTAGAAGTAATCTACAAAAACGTTTTACTATAGATTGATTATACTAAATATATAAAAGTTTTAAATGAAGTTATTCCTCTTAAACATATAAATATCTACAAAACAGACTCTGTAAGAAATTTATTTAACAATAGACAAAAAACTTAGTTCAGTTAAAGTATAACTAATCTTTTAAATAAATAGAATATGATTTTTGTGTATGTACATTAATCATACATATAAAAAAAAAAAGTAGCAGTAGCTAATTATTAGTTTCAAACATGCATACAACATATTAGTTTGAAACATGTATAAGTATTAATTTTCTTAAATTGATTTGGAAAACATTTTCCTACCTGAAAAAAGTATTCTTAATTTTTTTTCCTATGTTTACACATTTGGTATAAATATGACATACAAATATTTAATTTAATTGAAGAAAAATAAACAGATTCACTAAATTCAGCAATAAAGATCTAAAAATAATTACATACGTGAAAAATATTGAGCACTTCCATTGCTTTATTGTTTCTAGAATTGATCATTGATCACAATCTGGGGAGAGGGGGGAAGGGGGGAGAGGGATACAAAAATAATTACAGAGTAAGAAACTTCAACTCTACTCTTTCAACTCTACTTCTAGAATCTAATGAAAGAAGTTTAAAATTAATATTATCATTTATGTTGCAGATGGATAAAGATTAGGAAACAAAAGACTTCTGCAGAACATTTGATTGCTGATCACTAGTTGGAAATAAATGAAAGGGGGGGGGGGTAAAAAATAATTACATCAGCAAGAAATATTTAACAATTCTATTTCTTTACATGTTTTAGAATCTCATAAAGCAAGTTTGAAATGAATATTGACATTTATGTTATGGATGGAAAAAGATTTGAGTCAGGAGTTTTCGTAGAACATTTGGGTTTTCTTTTTAAAACGAACGATATCCGCGACTTTTTTAAAAACGGAAGATTTCATCATCTGTCCGGAAGACCGGAAAATACGTTAAAAAACCGGAAGTCTTCCGGGAAAACCGGAAAAGTTGGCAAGTATGCTAGTGCATCAGAATATATGGTCCATGTACATGAATTTCGATGTTTTTTACTTCCTTATACAAAGTATAAGGAAGTATAGTAATCCCGATTTGCGAAATGGATTTTGTATTTCACATTGCTCGAAAACGAATGATCGCTGAATGTTGCCAATTTATACGTGTGACAGTCATGATGTCTAGTTGCACACCTGCAAGTTTCGTCTTAACACGAGCTCTCGTTTTAGAGATATAAGCGACTTTACACGATTTTTCGTGACGTCTGTATGTATGTGTGTCTGTGTGTGTGTGGGTGTATGTCGCATAACTCAAAAACGGTTGGACGTAGAAAGTTGCGAATTGGTACATAGGTTTGTTATAACATCTAGTTGTGCACCTCCCTTTTTGGACTTTATATGATTTTCCGTTTTGGAGATATTTAGGAAAATTAGGTTCATAATGGGCAAAATGTATCAAAAAACGGTAATAGCTCAAAAACGGTTTGGACAAATCTTGCAATTTAACTGACTTCTCGACTAGCTAGACATTTGAAACTTTCAGAAAAGTTCAGAACACGTTGACATGAGTCGCCCCCCAAGGCACAACTTTGACATGATTTCCCTCCCAAGGCACAAATTTGACACGAGTCCCCTCCCCAAGGCACGAATTTGACATGAGTCCCCCCCAAGGCACACGAGTCCCCCTTAAGGCACAACTTTGACATGAGTCCCCCGCAAGGTACAACTTTGACATGAGTCCCCCGAAGGGTGCAACTTTGACATGAGTTTCCCCCAAGGTACAACTTTGACATGAGTCCCCCCAAGGCACAACTTTGACATGAGTACCCCCTAAGGCATAACTTTGACATGAGTCCCCCCAAGGCACAACTAAACATGAGTCCCCCCCCTAAGACACAACTTTGACATGAGTCCCCACAAGGCACAACTTTGACATGAGTCCCCTCCCCAAGGCACGACTTTGACATGAGTCCCCCAAAGGCACAGCTTTGACATGAGTCCCCCCAAGGCACAACTTTGACATGAGTCCCCTCCCCAAGGTACAACTTTGACATGAGTCCCCCCAAGGCACATGAGTCCCCCCCCAAGGCACAGCTTTGACATGAGTCCCCCCCAAGGCACAACTTTGACATGAGTCCCCCGAAGGCACAACTTTGACATGAGTCCCCCCCAAGGCATAACTTTGACATGAGTCCCCCCAAGGCACAACTAAACATGAATCCCCCCCCCTAAGACACAACTTTGACATGAGTCCCCCCAAGGCACAACTTTGACATGAGTCCCCTCCCCAAGGCACGACTTTGACATGAGTCCCCCCCCCCAAGGTACAACTTTGACATGAGTCCCCCCAAGGCACAGCTTTGACATGAGTCCCCCCCAAGGCACAACTTTGACATGAGTCCCCTCCCCAAGGTACAACTTTGACATGAGTCCCCCCCCCCAAGGCTAGGCTTTGACATGAGTCCCCCCAAGGTACACCTTTGACATGAGTCCCCCCAAGGCACATGAGTCCCCCCCAAGGCACAACTTTGACATGAGTCCCCCCCAAGGCACAACTTTGACATGAGTCCCCCCCAAGGCACAACTTTGACATGAGTCCCCCCCAAGGCATTACTTTGACATGAGTCCCCCCCCCCCCCCAAGGCACAACTTTGACATGAGTCCCCTCAAGGCACAATTTTATTTTTTATTTTTTTTTTACGTATGCATGCATTTTTTAAAAATATTTTTAGCCAAATGTTTCGGCTCCAGTGACAATGTTTTTTAACATTATGTATATTTGTAAAAGTGTATAAGGAAGTCATGTGGTGCCCACATCAGATTTTTTTAATTGAAAGTCATGTCTGATGTAGAAGATTCTATTTTTGTATCAATTGATAGGTTGAAGTCATGTGGCATGACACAAAGATTGTACTTAAAGAAGCAATCAAAGTGTTGAATAATTAAGCTCGTAAAAAAATATTGATTTAATGGGGGGGGGGAAGTAAATGTAGCAGTATTCTTAGATATAAAGTTTATGTGTTAAATCTTTGATCATAGAGTTTTATTTATGTCTTCTTTCTGATAAAATAGTATATGTAATTCGAATTTTTAGATATTTCGAATTTTTCTCTGGTCCCGTCAACTTCGAATTATCCAAGTTCTACTGTTTTTAATTTCTATATAAATTGTGACATATTGAACGAGGGGCATTACAAAACTTTTATTTATAGTTTTAAATGTCTCATATCAAGTATCTAAATAAAAGGTATCTTTAAGTATGATTTTTGTTTTATTTACAGACTCCTCTTGTTACAGTGGATGATTTCCTAAATGCTTTAAATAAAGCAATTGAGAAACATTGGAAAGATGTAAAGAGTCTAAAAGTTCACATATAATGAAAAATCTTGAAAAGTTTTAAATTTTGTGATATTCTGATTTTTAATTACATGTTTCACTGCCTTTTATCTTGTAGAATTGTTAATTCTGTGTATGTATTGTTAATATTTAAAATAAAAATTTTAAAATATTGCTGCTTACTTTTTTTAGATGTTTATTTATTTGACTAAATTAAAGGAATCTTATACTTTTTTTAAAAATTACAATTCAGTTATGAAAATTCGCATACATATGCATGGAAATATAATAGTATTAAACATATTAAAATTTATTAAAATTTTCCCAAAATTATATTTCTCTTTCTTTCTTTCTTTTTTTTTTTTTTTCTAATTGCTTTCTGCTAACTAATTTTTATTTTATTTTTTTCACACAATTTTATATTGTTATAGATTAACAATGTATTTTCTAATACATATTTGGATATTACTTTGTACATTCATTGATAAGTTAATTTTTAAAGAATATTTTTGTATTTAAAAGCTGAAATTTAATGCATTTTAAAAATAATTTTTAGTATTGAAACATGAAATTATTTAGAACTAGTATGTTGTGGCCACCACAAGACTTTCTTCTATATTTTCCTATACATATATATTCAATCAGTAACAATATTAAAAAAAAAAAAAAAAAAAAAAAAAGATTTTTTTTTTCTTTTTCTTTTTTTTTTTTTTTGTGAAAATTAATACATATTCAATCACTAACAATAATTAAAAAAAAAAAAAAAAAAAAAAAAAAAAAAGAAAATGCGAATTTTTTTCTAAGTTTTTTTTTTTTTTTTTTGTTAAAAGTAAAAAAAATCGATAACTTTGTTTTAAATTATCACAGATTTATGGTTCAACCATTCGTTTTAAAGGTATTGACGAGATCTTTCGAATTATACCCATCTTCAAAATTTAACCCCCCCGGGAGGGTACTTCCCCCCCAGGGGGGGAACCGATGCCCCCCCATGCACATTTTTTTTCCTAGTTAACTACTATTATTATCAATAATTCATATTAATTTTACAATCACAAGTTTAAAATAACTCTCATTATGCCCATTTATACGGAATTTTGTCCTATGCTGCCATGTTAAAAATTTGCATAAAATGCGATCACAGCGCCACCTGTTGAGCTATTGATCCCCAAATCTAATGGGCACCAGTTCATGTCAGGGTGCAACTAAATACCAAGTTTGGTTAAATTTCATTCATTGGTTCGTGAGATACAGCGTCCACAAAAAAATGATACAGACAGACAGACAGACAGACATTTTTTAAAAACTATCAATTCGTGTTCAGGACATCCTAAAACGTGTAGATCCGTCAAAAAACGGAGGTCGAAAATTTTCGCGAATCTAATACTTTCTCTATATTACATATAGAAGAAAGTAAAAAAATAATAATTTACCAATGAATCCACAAATTTATACCTGGATATATTTTAGAATAATTTGTTAAACTATAATGTAAATTTAAGGGTTGGGGGGGGGGGATAAATATTAAAAGGAAACAATTTAAAAATTAAAATATATATATATACACTGTAAAAAAATAACTATTACCAGATATATATGTAATACATCTCCTTTTTGTAGGATGATGAATTCCAGTCACTCCATATTAAGAGAGTTCACTCAAAGAAATACTCCACAATAGATGATGCAGTCGTTTATTTGAAGACAGTCATATTACACTTTATTAACAGTCACATCATTTTGAGCACGCTGTACAGATCCGTAGCCGAGTCGGGCCGAAAATCGTTCCATTAACGGCGGAACTGCGAATCAAACCCCCTCCTGGGACCGTTAACTTAAACTTGTTATTGTCGTGAACTATTTAATCAAAAGCTGCCATGGAAAAAGACCCCGATTTTCGGGTGCTCCCGTTTTTATATGGATATTTCGGCGGGAACCCAAACTATTTTTATGAATGCTTATTGGATAATTAGGTCAGCTAAAATCCAGCCCACATTCTTTTATTGGCTGACCCGGATATCCAGGATTTCGTATTTCGCAATGCATTGCCGCTAATTTCAACTATTGCATAATTTTGATTATGAAACTTCTTCTAATCGCGATTCCCGCGCTACGACGTGCTTTGCTGAAAAACTAACTTTACTGGGGCGCTAAAATAGAACTCTCACAAAGTTGTTCTTAAAATTAAGATTTATTCTCAGCTAATACTATTAAGATATCATTTAATATTAATTTAGAATCTTGCTTATTTTATCCTTTCATATCCCCCCCCTCCAAGCCGATGCTCCCCCATACTTGCCTGCAAGTATGTGGGAAGTCCCTCAGAAGTAGAAGATACTCCAGGAGAAAGTTAAACTTAAAATGGAAAATTTGACAAATTATAAAACTTAAGTTTTTGAAAAATTTATTTAAAATGGAAAATTTTATTTTAAAAATGGAAAATTTTATATTTTAGAAAATTTCGTCTGAAATATTTTGTTATGGAATCATTTTTAAGTAGGAGTTATGGCCTTTCCCTTTATTTATAAAAGAAATTAATTTTTCTTTTTTAATTTATTTACTTGTATGTTGGACTGGTCAACGTGCTCGCCTGATACATATAATGGTATTTACAGCACTTGTTTACAAACATAAGAAAAGTTTAATAATATAATGTATGAAAACGTATGACATACTGAAAAAAATTTATAACATAACATGTTTACCGGCATAACATTTTTGACAAGATATCTTTCTTATGTACAAACTAGTTTGTTGAGGAAAGTCTTTAAAATGTAAAGTTCCTTTTGGCCAATAAAGTTTTTAAATGTCTTGAAAAATAACATTGATCGTTGACAATAAATAATTGTTGTAAAAAGTCTGATCTTGGTTATTGAGTCCATATAGAATATGTATAACAATAATTATAACACTGTAATTTTAACAGTACATTGTAAAAAATGTTTTGTAAATTGTAAACCAACTTTTCTTTTCACAAAATCTGTGTTTTTCTTTGTGTATCTTTTTAATAATGCAAAGATATTTTAATCAAACATAAAGTATATGAAAAACAATTATATCATAGTACATTTTTAACAATTTCTAGAAACTTTATTTACATACTAACACAAATAATTTTTTCATAAATATAACATTTAACAGACACATAAAACTATTTAATAAATACAATAGTGTTTAATACACTCTAATAATACTACTACTAATATTAAGAATACCAGTACTACTAGGTCTTTTCTTTTTACAAACTATTTACATAAAACCAACTTAATCACTTTATTTAATACTTAATTGTTTTAAAATACCACATTGGCATCAACATAGAGCTTGGTCAGCCATTGGCAAGCCAACAAAAAAAGTGTTTTTGTGGGTAACTTGACCCCTGAACTTGTGAGAAGTCAAGTCTTTCCAAAAAGGTGAGTTGGGATAAAGGTGGTAATTGGTGAATTTTTACAGAGGGCAAAAACAAATCATTTTTCCCGCACTCTCTGATCACTTTATAGTGGTGAAAATCAGAAGATCACGAGAATGATAAATAAATAAAAAAAAAAAAATACTTGGGGCATGGAGTTGATCCCTAACTAAAATTATTCATGACTTAATTTGAATTTTTGAGGGTTATTATAGTATCTCAACTTAGATGAATGAACAATTTCTGAATTTCTTTTAAAATGGGGACTGGGTTTGTCTATTTCAAAATTAACTTCAGATATTTGTTTTAAGATTGTGTAAGGGCCTGAATAAGGTGGACTTAACTTACGTGTGTTGGGATATTGGAATTCTTCATAAATAATTTCATCACCAACTTTAAATTTAACAGGGAGGAATCGAGCATCAAATCGGATTTTGTTTTTTTTATGATATTGTATTGTTTTTTCTTTTGCTATTTTTCTAGCTTCATCAACTGAAGGATAGTAACTGTTGTTTACTAATAATGGTTCATATGGTAATTCTCCTAATAATAAATAACTAGGTGGGAATTGAGTTACAGAGTGAGGTGTTAAGTTATATTGATTTAAAACTTCATCAATTAATTTAGTCCAGGGAATTTTATTTGAAGAAGAGTTAACCTTACATTTTAGACGCGTAACAATAGTCTGATTGAGGCGCTCGACTTTCCCGTTGCATTCGGGATGATGGCTACTTGTTAACAAATGTTTTGTATCATAATTTCGAAGGAATTTTTTGAAACGGGATGCTGTGAATGCTGCATTCCTATCTGTTAACAATTTTTTAGGTACTTGAATTTGAAAAAGTTGTTTTAAAAAGTTTGTATAAGTTTCAGTGGTAACGCTTTTTGATGGAAATCCCCACACATAACGGGTTGCATGGTCCACGACCAAATGCAAATATTTTTTTGTAGAATTATAGTAGTTAAAACCACCAACAGTGTCCAAAGACAAACATTCAAAAGGTTTATCTGTTGGCGGTACTTCCTGTAATGAACCAAACCGTTTTTGTCTGCATTTTTTATTTATTTGACAGGTATGACAATGTTTTACAAAATTTTCAATATCTTTATTAATATTAGGCCAATAATACTGTGGTGTAATTAAATTTATCATTTTATAAATTCCTGGGTGTCCAAATTGAGTGTGGGTTTTCTGTAGGAGGCGTAATCTTAATGACATCGGGACTATTATCTTATACAAACCTTTCTTTTTAATGACAATTACATCTTCAATTTCAAGAATTTTCTTAATGTTAATACCTATGTTTTCTTTTTTCTGGTTTTCTTTAATTTCATTTAAATCTAGGAGGTGTACATGGTGTGACACATTTTCCAAAACAGGCAATCTAGATAGCATATCAGCTTCAATATTTGTTGATCCTTTTTGATATTTAATTTCATAGTCAAACATACTAAGTTTAAGGGACCAACGGAATAATCTTCCTCTTAAATTTTTAACATTTTTTAACCAAGTGAGAGACGCATGATCCGTATGTATGACAAATTTTTGACCGTGTAAATAATGATAAAAGGTATCTAAGGCATCAATAATTGCTAAACATTCTAATTCCGTAATTGCATAATTTTTTTCATAATCTCGTAAATTTCTTGAACGATATGCCACTGGGTGTAAAGTACCATTCACATCTGCCTGTTTAACAACACATCCCACACCATGACTCGAGGCGTCAACAAATAACTGACAGGGAGTTCTGGGATCATAAAGTCTTAAAATTGGTTTACTTATAAGAGCATTTTTTAATTTTTGGAAGGATTTTTCACATTTCTGGTCCCAAACATAGGGGACATTTTTCTTTAATAAATTATTTAAAGGAGCTCTTGTTTCGGCATATTTTGGAATAAATCTAGCATAAACGTTAACTGATCCCAAAACTCTCTGCAATTCCTTGACATTTTTTGGTGGTTTCAAATTTTTTATTACTTCAATGTTTGGATTATCAGGGGTAATTAGGCCATTAGTTATTTCGTATCCTAAAAAGTTAATTTTTGTTTTGGCAAAATTGCATTTTGATAGTTTTAATTTTAAGTTTTCTTTAACAGATATATCAAAAAGTTGTTGTAGGTGTTGGAAGTGTTCATCTTCTGACTGTGAAAATACAATTATATCATCAAAATAATTACAGGCAAAGTCTATTTTGTATTTATTTAGAATCCTTCTAATGGATCGATTGAAGATAGCAGGGGCATTTTTAAGCCCAAAGGGAAGGTATTTCCACTCATATAATCCGAAAGTTGTAGCAAAAGCCAATTTTTCAGTATCTTTTAGGTGGATAGGAATGTGCCAATATCCACTTGCCAAGTCAAGAGTGGAAAAAATTTTTGCTTTAGCTAGTTTATCTAACAAAGTATCTATTCTGGGAAGTGGTTCAGCATCTGTTTTAGTGATCGAATTGAGTTTACGGAAGTCAATACATAATCGCGTCTTTTTGCCTTCTTCCCGTTTATACACCAAAGTTACAGGTGCGGAATAAGGCGAACAACTTTCTTTTATAATACCGGCCTGTAATAAATTTTGAACTTGGGTTTTAATTTCTTCTTCTTCCTTAGGGGAAGTTCTATATGCTCTGAGAGAAATAGGTAAATCTGAAGTTAAACGAATCCTCTGTGGTTCCATATGAATTCTTCCAACATCATATTTAGATTTTGCAAAAATTTGGACATATTTTGATAATAAAGTAGGAAGTTTTCCTTTTCTAGCAGACTGAGGATTTACGTGGTTCTTAGTGGCTTGAGTGTACTTGAACTCCCTTACTCTATTGTTTGTTGGAATATTAAAATTTTTCTTTTGACTATTGGTATTTTCACTTTCAGAAGTTATATGTAAAGTTTGTGTACATTTAGATATATTTTTTAACAATGGGAGAATGGTATTATTTTGTTTTACCAGTTTTTTAGCACAATCAATAGTCAATTGAAACAGACAACAATGTGATAAGCTAAGGAGAGCATAAGGTAAGTTATTATCTAATATAAACATTTCTATATTTTTTGTAATATTACCAATTTGTAATTTAAAGTAACATTTTTCTCGAATTGTCAACATCCCTTGTGTTTGAATGACGTGTAATGGTGAGACCTTTTTTGTTTGAAGTTTAAATTTATGGACAAAATGTTGAAGAATAATGCTTAAGCTGCTGCCCGTATCGAAGATTAAAGGAATGGTAGAGTACGATTCTGGATGTTTAACACCTTGATTAGTTTGCTTGTTTTTTCTTTGGATATCCTTGTATATAATGCGACCGGTCGCTGCAAACTGTCAATAGGTGTTATTTGTTCCTTCTGTTGTATTATCTACCACTGTTGACTCTTCTGTGACATGAGTTGGATTTTCTTGTTTGAAAGGGCATTCACTATGCCAATGAAAGGCATTAGGGATGTTGAGTTTTGAACAATATTTACATGGGAGAGGAGGCAAAGTGCCTTGAAAGTGAATGTGTGTATTTGAGTTTGAAAACTGGGGTCTAGGCCCTCTTAGATTGGTTCGAGTATTGTTTGTGAAATTTGGTCTGTTTTGATTAGGGTATCTCATATGTGGTCTCTGCACATGAGGAAACCGGTAACTCCAGGGTTGTGGTCGGGGAGCATATTGAACTGGGTTTCTATTTTCCCTGTCTTGTGGATAGGTGAACCTTTGAAATTGACCTGGCAACTTGTTTGGAAGGGGATCAGCAGATTTTTCAGATATCTGCAGTTTATTTAATTTGTGGACAAGATCCCTCCATTCGTTTAATGTTTTTGGCGCATTAGCCACAACAAGTTGTCTTAAAGTCAGTGGCAATCCGTCTGTTAATCCTTCCATGAGAAACTTGGGCTCTAAGCCTAGTGCTCGCCCTACTTGGAGTTTTTTCTGATAATACTCCATGACATTTTCACCTGCCTTAAAGCAAATACTCGAGAAATCTGTTAAAGATGTTTCACCTGGTGTCGTGAATTCCTCTGTAAAAATTTCAACCAATTCCTCCCAATGAAGCATGTTTAAACTGTTGTTTATATACACTGTGAGAGCTTTACCCTTCAAAAATCTTTGTATATTACGGACTCGCCAAACCTCATCTTTTCCATTCTCCTCACACCAGGCTTGAAAATACATTAGCCAGGACGTCCACATCATGCCGTTTTCAGGGCAAAAAGCAATGAGGACATTGTCCTCTGTTATAGTGGGAGATTTATTTATATTTAAAGATTTCTTTACATCATTTGCACTACTCATTGCCTTTACTAGTGTGTTTGGTGAGGGCAGTGTACTCACATTAAGTAGGTTATTTTCTAAATTGGTATCCACAAGTAAATTTTCCTCTGTTCCCTTAGGGGGTGTCAATAAACATGTTGAGGTGTCACTTTCGGACATGTTTAATTTTATCCACAATTCAAAATTTTGAAAAAAAAAAAAAAAAAAAAAAAACTTTTATTTTTTGAAACAGGTAATTTATTTAATTTTACTAACTAAATTCGGTATTTATTAATTATCACAGCTTTAACAAAGTATTCAATAAATTAAATATCACAATCAATATAAACAGTCTATTTTTTTTTTTTTTTTTTTTTTTTTTAATATCACAGTTGTTATATCACCTAAATAAATCCAAATAATAAATAAATATAAATAATAAACAAATAAATCAACTTTATTGATGTTCAAAATAAATACTTCTGGCTATTCTTTGTGTATAGTAATAAATAGCACACAACAAAATTCTTATTTCTGAAAACAAGGAATCAAATTTTTCAACAAAAAAAAAAAAAATTTAATTTTTTATATAAATATTTATGAAAATTTTATTTTTAAATCTCTTAACATAAAATATAATAACCAATTAACAGGGTTCCCACTCAATTTCAGAAATAAAATTCCCTGACTTTTCCAGGTTTTCCAGGTCTATTTTTAGAAAATTCCAGTCACAAAATTAGGTTCACGACATATAAAATAGCTCATGGTGTAAAACAGAACATAGTTCGCAACATAAAAGACAACATAGTAATATGACTTGCGATATAAATTGAATGCTCAAAAAGCATTTTCCAGGTTTATATCATCATTTTTCCAGGTTTTTGAGCAATATTTACAATTTTCCCTGATATTTCCCTGACTTTTTTCAGTAATTTCAAATTCCCTGACTTTTCCAGGTTTTCCCTGTTCTCCCTGACCCGTGGGAACCCTGAATTAAGAATTTATTTTATTTCTTTATCTTCTTTTATTTTATTATTATTATTAATTAATTAATTAATTTTTTTTTTTTTTTTTTAAATCAAATTTCAAAAATTTTAGTTTTCTATATAAGTATTTATGAAAATCTCTAAATTTAACATATGAAATATAATACTTTTGCAAACTTAATAAAAATCTGGTATATTATTATTATTTTAAATCTGACAACAAGTAATTAAGCTTAACCCTCTGTAACTCATGACCTTTAATATTTTTGTGTTTATTTGTTTCGTAATAATTGGAAAAAAATAAAATACACGTGTTTCAGGTTTTTTTTTTATTTCTCATAAATTTCGAAAAAACAAACAAAAACACCTACAGGCAACAAACACTTTTTAGCATAAAATCCTATAAAATACGTGAAATTGGGTCAAAATCAATATTATACAATGAATTTGAAACACTTACCTCTTCACTGTTTCAATATAAAACACAAAACACACGAAAAACTATTTTTTATTATTTTTTTAATCAGAGCCGGTCCGCACTTGTCGTTAGTTACCCACTGTCGAGTAATGAACTTCAACTTACGACATACGGCGCCATCCAGTTGTGTTTCTAGATACTAGATTCTCTAACTGTGAGTGTATACGACAGGCTACAGTGCGTGATTACGTTGTAGAACCGATTCTTTGAATTTGAACCACGATCGAACGGTATGTTGCCTACAGTCTACAGTATGGTACAGAGGGTTAAAACATTTTCAATTCAAATCATAAAATATATCGCGAAAATAAACGATGTCAAACATTATCATAATTCATTTTTATTAACAAATTAAGATAAATATAAAGTCAATAAAAATCATCCTTCCTAAATATAAATGAAATGAAATCACTCACCCCTTTTGTTGATTTACACTGAGATGAAAACACAATAATAAATAAAAAAAAAAATAAAAAAACCTATTTTTATTTCCTGTGGAGCAAGAGAATTTTATTCAAAACATCTGGCCTAACACATAAAAAAAAAGCAGGTGTTTCTGGCAGGCTTGCGACACATCCGGAAGAGGCCATCTGTTTGTTGTTTGTTATATCACAACACTTGAAAGCAGGGCACTTAAGAAAGCAATCGAAACAGCTTGGATGAAAACTGGCGTAAGTCACACGCATTTCAGAACGTAATCGGAAACATTTGAAGCAAAGTGATGTAAGTTAAGTCTTTCCTTCTTTTTCCTAAAGGCACTGTCTGGCATCTTTCACACAAAACTGGTGTAAGTCAGTATTTTTTCTTTCTAATAGCATTTGAGTACATATGATGTTACTAATGTTGCTTGCTTTTTAAGGGCACTATTTCTTTCTGACATCGTCCGGCTTGGGCTTGATTTAGAAAAGTCCGGTCTGTTTTTGCAAATTTCCGGATGGTTTTGGAAAAAACTTCCCGGTTGGTTTGGAAAAAATTCCGGTCCCAGGAGGACATATTCCAAAATATTGCAGTTCCATTCAAATAATTAAAACTAATATAAGGTGCTGACCACAACTTATTTCATGCTGACTTGTTGTCTTTCCTTTACAGGTAGACTATCCTGTCCAGCTTCATTGTAATACATCTCCTTTTTGTAGGATGATGAATTCCAGTCACTCCATATTAAGAGAGTTCACTCAAAGAAATACTCCACAATAGATGATGCAGTCGTTTATTTGAAGACAGTCATATTACACTTTATTAACAGTCACATCATTTTGAGCACGCTGTACAGATCCGTAGCCGAGTCGGGCCGAAAATCGTTCCATTAACGGCGGAACTGCGAATCAAACCCCCTCCTGGGACCGTTAACTTAAACTTGTTATTGTCGTGAACTATTTAATCAAAAGCTGCCATGGAAAAAGACCCCGATTTTCGGGTGCTCCCGTTTTTATATGGATATTTCGGCGGGAACCCAAACTATTTTTATGAATGCTTATTGGATAATTAGGTCAGCTAAAATCCAGCCCACATTCTTTTATTGGCTGACCCGGATATCCAGGATTTCGTATTTCGCAATGCATTGCCGCTAATTTCAACTATTGCATAATTTTGATTATGAAACTTCTTCTAATCGCGATTCCCGCGCTACGACGTGCTTTGCTGAAAAACTAACTTTACTGGTGCGCTAAAATAGAACTCTCATAAAGTTGTTCTTAAAATTAAGATTTATTCTGAGCTAATACTATTAAGATATCATTTAATATTAATTTAAATATTAATTTAGAATCTTGCTTATTTTATCCTTTCATATATATATATTATTTAATTTTATTAAATTTGATTTGTTTTCGAAAAACATTTATATACTTAATATTAGTAAACATTTTCTCTTATAAAGAAAAAAATTGTTAAAACACATGTAATTTAATATGCATTAAAAAGACACATATAAATCATTTAATTGATTCAAAACATATTTACAAGTAAAAATTTTTTATTTACAAAACTTTTCATTATATGTTTTAGCATCTTCAGGTAAACATATGTAAAGTTCATAAGATACAGCCAACTATATAAACTAGAATTTTCCATTATGGTTAAAGGAAAAAGCTTGATGGTGTGAAGAAAACAGTCACTAGTCGAAGCCTAAATACTGCTTGCAGAAGAGGTGCATAAAAATTTCACATATGAAATTTGTCATGTCAAAATGGAGGAAATGCAGGCAGAAATACTTAAACTTGAGAGAATTTGCATGAAATTTTCAAAGATGAAGTTTGTTGTATCTAAAAGGAAAAGAGACACTAGTAGCAGTGGATTAGGTTAAGAAGGGTTCAAAATGGGGGATCAGAAACTTGTCAGAATGCTGCTAAAAGCTGAAATGTTGTTCTTGTTTTCTAAAAGTATATTAATAAAAATAAAGGTTAGTTAAGTGTCGGAATCAAGAAGATAATACCAGATTTTTGGCAAAATCTATGGTTAATTGCACTTTTACATTTTATGATATATTAATAGCTACAGAGAAAATTTTGAATGTTCGATGGTGCAGAAACGAATTTTGCCATATATCAGAATTGCTTTCTGAGTGATTTAATTGATAGAATGATTTTATTTATTTATTATTATTATTTTTTTTTTTTTTAATTAAACATAATATTACAGAAGTCTGCATTTCAGTCGTGCAATCTTTAAAGACACACTTTTTTCTCAGTACTTTATTTTGGAGGTGTTTTATTTTTAGCCAATATACTGAGCTGCATTAAAACAACTTTTTTTTTTTTTTTTTTTTTTTTTTTAACCAATGGCAAGGCAAATACAGAAGCAAAATGATTATTAAAAAAAAAAAAAAAAAAAAAAAAAAAATCGAATAAGAATACACAAAAAAAGATGACAAAAAGTAGAAGTGACCAAAGTCATTGCCTTAAAAGTTCTCTGGCACACCAGTAAAGCACAGTTTCAAAGTTGCCATAAAGTGAAGCACATCGAAAGAGGTAGTGTCTGTTCATTGGTTCTGCTGAATTGCAGAGGGGACAACCAGGGTTTGAAAAGATTCCAATGCGATGAAGATGTTCTGTCAAACAATCATGTCCAGTCAAGAGGGGGAACTGGGCCACAGCTTGCTGTCGTGGACTGCTGTGAATTTTTAAAAGATCTTCAACACTCCAACGCTTTAATTTTATGTCATGAATTTGCAGTATATAGCTTTATGGAATGGAATGATAGTTCCGGGGATCTCATTTGAAGTAGTCTCGAGCCTCTTTTTATGAGGCTGTCGACTTGCTCATTGCCAAAAACACCACAGTGGCCAGGTACTCAACTCCCACAAAAGTTGCCGACACTGAGAGATTTTTTCTGAGAAGGACAGACTCAGCGCCGGCTCGAGCAAATTCGCCGCCCTAGGCGAGAATTTTAAATGGCGCTCCTTTTTCATTTTTTAAAAATGATATATGTTATTCAAATTCACTATGGAATGTTCTCTATTTTAAATAGCATTATCAGGTCCTGTTATAAATGGTTTGTGTACAGGGACCCCCCCCCCCCCAAAAAAAAAAAAAAAAAATAAATAAATAAATAAAATAAAATAAAATAAAAATAAATAAATAAATAAATAAAATAAATGACAGTGTATTTTAGGAGAGACACTTTTATAAATCACATTTAAATAACTTACTACTGCAAAAATCATAAAGATATTGACATTTATTGTTAATTCCCTAAAAAATATTTTGTATAAAATATGAAATGATTAACCTTCAAATTTACAGGGCTGCATTTCGTTTGTTTTAACCATTTTCAACACTTTCCAACAATGTTTAGGGGTGATTATGTGTACTATATGTTTGGCAGGAAGAAGATTTATAATTAATCCATAACTATGATATGACGAGGCTTCTACATTTTAACACATGGAATTTAATAAATGACTAAGACAATTACAGCTGACATACACATGTTACATAAACGATTACATATTGAAGACTGATCTGTTTTAGCATTAAGAAAAGTAAAGGGGAGTTAATAGATCATGGATTGAACAATACAGTTCACAGGTGCCTGTACATTTATGTTACGTCACTTACCAGAAGACTAATACATTGAATCAGGAGCACAATGACGAAATACACCACAACTCTCCTCCCCTTAATTCCGCATACCATAACCATACCTGATGGGAGGTTTTCTTACTCTAACTGATCTTCTTACACCCTGTTCAGAAAAAGATAAATTAGTATTTTTAAAGTTTGAATGTTCAGGTTTTAGTTTTTTATTATTTACAGTACTGTTATGGTTTTTATCACAGTCAATTTCTCTAGGCGTTGTTGACATAGATCTCCTATCGGTTGGCACTGGATCTGGTGTAATGGAAGGATCAGTTGGCACTGGAACTGGTGTAATGGCAGGATCGGTTGGCACTTGATCTGGTGTAATGGCAGGTCTCCCACCAGACGTAGATTCTCCATCGCATTTCAGATGTGGCCTCTTGCTATCGGGAACCATGGGAAATCAAGGGTCTTCTCCACAATTTCACCAGGACTTGTAGTTTCCTCCACTTGTACTCTGGAACATACACTTTTTAGTTGGTCAACGTGTTTTTTCCATACACATGAACCTACTTGAATTTTATAATGCAATTTACCTATTCTGGCAATTACTATACCTATTACCATGTTTTTATTAACTTCGATTCTTGTTTGTGGGTTTGTTTGTTTGTTTGTTTGTGGGTTTGTCAGGGACAAATCTTGCAATCGATTTTTAACTAACTTCCCGACTAGCTAGATATTTGAAATTTTCAGGACAGCTCACAACGCGGTGACAATACATTTTTCTAATAATTTTAGTCAACTATTTCAAGTCCCGCTGCCTTCGGCAGCGCTTATATGATTCGACAGAAAATTTATTTAACTAACTTCCCGACTAGCTAGACATTTGAAACTTTCAGAATAGTTCAGAACACGGTGAAAATGCATTTTCTTAATACCTTTAGCCAACTGTTTCGGGTTCCTGCTGCCTTCGGCAGCGTTATCAGTACAAAGCTTGCAATCGATTTTTCACTAACTTTCCGACTAGCTAGATATTTGAAACTTTCAGGACAGCTCACAACACGGTGACAATACATTTTTCTAATAATTTTAGTCAACTATTTCAGGTCCCGCTGCCTTCGGCAGCGCTTATATAATTCGACAGAACCTTTATTTAACTAACTTCCCGACTAGCTAGACATTTGAAACTTTCAGAATAGCTCAGAACACGGCGAAAATGCTATTTTTAAATATTCTTAACCAACTGCTTCGGGTTCCCGCTGCCTTCGACAGCGTTACCAGTACAAAGCTTGCAATCGATTTTTCACTAACTTCCCGACTAGCTAGACATTTGAAACTTTCAGGATCGTTCAGAACACGGTGAAAATGCATTTTCTTCATACCTTTAGCCAACTGTTTCGGGTTCCTGCTGCCTTCGGCAGCGTTATCAGTACAAAGCTTGCTATCGATTTTTCACTAACTTTCCGACTAGCTAGATATTTGAAACTTTCAGGACAGCTCACAACACGGTGACAATACATTTTTCTAATAATTTTAGTCAACTATTTCAGGCCCCGCTGCCTTCGGCAGCGCTTATAAAATTCGACAGAACCTTTATTTAACTAACTTCCCGACTAGCTAGACATTTGAAACTTTCAGAATAGTTCAGAACACGGCGAAAATGCAATTTTTAAATATTCTTAACTAACTGCTTCGGGTCCCTGCTGCCTTCGACAGCGTTACCAGTACAAAGCTTGCAATCGATTTTTCACTAACTTCCCGACTGATAGACATTTGAAACTTTCAGGATCGTTCAGAACACGGTGAAAATACATTTTTTTAATACCTTTAGCCAACTGTTTCGGGATCCTGCTGCCTTCGGCAGCGTCATCAGTACAAGGCTTGCAATCGATTTTTCACTAACTTCCCGACTAGCTAGACATTTGAAACTTTCAGGCTAGCTCATAACACGGAGACAATACTTTTTTAAAAACTTTTAGTCAACTGCTTCAGGTCCCTACTGCCTTCTGCAGCGTTTATATGATTCAACAGAAATTTTATTTAACTAACTTCCTGACTAGCTAGACATTTGAAACTTTCACAATAGTTCAGAACACGGGGGCAATACATTTTTTTTAATACTTTTAGTCAACTGTTTCAGGTCCCTACTGTATTCGGCAGCGTTCATATGATTCAACAGAAAATTTATTTAACTAACTTCCCGAGTCGCTAGACATTTGAAACTTTCGGAATAGTCCAGAATACGGTAAAAATGCTTTTTAAAAATATTTTTATCCAATTGCTTCGGGACCCTGCTGCCTTCGGCAGCGTTTCTAGTACAAAGCTTGCAATCAACTTTTAACTAACTTCTCGGCTAGATAGCCATTTGAAACTTTTATAATAGCTCAAAAGACGATAGCAAGGAATTTTTTAATACTTTTATCCAATTGCTGGGGTTCCGGCTGCCTTCAGTAGCATTTATATGATTCAACAGAAAATTTAAAAACATGGTTTATAAAATTTTTTTTATCTTGTAATTATTTTCCATTTATCTTCCGATGTGTAATTGCGTACTGCAACTTTTTCATTTACTTGGAATTCTCTTATCTTTTTCTTGTTAAAAACATTTTTATGTTGTTTGTTTTCAACATAATTTTTAACATTTGGTACAAGTAAATCTAATTTTGATCTTATATTTCTCTTGAGAAATAATGATGCGGGACTCTCCCCTGTTGTAATATGAGGCGTTATTCGGTATTGGAATAGAAATTCGTTTAACTTAAATTGTAGATTTCCGGGTTCTGAACTTAAAGATTTCAATCCTTTTTTTATTGTTTGGACATATCTTTCTGCCTGACCATTTGTAGAGGGATGGTATGGTGCAGTTAAGATATGTTTTATACCTTTACTTTGTAGAAAATTTTTGAACTGTTCTGAAGTGAATTGTGGCCCATTATCAGACACAAGGGACACAGGATAGCCACATCTGGCAAAAAGAGAAGAAAGACAGTTTATAGTGTTCTCAGTAGTAGTACTAGGAACAATGAACACTTCTGTCCATTTACTGTGGGCATCTACCACGATTAAAAACATTTTTCCCACAATCGGACCAAAAAAGTCTACATGTATTCTGTTCGAAGGTGTTTAGACCTATGTGGTCATATCTTAGTGTAAATATTTGTACATGTTTATTTTTTAATTAAACTTTAATTAATTTGATAATTAATTAGTAAAGCTCTTTTTAAGCCTCTCTTTACATATATACACACAAAGAGAGAGAAACCCCTAGTCAATTATAATCGAACAGAAGAGATTGCATCATCTGGAGCCAGACTTCTAAATTAATGTGAGCTATCCTTGTTCAGTTAGTTATGATTTTGCTTTGCTAGCTGTTAGCCGTAGCAGTTAAAATAAACCTTTGTGACTTTTTGTTCTTATAGTTTTTAAAATTATAAACTAGTTAGTAGTATTAAAGTATAGCATTCCCTTCCCCACCCCCAAAAAGGAAAAATATCAAGGTTCGAATTTCGCACACTGATAATTCCAAATGCAATATTGAAAGCCAAGTGTTTGTGCATGCGTGATAGTGCACAGTAGGCGACCGATTGTGGATATTTTTGGTGCAGCCACACAATCGGAATTCACAAGGGGAAGAACTTAAACATCAACGGAAAGAGTCAGTTGTACTATGTTTATACGCATTATGAAAATGAACAAATGATACTTAGGCCTTATATATATATTTTTACTTTCCGAACACTATAGTGACGAAAGTATTGTAATCATGTCAAAAATCCGAATTCGAGATTTTGATGTTTCTATACGTTTTGAGGTCCCCTGAGTCCGTTTTCACTATTTTTACGATGATGTATGTGTGTGTGTGTGTATGTGTGTATGTTTGTGAACACGCTAGCGTCTAAAGGCTTTGTTCGATTAACCTGAAAGTTGGTACGTATATTGTAAGTCACCATAGTACGAACCCTATAGATTTTGGTGAATCTAGCACTTACTGTTTTTTTACAGGGACACAAAGAAAAATTCTTTATCATTATGGCCTATGGGACCAAAATCTTAAAAGTGCGATAGCATCTAAACGCCTTATTCAATTGAGCAAAAATTTTATACCCATATTATAGGTCACAGATACTCAATCTGTATAGATTTTGGAGAATCTAGCACTTATACAATTCTTTATCATTAAGGCCAATGGGGCCAAATTTTTAAAAGTGTGATAGCGTCTAATCGCCTTATTAATCTGAGCAAAAAAATTGTACACATGTTATAGGTCGCATTTGCACCAACTGTATAGATTTTGGTGAATCTAGCACTACAGTTTTTTTACAGGGACACAAAGAAAAATTCTTTATCATTATGGCCTATGAGACCAAATTTTTAAAAGTGCGATAGCATCTAAACGCCTTATTCAATTGAGCTGAAAATTTGTATGAATATTATAAATCACTGTTGCACTAACTATAAGCATTTTGGTGAATCTAGCATCTATAGATTTTTACAGGGACAAAACGAAAAATTCTTTATCATTATGATCTAAGGGCTCAAAGTTCAGTAGCGTTAAATAAAACCTCGTGTGATATATGGAGAAAAAAACACTCTATTATGGTTTTCTCTCTTTTGTTTGTTTAGCAATTTCTCTTTCTTTATTTTATCTACAAAACTGTTAGTTACTCAATGTTCGGAAAGTCGAGTGGAGTCACTCCAGATTTTTTTTTTCAGTAAGCGGGCTTGTTTACAACAGTAACAGGCGTTAATTAAAAAAAAAAACGCTGTTTTATCGCCGCCCCACAGATTCCAGCGCCCTAGGCGTTCGCCTAGTTTGCCTATATGGTTGAGCCGGGCCTGGACAGACTGACTGAGCTAATTGCCTGAATTGCAGCTTGGGAATCAGAAAATAAGACCACTTTATCAAATTCATCGGCAAAAAACAATAAATACTTAAGAGCATTTCGGACAGCCTCCGCCTCACCATCAAAAGCTGTTCTCGAAATTTTCCTGCAGAAGTATAAAAGGAGAATAAGTTGGAAAAGACTCCTGAACCTGCTGTCTCAAGAATTTCACAAAAGGATCCATCAGTATAGACGTGTAACCATTCAGGTTCCGGGTACCTTGTATTAACAGTGTCTAAAGTAAAACTCCTCATAACCTGTATAGAATTGTTCTTCTTAAAAAGCCCATCTGTAAGACTTAAGTTTGTTTCGATTTGATCGAAAACAACTATTTTGTGCTTTCTCTTTAAAAGTAAAGCTATAAATATAAATTTTGTAAACTTTTCCTATGTAATTCAGACAAATTATATCAATAGTGCTATTGGTTTGTGTATGAAGATACACAAAGTAATCTGTATACATTACTCTCTATAAGAGGTATTTTTTAAAAGCATATTTAATTTCTGTATACAGCAAAAAACAGATAACAAATTTAACATATATAATAAAAAGGCACAAAAGCATGTTTTCTATAGACTGTGATATATAACATTAATGATTGTTTTGCAGTTCCACAAAATAATAATAATAGTAATCTATAATAATAAAAGAAGATGTCTGTCTGTCTGTCTGTCTCTCTGTCTGTCTGTGCATCTATACGTTCAGCCCCTACTTAACGCAGAAGTATAAAATTTGACATACGGGTGCTCAGAAGCCTTCCCGAGTTGATAGTCAAAACAGAATTTAAAAATTTTAATTAGTTGCGGAGATATTAATTAAAATGTAGACCTATGTCTTAATCAAAAAGCGATCTCAATGCCTCAGAATTCACCTCGATTGCATAAAAGTAGATATTTTAACGGAATTAAAAGCAGAAAAAATGGAAAATAAATTAGAAATATTAGTCCGATCATTACGAATTTGGTACCAAATGAAAGGGGAAATTTTTCCGAATCTAAGAGTGCAAGCGGCTTATCGATACATCAATTAGATTTTTTAAAATTAACTAAACTATGAAATTTAGTTGGCAACAGGCAGACGATTTTCTAAACGGTCTCGATCGGAAACAAAACACATACGAGACAACTGTCTGATGAAAACGGAAATGGTTCTAATCAATTAAGATATCATGTGTTTTATACTGGGGGGAAAAATTGCAATTTTAAATTTTTTTCCAATTTTCATTCACGTTACATTTGAATTAATATTCGGCCTAGACAGCATATTATAAAGCTACTGTTCAATTTTCATGAAAATATATGAATAATTAAAAAAATGACATATTTATTGGAAAAAGATTGTCTTCTTTTATATTTTGCACTATTTGCAGCCGTCGAAATTTCGTAGTATGTAGTTTTAATGCCCGATAATTCGATTGTGAATATTTTTGAAAAATTTCGATTATTAGGGAGGGCTTGAGGGAGAGGGAAAAAAGGCAAAAAAAAAAAGAGTTACAGCGTTTGAAATTGGTTAGCATATTAAGATTTTAAGGCAAGGTATTTGGTTTTCTTTTTTATCTCAGCTTCTAATTAAAATAATTTCATAAGTAATACATCATTTGAAAGCTTTGTTGATTTGGAATTGAACAGTAGATTACAGAAATTTCTACCGCCAGATAGCGCTGAAATATTTTAAAATTTCAATATTTCAAATTCTAATTCTGATTATATTATTTTTAATACATCATTCGAAAGATATTTTAAAGTTCTTTTATATTATCGAAAGTATTATTCGAGATTTTACCCGATTTACACGTTTTAAGGTTTCCTGTTTAGGTTTTCTTTTGTATCTCAGCTACTAATTAAAATATTTTCATAAGTAATACATCATTTGAAAGCTTTGTTGATTTGGAATTGAACAGTAGATTACAGAAATTTCTACCGCCAGATGGCGCTGAAATATTTTAAAATTTCAATGTTTCAAATTCTAATTCTGATTATATTATTTTTAATACATCATTCGAAAGATATTTTAAAGTTCTTTTATATTATCGAAAGTATTATTCGAGATTTTACCCGATTTACACGTTTTAAGGTTTCCTGTTTAGGTTTTCTTTTGTATCTCAGCTACTAATTAAAATATTTTCACAAGTAATACATCATTTGAAATGTTTGTTGATTTAGAATTGAACAGTAGATTACAGAAATTTCTACCGCCAGATGGTGATGTAATATTTTAAAATTTCAATATTTTAAATTCTAATGAGCGAGGAAGGTGTTGTATGTTCTAAAACGGGAAAAGGCGCCGCAGGCGCCACCGAGCGGGACTTTGCTAAAGTCAGAAATTTGAAAGATCATAACATGGTGAGCGAACAGGCTGTTTCAGATATTAAAAGTGGCAGAGGACGCCGCAGGCTACCGAGCGGGAATTTAATGCGATTAAACTTTTCAATAAAGATATTCTTACTATATGTCAATAAGCTGTTGTAAGATCAGAAACGGGAAAAAGGCGCCGCAGGCGCCACCGAGCGGGAGTTTCATAAAGTCGGATTTTTCAAGGATCGCGAACCAGCTGGTCGCCGAAGGAGGCTAGTATTCAAATATATTTTAGTATTGTTGAGGCAATCAAAGTGCGGGCGCCAGTACAAGAAACCAGACAGTCATGTGATGAAAGAGAACTTCTTTTTATTATTGTTTTTTATTACTCTTGCTCTCTCGGAAACATGTTCGTTTTCGGGCAGTCAAGTCAAACCGTTCGGGTATTCATCATACCGTTCGGGTATTCATCTAACAGGGCCGGCTCTAACGTTTTTGCCGCCGTAGGCAAACCACAAAAGTGCCGCCCCCCTCCCCCCTCAAGCTTTAAAAACTTTCAAATTAAAAAAATACACACACACACACACACACACACACACATATATATATATATCGTAAAAACGATCTAATAGAATTGAGCTAAGAAAATAATACTCATATAATATTTACTACTATTTCTTTTTTTTAAGTTAAAAACACAAAATCTTTGGAAATAATACTAGTACATACAATATTTTCTAAACAGCAAAGAGTAAAGAATGCTAGTACAATATACAAAATTTAAACCTTCATAAAATAATCTCTTTCGAACCTTTTTTTCTACAAATCTCGAATAACTTCTTGCATATCTAATTTGTTACTCGATTCATATTCAATGGCCAATATTGCTAACCCATTGGGTCGATTTTGACTATATATATTTTTAAAGTATTTTTTTTTTATATATAATCTGTAGTTTAGAAAAAAATCTTCCTCCGTTAGCAAAAGTACAGCGTCTAGAATAAACAGTGTGGCAATCGCCTATAACCGTGATGTTAAAATAATGCTACAAAAATTAAGCTTTCCCAGATGTCTCTGTGATCGAAACTATTGCTCAAATCGAAGACCTGATTGGCTTTTCCCAGTTTCGTCAGCTCAATCACGTGATCTGAGTACGTAATTAACCAATAGGGAGTCTCGGTTTTGATATCGTGACACTAGCTTCGATTACAATGACATCTGGTGACAGGCTTAATTTTTTTAGTACAATTTTATTTGCCGCTTTCAACACTGTTTATTCTAGACGCTGTAGCAAAAGTTATGGACAAGGTTAACAAAATTTTTAAAGCAATGCTTAAATTCGGCCCAATGTTAAGGAAGGTAATGAATTTAAGGACGTCAATTGGACATTCTTTTTTTTTTTTTTCAAAAGTGAAAAAATAAAGTATATTTTACCAGCCAATTTTAAAATGTTAAGATCAAAGGAATCACCATCTGTTAAGTCGTTTCCCAGATCTTTACAGTGTAGTAGTAATTCATTTTTGCACGTGTCTTTAAGTTTGTGGACATTGTATAAAAATTCATTAGAATGATTATGATTATTCAATAAATTTAATCTCAGCTTCAGTGCACTGATCCGCGATTGTAATTAAATGCTCGCCCTCTGGTGGGCTAAGGGGAAATTACAATAAACATGCTTTAATTCGAATTCCATCAAGCCGCCATTGCTAGCCGATGTTTAGTTTCACATATATTTATTGAATAAAAAGGAATAAATCCGGTAAAAAAGATAACACATACAGTTGTGTGCTCCAGTGTAACTTCAAAGGACCAAGAAATCCAGAATTAAGCTTCCATTTATTTCCAAATGACAAATTTAAAATTTCAGTTGCTTCGGCTAATGGAAGTAAAGAATTAATCAGATGATTTGAAGCTAATATTTGTTCAACTTCAGCTAAAAATCTACTTCCGATCGAACTTTGAATAAACTGAAATATTTTTTTCCAAAAGCAATCAATTTTCCATGATGTAATGGCGGAGAAATTATACTACGAATATTAAGTAGAATAACAAAAAGAACAAAAATAGATACACGTGGATGTAATATTTACTAACAACAAGAGCTGAAAAAGCGCCATCTGTCGATCGTTACAAACGCGGATCGCCTGATCGCTGAAAAGCAAAAAAAAAAAAAAAAAAAAATCTATTTTATATTTCTCTTTTAAATTTTCTATAGATTCATCTACACTTTCATAGGAAAAATTTCATTTTTAAGATTGAACATGATGGCGTGATTTAGTCAATTCAAAGTTGTTTTTTTTTTTTTTTTTTTTTCTATGCCTATTACATTAGCTAATTTTTCAGCTTTTAATATAAAGTTTCCAAAGGATTCAACTGATCTTAATTCTTAAATAATAATAATAATAATAATGAGCTATTTAATAAATCAGTGGCTTGGTATAAATCAAAAACTTTTGTTTCACGTAGCTTACTTAATCGGATTAATGTGATTCAAAATTTTGTATCAAATGACGATCAAACATAAAACTTTAATTGTTTATTATACAGTCGGCGGCAAAGTTATTGAAGCACACATCCGCATTTTTCATATATTATATATATATTTTTCTTAGTTTGATCGCTTCTTTTTATCATCAACTTACTTTTTAAAAACAGTATAAGACTAAGATCATCACTCGACAAATATTTACTTAATAAAACAGTATTATGTGCGCATCTTTTAAGTAGGAATTATTACTAAGTGCTTCAATAATTTTGCTGCCGACTGTAATCAATAAACAACAACTGCCTCATTTTTAATCATATTATCTATCTCTACATTTTTATAAATGACTTAATAAAGCATCATGAATATTTTCTATTTTAAGAAATAAAGATATTGGGGAATCTATACAACTTTTCCAACTTCGCAATCATTCATTAACTACTAAGTTTAATAAATGGCTGCTGCAATGTACGTGAAATGATCTGGAATTTAAAGTTTTAATCCCTGATTGTACTCCGAATTTGTCGCCTCTCATATCTGAGCAATTTTCATAACCTTGACTCTCATATTTTACAATTTTAACCCAATTTTTCCCCCATCTCTTTTAATAAAACTTTAAGCAGTTCCTTACCAGTAGATCTTTCAACAGGAAGAAAACCTTAAAAATGTTCATTGAATTTGCATTGAAATTCTGAATGGCCAATGGAAGCATACCTTAACCAAAAATTTATCGCCCCCCCCCCCAGCTAAAAAATTCTGAAGTTTTTCCGCCGAAAACCCCCAAAACTGTAGAAATTCTGCAGTATTTCAACTAATGTGCTTTTAACTTTAAGAAAACTGCAGAATTTTTAAAGTAAAGTTCACGACTTAATAAATACTGCAGAATTTTTAAAGTAAAGTTCCCGACTTAATAAAAACTGCAGAAATTTTAAAGTAATGTTCACGACTTAGTAAGAACTGCAGAATTCTTAAAGGTGTGGCTGTGACTTCAAAAATATCGAAAACTTATCACAGTTAACTTGATGATAAACGGTAACTGTAAAACAACTGCAGTTTTTATAAAAAATTGCGAAGAATATGTATTTAAAAAAAAAGAAAGAAAGAAACTGTCTTTTTGTAAGTGCGGGTTTCAGAAAAAAAAGTGCATTTTCCCCCCTTATAATATCGTAGTTTATCTTACATTTTCATAAAATATGTAGATGTATCTCTATAGATGTATGAAATAGCAGCTGAGATATCGATATGAAAGATAAGCTATCCCATAAATCTGCATATAATAGCATAAAAAGATGATTTTAAGGTAGCAAAAATTCTGAAACGCTTATTTTTTGGCTCTCAGTCTGAGGACAAAATCCTCTCCTTTTTAGCTCTGTACTTTCAGTGAGGATCGTGGGTTTTTTTGTAGGCTTCTGATTGGTCAACGGACTCAGCTCGGAACTTAGCTTCTGGCTGGGCACCGAGATCCTTGAAGTTGCTCTATAATTAACTTCACTTTTTTAACTCTCCTGAATTTCAATTACTTTTGTTAGGAAAAAAAAAAAGAAAAAAAAAATTTGTATGGCCCCCTTTTTTTTATTTAGTTGCGGGACTCCGAGCGATTTCCTGTGCTCCTTGGGGCGCCCTGCTCACCTCTTAATTCCTATTCGCCGTCCAGACTGTCTTCGTCAACGCACGTAACAGTTTCACTGTTACACTTAGGTTTTTTCAAGGAGTTATTTATTTTATTATTATTTTATTTTATTTTATTTTATTTTTTTAAACTCCTGGTGCTTTACTCTGATTGGTCTCTGCTCACGCGGAGATTTATTCAGAGATCAAAATTCTAAATTCATCCTTTTGGCTTTTATTATTTCATGGAAAATTATTTTTATGTTTTTCTCATTTTTCGTTGGAGGTAAGCATTGGTTGCGACCAAATGCAGGTACTCCGAAGCACTCACGTTGACGTTGACGAAACGTTTATTTTTATAAAACTCAATACCCACATTTCTAACCACTGTTGGAAATTGAGAAAATTATTTCCCATTTTCATTGCCTGTAGAACTGACAGTTTTCAATTCCTGTACAGTTGCTCATTTAGAAAAATGTCCAAAATTTTTCAAATCTTTCATTTTAAAGGTTTCCAACACTTTAAAATTTGAAATAAAAATTTTGTATACCCGATTTTTCTAGTTTATTATTATTATTATTATTATTATTTATTTATTTATTCATGTATTTATTTATTTATTTTGAAATTTTGTAGAACAAAATTAAAAAAAAAGTTACAGTTTAACAATCTGTATCTCCCGTTTCAAAGCATGCAGAATGACGCGCTACGCATTGTTTTGAAGGTGATAAAACATTCCCCTCAAAAAGCATTATTTTTCATGTCTTTCAGAGTCTTCCCCTGGGGAGAGTGGTGGTGGTGGGGGGGGGATCACTTCACTTTCGCATAGTTTATACCGGTCGGAGGAGGGCGAAGGGAGCAGAAACAAGGAAAGGGGGAAAACGGGTGACCAATACAATTATATGATTACTATAATGCACGTGCGTGCCAGTGCAATAGCGCTTGTATAAAGCACGTGGGTTTCAGAAAAGATATAGATAATGGATTGAATGGAAGAAAATGTAAGAAACCTTATTTTCTCATAAATTTAAAAGAATATTATGAAGATTATTCAATAATGCATGTATAATTTCTATTTAACGAAGTATTAACTTATATATTTCAATCTTTCGTTTGATGGAAGTGCATTTCTAGATTCTAGTTATCAAATATTTAGCATTTTTCATTTATAATAGCAATAATGCATAGATTTTATTTAGAATGATCTGCAATTTTGCTTAATATTACATCAAATTTCAGAGATTAAAGTATTTTATTAATTTTTCAGGCACAACTGCATCTGCATATGTTAAATTAAGTTGAAGTATTTATCTTACTTATTGATAAAAAAAAAAAAAACTTTAATGAAACAATATTTTAAAGCTTTTTACTACTTTAAGCTTTAACTACTCTTATCATTTTCTGTTAGAAATAAATGACAGCTTTGAGTTATGCGTAATACGTAGGATAACATCGTAATGAAGTTTCTGTTAAACATTGTGAATATGTTAGTTTATTATATTATAACCTAATTATTTTTTAGACAATTTTAGGCGAGACAACATTTCGCTTTACTTTTTAAACTGTTAAAAGAAATTACCCGAGTTTAAATTAATTTTGCATGAAAATATCATGTTATTGGATATTTCATTCTTAACTGAAAGTATGAATTTGTTTTAGCATTATTACCCACTATTTTTAAAAGGATTTATTTTTAAATTCATGGTCACTGGAAAAAGGAAAAGGAAATGAAATATTGTTTTTAAATCCAATTTGCATTTAATGTGCTTTAATTTTAAATGATTAAGGTCAATTAACTTTACATAGTTAATCGCTGCCCCCCCCCCAAAAAAAAAGAATAAATATGTTATGAAATTGAAGACTTTGTTATTTATTTTATTTTATAGCGAGGGGGGGGGGGGGATTTAGATTACTGACTTAATTTTTAACATCCCCCCCCCAGAGTTTAATTCTAATAGCGAGTAGATAATCCTTAAGAAAAGGTTAATGTAAATGTTTATTTACCAGAATACTTAAAATTATTGTTTATTTATCTTTATCACATAATGCACATAAAGAAATTTGTTTTGAATTTATTATTATTATTTTTATCTTAATTTATTATTTTTTAAATGATAGATTTGAGTTATGCTTAGTATATAGAATAACATCTTAATGAAATTTCTTTTAAATATAGTAAATATTATTTTAGTCCTAATTTTTTTTTTTTTTAGATAATTTAGGTAGAGACTTGGCTCTGCCTTTCTAAAAATTTAAAAGAAATTTCCCGAATTGAAATTACTTTTGCAGGAAAAATTCAACTTCTATATATATATTTCCTTCTTAACTAGAATATGTAATTTTCTCAGTAGTAGAACTTACTATTTTTAAAATAACCTATTTTTAAATTTATGGTCACTAGCAAAAGTAAAAGTAAGTGAAATACAGATTTTTAATCCAATTAGTATTTATTGAGCAGTGGCTTTAAATAATTAAGGTTAATTACCTTTGAATAACTCACACCTAAAAAAAAAAAAAAAAAAAGACACATTACGAAATTGAAGATTTATTTATTAAATTGATTATTTATTTATTTATGCCGCATTTCCGTACAAAATTAAGTCTATCTGATTGCATTTAAAACAGTTTTTATCAAGAAATCGAAAAAGATTCTGATAAATTGAAAAACAGCAGTGACAGCGGTTTAAAATTTTAGAACAGAAATAAAAAACAAATTCAAAAACTGGAGTACAGACAATAGCAAGAAATTAAAACTTCTTCACACACCATAAAATTTGTCTTGCTTTTGCCTCCAAGGCAGTTGCACGTGTTTGCACCTGATGAAGAAAGGCTACGTCCTGTTGAAACCGGTTGTGCTAATTTAAAATTTATGGTGTGTGAAGACGTTTTAATTTCTTGTTAGAACAGAAATATTTTATTTTATTAAAATGTGCATAACATGTTTTTCTCTCTTTTATATTCAATAGAAGAAAGTATTTGATTCGTAATAATACTAGACTTCAGGTTTTCGATGGGTTTACATGTTTTGAGATGTCGTGGCAACGCTATCTCAGGAACTATACTACTCAGAATTTCATAAAATGTGATTTGTAGTTGCAACATGACATAAATTAATGCCTAGAAACATTTGATAAAAATTATCCAACAAATGGTGTTGTCATTCTGCAACTTTTTTCCCCTTTAATTTTTTACATTGCAGAACAACATTTCCTATAAATATACATAAAGTGAATTGTTTTTTATTAATCATTATGAAATTAAAACGATGAATCTATAATAGTGATGTTAAGTGAGATTTTTTTTTTTTTTTTGTAAATGTGCAAGTATTGGTTCCCCCTCGCCCCTTAAAAGGAAAGTCCCTCCGAAGGGAGGCAAATTTTCATTATGAGTATCTCCCAAATGAGCTCATCAACACCTTTTAAATTGAAATGTAGAACCCTCAATATGTAGTAATTTAAAAGAGACTTAAGTTTTTTTTTTTTTTTTTTTTTTTTTTTTGTTTAAATTGAAAAAAGTCACATCTAAAAAATGGATTTTCCTTTGCATATTTAGTGCTATTATTATTTCTCTAGAATGGAAATTGTCTACATTCATCACGAAGATAATTTTGATAAATTATTTTTTACTGAATGAAATTGAATAGAAATGCAGAAGAGGAGTCGTGTGTCCTAATATTATTTCTCTAGAATGGAAATTGTCTGCATTCATCATGGAAGATAATTTTGATAATTTTTTTTTTAGTGAGGGAATTTGTAAAGAAGCACAGAAGAGCCATGTGTTGGTCACAACAAACTAAGTTTTAAAAATTGGCTTTTGTGTGTGGCAGGGGAACAATAGTAGTTTTTATGTTTTTCACAGAAATTGTGTAGAATTTAAAAAACTGTAGAGAAACTGAAAGTAACAGGAATAAGAAATTTTCAGTTTTTCGCAGAAACTTTTTTCAAAAAACTGAAGGCATGTGATGCAAGTTCTTTCTAAATTTTTTCATGGAAATTTTGCAGAATTTCGAAAACAACAGAAAAACTGAAGGTAAGTGGAACAAGTTATTTTAAAGCTTTTCCATGCGAATTTTGCAGATTTTCAAAAATTGCAGAAAAACTGAAGGTAAATGGGACAAGTTTTTTTAAAGTTTTTTCGCTGAAATTTTGCAGGTCTTCAGAAACTGCAGAAAAACTGAAGGTAAATGGGACAAGTTTTTTTAAAGTTTTTTCGATGAAATTTTGAAGTCAATTATGCAAAATTTTGACTTTAAAATGTCTTTAAAATAACTTTAAAAAAACTTGTGCCAATTGCCTTCAGTTTTTCTGCAGTTTTTTTTCAAAGTTTTTTTGCAGATTTTTTTAGCTGGGCCCCCCCCCCCCCCATCCAATGAATTTGATGGACTTTATTGCATAAATAAAGCATTGTTTTAAATGTGACGTCACTGTTACCAATTCCAAATCAAATTTTGCCGTGCTTTTACGGACAACTCAAAATGTCCCTATCTTACGGCTGAGAATGTCTTAGGACGTTCTTTTATACTTAGGATATACTGATAATGTCCTGGGAAGAAAGGGTACCTCCAAATAGTTCCTACATGCTGAAGAACACTGCTAAAAGTGCCTACAATTGGCAAACTCTTGACTTTCTTTAATTAGAGAACAAAGAGAGCTTGTTAAACCAGCGAGTGTGCATTTCTCCCTTCGCGTCGCGGCTGCATAAATAATAACTGTACATACTGTACAGAACTTAGAAATATATTTATTCTTGTCTGCATTTCAAATTATAGGAATGGACAGAGAAGCCTGTAAATTCTTGTTGTATTTATTTACTTTTTTTTTTCTATTTATGTATTTTCTTCATTCAATAATCGAAGTATTTTATATATTTATTTTTTGTAGTTCAGCTGGTTTTGCCGCCCCTAAATTTTGCCGCCGTAGGCAGTTGCCTACCTTGCCTACCGCCTACAGCCGGCCCTGCATCTAATGAAATCATACCTGATAATTCTAATTCTAATCTTATTCGTTAATCATTATTATTATTTTATGAATACATTCGTTAAATCAAGTCAAGCTTTTGATTTATTCGTAGTCTATTAAAATCATGCTAAATCATGTATGATTATTCTGTATCGAACTTAATTCTCTTTTATTATGTTTTATGGATTCTATTAGTCGAAATAAAAACATTCGTAAATTATAATCGAGTAATACTGACTGAACCATGAATCTGATTCTATATGAAATATGAACTATTATTCTTTCTTTGATATACTTCACTCGTACAAAATGTACAATATTGCTAATTCGAAAAGATCTTGTAAATGTGAGTTGATTAATTCTGTGAAATAATATTATGTGGTTGTTTATACAACGCTCCTGAATAAGTCGTCATCTATATATATAATTCGTGAAATCAAGAGAAAAATGTGTTTAAGATTTGTCGATCTCATATTCTGATATGTTGTCTTGATATTCTGCAAGTCTGTCTTAAACTCCAGTATATAAGTAATTTAAATCTGAATCTATTTTATGTGTGTGGCCTACATTTACTTCAAGCATCCGGGAAATACAGGAGAGAGGTGAGTTAGATTTAACTTAATATTATGCATGCTAAATTACTTTTGTTTTAAATTCAAACTGTTTTTTATGCAGGTCAAACTTCTTTATACATAATTCTAATTAAATCAGCAAGTATATAAACTGGAAATGCTTGAAGAGCATTTTCTATTGTATTTTGTAGTTTTAGCAATTGAAACAAAATTGAAATTTGAAGGTTAAATTGTGTAACAGGTAAGTATAGTTAGAAAGTATTTTATAGTTTATATGAACTATGTGATTTTTCTTTCTTGTTTTTACTAATTGGAAATAATGCTTATTTAATAGCTGGTGAATTGTTTTGTCTCAAAAATCACTATATATGTTTGAACGTAGCTTTTGGTTTCGTTTCGCCAGCCCCCCGACGAGTAGTTGGCTCTTTGCCAAATGAGAGGTGCTTTTTTCTCTTTTTGAGAATGTTACTTTTTTTCTAGTTTAGTTTTCGCGGCCTGTCTTAAACAGGAAGCATCTTTTTCTCTTGAACATGAAAAGTTATTATTTACATATCTTGATGCTTGGCTCCTTTTATGGAGAAACAATGTTATCCTGAAATATACTGAATTAAGTTATAATTGTGAATTCTTCAAAGTATACTGCAAATAGTTTTTTATTGTGTGTTTAATCGCTAAATAAAGTTAATAAGCTCTCCCAACTGGTGCAAATTTTATGACTGAAATTGAACACGTGATCACTAGAACTATAGATTTCTAGATTATAAAGAGTTTGTGATTACATGATTCTGCAAATTTTCATGGTACGAATTTTCATGGCGCAGAAATAATAATATTTTTTCATGGTGAACGAAACTCGGGATATGTGAAATCCCTTAAAAGTGAAATTACCCTTAGATATTAATTTATCTGGATTTGGATTTGAAAGCTTGGATAATTTATTGTGAAAACGAAACTGAAAAATAATAATGACTGGAATTCCGGATTCGTTATTGGATATAGCTGCCTGGATATGGAACCAGGTAAGCAAAATTTAACTACTATTTATAACATTGATTAAATGAAATTAGAAATTTTAATTATTTGAATTATTTTGTTTGATTATTTGCTCGCTATGAATATTGAAAAGTTAAAAGCTAAGCGTTCTACGGAACGCTCAAATGTAACTAAATTAATAAATAAATTAGAGAATTTATTATTGGACGATCTAGAAAATACAAAATCAGACGAAATCATCGAAATCCAGGAAATGATAGGTGAAAGAGAAATTGCATTAAAAAATTTAAATAATGAAATTGAAAATTTAATAGTAGATATTAAAGAGTATGAAAAAGATATCGCGACCAGTGATAAATACGGCGAGCAAATAATTTCTGCCAAATGCAAAATGAAATTAAGATTAAAAAGATTATGTAATAATAAAGATGAAAGTAGTTCAAACTGTTCTGTCAGTGAAACCCAAACAAAAACTGGTTCGGCAGTGAGGTTGCCGAAAATTTCCTTACCAAAATTTGGTGGACAAATAGAAAAATGGAACGAATTTTTCGATTGTTTCGAAAATTCAATCCATTTAAATGAAAATCTTACAAAGATTGAAAAATTCACTTACTTGAAAACGCTTTTAACTGACAAAGCGTACAATGTTATTGAAGGGTTTTCACTTACGGAACAAAATTATGATAATTGCATAGAAATATTGAAAACACGTTTTGGGCAAAAGGATATTATCATTAATGCTCACATGAATAAATTGATAAACTTAGAAGGCGTAAAAAGTTCATCAAATATAACTGCTTTGCGAAAGTTTTATGACGCTTGTGAAGTAAATATTCGCAGTTTATCTAATTTAGGGGTGACAAAAGGCCAATATGGTCATTTACTGAATCCAATTTTATTAAAATTATTGCCAAACGATCTAGTAGTTGAGTATTACAGGCAAAGTGATAAAAGGAAGGATGAGTCTGATGTGACAGACTTAATTAATTTTCTTAAAGTAGAACTTGAATCGCGTGAAAAATCACTTAGTATGATTAATTATAAAAATGCTTCGGTAATTGTAAATAAAAATAAAGCCGAAATTAATGACAGAAAATTTCCAAATAAAATGAATTCATTGAATGTAGGTGTAAAAAATATATGCATATTTTGCAAGAATTATGATCATCATTCTCTTGGATGTACTAATTTAACTGATGTTGAGAAAAGGTTAAAATTAAAGAAGGATGGCAGGTGTTATAAATGTTTTCTAAAATCTCATCTGTCATCACAGTGCAGGGTGAAATCGCAGCCTTGCGAAAAATGTAAAGCAACAGATCATAACAAATTATTTTGTTTTTCAAAAAACTTGAAACCAGAAGTAGTAGAGAACACTATAGTATCGAATTCACATTTAAAAAACAGTAATCAGGCAGCGTTATTGCAAACATGTTGCGTCATAGCCCAATCTAATTCTAGATCAAAAACTGTCAGACTCTTATTGGATTCCGGAAGTGAAAAAAGTTTTATTACTAAAGAATTGGCCCACGAATTAAAATTAACCCGTGTAAGAACAGAAAAGCTAACTGTTTTTGCCTTTGGTATAAATAAAGGTAAAGAAGAGGAATTCGAGGTTTTTAATATTGAACTGCGTAGCAAAATAAATCCTCGTCGGCTCATCCATGTTGAAGTATTAGCTACAGACTTAATAACCGCGACTCCCTTGAAAAGCCCAAGGGGCGAACCAGAAATTGAAAGTTATATTAAAAATAAAAACTGGAAATTGGCAGACAATTCATTAAGTGATTCCAAAATTAATATTTTGCTAGGAGCTGATTATTTTTGGAAAATACAGAGAGGTATCATTGAAGAAATCGGTGATAATTTATATGTTGCTAATACTATTTTCGGATATACTGTAGTGGGGAAATTGAATAATAATAGTACAGAAGTAATTAATTCGCATTTTGTATCTGTAAATAAATTTGACAGTTTTGATTTGCAGCGTTTTTGGGATTTAGAATCACTTGGAATATGTGACAGTAAGAATGATTCTATGTCACAGAGAGATATAGAAATTATTAATTCTTTTAATGAAAATTTAAATTTTGTTAAGGGAAGATATGAAATTCAATTTTTGTGGAAGGAAAATAAAAATGAATTAAAATCGAATATAGAAATAGCCAAAAATAGACTTTGGGGTTTGAGAACAAAACTGTCTAAAAATGAATGGCTTAAAAATGAATATGAAAAAATTCTTGAGGAACAAAAGAAAATGGGTATAATAGAGGAGTGTAAAATAAACAAAAATGAAACTGGTGTATATTATATGCCCCACAGACCGGTGATAAGAACAGATAAGTCCACTACAAAGGTCAGAATAGTGTTTGATGCTTCTTCCAAAGAAAAGGAAGCAAAATCTTTAAATGAATGTTTATTTGCAGGCCCCAATTTAAATCCTAATATTTTGGATATTATTTTAAAATTCCGCCTTCATAAAATTGCCTTTGTTTGTGACATTGAAAAAGCTTTTCTGCAAATACAGGTTGCAGAAAATGATAGAAACTTTTTGAGATTTCTATGGTTTGAGGATATAAATAGTAAAAATCCTCTATTAAAGGTTTTCCGCATGACTCGTGTAACTTTTGGTGTTACAACATCACCCTTTTTGCTCTCAGCTACCATTAAACATCACATAAAGGGCTATAAAAGCTTGTTTGAGAAAGTAGTTGATATGCTCGATACTTCCTTATATGTTGATGATCTCTTTCATGGCGCTAATTCTGTAAATGAAGCATTTATTTTATCGTCTGGTGCTGTGAAAATACTTAAAGATGCCAATATGACATTAAGGAAATTTAAAAGTAACTCTTACGAATTAAGCAAATTGTGGGAAAAACATGGAATAAACGTTGATGAAGAAATAAATGAGGGAAATATCTCTAAAGTATTGGGAATAATGTGGTCAACTAATAATGACACGTTAAGAATAGACATTCAATCTCTGTTAGAAGGGTTTGATAATGAAATTATCACTAAGAGAATTGTTTTACAAACTGTAGCAAAGGTGTATGACCCTGTAGGGTTTATTTCCCCTTTTATAATAAGAGTTAAATTTCTAATGCAAGAACTATGGGAGCAGGGTGTTGATTGGGATTCTGCTTTACCTGATGCTTTAACACAAAAATTTAAGAAATGGCATCGTGAAATACAGGATTTAGAAAATTTTGAAGTGCCTAGAAAATATTTTACGAATTTTGAAAAATTAACTCCTGAAACTATTCAAATTTGTGTTTTCTGCGATGCCAGTTTGAAGGGATATGGTACAGTAGCTTATTTTCGTGATCCTTGTTCCCGTGAAACTTCATTTATTATGTCAAAGACAAGAGTAGCTCCTCTCAAAAAACTTACTTTGCCTCGACTTGAATTGATGGGAGCCTTAACAGCTGCTCGATTAGCTCATTATCTTGGGCAGCTATTTTCAGTTCCCGTCAAAAACATACTATGCTTCTGTGATTCCCAAATTACCCTTTATTGGGTCAAAGGAAGTGCTAGTAACTGGAAGCCCTTTGTAGAGAACAGAGTGCGTGAAATTCAACGATTAGTAGCCCCATCTCAGTGGAGATTTTGTCCAGGGGTTAAAAATCCCGCTGATGTGCTATCTCGTGGTTGCACAGCAACTGAATTGTTGAAGAATGAAGAATGGTTAAAGGGACCAATCTGGTTGAAAGAAGAGCACTTACCGACACCACTACCGGAAAATGAAGTCAAAATACCTGAAGAAGAGATTTTGAGAGAACAACGGAAAACTACTGTTTGCTCTTTAACTCATGGCAATAATGAATTTGAATTATTATATAAGTTTTCATCTTGGTCTAAATTAAGACGTGTTACAGCCTGGTGTCTTAGATTTATAAAAAATACTAAATGTCGATCTGAGCGAAATACTGGCTTTTTAACTATACAAGAACTTGATGAGGCAACTAAAATTATTGTGAAGTTGGTTCAAAGACATGAATTTGGAGGGGAAATAAAGACTTTAAAATCTGGAAAAAACCTGAATGCTAGTAACAAACTCCTTTCTTTAAATCCTTTTCTAGACAAAAATGAAATTCTTCGTGTTGGTGGAAGATTAAGACACGCAAACCTACCTGAGAGTCAAAAACACCAAATGATACTTCCTAAAACGCACCACATTACAGACTTAATTATAAAGTACTTTCATGAAAAACATCTTCACAGTGGAACTCAGTTAACAATTTCAGTCCTGCGACAACAATATTGGATAATTAATGCAAGAGACGCCGTGAAAAGGAATCTGCGCAAATGTATGAAGTGTTTTAGAACCACATCGAACTTAGCCTCTCAACTGATGGGTGATCTTCCAGCTGCTCGTGTAGTGCCATCGCGAGTGTTTTCGAAAGTCGGGGTTGATCTTGCAGGCCCCTTTCTCATCAAACCTCGTAAGGGCCGAGGTGTTAGATCTTATAAAAGTTATATTTGTTTATATATCTGTTTTTCCACAAAAGCAATTCATTTGGAAATACTCAGTGATCTCACCTCTGAAACATTCCTCGCATCCTTGAAGAGGTTTGTTGCTCGACGAGGAAAACCTGAAGAATTGTTTTCAGACAGAGGAACGAACTTTGTAGGTGCCGACAACGAAATGAAAAAAATGATGTCCTTGATCTCTTCTGACGAAAAGATCCACAGATATTTGTCCGAAGAAACAATCAAATGGAATTTCAATCCCCCATCGGCCCCCCATTTTGGAGGACTTTGGGAGGCTGGAATAAAACAGATGAAGGGTCATTTAAAAAGAACTATTGGCGAACAAATATTAACTTATGAACAGTTCCTTACTTTAATTACTCAAATTGAATCGTGCTTGAACTCCAGACCTCTTGTTGCGCTCTCGAATGATCCAAGTGACTTAAATGCTCTAACTCCAGGACATTTTATCATAGGCACTGCCTTGACTTCAATACCAGAACCTGACTATTCTTCAGTTAACCTAACCCCGCTAGAAAGATGGAAACTTCTACAAAAAATTTTTCAAAGTTTCTGGAACAGATGGTCTTCAGATTACCTATCAGACTTGCAAAGGCGATCAAAATGGTTAATAAATAAACCAAATTTCAAGAAAGACGATTTGGTTTTAATAAAAGATGATAATCAGCCCCCTTTGAAGTGGAAACTAGGACGCATAATCAAATTATTTCCTGGAGCAGATGGCAAGATTCGTGTTGTTCTACTGAAAACTATTTATGGAGAGTTGAAGCGTCCGATCGCCAAACTATCACCTCTACCATTTTGAACTTTGAAATTTTTATTTTATTTTTATTTTATTTTATTTTTATTTATTTATTTTTTTTTTTTATGTTCCTGTTTTTAATCCATTTATGTTAATCATCTAGTTACAATGTTTCATATGTATATTAATCTCTTTTTTTTTCTTATCTATTTGCAGTTGAAGACCAAGAAAATGAAAACCTGTAATAACACTAATGTTGTTATTGTACTTGTAGAATATTTTTATGAACCTTCGTTCATGGGGGCGGAGCATGTTTGAACGTAGCTTTTGGTTTCGTTTCGCCAGCCCCCCGACGAGTAGTTGGCTCTTTGCCAAATGAGAGGTGCTTTTTTCTCTTTTTGAGAATGTTACTTTTTTTCTAGTTTAGTTTTCGCGGCCTGTCTTAAACAGGAAGCATCTTTTTCTCTTGAACATGAAAAGTTATTATTTACATATCTTGATGCTTGGCTCCTTTTATGGAGAAACAATGTTATCCTGAAATATACTGAATTAAGTTATAATTGTGAATTCTTCAAAGTATACTGCAAATAGTTTTTTATTGTGTGTTTAATCGCTAAATAAAGTTAATAAGCTCTCCCAACTGGTGCAAATTTTATGACTGAAATTGAACACGTGATCACTAGAACTATAGATTTCTAGATTATAAAGAGTTTGTGATTACATGATTCTGCAAATTTTCATGGTACGAATTTTCATGGCGCAGAAATAATAATATTTTTTCAATATAATTTTATTTGAAAGCATAAAAAATGTTCAATATCACCTGAAAAGTTTTTGCATATATGAAAAAAAAAAAAAAAAAATAATAATAATAATAATTTGCAATTCTTTTCAGTAAACAGTAAGTTTTAGGAAATTTCTTATCGGCTTTTAAAAAGAAAAATCTTTTTTCTTTGTTTTCCTTAGACATAATCAGTAGTGGTATTAACAATTTGAGGACCCTCTAACACAATTTGTTTTAAGGGAGCCCTAAAAAAATGTCTTATGTTTTTAATAATTTATTGAATTGTAAATTTATTTTTAGTTCCCCATCATACTATAGGTATGGGGAACTTAGGTAATTGTGAAAAATTTCGACCTCGGTTTTTTGACTTTTTTTATACATTTTCAGGGGTGAGGAATCCGAAAATGACAAAATTTGTAGGGTGTCTGTTAGTGTGTTAGTCTGTTAGTGTGCGAGTCCGTTAGTGTGTCAGTCCATTAGTGTGTTAGTCCTTTAGTTTGTTAGTCTGTTAACACGATATCTCACAAACAAATAATCGCAGAGAGATCAGATCAGTTTTAAAATATTACTTTCGATAGTGGCAAGAACCCTATTCATTTGCAACATTCGAATTAAAAAACTTCGTAAGTTATTAGAAATATACGATTTTCTTAACATGGGAGAATAGGAGAAAAATTCACTTAAACGTGCATTAAATGGAAACTTTTTACTGTAAAAATGTCAGACCAGTTTTAAAATATCAGTTTTGATGCCGGAATGAACATCAGTAACTCTAAATATGCTACTTTGAAAACTTCACAAGTTATTGGAAATTTATGAATTTCTTAACATGGAGTATGGGGCAAAATTTCACATAAACGTCAATTTTTAGAGATATTTTCATCGTAAAGATGTCAGACTACTTTTGAAATATTATTTAGGACACTGGCATGAATATTAATGACTATGAATTTGCCAATATAAAAATTTCATAAGTTATTGGAAATTTACGAATTTCTTAACATGGCAGGATTGAGCAAAATTTCACATAAACGTCAATCTTGAGGGATATTTTCATCGTAAAGATGTCAAACCACTTCTTAAATATTATTTTGGATACTGGCATGAATATCATAGACTATGATTTTTCCAATTTAAAAAATTCGTAAGTTATTTGGAATTTACGATTTACTTAACATGTCAGAATAAGGCAAAATTGAGCATTAACTTCCATTTTGAGGATCATAAATACATTAGACAACTTCAAAATTACATTTATGATATTTGTTTGAACATGATTGAATACAAATATTCTAATAGGAAAATTTCGTAATTTACGATTTTATCAAAATAGCGAAATTGTAAATTTTTCATATAAATATGAATTTTGAGGATTATTGCATTGGAAATAGTAGCATGAAAACTAAACAACAGAATTAAAATAAATTAATAGATATATATATCGATAATGTAAAGAGATAAGATAAATATATTGAAGTGAACGGTGGATAGCCTATTAGGCGGGGATTTCATTCTGTCACTGTATCAAGCTTTGGTCAAATTCATTTCTTTTAACACGATTATAATATGTCTCGCACTAGAAATTTATGAGAATATAAATATGATGGGGAACTGAGCAGAGTCCACCTATGCCAACTAGTTTTAAAAACAAATTAAGGCATCTATCTAAGGAAAGTTTTTATACTTTAAATTCAAAGCTAATTAAGATTATGCACCTGATTTATTTGATGTGTTTATTTTGCACTTTTCACTGCTGGCACAACAAAATATACAGGTAAAAATTGCTTTCACAATATTGTGATTGATTTAGTTGCTTATAAAGTACTTTTTGCTTGCGAAAAATCTCGTTTCCTTTTCTGTTGGGGGCACTCCTGCACTGCAGACTATTTATAGCCACTTGTTGATAAATAATATTACTTTAAAAAGGTAAATCTTTAGCTGTCTTTTATGAATGACTGTCATATATATAGACAGATAAATCAGATGTATGCTTCCTGATGAGATGTTCTTCATTTTTTGAGCATTTTTCCAAATTTTTATTGTTTATATCTATTATGGTTCTTATGGATAACTTCTACATTTGATATATGTTTTTCTTGTACCTTTCTATCTTGTATGATATACTTTTTTTTATTTCCAATTTATCAAATGAAAAGTAAGTTTAAAAGATAAGAAATTTTATGCTGCAGTTTCTCATTGACTTCACATTATTTCTGTAATGCGTTTGAATTCTGGAAATTGGTGAAACATATGTTTTAGGTTTCTAAGTTATCATTTTTTTATGTGTTTATCCTTAAATTACTTTATCCACTTCTTAGAGTGGTGAATCATAACTTTGATCTTTTAATCAAAATGGGAAAAATTAACTCTCATGGTTGACAGTCTCAAAGAACCTATAATCGTTAATTCAGCATCCTTTAATTGCTTTGCTCTGCTGTAAAAGAAATAACTCTAACCTTTTTTTTTTTTTTTTTTTGAGCAATCATTAACAATAAAGATCTACTTTATTCTTTTCTAGTAAAGGCCCGAAAAATATCAATAGTTAAAATTTGAAAATACTGTGTTTGAACTGGGCCTGCAAAAGACCCCCAGTTTTTAAATTTTTGTCTATATCTAATACATTGTATAGAAATATTCACGTAATCACTCATATATTACCTCGTGCTACTCCAGAAATATTTTTGTTGATATTCAAGAAAAGTTCAGTCGTCTTCATAATGTGCTGATGTTTTGAGCTTTGTGATATAATTTTGATATTTTTTATCATGAAAACTACTAACTGGGCTTCATCCACTTCATTGAAAGTAGTGAATAACAAAAAAGAACACTTTATTTCATAACATTTCAGAGTCTTGACTCCTTGATTCAGTAACTCTTTCAGTCCAACTAGAAAAATTAACTCCTGTGGTTAATATCTTCAAGCAATCTTTACCTATGAATCTTTTAATTATTCTTCCCTGAGTTCCTTGGCAGTTCTTGGTGAATAATGCTATCAGTAAAATCAATAAAGTAAATGAACAAAGAAAAATTATTAATATGGGTACAGTAAAGAAATTAATATATTATTCATGTGGTTGAAAATGTTATCATAATAAGTATAATAAACAAGGACATAAAGATAAAATATTTAGGTAAAAAAATGAGCAGGCAGGAACCACTGTCCACCCCAGGCTCTAGTAGGTTCATTATGTCCTGCCAGAAGTTCCCCAAAACCTTTTTAAGCCACTACGAGGGAAAACATGATTAGTAAGATTCTTCATGGAATTTCAGTACCCTAGAGATACCAGAGACTTAAAGATGCAACTGGGCCCAAAAGTTTGGTTTACTTTACCATAGGGCTGTGCCGATTAATCGGTTCGATTAATCGATCAATGCTTTGTCCTGATCAATTTTTTTAATCGAGTTAATCGACCCGATTAATTAGATAAAAAATTTTGAAAATCCGATTAAAATTTTCAAACTACAAGTAACTCGATTCAAGTAAAAATTTAAAAATACTATTTTGCCTACAAAATATTTTTTCACATATTTTGCTAAAATACTTTACTAAAAATGTTTCCTCAAATGAGGAAAAAAAAAAAAAACTCAATAGAAGTTATTACATTTTTGTTGATAGAGGAAAGAGGAAAGACAGTTCTTAAACAAAATGCTGTTTTATGCTTGTGGTGAGGGAATAGGATTCTCAGAAATAGGAAGCATGCATTTGTAAAGGACGGGAATGCAGAGAAAAAAAAAGGACTCTGGAAGATGTCAACGGGTTTTCGCAATACCTTCGAGAGTTTATTGTATGTTCAAAATTGCTGATAATATCTATTGAAGTACAAACAGAAAAAACATTTTGTTTTCTAGTTTGAAGTGAAAGTATATGATCTTTGTATTTCTTTCTCTTTGGAAGGAAAGTTTAGGCCAGTATTTAAAGAGGGTGACATCTGTCCTTGCTCTCATGCGGCCTCAACTTGAAAAATATGAAATTTCTACAGCTCTCTATCCGCGGTTTAAGTCTCTTAATTGTATGTCTTTGGAACGAAGAAATGTTGTTTGGGAAAATGTTTCGCTGGTGAATAAATTTGAAAATACTACTGAGCTTCAAAATGTACAATCTGATACAAAAGCTAAACGAAGAAAATTATGTTTTGACTCAACATGCAGTGAAATGTATATAGAAACTCCTCAAACTTTGCCCTCTTATGAAAATGAATTAAAATTATATAAAGAAGTGGCTGAATTTGACGATAATTTTATTAATCCTCTTGACTGGTGGAAAAAAGAAAATACAAAATTTCCAACTCTATCATTATTAGCAAAAAGACTGTTATGCATGACTGCAACATCTGTACCGGTGGAAAGAGTATTTAGTAGTGCGGGATTTATTGTGACTAAGATAAGATCGAGCTTAGATTCCGAAAATGTCAATGTGCTTGTATGTTTAAGGGATTGGTTAAAATAGTATATTTTTTTTTATGATCTATTGTATAATATTTGGAAATAAACATATAGGTGAGTTTCATTCTGATCTTTCATTATATATGAGTGAGTACAATTTAATATTTATTAGATATTTTTTAATTATGTATATTATTATCATTACATATCAATAATTAAGAGGCAATAAAATTAAATATTTTTAATTAAATATCTTCACAATTAAATCTAAGTTTAACCAGGAAATAAGATGAATGAAAAATAATTTATAAATGCTCTATCGCGTATGAATATTTGCAGTTGGTTTTCAAAGTGTTGCATTATCTTCATATTTAAAATAGTTTTTCATTTATTAGAAAAAATTATGGGGTTCTCTTTTTTCATTATTTATTTGCATGTTTATTATTATTTATTGTTTAAGGAACTAGTTAAATTAACATCTATATAATTTTTATGGCTCGTTGTGTACTATCTGAAATATATATATACAGGGTGAGAGGAAAGTTTTTGCACAATCAAAATATTTTATTACTTATAAAATATATATAAAGCAAATTAATAAATTGGAAATTATAAAAGCTCTGTTGTCGAAAAAACATAAAAAGATGAGTTACATTTCAAAATGACCTCCGTTTACCTTGATACATAAATTAATACGTTTGGGAAAATCATCAATGATGCTCGTTAGCATCTGAGGAGTAATTACATTCCACGCTCTCTTCAAATCTCGTTTTAAGGACGGAATTGAAGCATGCCTCTTCTTACAAGCTTTATCTTCAAGAATGGACCAGATTGAGTAGTCTAAGGGGTTTAAATCAGGGGAATTACTGGGCCAAATATCTTTCCTCCAACTCTTCTTTCCCCCAAATTCTTTTCAACAAACTCTAGGCTTGATTTTGCTCCATGAGCTGGTGCCCAGACTTATTGAAAGGTCCAGGAATTTCCTTTAAAATGCCGATTAACCCATGCTTTTACTGGCTCCAAGACATCTTTTTGATAATCCTTTGCTTTCATTTTTACGTTTTTATCCAAGAAAATCAGAGGAGTTTTACCAGAAGAATGAATTCCTGCCAAAACCATTAATAAGACTGGATAGTGAGATCTGGACACATTGAAATTGTTTTTTGTCCCTTTACGTAGTAGTACCCTATCATTTTGATGATTATGGGCACTTTCTATGGTGAATTTCCTTTCGTCACTGAAGAGAACTTGACAGTGTCTTCCGTTTGCGATCAAACGTTTTATCACCTTGCATTGTTTGAGCCGAGTTGCTTTCATTTTGTCATTAAGAAAATGAGCTTTGCGTAATTTATAAGGGTGAAGATGTAGCTTGTCTAAGTTCTTAGTCACTCCAGGGATCGGGATCTTGTTCTGATGGTGTTGAGACAGTAACTTGGCAGGCAACCGGATTTATCGGCAGGTATTTCTGTTCGGCTCTAGAGCAGTACTTGCAGCTTTCCGAGCAGGGCTTCCGTGACAAGGCATCTGCATTACCATGTAGAGTTCCTTTACCATGACGTATCTCGAAGTCATATTCCTGGAGGCGTTGTATCCACCTGGCAATCTGTCCTTCCGGGTTCTTGAACTGGAGCAACCACGTTAAAGATGCATGGTCAGTCCGGAGCAAGAATCTTCTGCCATAGAGGTAATGGTGGAAATGTTCTATGGCTTTTACGATAGCGAGTAGCTCTTTCCTGGTGGTACAGTAATTTCGCTCTGGTTTAGACAAGCATTTACTCCAATAGGCAATGACATGTTCTTGACCATCAATTTCCTGCGACAGAACAGCACCGACACTCTCATGGCTGGCATCTGTTTTAAGTATGAACTGTCTGTCGGGCTGTGGATACGTCAAGATAGGCGATGATGTTAAGGCCTCTTTAAGTCGCTTGAACGCATTTTCACATTCATCTGTACACAGAAACTTCTGTTTGGCTTCCGTCAGCTTGTGGAGTGGTCTGGCAATATTTGAGAAACCCTTGACAAACTTCCTGTAGTAAGTGCATAACCCCAGGAAACTTCGTAGTTGGTGTACATTTTCAGGGCGACTCCAGTTCTCGACTGCAGAGATCTTCTCAGGATCAGTTCTCACACCTTCGGCAGAGATGATATTGTTAAACTTTAAGTTTATGGATACTGTTAACTTTTAAAAGAAAATTATGAGTGAAAGAATAAATAGTATATAAAGTGGAATACTTAGAAAAGATTGTTGCTTCTATAATACACATTTAGTCATTACTTGAAATCTTCATCTACCTATTAGTAATACAAATTTAATTTTTAAAATACCTTATTTTTGCTGGAAGAATTTTAAGTAAGTACTCCTTAAAAATGTAAGATAAGTAAATAAACTTTCACTCATCTAAGCAGCCTGAAGCAAATGAAATCTTGGTGTAAAATTGATCATAAGAAAAATCTTGAAATAAAACTAAGAATTTGCTATACATTAATTTTATTTGAGAAATCTACTTGATCCTTATTGTTACAAAAAAAAAAAATATTGTCTTGACAGTAACAAGAGAAAACTTGAAAGTAATTTTCTAACATTAATTTAAATAGTATAAACTCATACCCAATGCCTTTGCAAAGATAAACAAACATTTGGAAATTTCTATTGCAACACCTGCATCCATTCTAGTAACTGGCATATCTCCGTCTCCTGATGAGTCTGGTAAGAAAAAAAGAAAAAGGGATTTGACAGCAGACGACGTCTTGTTTTATATCTTGCTGATTGGCAGTTAACAGCGAATTTCGCCGTTATGCTGGTTGCGTTATCTATGCAAATGCATTGGTATGAAAAAAAATTTAAATAAAGTAAAGTAAAAAAAAGAACAAAAACATCCAAAGTAAAATAATTAATGCATTTTTATAAACTAATATTTATTAAATGTCTAGAGAAAAATTAAGTTTTAGTAGCTTTACTAGTAGCTAGTTATTATAATGCAGTTGCGATCGCAACTGTTATTGCTGAATACCAAAACTAGGAGGAGTTTTCTTATAGAGTGGCAACAGCTCATTAAAGTAAGTTTTGTAAACAAAACAACGTCTAGTTAGATCGTTCTTAACAGGAAACTATAAAATTAAGATATAAATTTAAACTTTGGATGTTTAAGGAAAAAAAAGGTAATTAAATATATTTACAAATTGATTCAAACCTTTAAGAGGAAAAAAAAAATTGTATTGAATATGCATGGGGAAACAACGAATGTAGCATGCACTGCATCTACAAATGCCTCCCTTTCCCCATACATATTCCATGAAAACTAGAAATCAAAATACATAGAATTTTACAGATGACCTGAACATGTTCAGGGTAAACTTGAATTGAAACTATAAATGCAAAAAGTTTTTTTTTTTAAAGTTCACTTTGTAGTTTAGTCTTTTTTTTAAAAAAAAAAAAAAGAGTTACTCTATAGCTGGCACTAAATATGCACTTCTTAATCTTAAGAAAATAGTTTTGTTCAGTGCCTTAGTTAGGAGGTCAGCCAAATTTTCTTGCGATCTTACTTGCTGTATATTAAACTCTTTATTTTCATACAGTTCTCTGACAAACATATATTTGATATCAATGTATCTATTCCTGATATTTTCAGATCTAAATTCGATATACTGAATAGCAGCTGAATTGTCACAAAATAGAATTGGAACTTGAAATTTAATCTCAATATTCATAGTCAATATTACAGTTTTTATATTGGTTTTAATATACTTCAGGTCTTTTGCCGCTTCTGATGCAGAAATAAACTCTGCCTCCATGGGCGACAGGGCAACAGATGTTTGTTTCTTGACTCTCCAAGTTATGGGCATTCCATTCATAAAGATAGAGTACCCAGAAAAGGATCTTCGATCGGAAGGATCACTGGCCCAACTTGCATCGGCAAATGATGAAATCTGGAGGGTAGAATCTTGGGAATCATACCTTAATCCCAAAGTCTTTGTAGAGGCAAGGTACTTCAGAATCTGCTTGAGACGGTTCCAATGGACTTTAGCTGGGTTTTCCGCAACTTGGGCAAGGTTAGCAACAGCATATGAGATATCAGGGCGGCAGCGTCCAGATATATACAGAAGGCAACCAAGGAGGTTTCGGTAAGGCATCTTCTCCATTGCGGCTTTTGACTGGTTGTCTCTAGGAGATTCCTGTTTGGAGGAAACTGTACCTGGTTGTATAGGAAGAGATACGTTAGTTATCGTAGAAATATCAAATCGTTCAATACAGGAATCTATATATTTGCTACAATTTATGTTTACTGTACCGTCTTTAATGTCGAATTGTATGCCTAATAGTTGAGTGATTGGGCCTAAATTTTCGAGCTGATATAACCCTTCTAATAACTGAATAACTTCTATTAGAGTTGACTTGTCTTTAGCAAAAATCGGGAGGTCATCTACATATACCATAATGATTGCTTTAGTGTTATATCTATAAATACATGTTAGTCCCGGAATTTCTGTAAACCCGTTTGCAATGAGTTTATGATGCAATTCTTCAAACCAGCATTTTCCAGATTGGTGTAAGCCATAGAGGGCTTTATTTAATTTTAAAACGTAATTTTCTTGGCCTGGTATTATATAATCATTAGGTTGGTTAATATATATATCCTTATCAATATTACCATACAAATATGCACATTTTACATCTAAAAGACTATGTTCCCACTGGAGAATACATATAAAAAGTGCAATGAACAATCTTATTAACATGAAATTAACTACTGGACTGTATGTTTCATTATACTCTAAACCCTCTCTTTGGTTATTACCTAAAGCAACTAATCTTGCTTTAAACTTTCTAGATTCATTTTTATTTTTAAGGGTATAGACCCAACGGGTTCCTATTACTTTAGTATTAGCTGGTCTGGGAACAACTGTCCAAACATTTCTGTCTATCATAGTTTTTATTTCACTGTCCATGGCCCTTTTCCATTCTGCAGCCTCTGGTAACCTTTTCGACTCCCTAGCTGTTTTTGGAATAATTATTTCTACACAATTTGCTTCATCTTCGACTAATGGTATTTCTTCAGATTCTTTGTCTGAACTTTCTTCGGCTTCGTTTAGATTCTCATCTATGTCATTAATGGGGGATTTTCTTTCTAGTTTAAATTTGCCAAGGATTTTGCAGTTTTTAGAAAAAATATTTAATGAATCGTCATATATGAAGTTATTTTCCTCGCAATAATCTTTTAATTCTCTAGAACTCCTTAATACCTTCCCCTCTGGTGTTTTTACATAAATGTCTTCTTTACCTCTACTTTCTCCTGTCTTTCTAATTGCTATATATCTCTCAAACATTAATTGTGGGTCATCTACTGGTTGGTAGGGATTTTCGGATATGTCTAATTCATCATCCGATTCTTCTGCTAATATATGACCTTGTTTTTCTATACCTAATTTCGTTTCATCAAATCTGACATGTTTTGTCTCTATTATTTTGTCTTCAGTGGGTAGCCATATTCGATAACCTCTAGTACTATAACTATAACCTACTAAAATTCCTTTTTGAGCACGAACTTGAAATTTGTTACGCTTTTGGGATGGAATGTGAGCATAAGCTACACATCCATATCTTTTTAAATGACGGAGAGAAGGTTTTCTGCCGAACCAGCGCTTGAACGGTATTTCTCCGGTTGAACTATGCAAAAGTCTGTTTCGTATATAGTTTGTTGTTTGCATGGCCTCAAGCCAAAGTTCTTCTGGAAGATTAGCAGAATTAAGCAAAGTTCTCATTCCATCAAACAACATTCGATTAAGACGTTCTGCTGCACCATTTGATTGAGGTGAATATATGTTTGATCTTTCATGTTTTATACCCAATGATTCTAATAATTTTTGTACGGGAGTACAACAATATTCTAATCGATTATCGCTTCTTATAGCTTTTACTTTTTTATTGGTTTGACGTTCAACAAATTGGATAAAATTTCTAAGTTTTTCACAAACTTCATTTTTACTTCGCATTGGATAGCAAAAGGCTCTTCTACTATAATCGTCAAGCAAGGTTAAAATATAGCGATAACCATGCTTTGAAAGATAAGGAGCAGGGCCCCAAATATCTGTGTGAATTAATTCTAAAATGTCTTTTGAACGAATACTTTTAAGTTTTGGGTAGGGCTGTCTTGTATTTTTCCCCATTATGCAAGCCTCACAGCAGACCTCTTCCCCTTTTAATCTCACTTGTGGTTCTACTAGGTCGTTATTAAACATTTTCTTAATAGTTTGTATATTACAATGAGCAAGTCTTTCATGCCAAATCATAATTTCGTTAGTATCTACAGCAAAAGCTTGATTAAATGTTTGCTTTGTATGTTTTGGTATTAGCTTTTTAGATGAGCTCTCAGTTTGTGTACATTGGTTATTAGTTACATCTTTATGATGGCTATTTTCCAAAGTATCTTTTATTTTTAAAACATTAGGTTGGTTATAATTAGGTAAACCCTGTATAACGTAAAAGTTATTTTTCATTTTTGCAGACCATAAATAGTTCCAATCGGGATCAAAAATTTTAAATCCTCTATCAAGTTTAGCATGAAAACCTGCTCTATCCATTCGACTCATACTAATTAAATTTCTATGAATTGTTGGGACATAAAGGCAATCATTAAGTGTAATTCCTCTTATGTTTGGACCATCTTTAATTTTAAACTGCACTATTCCTATACCTTTAACTGGATGAGATGTAGTTCCCATTTTTATCATTGAACCTTCTGTAGAAGGTTTTAGGTATGTGAAAAACTCTTGATTTTGACAAATATGTGCAGTCGATGCACTATCTAATGTCCATTCCCTAGTTGGTAATAAATTTTCGCTTTCAAAGCATTCTGAAATAAACTCTGTTACAAAAGAGGATTCTTTTACATTAGTTTGATTTTTACTATTACCCTTATTTTTAAACCTACAAATATTTTCTGTGTGGTTTGGTTTTCCACAAAAACTACATGTAACTAATCTTGCTGACTCTTGTTTTACAGAACTAAATGAGTCAGGATGTTTGTGTTTTTCAACAGAAAAGCATTCAGTTGTTTTACTAAGCTCATGCAAGTTACGACGATTATATTCTTTAATTATTTCTGCTTTTAGTTTTGCAAAATTAAAATCTGTATCCTTACAATTTTCAAATTCTCGAGCAAGATAATCGTAATCTTCTGGCAAATTTTGCAAAAGCATGTAACATCGATGTTCCTCACTTACAGTTTCCCCTGCATCAGTTACTTTTCTATACTGATGTTCAAATCTATCAATAAAAGTTGGGAGTTCCTCATCCGGATTTGGTTTCATAGTTCTGAATTCAGCTAAACATAGAGATTTATAAGAACGACTGGCCGTCAATAGATTAGTTTTTAATGTATTCCAGATAATTTCTGGTTCTTCCAAATTATCAATCATTAAAACTATTTCTTGACTACAATAGGTTTTAATTAAGCCTGCTGCTTTTGCTTTAGATTGATTTAATTTAAATTGCTCTAGTGGGGATAATTTATCCATTTCTTGAGGATGCTTTTCTGCATCAATCCAAGCAATTAACCCTTCTGTTTGCAAAATTCGCTTCATACTAGTTGACCAAGATTGGTAATTATATCTAGTAAGCAACATTTGTGGATTTATATTGGATGCCATTTTTCAATTAAATTTAAATGCAACTCTAGCAATTACTTTTCGATCAATAAAGACTACAATAAAAAATATTCCAATACTTCATTCTTCAGGTTAGGGCTGGGCCCATAACCACTGTTAAACTTTAAGTTTATGGATACTGTTAACTTTTAAAAGAAAATTATGAGTGAAAGAATAAATAGTATATAAAGTGGAATACTTAGAAAAGATTGTTGCTTCTATAATACACATTTAGTCATTACTTGAAATCTTCATCTACCTATTAGTAATATAAATTTAATTTTTAAAATACCTTATTTTTGCTGGAAGAATTTTAAGTAAGTACTCCTTAAAAATGTAAGATAAGTAAATAAACTTTCACTCATCTAAGCAGCCTGAAGCAAATGAAATCTTGGTGTAAAATTGATCATAAGAAAAATCTTGAAATAAAACTAAGAATTTGCTATACATTAATTTTATTTGAGAAATCTACTTGATCCTTATTGTTACAAAAAAAAAATATTGTCTTGACAGTAACAAGAGAAAACTTGAAAGTAATTTTCTAACATTAATTTAAATAGTATAAACTCATACCCAATGCCTTTGCAAAGATAAACAAACATTTGGAAATTTCTATTGCAACACCTGCATCCATTCTAGTAACTGGCATATCTCCGTCTCCTGATGAGTCTGGTAAGAAAAAAAGAAAAAGCGATTTGACAGCAGACGACGTCTTGTTTTATATCTTGCTGATTGGCAGTTAACAGCGAATTTCGCCGTTATGCTGGTTGCGTTATCTATGCAAATGCATTGGTATGAAAAAAAATTTAAATAAAGTAAAGTAAAAAAAAAGAACAAAAACATCCAAAGTAAAATAATTAATGAATTTTTATAAACGAATATTTATTAAATGTCTAGAGAAAAATTAAGTTTTAGTAGCTTTACTAGTAGCTAGTTATTATAATGCAGTTGCGATCGCAACTGTTATTGCTGAATACCAAAACTAGGAGGAGTTTTCTTATAGAGTGGCAACAGCTCATTAAAGTAAGTTTTGTAAACAAAACAACGTCTAGTTAGATCGTTCTTAACAGGAAACTATAAAATTAAGATATAAATTTAAACTTTGGATGTTTAAGGGAAAAAAAAGGTAATTAAATATATTTACAAATTGATTCAAACCTTTAAGAGGAAAAAAAAAATTGTATTGAATATGCATGGGGAAACAACGAATGTAGCATGCACTGCATCTACAGATATGGCCGAGGTAGCTCACTTCACGACGGAACAAGTTACACTTGCCTGGATTCAATTTGAGGTTAGCCATTCTGAGTTTCTCCAGCACCTTTCGGATGTTTCGTAGATGGTCTTCAAAGGTGCGCCCCACAATGATAATATCATCCAAATACACCAGACAGGCTTCATAGGAAAGTCCTTTTAGCACTGTCTCCATCATTCGTTCGAAGGTGGCAGGTGCATTACATAATCCGAACGGCATAACTTTAAATTGCCACAGTCCTTGTCCCGTGGTGAATGCAGTCTTCTCACGATCATCAGGATGTAATTCTACTTGCCAGTAACCGCTCTTCAGATCTAAAGTCGAGAACCATTTATTGCCAGCAAGTGTGTCTAATGTGTCGTCAATTCTGGGAAGAGGGTAATTGTCTTTCTTCGTGATATCATTCAAACGACGATAATCCACGCAAAATCTTGTTGAACCATCTTTTTTTCGCACCAGTACTATGGGAGATGCCCAAGGACTCGTTGATGGCTCGATGACGTCATTGTGCTGCATTTCATTTAGAAGTTCAGTGACCTCTTCCTGTTTAGCAAATGGAAGTCTTCTTGGATGTTGTTTGATTGGAGGATGATTTCCTGTATCAATTCTGTGCTGGGTGATGTTCGTTCTCCCGACGTCTTCAGGTGTTCGAGAAAAAAGATCTTTAAATTCTTGGAGTAGCTTCTTCGCAGCACACCTCTGTTCACTTCCTAATTCTGCATTCTTGAGTAGCTCCGTTATTAATTGCTCAGAAGACTTGGATTCGGTTGATTGCGTGGGGCGGCTTATGCATGTTACAGGAGTGCAGGCTGCTAACACCTCATCCTTCTTCACTGTTCGGACCTTATCGCTGATGTTTGCGACTCTCACAGGAATAGCACTCCTTGAGAGATCAACTAGAGATGAAGCTACCAGAACTCCTCTTGGGCTATTGTCTGTATTCGGGTATTCAATCAGTCCATAGCGGAAGTATTGCTTTGTGGGAGGTGTTCCTGAAACTATTGTCTCTGTGTGTGGAGGGATGGAAATTTCAGACTTGGCTGTTATCTGGCAAATTGTCTGAATGTCTTGATTTTCAGTGTTGAACACAGCGATGTCTTCCGAACTCGAATGCAGTTCATTATTCTTAAAGTCCAATTTAAAGTTAAATTTTCTCAGGAAATCAATTCCAATGATTAAAGGATCTCTTATATCAGCCACATATGCCATATGATGGTAACTGGCATTCCCAAAAGTGATGGTCAAGTTCATTTTTCCATATATTTTGATTTCGTCTCCGGTCACAGTCTGGAGTTTAACGCAGGGCGGAGTCCAGATGATCTTCTCTTTTAGTTCTTGAGCCAAATCCGTTCTAATGATGGTCACGTTGGCTCCCGTGTCCAGAATCATCCGGCAGGTGGTGTTGTTGACTTGGCCATAGACGTGAAGTCCATTATCGCCGCCACTCATCGATGAAACATGAAATACTGTAAATTGGGGCTCTAATTTTAGGCAACCTCCGCCCCGCGAGATGGCCTCCTCTTAGTTTCCCTGCAGTGATGTTGAAGCCGGGTGATTTCCTATAGTTGGTCGTACAGGGCAGTTCCTCTTCACATGACCATCCCCTCCACAACCCCAGCACTTTATCTTCCGATCCTTTTTTTCTATATTATTTTCCAGGCTGCGCAATCTCTTTAAGATCTCTGCGAAACTTCTCTTCATTTCATTCTCATCAGCAGGTGTATCATTTAATGAGACTGCTCTTATGGTATGGCGGTCTTTACGGGAGGCTTGTTGGGCTGCCTCTATCCTAAGTGCATAGCCTAAAGCTGATTCTACGTCTCTGATGTTGGAGAGTCTCAGCGCTTTTTGAATTTCTGGATCCCGAACAGCATCGATAAAGTACTGAAGAGCTAAGTCGTTTCGAGTGTCAGCTTGACAGTCTGAGAATGCTAGGTGTGACAATCTCTGAATGTCCGCTGCCAGCTCTTGCAAACTTTCGCCCGTTTTCTGGTAACAGGACTTTAGCTGGAGGCGACTATAGTCCTTAGAACACTTCTCTCCGAACCGTAGCTCCAGTGCTCTAGTCAAGGCCTCGAAGTCGTTCCTTTCTTCTTTAGTAACATTTCTCAGTATCTCGGCTGCATCTCCCCGTAATGCTGCTGCTAAGTGGACTGACTTGGCGGTAGAGTCCCAGCCGTTAGCTTCAGCTACGATGGAAAACTGCGTTTTATATACATGCCAGGAGGAACTGCCGTCGTAGGTGGATAGCTTAATAAATTCCTGATTCTGGATTCTTCTCTCTTTCTTTTCAGTTTCCTGAGGCATGGATTCTAACTTTTCTTCGAGATTCCGAATCTTGCTTTGCAGTTCATTCCCTATTACTTCTCCGCTCCACTCTTCTTTCATTTTTCTCTCAAGATCTTCCTCCATTCTCTTAAACTTGCTTTCTATCTCTGAAATCCTTCCTTTCAGCTCTTGATCAAAGTTTTCTTTAAATTTCTCCTCAAAATTCTCTTCTATCTTCATAAATCTCTCTTCAAAATTCTTTTCTACTTTCATTACATTTTCCTCTATCTTCATAGCTTTCTCTTCAAAACTCTCTTCTATCTTTAGAACTTTCTCTTCTATTCCATCCATTCTATTTTCCATCACCGTTAATTTACCCTCTATCGATTCTTTTGCCGTTGAAAGCTCTCTCTTCATCTCATCTTGATTAGATTTAATTTCTTCGGTCAAACTGGCTTCCATCTTTTCCTGAGCTGCTTTCATTTCTTTCATTTCTTTCATCTCTTGACTCAGGCTATCTTTCATCTCTCTTTGCGATGCTCCCATACTTTCTTTCATCTCTCTTTGTCCTTCCTTCATTTCTCTTTGCCCTTCTTTCATTTCATTCATCTGGGTAGCTAAGCTTTCTAGAAGTTTCTTCATCTGTTCCTCCATAGCTCTAGTTATAACCATTCACAGACAATCCCGCTTCTGACACCAGAAATGTTGCGTACTTGGGGGTTCGTGAGTTGTCTGAGAATGAAAGGCCAAACGTACAAAAATTCAGTAATTTATTCACAGAAAATTCCAGAAAAATGCAGGTCTATAAACCAAGTATCAGCTTCAATTCAAACAGTAAACACAGCTTAAACAACAGCTGTCAATAGCAAATCCACAGTACAAACTGTATAGCAATAACACATAAAGCAAGTCTCTTCCAAAGAGGCTCAAGAGCAATGCAAGCACTAGCGAAGCTGGCTGAAAACTGAACTGAACTGACTGCCTTGGCGAGGAAGCGCTCCTTATATACTGTTCCATGGAACCCAGATTTTTCGAGAAAACTCTAGAAAGTGGTCAACCAATCAACTTACAGCTTCCATATTTGGTATATCCCATATAAGGATTTTCTCGCCAAGGTCACCAAAAAAATCGCCAAGGTGGGAGAAAGTCGCCAAATTTGGCGCCAAATCCATTACCTGCCTTATTGGGGCTTTTTAATGCGTTTTTAAGGGAAAATAAGGTTATTTCAACGCTAAAACGACTAGAAATGCACAAAATTAGCACTTTATCAACTTACTAAGCCTCTTTGAAAGAATTTATACGAAAATAAACACAATTATTTACAATTTTGTAACAATATATATATATATATTTCTTTTGTGCGTGTGTATGTCACTGAACTCCTCCTAAACGGCTGGACCGAGCTTAATGAAATTTTTTGTGTGTCTTCAGGTGGATTCGAGAATGGTTTATATTTACAATTCAGTTCAATCGGATAATTGGATCAAAAGATATTAAATAAAAACTCCATTAACTTTAAAATGATTAAAAAGAAAAATATATTTGATGCCAAAATAAACAAAATTCACGTTTATTTATTTTTTTCCGGAAATAAAATATTTTTTAATTTCGCGTGATAAACAATAAAAATTAGAAAAAAAAATTAATATACTATGAAAATATTCGCGTGTAAATAAATATTTTCATTCAAGGGGGGGGGGAGGTCTATACTAAAGCTGTGCCTTTGTATTTATCATTATATATATATTTCTTTTGTGCGTGTGTATGTCACTGAACTCCTCCTAAACGGCTGGACCGAGTTTAATAAAATTTTTTGTGTGTCTTCAGGTGGATTCGAGAATGGTTTAGATTTACAATTCAGTCCAATTTAAATTGTTTATTTAATTAATTTATCACTTATAAATTGTTGTTGATTTTGGAATGTTTCACATTCGATCCGGCAGACTGCGCTACGATCGTAGTATCGAATATTCAATAATACGCAAGCGAAGTGATGACGTCACTGGCCGTCCGTGGATGCAAGAAAAATATTTCCTATGTTAATCGCGCATTGGGTTTTTTGTAAAAAATTACTAAATATCGAGGAAAATTATTTCCCGATTTTAATCCCTATATTTGGGTATAGATATGTATTAGTTATCATGTGCATGCGTTAGATTGAGTTGTTTTTGCTGTAAAATTGATAAAATTTGAATTTTTAATCTCAAAACTCTGTCATCCTTGGCGGAAAAAAAATATCGCCATATCATCTAGCGAACATATCTAATTTCTTTCAAAAATAATGGTTATTTCAACAACTTATATTAAGAGAGTAATGAATAATATGAAACAATTTCGTACAATACATATTACGAAAATATACATCTGGCATGTATATTTTCGTATTACGTTTTTGATCGCCAAATACAAAAAACGCTAAAGAAGACAGAATTTTGAAATTTAAAATTAAAATTTTGTCAATTTGAGAGCAAAATAACTCAATCTAACACATGCATACGATAACTAATACATATCTATACCCAAATATGATTAAAATCGAGAAATAATTTTCCTCGATTTTTAATAATTTTTTATAAAAAATCCAATGGGAGATTAACATAGGAAATCTTTTTCTTGCATCCACTGACGGTCAGTGACGTCACACTTCGCTTGCGTATATTCTATTGTAATTCCAGTTTGTCCCGACAGTTGGTGCTGCGATCAAATCCAGGAAAATATTTTGTAACTTCGTGTTATTATTGTTATACAAAAAATTGTGTCCTAATTGAAATATTACATCAAGATGTAATTAGTGTTTGAAGAGTTTTGAAGTGTGTATAAAAAACTATACATTTTGCAAATTTGATGCGGAATTGGAGTGAGTATTTTATATAATTTTCTATCAAATTTACACGCACGTTGATTAACAACCACCCTAACCTACAAATTTATTTGTGTAGCTGATTTATTATATTTATTATATTTATGTTTTGTATGGAACACTTTTAGTATCGGATCCCTTTGGCAAAATTTGAAATTTGGCACCGAAGTAGCTCGGACGCTTCTCGCCAAGATCTTTAGTTCTACAATTGAGATAGCCATTTCAGTTCATCGCAAAAATGGCTTAAAATATTTAAAGTCACCAATGGGGTCCCATACTTTTGTGCGTGTGTATGTCACTGATATTTTATTTATTTATTTTTTGTATGGAACACCTTTAGTATCGGATCCCTTTGGCAAAATTTGAAATTTGGCACCGGAGTAGCTCGGATGCTTCTCGCCAAGATCTTTAGTTCCACAATTGAGATAGCCATTTCAATTCATCGCAAAAATGGCTTAAAATATTTAAAGTCACCAAAGGTGTCCTAATTTGTGGCTTAGATTTAGAAAATCCGTGCTTTTCTCACGGCCAATTATATGTTGCGTGTTCCAGGGTTGGAAAACCTTCGAATTTGTTTGTGCATACTCCTCAAGGATTAACCAAAAATATTGTACATCCAATGGCATTACGGTAAATTAACTTTTTGTAGATTAAGAAAATATACCTGGTATAAAATAAATTGAGTTTCAACTTTTTCACCTTTAATTTAAACGAGTTTAAGTTTTCATTTAATACGAACTCTACATTTCACTTCGCTCATACTATACACATACTCACATGCATCGATTGATTGAATTGTGATAAATGTACATGTAATGATGTTAGATATTGTAATAACTTTTTGATAAAAATTTTCATCAAATCGGTCCAGATTGTTACAGCTTATTCAAAAAAGACGGAATTTTTATGTGAAATTCGTTGCTATCAGAGATTCTCTCATAAATTGAAATATTTGCCGTATGAAATAAAATTTTGTGCTGTTCGACATTCAGCGGAGGTTTTAAATAACAAGTAGCAAGTAGAAAGTACCAAGTAGCAAGAAGCAAGTAGCGAAAATGTCGGTAATTATGTCTTTTACGTTATAATCACAGTCACCGTTCACAGCGCTCCATACCTGTTTCACTTATATACCACATCCTTACACATTTACAATAAGTTAGTTATTTTTTTCTCGCAAAATATTCTCTAGAAATAATTTATATGACAAAACAACGTTTGTCGGGTCAGCTAGTAGCATAATAAACGTTTCTTCTTGGCACCGAAAGAAGTTTACTTATGCTTGCAACGCTTGATCCATCTTTCAAAAGGCTAATTATTGCTGCTGTTTTATCTTTCGTAGACATATTTTTGTAAAAAAGAAATATTTTTGCAAATTTATAAAAATGTAAGGACAAGTAATAAATATCAACAAAAAATTCCAAAAATACATTTTTATAATGGGCTAAAATAGCTCGACAAAGATTGTGCAAGAACTTTCCTCCCACCCTGTATATATACATAGGACAGTTTTATTCATTGTTCAAACATTATATAAAGAAAAGTGAACTGCACTCTACTCCCATCTGCTTTTAACAAACCTCATCCTGAGCATTCTCCTCCTAAATGCCATGTAAAAATAAGAGGAAGAAACGGAATAATCTGTAATTCTATAGTCTCTGAATTTCATGTTAAATTATTTTACTTTATAGAAAATTCTCATTTAGAATGTTTAATTTGCCCTATAATGTATTAAGACCTCTTCAAATATCATTTAATATAGATATAAATAAGTAGTTTTAATAATTTAATACCCATATGATATATCAAGTCTTCCTTTGCTATTCATTCTGCATGCAAGTAGCAGCTTTTAGGATTTTTTAATGTTAGGTAGTTTCACCCCTATAGTTATTGGGATCCGGAAGTTTCGCCCCTGAGTTGTGTAAAATATAAATGTAATCTATATATATATAAAAGAGTAAACTGACTGATTCACTGACTCAACACGGTTGTGGCGATCCTATGGGAGATAGAGTCACAATTTTTGGTGAGCAGGTTGATTTTAGGACCCTGACGCTCACTAAGACGGGATTTTGCGAAATACCCCCCCGTTCCCCCCCCGGGGGGGCAGAAGGCAAAAACCACCTTCATAAGCATAACTCGGCTCCAAATTGCTCCACGGTGAAGAAATTGCAGATGGGGAGACTAGACTTGAATACAAAAAAATCATTTTCTGCGATTTTGGATTTTTAAGGGGGGTAGAGGGTAAAAATGAGATTTTTGGGGGCGCATAAGGCAAAATCACATTTATAAGTATAACTCGGCACCAAATCGCTCCACGATGAAGAAATTGCAGATGGGGACACTAGACTTGAATACAAAAAAATCACTTTCTGCGATTTTGGAATTTTGGATTTTTAAGGGGAGTAGGGCTAAAAAGGAGATTTTTGGGGGCGCATAAGGCAAAATCACATTTATAAGCATAACTCGGCACCAAATTGCTCCACGGTGAAGAAATTGCAGATGGGGAGACTAGACTTGAATACAAAAGAATCGTTTTCTGCGATTTTGGAATTTTGGATTTTTAAGGGGGGGTAGGGGGTAAAAATGAAATTTTTGGGGGCGCATAAGGCAAAATCACATTTATAAGTATAACTCGGCACCAAATCGCTCCACGATGAAGAAATTGCAGATGGGGACACTAGACTTGAATACAAAAAAATCACTTTCTGCGATTTTGGAATTTTGGATTTTTAAGGGGAGTAGGGGTAAAAAGGAGATTTTTGGGGGCGCATAAGGCAAAATCACATTTATAAGCATAACTCGGCACCAAATTGCTCCACGGTGAAGAAATTGCAGATGGGGAGACTAGACTTGAATACAAAAAAATCATTTTCTGCGATTTTGGAATTTTGGATTTTTAAGGGGGGGTAGGGGGTAAAAATGAAATTTTTGGGGGCGCATAAGGCAAAATCACATTTATAAGTATAACTCGGCACCAAATCGCTCCACGATGAAGAAATTGCAGATGGGGACACTAGACTTGAATACAAAAAAATCACTTTCTGCGATTTTGGAATTTTGGATTTTTAAGGGGAGTAGGGGTAAAAAGGAGATTTTTGGGGGCGCATAAGGCAAAATCACATTTATAAGTATAACTCGGCACCAAATTACTTCACAGTGAAGAAATTGCAGATGGGGAGACTAGAATTGAATACGAAAAAATCATTTTCTGCGATTTTGGAATTTTGGATTTTTAAGGGGGAAAAGGGGTGAAAATGATTTTCGGAGGCGCAGGAGGCAAAAACACCTTTATAAGCATAACTCGGCTCCAAATTACTTTACGATGAAAAAATTGCAGATGGGGAGACTAGACTTAAGTACAAAAAAATCGTTTTCTGCGATTTTGGATTTTTAAGGGGGGAGAGGGGGTAAAAAAGATTTTCGGGGGGGAATTTAGCAATATATGGATTTTCGAGTAAAATTCTAGCAGTAATAGCTCAAAAATATTAAAAAAAAAAAAAAAAAAAGCCAAACGTCTTCTTGAAGGTATTTGCAAAAATTGATTTTTTCCGATTTCGATTTTTTTTTGGGGGGGAGTTACGAAGGGGGAAATTCAACCCCCATCTTTTAGCACTAAATTCGTCCGTGGAAATCTATAAGAGCTGAGGTCACAAATTTTAGTGTGTGGCTTATTTACGTGTGTCCAAAACCCTTTATAACGAGATTTTGTGAAAGCCCCCCCCCCCTTTACCCCTTTGGGGGCGTGGTGGGGAATAAAAGAATAAAATCACTGATTCACAGATTCAACACAGCTGTGGAAATTCTATGGGAGATAGACTCGCAAATTTTGGTGAGGACGTTGTTTTAGGACCCTGACTCCCATTAAGGCGGGATTTTGCGAAATATCCCCCTGCTCCTCCTGGGGGGGGGGGGGGCAGAAGGCAAAACCTCCCTTATAAGCATAATTCGGCTCCAAATAGCTTCACGGTGAAGAAATTGCAAAGAGAGGGACTAGAATTGAGTGCAAAAAAAAAGCATTTTCTGTTATTTGAGTTTTGGATTTTTGAGAGGGGGGGAGGGGGTAAAAACTATCTTCGGAGGCAAATTTAGCAAAATACGGGTTTTCGAGTAAAACTGCTCCAATAACAGCACAAAGATATAGAAAATCGCCAAGAGTCTTCTTGAGGATGTTTCCAAAACATCATGTTTGGTTTTTTGTGATATTCGATTTTTTTTGCGGGGGGGGGAGTTACGAGGGGGCAAATTCGAGCCCCTCTTTTAGCGCTAAATTCATCCGGGGAAATCTATAGGACCTGAGGTTACAAATTTTAGTGAGTGGCTTACTTACGTGTGTCTGACACCCACTGTAATGGGGTTTTGCGAAAGTCCCCCCTTTTCCGCTTGGGGGGGGGCAATATAAACCCGTTTTCAAGTATAACTTTGCTTCAAATTATCTCAGTAAGATTAATTTGTATATGTGGGTTGTTTATGCTTTTCCAACACCCACAGTAAACGTAAAGGGATTTTACAAATTTTCACTCTTCCCCCCTTCAAAGGCGGGGAGAGAGGCAAAAAACGCTTTTAAGAGTAACTCTGGTCGAAATTATCTCATAATAACGAGTTTTTGATATGTCGATTGGTTATGCGTACTCAAGACACACACTACTAAGGGATTTTGTAAAATTCCACCTTATCCCCCTTGGGGTGGGGTGGGGCAAAATCATGTTTTCATGCGTAACTCTGCTCCAAATTATCTTGATGATTTTTTATGTGCGGGCTGGTTATGCGATCCCAACAACCACTATAAGGGGATTTTTGTGAAATTTTCCTTTTCCTACCTTTAAAAGCGGGGTGGGGGGTGGGGGGCAAAAACACGTTTTAAAGAGTAACTCTGCTCCGAATTATCTCAGGAAAGCGATTTTTTGATAGGTTGATTGGTTATGCGTACTCAATACAAACTACAAAGGGATTATTTGGAATTTCGTGATATCACTCCCTTGAGGGTTGGGGGTTATTTAAAACATGTTTTCATGCGTAACTCTGTTCCAAACTATCTTAGAATGGCAATTTTTGATGCGTGGACTGCTTATGCGAATTCAACACACACTATAAATTGATTTTGTGAAACTCCACCCTACCTCCCCTTAGCGGGGGGGGGGGACATGTATTCAGTTAAGAGTGGGCCGAGAGGGGAGGGACTAAAAAACACGTTTTAAAACATAACTTTGCTTCAAATAATCTTAGAATCCCGATTTTTTAATATGTGGGCTAGCTATGTGTATGCAACATGCACTATAAAGGGATTTTGTGAAGTGTGGCGAGTGGGAAAACTGCTATCGAAGGTATCGAGAAGTTTAACTTAGATTTTGACTGATTTCAATGATTTTTTTATTATTATTATTATTATTATTATTATTATTAATGATGTGGTATTTTGAGACTTCATTTCAATATAATGACCAGCGAAGCGGGCAAAGCCTGCTAGTTACAAATAAAAATATAAACATACATGCAGTATTTTCCAAAATAATTACCATGTTTTTATTAAAATCGATTCTTCTTTGTTTGTTTATTTGTGTGTCCAGTACAAATCTTGCAATCGATTTTTAACTAACTTCCCGATTAGCTAGACATTTGAAACTTTCAGAAAAGCTCAGAACACGATGACAATGCATTTTTTAAATATTTTTAGCCAACGGTTTCGTGTACCTGCTGCCTTCGGTAGCGTTACCAATACAAATCTTGCAATTGATTTTTAACTAACTTCCCGACTAGCTAGATATTTAAAACTCTCAGAAAAGCTCAGAACACGGTGACAATGTATTTTTTAAATATTTTTAGCCAACTGTTTCGGGTCCCTGCTGCCTTCAGTAGTGTTTATATGATTCAACAGGAAATTTATTTAACTAACTTCCCTACTAGCTAGACATTTGAAACTTTCATAAAAGTTCAGAACACGATGACAATGAATTTTTGAAATACTTTTAGCAGGTTGTTACTGTTGCAGGTTCCTGCTGCCTTCGGCAATGTTTATATGATTCAGCAGAAAATTTATTTAACTAATTTCCCAACCAGCTAGACATTTGAAACTTTCAGAATAGCTCAGAACACGGTGAAAATGCATTTTTTAAAATACTTTTAGCCAATTATTTCGGGTCCCCGTTGCTTTTGGTAGCGTTTATATGATTCTACAGAAAATTTTAAAACATGGTATATAAAAAGTTCTTTTTATCTTGTAATTATTTGTTGTAAAAAAAAATATGAAGCTTATACAATACTGATATATGTTTTGATTTTGGTCATAACAAGGGTTCACAACAGCATGGCGATAAAAATATGCATGAATGAATATTGAATAAATTCATTCACGCTAAAAAATTTTAAAAATAATAAAAATAAATATAATAATAATAAAAATTTACTACTTCTCTTCAAACATCGTTCATAAATTCTGGTTGTTTTTAACTTTCAATAAGCAAAACTACTCTGCTCCTCAATCCATTCCGTGGAGGATCAAAATTGTGATGGCATGTCTTCAGACCACCTCTAGTGGTGAGTCCCAGACCATTGCCAATTGCCCATTGCGCAACACTAGTGCGACATAAAAAAAACTAACCAAGCAACTCTGCTCCTCAAAGGGATTAGGAACTCCCAACTGAGAATCGAAACAGAGGTTGTTTGCAAAGAAAGTACATTTTCAAAAGTAACTTAACTCTAGCAGAGTATAGAAAGTTTTATTATGGGTTTATATTTATTATTTTACACTATTTATTAGTAATGGAGCATATAATTAATTATATTGCATTAAGCCAAAATAAATAATGCTTGCTTCATCGCTAATCTTGCCATACTGCAATTTAGTAGCCAGCATAGATTTTTGGTCTTGGTATCGAATTTGGCTATTTGGCAAACGAAATTGGTGAAAATTTGTAGTCTAGGGTTGCCAAAGTTTGAAAGCTCTAACTTTAATAATAACCAAGTTCTGGAATAATCCACCAGTTTATTGCACAGAACTAAATTCTTCGAAACATCTATGAATGACTAAAAAAACTATAAAATGAAAGAAGATTGATTAATAAAATCACACAATCAATTGTGGAAGAAAATCATATTTATTGAAATTTTATTTTTCCGAATGAGTGAAAATAATGCCTGGACCGGGAGTCGAACCCCGGATCTTTGACTTACAAGGTCAAGGCTCTACCAATTGAGCTATCCAGGCCGACACCCGATCGACATTACTCACTCAGACAACCTTTATTCAGAAACAATCTGGGCTATCATTTAGATAGCTCAACAGAAATAAGCCGCAGGTAATGGAAAACACCATTAAACAATGGGAGAAAGAAATACAATTTTTAATAAAATCACACAATCAATTGTGGAAAAAAATCATATTTATTGAAATTTTATTTTTCCGACTGAGTGAAAATAATGCCTGGACCGGGAGTCGAACCCCGGATCTTTGACTTACAAGGTCAAGGCTCTACCAATTGAGCTATCCAGGCCGACACCCGATCGACATTACTCACTCAGACAACCTTTAGGCAGAAACAATCTGGTCTATCATTTAGATAGCTCAACAGAAATAAACCGCAGGTAGCTCTGAGTGAGTAATGTCGATCGGGTGTCGGCCTGGATAGCTCAATTGGTAGAGCCTTGACCTTGTAAGTCAAAGATCCGGGGTTCGACTCCCGGTCCAGGCATTATTTTCACTCAGTCGGAAAAATAAAATTTCAATAGAAGATTGATTGTTGATGATTCTAGACTAAAACTTGCCTATATCTTTACGAGTTACTTTCCACACGGTGTTAAAGTAAAAGTGGAAACAGATGAAAGTTTTTTTCATTTTCGCGAAGTTGGGCTTTGACTTAGCGTCAAATTAGGCATTGAAATGTGGCAAAAAATGGTAGTGAGGAATTTAGGAAATTTGGAAACTTTACCTCAATACAAAGTCTAGTTCTGGAAATTTTGTAATGATGCATTGGCTTCTTGCTCAGAACTACCTTGAAAATTTCAAAAACCACTGACAATACTTCCAATAAATTCAAATTGCATTCAGATTTTGAAATATTCAGTTGTTCCTGATTTAGCGAAATTTATGCTCTGCAGTGTATTTAACAATGTTTATTTGATTTCTGTAGTAGAAATGACCATTTCATTGGATTGTTTCAAGAATATTAATTTTTGTAGCACAAATAAGAGATTTTTTCAACTATTTACTGAATATTAATTTTTTAAAAAGTGCATTCTTCGATTTGAACATGCTTATTTCTTGAAGAATTACTTTCTACACATTAAAATGTTGACAACGTCTTTTATCATTATATTTACAGGCTTTATCTATGAACTGAACATTCATAAATAAAATACATTTGTCGACTAGAACATATTTCAGTCTTAAAGAATCGAATTTTGAAATGCTAAAATATCGACAACTTTCGCAACAGTAAAATTACGGGCTCTATCTATGGAATGAATATTCATTAAATAAAGTGCATTCATAGACAAGAACCTGCTTATGTCTTTAAAAGTTACTTTTTACACGCAAAAATGTCTTCAACTTTCATAATAATATTATTACTAGCTCTATCATTAGCATCATTTGAAATCTTTATGATGGTAGGTCATATTTAAAGGCCAAAACTTTTGTATTCTTTGTCATTACAAATATAATTTTCCTTAATATTCAAAAACCGAAAAATATATAAAGTCCAAAAAGGGAGTTGCACAACTAGATGTTATAAGAAACCTATATACCAATTTGCAACGTTTTATGCCCAACAGTTTTTGAGTTATGCGAGATACATTACAGGCTCTAACTACGGGCTGAATATTCATTAAATTAAATGCTTTCATTGACAAGAACCTGCTTATGTCTTTAAGCATAACTTTCTATGCGCAAAAATGTCTTCAACTTTCATAACAATATCATTACTGGCTCTATCATTAGCTTTTTTTGAAATCTCTTTGATAGTAAGAAATATATAATGGCCAAAATCTTTGTATTTTTTGGTCATTATGAACATAACTTTCCTAAGTATCTCAAAAACGGAAAATCATTGACAGCCTAAAAATGGAGGCGCACAACTAAATGTTATAACAAACCTATATACCAATTTTCAACGTTCTACGTCCAACTGTTTTTGAATTATGTGAGATACATACCCCCCCCCCCCCACACACACACACACGTATTTACATACAGATGTTACGAAAATTCGTGTAAAAACATGTATATCTCTGAAACGGGAACTCATATTAAAACCAAAGTTGCAAGTGTGCAACTAGACATTATAACAGTTACACATATAAATTTTCAACATTCTACGAGCATTCATTTTTGAGCTATGTGAAATACAAAATCAATTTCGCATCTCGGGATTACTATACTTCCTTATGGCTTTGTATAAGGAAGTAAAAATAGTAGAGTCATTTTTTGAAACACCAATTTCTGAGATCTAAAACTGACCTAACCTAAGTAGGATGACTGTTAATTTTCCTCTAATAACCACGTAATACACGAGAAAGGATATCTAGAATGGATTTATGTAACAATTTTCAAGAAAATAGTTAGAGCCGTTTTTGAGATACCGACTTTTACCTAAACTTGGCATACTCTATTATTGACTGGAAAACAATTACATACAAAAAGATATTTAAAAGGGAGTTACTATAACGAGTTTGAAAAAATTCCATGCAGCCGTTTTTAAAGGAACGCTCTTGCGAGGCCTGGAATTGAGCTAATTTTGCAGGACGCCATTCAATTTTCCTGAAATAACCAACTATATTATTCGAAAGGTCATCTAATAGAGCAACTTTGAAGAAAATTTATAGAGCCATTTTTGAGATACGAACTTACGGTCCCACTTCCATTATCAGCTGTACCATTTTAAGTTTTTCAATTTTCATCAAAATTTGCAAAATCCATCTGTACACCAGACCTGTCTCAATTCTGAAGTTTCGTAGTTCTATTTTCGTTAATTTCGGAGATATGATACCCAGAAGATTCCGCACATACATACACACACACACGGCCGGCCCTAACGTTTTTGCCGCCGTAGGCAAACTTCAAAAGTGCGGCCCTCCACGCTTTAAAAACTTTAAAATTAAAAAAAGAGATAAATATACTAAGGGAAAAAAAAAAAAAAAAAAAAGATAATCATAAAAATATGGCCTAATTGAATTAAAACAATTGCACTCATACAATAGTTACAATTCTTTATTATTATTTATTAAATACACAAAATCTTTGGAATTAAAACTAGTACAGACAATATTTTCAAAACCGCAAAGAATAAAGAATGCTAGTACAATAAACAAAATTTAATCCTGAATTAAAATAATAAATCTCTTTCAAACCTTTTTTAGTTATCAGCGAAACTTCGAGTAACTTCTTGCATATCTAATATATTTCTCAATTCATGTTCAATGGACAACATTGCTAACCCATTAGGGTGATTTTGAGTAGACATTCTTCTTAAATAATATATTATTTTTAGTTTAGAAAAAGATCTTTCTCCAGTAATAACAGTCATGGGCAAATTTAACAAAATTTTTAAAGCAATGCTTAAATTTGGCATAATGTTAAGGGGATAATGTATTTAAGAACGTCAACTGGACCTTCAGCCTTTTTTCAAAGGTGAAGAAATAAGGTCTATTTTATCAGCCAAATCTAAAACGTTAAGGGACTCTCTACCTATCATCTCCGGAAGCCAAAGCCAATGTTATTCTATGGGAAATTTTGCCCCATTATAATTCAATAACTAACACATATTTTTAAATTCCGGTTTTATTTTCCAAAAATTCGCAACTATTAAACAATTTATCGCATTCTAAAATATGATTTTTTTTATTTTTAAGATTTCATTTTTAAGCTCAAAAATGAAAAATTCCACGTTGTGAAAATTTGCATTTTACAACCTCAAAATAAAATAATAAAAATTAAAAAAAAAAAAAAAAAATTAGAAAGCGATAAATTGTTTAATAGTTGTGAAGTTTCTCAATGTGAAAACGGAATTAAAAAATGTATTAATCAATAAGTTAAAATAGGGCAAAATTCTCCATAGAATAACATTGGCTCTCGCTTCTGGGGACGATAAGTGGAGAGGCCTCTTAAGGGCCCTCTTCACTCACCGCCGCCGGAAACCGAAGCTAATGTTATTCTATGGGAATTTTTCTTTACAAATAACTTATTAACTAATACATATTTTTAAATTCTGTTTTCACATTATGAAAATTTCCATCTGTTAAATTGACGGACCTTTTTTAAAAAATTATTTTTTTTATATTTTATTTTGAAGCTGTAAAATGCTAATTTTCAATATGTGAATTTTTTTCATTTTGCAATTTCAAAATAATTTATTAAAAATTTAAAAAATACATTTTTAAAAAAGGTCCGTCAATTTAACAGCTAGGAATTTTCTGAATGTGAAAACAGAATTTAAAAATATGTATTAGTTAATAAGTTATTTGTAAAGAAAATTTCCCCATAGAATAACATTGGCTCGGGCTTCCGGCGACGGTAAGTGAAGAGGGCCGTTAAGATCAGAGGAATCAACTTCCGTTAAGATGTTTTCCAGATCTTTACAGTGTGCCAGTGCCTGCCCCTCCTAATTAACCTACATATAACAAATTTGAACGGTCTAACTCAATTTCTAATTTTTTGCCCCCTAGTCCCCCTTCCCGCTCCCCCTAATAATTTAACACTTTCGAAAATATCCTCATTCGACTTGTAGACCCCCAAAACCTATATATACCAATTTTGAACAGTCTAACTCAATTTATATGTTTTTGCCCCTCCCCTGCCCCCTAATAATTTTACACTTTCGAAAATATCCTCATTCGACTTGTAATCCCCATAACCCTATATACCAATTTTGAACGCTCTAACTCAGTTTCTAATTTTTTGTCCCTCTGCCCCCTTCTTCCCCCCTAATAATTTAACACTTTCGAAAATATTCTCATTCGACTTGTAGACCTCCAAAACCTATATATACCAATTCTGAACGGTCTAACTCAATTTCTATGTTTTTACCCTCCTAATAATTTTACACTTTCGAAAATATCCTCATTCGAATTGTAATCCCCATAACCCTATACATACCAATTTTGAACGCTCTAACTCAATTTCTAATTTTTTGCTCCACTGCCCCCTTCTTGCCCCCTAATAAATTAACACTTTCAAAAATATCCTCATTCGACTCGTAGACCGCCAAAACCTATATATACCAATTTTGAACGGTCTAACTCAATTTCTAATTTCTTCCCCCCTGCCCCTTTCTTGCCCCTTAATAATTTTACACTTTCGAAAATATCCTCATTCGACTTGTAGGCCGCAAAAACATATATATACCAATTTTGAATGGTCTAACTCAATTTATAATTTTTTGCCCCCCCCCCTTGCCCCCCCCTAATAATTTTACATTTTCGAAATTATCCTCATTCGACTCGTGTGCCCCCTATATATACCAATATACCAATATACCCCTATATATACCTATATATACCAATTTTGAACGGGCTAACTCAATTTCTAATTTTTCGCCCCCCTGCCCCCTAATAATTTTATACTTTCGAAAATAATTTCATTCAACTCGTAGGCCGCCAAAACCTATATATGTTACCGTTGAAGCTCGAAATTTGTTAATGTTCAGATTACCTAGCTAATCTGCAGATTAACTGAAATGACACGTTAAAGTGCGAAATCAAGAGTTTCCCGCATTTTAACTAGGTAATCTGCACATTAGCGGCTTCTGTGTCGTTAAAGTTCAAATGTTTGTTTCGAGCCTTAGTTTTTTTACATTCACTATGACGTCAAATAGTCATGTGATACAGATACGCGAATGACCTTCAAACACAAACTAAAACATTTATCCTTTCCGCTCCGCTTCCGCTATGATAATTGGTAAACGCAAAACGTTGAGCATCGAAAACATGATTATTATAGGTTTCTTATTATGACCAACACAAAACTTAACAAGTAAGTTATAATTGTTTTAATTTTGATTTTATTTCTTCTCTTTTTTAATTCTGTCAATATAAGTTTGATAAGAGTCTGCACTGCATTTTATTATTGAAATCTAATCTTAATTAAACACTCTATCTCGTGAAAATTCATTTTGAATTATGAATATCAAAATTTATAACACAATAATTATTTCCTCCCGAAATAAAACTATTAAAACACATCTTTTTAAAACTAATTTATTTAAAAATTGATTTAAATTACTATTACTTACTGGGAAAAAAAAAAAAAAAAAAAGATGTATTAATTTTTAACTCTGAAAAATATGGCATTCAATATTATGGCTGTCTTTAATAAATACTTAATATGACATTTTTATGCATTTTTTAGCATTTTATTACATTTTTTATTTTTTTGTTTTTGTTGTTGTTTCTTTCAGTTTCAAGTTTCCTTTATATATTTTATATATCATGATTTTATTTTTATTTTGTTCGCTTTTTCAGATAATTTCGGTGTAGTATATCACATAAAATGTGTTAATAAAGCTGTTTTTTTTTTTTTTTATTATTATTGTAAAATTAATATATTTGCTAAACTTGTACAGATATATGTGTGTTGCAAAATATAGTTTAATAAAGCATTGGAAAACAGTAATTTTAATTTTCATGCGTTCTAAAAATTATTAAAGCAGTTTTAATTATTTGAAGCACTTCTTGATGCTTCTGATTTGTCTAATTCAATATTTCTTTAGCGAATTAAAAATTGGTGCATAACATAAAAAAAAAAAAAAAAAAAAAAAAAAAAATAGTAATAGCAATAGTAATAAGTTGTTAATAAAACTTTTTTTTTTTTTTTAATTTAAATGGTTAAATATTTTTATTTTGAAAAGAAATCGTTACTGTATTACAATTCTAACATTCATTTATAAAATAGAATTTATTGAAAGCAATTAAAGTTATTATATTTCATATTAAAAATGCATAACATCTTCAAACTTATATTGACAGAATAAAAAAGATGAAAAAAATAAAACAAATATAACTTTAAAAGACATAAAAATTAAAACACATGCAGATTAAAATAAGTAAAGAAAGAAAGAAAAGGAAAGAAAACTATTTTTTTTTCCCGAATGAAAAAAACAAATACAACACAGCGTGCTGTAAAATTACAACACCAGAGATCTTATTTTCACTTTAACGAGTGCCTAGTAGGTAATGCGCAGATTATTTAGGTAATTCGCAGATTACCTAGGTAATTTGAGAAATAAAACAATTTTCCTCACTTTAACGGATTGCCCTAGTTAATGTGCAGATTATCTAGCTAATCTGCAGATTAACTGATTTCTGCACTTTAGTGGTAACATATATACCAATTTTGAATGGTCTAACTCAATTTCTAATTTTTTGTCCCCCCTCCCTCTTCTAGCCCCCCTAATAAATTTACACTTTAAACCCCACAAACGTCTATATACCAATTTTGAACGGTCTAACTCAATTTCTAATTTTTTGCCCCCTTCGCCCCCCCCTTTTTTTGACTCAGGACACCTTAAAACATGTAAATCAGGTGAAATCTCGAATTCCATTACCTACGGTAGTCGGTTAATGAAAGTAAAAAGAAAAATAAATATTTACACCTTCTAATCTATTCGTTGCTATAGAAACTGACATACTCTTTCGAGAGATATATTACGCGTGTTAGAATAAAATTTAATTTGTAATTAAAATCTAATTTTTTTGTTTATTGACCAAAATCGATGAAATTTGAACTGCAAGTTGGTCTTCTGATGTTCAGGCTGTATATTAAGTTTTGTGTGCGAGCGAGAAAAATTGAAGAATTTTTAAATTTGCAATTTTTAATCCCGGTTCAAGAACACAGAAAGTTGAAAACATTTCTTCTTTTCTCTCATTCAATTTGAGTTGCTGTGGAAACCAAAATATCAAGTATTGAAATACGAATCAATTGGAAAACGCGAAATGCGAGAATAAAGATTTTATAAAAAAGTAGAGCGCTATGCAGAAAAATAAAAAATTATAACTGATAAAGTTTTTAAAATTCCGTTTCCATCTTTTAAGATCTTTTTCATTTGATTGAGATCTATTAAAAAAAAAAAAAAAAAAAAAAAAAAAGATTTATCTCAAAAGATTTTGAGTTATAAAATGTTTTGCGAAAAAAAATCAATGTTTCGTAAAATCTAAAAATATGGATTGCTAATCCGTATTTTGTTAAAAATTTTATATGGTTTGAAAGAGGCTTAAATGACCTTTCAAAATATACCGGTTGTGAAGAAATTGGACAATTACTCTTTCGTAGAGGGCGATTCAAAAGAAGACGATCGAAAAAATGAGAAATTTTGGTCCCTTTTTAAAACTTTTTTTAAAAATATAAAAAATCCGTTTTTTTTTTTTTTTTTTTTTTTTTTTTTAAGTTGCACCATAAGAATCGGTAATAAATGCTCTTTCTCATGGTACAGGCACATTTTCAATATCTCAAATCGTTGAAGAGGGATCGCTTTACAAAAACGCGCGAAATTTTCCATCTTTGCTTCTTTTGCGGAACGCGCTCAAATCTACTTGGAGGGTGAAAAATACGATTCGATCGCTTTTTGATTAGATTTCAATAATAGTAAGATTTTGCACAAATCATAATTAAATTGACATTTATCCTTTATGTGCACAAGGAATGTTTCCTATAGACTATAGTAATAATTATTAAATATTAGTAAGCATTAAGATTTACAGGGCCACACAAAAGTTTTCTGCTACTTTAAGAGCGACAACTGAAAATTTCTGAAATTGCAATTTCGACATTAAATATCGCATATTTTTAATATAAATAATTATATCTTTTTACTTTCCGAACACTATAGTGAGGAAAGTATCGCAATCATGTCAAAAATCCGAATTTGAGATTTTGAGCAAAAAATTTGTACACTTGTAGGTCACAGTTGCACGAACTGTATAGATTTTGGTGAATTCAGCACTTACAATTTTTTTTACAAGGGCACAAAGAAAAATTCTTTATCATTATGGCCTATGGGGCCGAATTTTTAAAAGTGTGGTAGCGTTTAAACGCCTTATTAATCTGAGCAAAAAATTTGTACACATGTTACAGGTCACAGTTGAACCAACTGTATAGATTTTGGCGAATTTAGCACTTACAATTTTTTTACAGGGACACAAAGAAAAATTCTTTATCATTATGGCGTATGGGACCAAATTTTTAAAAGTGCAATAGCATCTAAACGCCTTATTTAATTGAGCTGAAAATTTATATGAATATTATAAATCACTGTTGCACTAACTATAAGCATTTTGGTGAATCTAGCATTTATAGGTTTTTACAGGGATCTATGGGCTCAAAGTTCAGTAGCGTTAAATAAAACATCGTGTAATATGGAGAAAAATACTCAAACACTATTATGATTTTCTCTCTTTTGTTTGTTTAACAACTCCGCTTTCTTTACTTTAACTACAAAACTGTTAATTACTCAATGTTCGGAAAATCGAGTGGAGTCACTCCAGATTTTTTTTTTTTTTTTTTTTTTTTTTTTCTGTAATGGAATATTGTCAAAGGACATATTTATTATTCGAATGTATATTTTTTAGAAAAATAAACACTTTTATAATTTAAAAAAATGTAGTCGTGTTGTCTGGTAACACTCATCACAATAAAACTCAGACATTCACTTTTGAAGGTAAATATCTCTGGTTATAAGAAAACCTAAGCTCAAATATTATTTGTATCCTAAAACAGAGCCATTTTCAAGCCTCTATTCTAAAAATAACAAAGTTTTGATGATTTTTAAATTTAAAAATTTTCAAATGCTGTGTGAGCGAAATTTTTGAAAATGATCCGTATACTATAGTGAATTTGAATGATATATAGTATTTACGGAGTCAGATAACGGACAACAGACAGACAAATAGAAATCATAAAAAATTTTCAACGTCGGTGGAAAGTGTTAAAACTGAATAATACTGAATAATTCACCACATAAAAATGAATTTATTTTGCACATATAGGAAATTCTATGCATATTTTTAAGGAAATTTTTTGTATTGTTAAGGAATTCTGTGTTATAAAATACAAATCAGCTAAATGCTGTATCTATATTTTATCTAGAAGAATTACAACTTTCTTGATGAAAATGATAAGAATTGGAATATGAGACAAGATTATTCCGTGAGAATCTAATCTCTTTTTATATGAGATGTAGAACCAATCTTCTCCTTATCCTCAAGATTTTTTTCCTACAGAAATTTAAAATGTGGCCATATCTTGATAGTGATACATGATATCCATGTTTGACATATTTTTGACATTTTCTAATAAAGTTAAAAAAAAAAAAAAAAAAAAAATTATAGTTTTCCACTCATCTGCGTCTGCCTGTCCGCGCTCTAACTCCCGTTCATATTTTTAGAATGCCTTGAAACTGGTGTATGTTATTTCAGGTTTACTATAGCACGTTACTTATTGAGAATTATATAAATTATACGACTGGTTTTTGTACAAATGTTCACAAAATATTTCGCATACATTACGGTATATCAGAGGTATTTTTTAAAAACATATTTTATTGTTTTTATACTCCAGAAATATAACGAAATTATAATGATTTGTTCAGATACTATAAAAAAAATGTTTCCTATAGAAAAGAAAGTGGTAGATTAACAGAAATGATTCTTTTCCAGGGCCACACAAAAATTTTTAGATACATTAAGGGAAATAATTGTATATTTTTTCATTTGTGCTACAGGTTTTTTACACTTTGATAATGTTGAAAAGTATTTATGGTGTAACGAATAAATACAAATGAAAAATCTTGTATAATCAATACTAACCGCATAATATTTCTTTCTTGTTTAAAGTATACAAATTTAAGGATAATTGCATCTGACATATTGATTTTATAATATTTTTACAATATAATAAATAATAACCAAACGTAAAGTTAGTATTTTTTTTTTTTTTTTTTAAATCGCCCGATCTTGATAAATATTATTTTTATATGAAATTAATTTTCAAATGAAAGAATGCTAACTCTCAATTATAAAATGTCAACGCATAGCTGGCCTTGAACTTAATTTTTTTAATAAAATCTGTGATATGCAACCGAATTTAGAGTTTTTTGTATTGTGCATTCATAATCACTTAGTATAGCCAATTTTTAATTTCTGTCAAAATCGGTTAAAAATTCGAACTTTCTTAAAAAAGCTTTTTCATACCCCAAAACCACGTGACTTATCCAAGATGAGTTCGAAATTGGCAGATAGACCGCTCGCAAATTTTAAAATGTCAATGCAAAAGTAGTCGGAATAAATTTATATATATATAATATTTTAATTAATTAAAAATAATAATTATTCTACCATCTGATGGTTTTTAGCAATATTTTCGTCAAACGTTGCTTAAAACCATCCTGCTTAAATCAATGTTTTTTTTTTTTTTTTTTTTTTTTTTTTACGCATTAATATTGATGCACTTGTTTGGGAGCTAGAATGCTCCAGACAGACAGACAGACACACACACACACACAAAAAAAAAAAAAAAAAAAAAGAGTTTCAAACTTATAACACTTTTTTTTTTCGGTTGGGGGTTAAAAAATATCGCCTTTGTTCGACATAGATATTCTATCTGTGTAGGTTCGCGTAAGCTAATCGTCTAGGGTTGCAGTCACTCGGATGTTACCAAAAAATTCCAGAACATATAAAAGCCAAAAAACACAATTATACAATATATCGCAGCCTGTTACTGTAGAAATTCACAAGAACAAACTTTCAAATACAAGCCAAAAACTATCGTCACTGGTTCTCCACAAAACTAAGATCTACTGCAATTTAATTCTCTCGAGCTTCCCTTTACATAAATCACTTGGCTATGTGATCTTAGGTAATTGGGCCTATGTGGTAAATATTTTCAACTAGGTCCTTGGAGCTTGGAAACTTCTGGGCGGCCCTTATCTACCTGGCAAAGCCAAACCTACGGATTATATTTATTTACCATACAAAGGGGCGAATGATCGGCAGGCCACTGCATACTGACCACTACTTGACAAAACACCTAAGTGTCCCAATGAAATGAACTGTGTTCTGGAGACTTCGTTTAAGTTCCTTGGGAAAAGACTTGTTTAATAACCAGTTAAGTCCTTCTATTTAATATAACTGATATGATGAAACTACAGTTGGCAGGATGTGAACACTAAATTTTCATCACGCTTTAGCAAACATAACACCGATGAAAGAAGGGGAAATCCCTTTTCCATTTTTCTTTCGCTTTTGTAAACTACCGAATTCCGACACCTATAATCAAGTTATTTGCTAAATGCACTAGTTGTTTTACCAATCTGCACGCACAACAGCTTCGTAACTGAAATTTTCTAAAAGTGGTAATTTTCCGCAAAAGTTGCTGCGAATTTCGTAAAGCCTCGCCGATAATGCGATATCAATGGCCTTACTGTTCGCCAGTTACTTCTGGTCTTCTAGCAGGCAGCATGTTCCAGACGCAAGTTTTCGTTAGCCAGTGATGACAGATGGTCGAAAATTATTTCCCCAAACAGGTCATCAAATTTCCCCAAATCAATTTATTTATTTATTTTTTTTTTCGAAAAAATCCCCAACTTGATTTCTACTAAAAAGGAAAAATAAAAATTAATAATATATATATATATATCAAGCAAATTTTTCTATGATTTAAGCTCAGATTTTTCCCCAAATGAAGGCAATTTTTGAAAATAATCCCCAAATAACAATAAAGCTATTGGAAGTCTCTAGTCGTAGAGATAAATCATTACGTTGCCAACATTGACAGAAAGTTGAAGAACTCCCCAGATTTGCCCCCCAAAATTTTAGAATTCCCCAAAAAAGTCCCAACAAACATTTGGTCCCCAAAATTGTCCCCAGAAGCCTGAAAAATCCCCAAAATGGGGACAAAATCCCCAATCTGGCATTAGCTGCAAATGCATAGCTGGACGATTGTTTGAACTTTACGCAGCACACGCGTCAGCTGCTACGCTCCGGGCAGAAACACGTGTGCAATGTGACGTTTAAACAAAGGTCCAAAAATACATTGCAGTTAACGGAGAGAAGATTGAATAACAAAAAATAAACGTATAGATGACTCGTTTTTTTTTTCTTCCTCTAAGTTAGCTTCGACACATTATAGTTTAGGAAATCACGGATAGATAAATGTGCGCTTTAAGTGTTCTATTTTCAACATTCATGTCTACAAGGTGTCTTTTCGTATTAAATCGATGATGCTTTACAACTTTGTAATCCCCCCCCCCATCTCACCGTTTCCGAGACAGAAACGCTAACTTTCACATTTTTCACCAAGTGGCGCTCTAAGCGGTCATATCTAGTAGCACATAATCATTTCATCGTACCTATACATCACTTGTATGACTACAGCTGTAGTCATTCAGCAGTTAAATGTATGGGACCACACTTTAATGAGCATCGTGTTTAGTGACAAAATTTATGTAATTTCTCCTAATATCATGTTGGCTCTCCTTTTACCTAACAAAGTGCAGCAACCAGCCAACCTCTTTCCATCATGGAATCGACTCAGTGCGTCGGCAGAAGCCCCCGAATGAATAATTAGTACGTTGCACCTACAGCTGTCCATAACTGCGAAAGTATTGCCAGTGCAAGATTTTATTTATGAACTTTTCGATCATGTAGTCTACAATTTGTTCGACGATATTTACGAGCCCAGCGAAGGCGCTTCCACTAATATCATGTTTTCATAAAGGCTCTCGAATAGATATGGAAATATCCCATATACAGTGAATATCGCTGCATTGTTCTCAACGACAAATCAGTCGTATGTCCCATCCTGATTGTTGTCTTGTTGCTGTTATTTGACGCAGTAGTCGGTGATACTAGCTGGTATCACAGACTACTCCACGCAGACGTTGCTAATCTCGGTCATTAAATAGATGCGGTCATCTACTGTTTTGTTCAAGGCAGGAGGTAATGTCTGAAACCATATACTCCTACCACATTCTTGACATTGATCAAGAAGTGTTGAATTTCCTGACGATTTCCAAAATGAAATATCCCATGCACATAGCTGCAACTAGCATTCCGCGCTTAAAGTCCATTAATTTCCGTCATGCGGTCATAATTACGTCAGAATACTTTTTACACGAGTCACTTGAATACAAATGAAAGCCCTGATTACCTGCTTTGAATACACAATTCTGCTGCGTTTTCCTCAGTGTTTGCCTTGTCCATTTTCCTGTCTTTGCAGTATCTATTTAAGTGTGGAACATGGAGGACATTGTCGTCATGACAGATTTTACGTACACCAGCCCTCATTAGTGTAAACGACGGTCTTCAGGCAACTCAAGTACGAACCCGCAATCTTCCAATCACAAGTTCGGCGCTCTAGCGACTAGGCTACCATGCCCCCTCCTTATTCTAGAAAAGCATTGTTTTAAAAGCATTATTATGGTGATACATGATATCTATAAGTTTTGACTTATTATCAAGAGACCCTATGAAAATTCCCTATCATAACCTCCTTACGTAAGAAGTATAAACTAAATCAAACCTTGTGCGCTTCAAATCGTTTATCTCGGGCTGCCCTTGAAGAATGGTTTTACTTCCATTATTGAACCATAAATTTTTAATATCCTGAATCCCATTCCTTGGCAACTAAAGTCCTTTATGCACCGTATATTTCTCTTCTACGATTGTAAATCAAGTCTATGATCTCACCGTGAGTTCCTAATCCTTTTTACATACGCACTTTAGCTTGAGAAGATAAATATATAAAGGATAGGGTTCATAACTAAGGTTTTCCAGTTACATTTTTTTCGAGAGAATAACTTTTTTTGTGTGTCTATTAAAATATCGATATTCGATGATTTCTGCGGTGAGAAGAAGGACATTGTCCAACCAATCAAACATCGATTTTGAGAAACTTGAGGAAGTGGTAATGAGTGAAATGGGGATCAAAGGTGATTTACCAAAAGTTCAAGTTCCGCCACCGAATGAGACATGCTTAGGTAAGAATTATTTATTACAATGATAAGCGAAAAAATGTGTGTTTCGGAAGCATGGCGTTATAAATTTTTCTAGAACGAAATGAAAATGAAATTGAATAATTCTAGATTTTTTTCCAGATTAGTTTTTCTTAAAATAGTACTATACCCACACAGCCACTAACATTCATAAGACATCTATAAAAGTTGAAAAATGATCCGTTAGACTTCTATAAACTACAGATATCTATTAGCACGAAAAATGTGACTATTTTTTACATCCATTAGATGTCTGTTAAATATCTAAATATCCAATAATTGGCCTTATTATATCTAATAGATATTGAAAATATCTAAATCTTGTTTTGATTTAACATGTTACATGACATGGGATCCGGACAATATCTCGCGGGACAAAATCTCGCCGAACAAAATATCGCGTCAAAAAAATAATATGATCTATTTAAAAATTTCAATATGTGTTACGGGTGATCTCTGGAAGGAGACACAGGGCCTTATAAATATAAATCAATTAATTAAAATAAATAAATACATATTTATATCATAGAGTTTTATTTTATCTATATTTAAGTTATTTTATTATTTGCTCTTCACCATTCAAAATACACTCTAAAAATATTGTACATCACTGTTGACATCAAAGGTGAACACTGTTCACAAATCTAAATTAAAAATTTTAAAACGATAAGCAGGACTGAATACATTATGATTAATCTTAAAATTAATAAACATAGTTTTAAAGCTCTTTTAAGCAAAATTTATAGTATTTTTGGCGGTGGGTTTGTCTGTATGTCAGTGTTCTGACTAAGGTATGTGTTTTCGTGAAATTTTATACAACATTATTAATAATTACCAACTCCTTTTTGCTTTCCATTCATCTCTGTAGGCGATATTTTGTCCTCGCGATATTTTGTCCCGCATGTTACATCTATTAGATATCGAAAAAGGTATGTCTAAATTTCATCTACATTTAATCATCTAATAGATATCTACAATTAGTTACTACAGGATAGCCAGGACTTTTAATGGACATTCTTAAGATTTATTTTTTACCCTTTATGGATCAATTTGATGTAATTCAGATGTCTGATAAGTGGCTGTGTGGGCGTATATTATATATAATAATAATAATATAATAGTATAATATATTTAAAATAATACTATCTATATAATATTTCTCTAACGCGGACCAGTTTCAATTATTTTTTGTCGAAATGATACGATACGTGAGGATAAAAAAAAAAAAAAATTATGCATGGACAATATTTAAGCATGCGGACGTAGCTTAGTGGACTAATAAGAAAAAATGACGACATTTGTCTGATGAGATTATTTTACGAAAAAATGTATTTTCAACAGTTGTTTCTTCAGAATCTTTGCAAGCGTTATTTTAAACCTAGCAATATTTTAAAGATATACAGAACTTTTGTGTCATAAATTGACTAAAAATATAACACAATCATACAAAATATAATCAAAATAGGAATTATTTAATTTAATTTATTTATTTATTTATTTATTTAAAAAATAATAATAATAATAAAAAGTTATTCCCAACATGACGACAAAAATTTAAAAGGCGTCGTGGGAGTCCTATATTAAAACTGTACTGCCTGTGGAAGAATGAAAATAGGGTCGTGAACCATGAATTTTATTTGGAAACCTTTCTTTGAATGATTTTGGTTTCACTATTGTACAATATTAATTTGGTTTTATTAATAATTTGGCTTACTATAAATTAAAATTTTAATTAGGTGGTGAAATGGGTATAACATCTATGATTTTCAAATTTTAAAGGTAAATAAGAAAAGAAATAAAGTGCGGATATTTCGCACGTGTTTGCTAGCAGTTAATAATTTTGATTTATCACGGAGGAGATGGTATTACTATGAAATGGAGCTTTTGACGGTATAGCGCAGATTAGCGAAAATGAGGCACCGTCATCTCTCAAATAATACCTAGGCTGTAAATCAGTCAGATTCTCTCTTCCTCCCTTTCCATGTTATCGTATGGGATTTTTGTTGCTTCGTTTTATAAGGATATCTTATTCAAAAATGAAGTTTTTCGAATGAGGAATTTGCAGACATGGGGGATTTGAACAAAATCCTATTTTTCTGGTAGTTTTAGGCCCATAAATTTCAAAAGTTTATTAAAAATGCAAAAAAAGTTCTCATTCATTTAAAAAAATAACTTTAAAATTAACCAAAAATCATGCGACTTCAAAACGCGTCACACTTTATGATCCTTCAATGTTTACATTTTGTTAGCCTAGTTAGGAAGCAGCAGTTCGTTTTAACTTACGTAATTATCAATCGTTTATGTCATGTCTGAGCATTTATTTTTCATCTTATAATCATTTAATATCATTATCACCATTTTCCATTATCATTATTTTCAATTGTTTTCTTTTCATGGCGGTTGTCTAATGTTTTCGTTTAATAGGATCCTGTAGAACGCTAAAGAATTGCTTTTGAGAAAAATTATCCGTTGTATTAATGCAGAGTGGTAAAATACAATATTTATACTGCGATTTTTTAATATCCGACATTATTATAAAATACAAAACCTATTTCACTGATTCAAGGAGCAAAGCAAAGCACGAAATCGAATGTAAACAATGATTACTCCCGTTTGTTGTCATGAAGAGTGACGTCACGATATATTACACTGCGTTTTCTCGATAGAGTAAATAGTGCGATGTCAAAATATTTATAAATCCATAATTAGTGTAACGGCCACCCTTCATAATTTATATTATAAACTATCCTTGACTTCATTTTATCATATTGCAGATTATTAAGCACTTCAAAAAGATAAATTAGTTTTTCGATTACAAAATTCTGACAGCCTCCGAATTTATTATACTTTTATTTTACATAAATAGATGTTGTTTATTGACAATCGACAGTTTTGAAGTGTGTGATGATTATTACGAAGTAATTATGACACATTTAAAGTGAAATGTATTTACAATATAACTCATAGAAATGATATATTTACTTATACGACTATAATGGATAAATTATCCTGTTGACATATTTATTTATAATTAGCCGTTCGATGCTTAAATGACTTATGACTTTCCCGGTTTTAAAAGAAAAAAATAAAGGGTTGGGACGGTTGGGACAAACTCTTTGTCTTTGTGTTCTGACAAATCAAGAACTGAAAAGATGACGTCAGATGAACAATATTTAATAACCAATCAAACCAAAAGAGGCGTGTCTTTCTGACCCCCTTCATCCTGAATAGGAAAATGTTGGAGAGAGAGTTGAGAGTTTTTGAGAGGACTTCGGTCCGGAAAGGAGTTTTTAAAAAACATTTATTGTGAGGAGACACCTGTCTCGGAATCCCGGAAAATTGGGATACTCCCTCATCACGAGGTGTGCAACGATAGTGTTGCTGTGGTTTAACTAGAGACAAGAGTCTCTGAATTATGTGAATCTTCTGCATATTTGTTATATAATTTTTGCTGTGTATATTCACCTGTAAATATAAATCACCATCATTAAAAGTTAAAGTTAAATAAAATTCATTTTAGTATTTGAATCATAAGTTGGTGAAAATATATTTTAGCTGGCCACCTAACAGCCGAAAATCGTTACATTAGATTCCAAATAAAGAAAATGTATGCATTTATTTTCTTACCTTTTCATTTTTTATCGTATAAGAATAAAATAAAAAAACGTGCAAATTCTCTATTCTGTTTCTTGAATATCACTCTTTGAATATTTCACCTTCTAGTTTAGGGAGCAAATTTTTTCGAATAATAATAATAATAATAATAGATATTTTATTTCATTAAATAAATTTAAGACTCTAAGTTTGGATCTCTAAACAAAGTATTTAAATGTATTTTTTCAAAAAAATTTCTCATTAAGCTAAAAGGCGGCATATTCAAAGAGAAATGTTTGAAAAACAGAATTAAAAAAACTTCATTTTTAAATAAGCTATTCTTATAAAACGAATTAACGAAAATTCCATAGGATAACATGGGAAGGAAGAAAGAGGGAATCTGACTGATGTATAAAACCGTAAGCGAGAAACCCTCCGCGTAGGATCAAAATTGTCATGGGCATGTTCCCAGATCATCCCTAGAGGTGAATAAGTCTAACACTGTCAATTGCTTACTACGCAGTAGTACTAGTACAACGTTGAAAGCGGGATCCGGACATAATATCGCGGGACAAAATCGCGCCGGACAAAATATCGCGTCAAAAAAATAGTATGGTCTATTTAAAAATTTGATTTTGTGTCACGTGTGATCTCTGGAGGGGGCCACAGGGCCTTATTAATATTAAATCATTAATTAAAATAAATAATTAAATAAATCATAGAGCTATTTAAAAGAGTAAAATCCGCTGTAAAAGGCACGTTAAAAATATTTAAAAGAATTTTAAAAGGTCAAAAAATAGTTAGACAACATGTTTCGTGCTTATTTACTAGCACATCATCAGGTCTCGTTAGTTAATGAAAGCCACCGAGCTTTATCTTGTTGTTCTAAGAAAGGCTGCCATAGGGTTGCTAAGTCTTTACTCTGATTCTCGTTGATGCATTTATCGCCAAATTTCCAAATCATGATCTTTTCGTATATGTCTAATGTGTATTCGGTGTGGGGGGTTGCTAGAATTTTACTTTCCTCCCACTTTGGCTGGGCTTCTTTATTGTCGAGTAAAAGTTGCTTTAATGCCGTGTTTCCGTACAATGATTTAATGGAATGTTTATGTTCTGCGCTTTGTTTTGCCAATATAATAAGATGTTATATTATTGATTGAGATGGGGATTGCATATACGCCGCCAACTTTTGTTTTTTTGTCACGATAATCATAGAGTAAATCATAGAGTTGAATTTCATTATTTTATCTATGTTTATTTTTAAGTTAATTTATCTTTTGCTTTTCACTATTCAAAATACATTTTAAAACTCGTGTACATCACTGCCGACATTAAAGCTGAGCACTGTTCACAAACTTGAATTAAAATTTTTTAAATTAATAAGCACGATTGAATTCATTATGACTAATTTTGACAAAAGTTAATAAATATAGTCTTTAAACTATTTTAAGTAAAATTTATATAAAATTTTGTTGTAGGTTTGTCAGAATGTCAGTGCTCTGGCTAAAGTATGTGTTGTCATGAAATTTTATGCAACATTACTAATAATTATCAACTCATTTTACTTTGTATTTATTTACTTTGGCGAGATTTTGTCCTCGCGAGATTTTGTCCCGCGAGATTTTGTCCCCAACCCGTTGAAAGCCAATAAACCTCAACGTTGACTAGTCAGGAATAATATAAAATAACCCTCTTAAATACTGACCGAAGGCAATGCTGCTTGATTTTTGGTGTTACAACAGTGGGGACAGTTATTAACCAATCTGTTCACAGCGGGAAAAACAATATTGTGATAAACTTTCATTACAACGCCACAACACCATTGCGCAATTGTATTTAGAATGTGTGAATGAAAATCGGTAAAGTATAAAGATTGCCGATAATTTCAAACTTAAAGAGCTACTACTTGTATTGCAAGATAACACTTGTGTATTCTACTTTGTTGTAAAGATAAAACAGTTTCTCAAAATTCCCAAGTTTATTTTTAGGAGAAAAAAAAAAGAAATACCGCTAACATAAGCGAATTTTCATAATTATCACGTGAATCACACGCAACAATATTATCGTTCATTTTAACTTTCATTTATCATAAAATTTATATTGATTCCATTATTGGCTAAAAATTTATAATATCAGTTTGTTGTAACTTACACTGGCGGCTATTTATACATAAATACATATATTGTACCAATATAGTGTAAAATTTATATATTTATACAAGTAAAATGTAGATATACCTGGATAAATATATTATAAATTTTATTATTTGGAAATAGTGGTACGATAAGAAAAAAAAAATATATATAGTCGCCAGTTGCAGCCCTGTAATTTATTTTTTGATAGAATACTTCTTTAGATGTACTGTAGAATTTTGACTCACTATATTACTAGCAGAAATTGTCCACTTCGCTAATCACTATATTTAATTGAATTGAAAAAAAAAAAAAAAAAAAAAAAGAATCGATACTTTCACTTTATAAATAAAAACTAAAAGAAAACTAATAAAAATAGATTCATACGTTTTAATTAATAACTTGCTTCCTAATTAAATTTTTGAAAATTCGATTTCGAGGTGCATACGGAGACATTCAGACTATGTCTTAGAGGTCTGCACGGGCCGGGCTTCCGGCCCGGCCCTCGGGTCGGGCCGGGCTCGGGCTTAAAATTTTTTTGTAGGCTCGGGCTCAATATTTTTGAGTGTACTCGGGCCGGGCCTGGCCTGGAGGAAATTTTAAGACCGAGCCCGGCCCGGCCCGGCCCAAATCTTTTTACAGATTCCTTGTTAATCAACGAAAAAGGAAAATGATAAAATACTTTTTCAGTCATTTATTTTACATAATTTTACAGTCTGGTATGTCACATAAAATTTATTTTGTTAAAAGATGTCTGTAACTTCAATTTAATTGTTTATCAGGTTTTCTGTTCGTGATCTGATTTTTCGCAAATATTTTAAACATGTCTCGAAATTAATATATTTTATTTAAAGTAATATTAGATGGTTTCCAATTCAAAATAATACGCATAATACTACCTGTTTGCGTACATGTAACAAAAAAAAAAAAAAAAAGAAATTAGATACCTTACTGTATATAAGGCTTTGTTTTCTATGGTCTGTAGTGTTTAGATGAAGGCTATAAAAATCCTTCCGCTGTAACTTTTCCTCTTGGCTTCTTTTTTTTTTTTCTTCTCCGGAGCACTGGATGAAAGTAGCATCATTTTTAGCACGTGCAAAAGCATCTTTTCTATTGAATATGGTTGGATTAGCATTAAAGTTTTGTTTACCGGATCACATGAAAGATCTGGATACATTACGGTATATAACAGGAAGGGGTTAAAAGTGTATTTTTAGTACTGTTAAGCATTTTAAATATCTTCCTATATTGTTTGAGGAATGCTAATATTTTCGATTTGACTTTCTGTCTGTCTTTGTGTCTTCTGTACGTCTGTAATAACGAAATACTGTTTATATATACATATCTTGTAAACATTCAGCAGTTTTGTTAAAGAACATTCTATTGCTTAACTATATAAAATCTCTCCAAAACACATACTAAAAATCTTTTTCGTAGAAAGGCATTTATTATTATTATTATTATTGTTGTAATTTTACATATTTTTGAATCGTTCCGGGCCTGATTTTATCGCTTTTTGTCCAGGCCGGGCCGTACACTAGTAAAAAAGAAACGGGCCGGGCCGCGCCTGGGCCGAATTTTTCGATTTCATACCGGGCCTGAAAATTTCGGCCCAAGCAGACCTCTACTATGTGTGTGCCAAATTTCATGTGTGTAAATAGGTTAGATTTTTTTGGAGACAGCTGAACAGAGGGAACGACAGACGCCATTTCGCTTTTATTAATGACATACTTATTTAAATTTTCTGTTCATGGAGAGAGTGTAAATTTTTTTTATAGCATTATTCTCTACTAATAATAAAATTTCTGAGTGTGTACGTGAGTGTGTTGGTATTTATGCTTCCGCCTAGAAAAAATTGACTTATATTATAAGTGTATCTTTACAAGATCGAATCGATTTTCGAATTAGTTTTTCAGTCATTTTATATTTTTCAAAATGTGTTAAAAATGACCTCCATGGCCAAGGAAAAATGGATCTACGGACAAGTGGTGGTGTTTATTTCCAGTATGAATGTTTTTCAAAAGAACTCCCCAATACCTTTAAAATGAGTGGTTGAACCATATATATCTATGATAATTTAAAACAAAGTTATTGATTTTTTTTTTACAAGTTAATATTTTTTGCAATACTTGTACTTTTTTTACAATATTTTTTGTAACAACAGCTACAAAAATATATGTTTTGGTCTAAATTACGTGAAAATATAGAAGAAAGTTTTGTGATGTTCACAACATAGAACCAGAGGCACAGCCTAATTTAGAGAATTTTGGAATGTAGTAACATGTACCTACTAGTTAGGACCAGACGCAGGACTTTATTTAAAAAATTCTGGACTCGAAAATAAGGGCCTCTTCTTACAGGGGTCGTTAAATATGTGTTTTGAAAAAAAGTGACAAAAAAAAAAAAAAAAGAAAGAAAAAGAAAAACTCTTGTGGTACAGACAAATAATATTGGGTAAATGTAACACTTTTAAAAACCAAATAAACTACTACGTCAGAAACGCCAAAGAAAAATATTGGAAATGCATACAGCTGTTTCGGTAGCCTAAAGCGTACCGTTTTCAGTGCAAAAAGGATTCTGAATCAGGAGAAATGCTCGTATATATAGGAGAGGGGCCGGATTTAGTTCAACCAATAGGATTACGGGAAAGGTGGGGAGAGTGGCCAATAGGAATTTAGGAAAGTTAGCTGTGTAAACAGTAGAAAAATTAAGAAAATGTGGACTGAATATAAAATTTCCAACATTCAGACAAATAAGGAATAGCGAAATCACAATTTACAAAGTTTTTAAAATTTTTATAAATATGAAAATTTAAGAAAATGTGGACTGAATATAAAATTTCCAACAGTCAGACAAATAAGGAATAGCGAAATCATAGCGATAAGGAATAGCGATTTTAAAAACCTTGTAAATTGTGATTTCGCTATTCCTTATTTGTCTGACTGTTGGAAATTTTATATTCAGTCCACATTTTCTTAATTTTTCTACTGTTTACACAGCTAACTTTCCTAAATTCCTATTGGCCACTCTCCCCACCTTTCCCGTAATCCTATTGGTTGAACTAAATCCGGCCCCTCTCCTATATATACGAGCACTTCTCCTGATTCAGAATCCTTTTTGCACTGAAGACGGTACGCTTTAGGCTACCGAAACAGCTGTATGCATTTCCAATATTTTTCTTTGGCGTTTCTGACGTAGTAGTTTATTCGGTTTTTAATATTCCAACGCCAAGTCACCTGTTATTATTAAATATAACACTTTGCCGATAGAGTACTTTGTTAAGGCGTCATTTTGTCTAGAATGCACGTTGGGCATGTACTATAGCGGCAGTGAATTCATTTGAATAGTTCGCCTGAAATATAATTTTGGGACCTGCTTAGGAGACATTTAGCTTTCAACTTTTTTTTCGACCTCCGATACCATTCTTGCTGATTCTTATGTGAAATGACCTCCTGAATCCGAATATGACTACCATTTTGCCCAGTCACCCACTGTTTTCTCGGGACACCACATTTATACGTTTTGAGAGGTCTAGAACACAACTTCACCATTTTAAAAAAATGCCTGTCTCTCTGTGTGTGTGTGTGTGTGTAACAAAAAATTTGTGGCAACTGTATCTCCGGAACTACTGTCCAGAATTTTATAAAAAATTATGTGTAGTGACCTTGACCTAAATTAGTGCCTATCAACTTTTGGTGTCAACCGCTCAACAAGTGGCGCTGCTATACAGCGATTTTCGCAATTTAAGGGAGGCTATATCTCATGTTCTATTGCGTATAATCAAACAAAACTTGTTATGTAATGAGGTCATTATGAACCATTATGCTGATTCAATTTGAATGTATATCGGCCAACAGGGGGCACTGCTATACAGCGATTTTCGCAGTTTAAGGGAAGGCTGTTTATCAGGAACTACTGCACAGAATTGCATATAAATTTATGTGTAGGTGCACTTTAACATAAATTAATACCTATCAACTTTTGGTGACAACCGCTTAACAGGTGGCGCTACTGCACACCGATTTCTGCAATTTAAGGAAAGGCTATATCTCAGGTTCTATTGCATATAATCAAACAAAACTCGATATGGAAGAAGGACATTCTGCTGATTCAAGTTGGATGCTTTTAGGCCAATAGATAGCGCTTCTATACTGGAAATTCCCTCGATAACAGAAAAGCTATATCTCAACTTGTATGGCATATAACTATTTTTAAGATGTTATTTATAGACAATAAAACTGTATTTCCTTGGATATTTAGTGTTACTTTTTTCTAAGATGAAAATCATTTGCATTCATCATGTTAGATAATTTTAATAAATAATAGTTTTAATAAATTATTTGCCCTTAGTGAATTTGTATAGGAAAGAAATATAGAAGAAAGTCTTGTGGTGTTATAATGTCTGAATGAAAATGGCTATAATTAAAATAATTTTTTGGTACAAACGAAAATTCAAGTGGTACAATTGGGTACAAATGAGGTACAATCGATTGAGATAGATTTTGAGCTTTTTCTCGTTGTGGTGGTGCCAACTTCACAATGGCACTACCAAATTAAAATAGCCTATAGTTTAAATATTTTTTTTGGTACTAATAGATGTATTATCATCTCCATAAACTTTTCATTTATTTACTGTCATTTATTTCAGAACTATAAACAAAGTAATATCAACTATAATTAAATTTGACCTTGAACACCGCGAGTGAAAGATTTATAGACTCATAATGACTTTTACTTTTCTCTAAATAAACATTTTCAAACCATTATTTATTTTACAGAACTATTAATTTCAAACTTTATGGAAAATCATGTTATTCTAAATTACTGTTTTATTTCTTTCAACGATGTAGTTTAATGATTGTATAAACAAAATAAGATATTATTTTTTTCCTTTCAAATGTCATAATATAATATAATATAACAATTTATGATCCATAATGATATACTTAAAAATTGTAATTTAAATTCTTAAAGCAGTCTGTAACTTTTCCTAAACCAGGAAGGATGCATAAAAATGCACTCCTAAAATATACAATAATAAAGCTAATTACAACACAGAAATATTTTCAGATTCATTTAAACAAATTCAAATAATTATCTTTTTACATTATTAGTTGTAATATATGCTTATTAGTGAATGCTTAACAACTATGAAGAAAGCCTTTTTTTTGGATTAAAATATGCCTGGAGAAAGAAGCTCCTACTGCACTACTGAATACAAGGTAAGTGAAGAACTTATCATTTTTCTTTAAAGTCTTACCTTTGTTGTGATTCAATAATAATTTACTCAACATTGATTATGAAGACCGACTTAAAAATCTCTGGCATACAATAATTAAATTCATATTACATAGGCTATTAGTGGTGGAAGTTATTACTGTAAATTAAATTAAAATTAACAATGGCGTCTTATAAAGACAATGCAATTATTGAGAAGCTCAATGCTTCTAATTATGCTACCTGGTCTTTTAAGCTAGAAATGTTATTGATAAAAGAAGATCTTTTTGACGCCATAACTGAAACTCCACCAGAGCCTATCACTTCAGATTGGTCCAAAAAAGACAAAAAAGCCAAAGCCATGATAAACCTGTTCATTAGTGATGATCAGATAGTACATGTAAAGGGTTTGTCCACGTCAAAAGAGACATGGGTTAAACTAAAAAATTTACACGAACGTACAAACCTTTCAAGCAAGTTATACTTACTAAAAAATTTGTATAGCTGCAAATTAGCCGAAGGAGGCAACATGATTAAACACATCACAAACATTTTAGAAATCAAAGAGAAACTTACTGCCATTGGCGAAAATATCAATGATTCTCATCTATCAGCTCTTTTACTGTGTTCGCTACCTCCGTCATATGATCCTCTTATTACTGCTTTAGAAGCAAAATCTGAAGAGGATCTTACACCTAGTTATATCCAAAGTAAGCTGATGGATGAATATAACAGAAGATCTTGTAATAACAAAGCGTTGCAAGTTGATGATAATGCCGTAGCTTATCAAATTAAAAGACACAAACAAAACTTTCCGAAAAAACAAGTGAATAAATTCTGCACATACTGCAAGATGAAAATTCATAATACCAACGACTGTTGGTACAGAAAAGACAAAAACAAAAAACAAAACTATTCATCAAGTGGCTATAACAATAAAAATAAAAACTTTAATTCATCTTTATGTTTTGAAAATAGTGAACCAAAAATGAAACATGACAGGGATGAATCAAATGCATCCGACGATGAAACTCATACAAGAAATAAATTAAAAAATTTAGCATTCATCGCCTGTAAAGAAAACAAAAACAATTGGATCGTAGATAGCGGCTCCTCCTCGCATATCACAAATAACAAAAATTTATTTAGTGAAATAAAAAATTATGACAATTCAAATGTTGTCATAGCAAACGGAAATATTTTAACATCACAGGGCTCAGGTGATGTAGTTATTACTACTGAAACATCTAAGGGGGAAATAAACAAAATAAAGTTACTCGACGTACTTTTTGTACCAGACCTCGAAACAAATTTAATTTCTGTTAGTAAAGCCACCAAAAATGGCTGCACGTTAATTTTCAAAAATGATAAATGTATACTACAAAAATTCGGAAAAACCTTCCTTGAGGGGGAACTAAAGGGTAACTTATATGAAGTAAAACAACCCCAAAACAGTTCAAATGAACATATTAATTTAACTCACGAATGTAACAATAAGAATTGTATCACGCTTTGGCACAAGCGGCTCGGTCATAGAAATTATGCTGACATAAAACACATTATGGATAAGGAACTAGCAGTGGGAATTAATATAAATTTCTGCAAACATGACAAAACATGCGAAACATGCATTAAAGAAAAACTGACAGATTTACCATATCCACAGCAATCTAAATACAGGACTAATAGAGTACTTGAATTAATACATACAGACATCTGTGGGCCATTTCAAACACCCACCATAGGGGGGAAAACATATTTTTTAACGTTCATCGATGATTACACCAGATTCTGCATGATTTATCTCTTGAAACATAGAAGCGAGGTATTAACCATGCTCAAACAATATATAGCATTAGTCAAAAATAAGTTTGGAAAATTACCTGAAAGAGTCAGATCTGATAACGGGAGAGAATATGTGGGAAGTGAAATAGAAAATTACCTAAATCAAATGGGAATTAAACACGAACTTACAGTTCCTTATTGCCCAGCACAAAACGGAGTGGCTGAAAGGAAAAACAGAACACTGGTAGAAATGGTGAGAAGTATGCTATCAGAAGCAAATCTAGATAAGCAATTTTGGGGGGAAGCTGTCAACACAGCAAACTATATTATTAATAGACTCCCCACAAAAGGAAATAATAAAAGTCCCTACGAATTATGGAATGGAATTAAACCTAATTTATCTCATTTGAGAGTATTCGGATGTAAAGCTTTTGCGTACATAAATAAACAAATAAGAAGAAAATTAGACAATAAAGCGCAAGAGGGAATCTTCGTAGGTTATGACTATAGATCAAAGGGATACAGGATTTACACGGGAGGGAAAGGTATTATTATCGCAAGAACGGTTAAATTTATAGAAAATCAAAACTCTAAACTCTCATCACAAGAAAAACCAGAAAATGATATTAGTCAAAAGGAAACTGTAAATGTAGAACTTAATGACACACCTGAAAATAACACCGAACAAACACTTGAAATAAACAATGAACCTAGAAGATCCTCGAGATCTAATATCGGTGTACCTCCAGATCGACTAATTTACATGGTAAAACATGATCCAATACATGAACCGCAAAGTTGGGCGGAAGTTCAAAATCTCACAAATCCTGTTGAGAAAAATAATTGGATAAAAGCAGCAGAGGATGAAATATCATCGTTAAAAGAACACAACACGTGGACATTAGTAGATCCACCACAAGGAAAGAAAATTATCGGTTCAAAGTGGACCTTTAAAACAAAATATGATGACTCCGGGAAAATACAAAAATTTAAAGCACGACTGGTAGCTCAGGGATTTCTCCAAAAATTTGGGGAAGATTATGATGAAACATTTGCACCGGTGGTGTCCTATACTACAATACGTTCTTTCCTAAACTCTGCAGCTTACCACAAATTAAATGTAAGACACATAGACATTAAAACAGCATTCCTACACGGTGACTTAAACGAAGAACTGTATATGCAACAACCCGACGGTTTTATTAATCCAGGGGAAGAAAATAAAGTGTGTAGGTTGAACAAATCAATTTATGGGCTTAAACAAGCTGCTAGAGCTTGGTACTTAAAAATTGGGAGTTTCCTAAAAACCCTAAATTATGTCGAGAGCAAAGCTGATTCATGCCTCTATGTAAACAATACGTCAGACAACATTTCATTTATTATAGTATATGTCGATGACATATTAATTGCCGGAAATAACGGGCAAATTAATGAAATAATAAGGAAATTAAGCAAAGAATTCGAAGTTAAGGATTTAGGAGAGGTTAGTTTCTATTTGGGCATGAAAATAACTAGAAATGATAGAGGGGATTTCGAAATAAATCAAAAACTGAAAATCGAAGAGTTAGTACGTAAATTAAATTTAGAAATCTCTAAACCAACATATACACCAATGGAAACAAATTACTTAAAATTTGATGATAATGATAACCCATTAGAAAACAACACTAAATACCGACAAACAATAGGAAGTTTGCTATATTTGGCTACAGTTAGCCGTCCTGACATATTAGCTGCCGTAAACATATTAAGTAGGAGAAATGAAAGTCCAAGAAAAAAGGACTGGGAAACAGTAAAAAGAGTTGTCAGGTATTTAAATACCACAAAAAATCTAAATTTCGTTATCAGTGCCAATGAAAAACCTAAACTGGTAGTTTACGCAGATGCGGACTGGGGAGGAGACAAGTCCAACAGAAAATCAACATCAGGCAGTGTTTTCATGATAGGAGATAATCCTATTCAATGGATCACAAAACGGCAAAATTGTGTCGCTCTTTCGTCGGCTGAGGCCGAATTTATTTCTGCCACGACTGCTGCGAAAGAAATCATGTGGACACTAAAATTATTAAAAGACTTGCACTTGCCTCAAGAGTTACCTATCAAAGTTTTTCAAGACAATATTTCGTGTATAAAACTGATAGACATCGGTTTTACTGGAAAACTGAAACATGTTGACTTGCAATTCAACTACTTAAAGGATCTAAAAGAAAAAGGTGTGATAGAACCCGAATATTGTCCAAGTGACAAAATGACTGGTGATATCTTCACCAAGGCACTTCCAAGACAGATTCACGAAAAACACCGAGAGAAATTGAAATTGATTAGTGGAACTTAAAAGATTTATGGAGCTGAAGGGGGAATTAATAGATGTATTATCATCTCCATAAACTTTTCATTTATTTACTGTCATTTATTTCAGAACTATAAACAAAGTAATATCAACTATAATTAAATTTGACCTTGAACACCGCGAGTGAAAGATTTATAGACTCATAATGACTTTTACTTTTCTCTAAATAAACATTTTCAAACCATTATTTATTTTACAGAACTATTAATTTCAAACTTTATGGAAAATCATGTTATTCTAAATTACTGTTTTATTTCTTTCAACGATGTAGTTTAATGATTGTATAAACAAAATAAGATATTATTTTTTTCCTTTCAAATGTCATAATATAATATAATATAACAATTTATGATCCATAATGATATACTTAAAAATTGTAATTTAAATTCTTAAAGCAGTCTGTAACTTTTCCTAAACCAGGAAGGATGCATAAAAATGCACTCCTAAAATATACAATAATAAAGCTAATTACAACACAGAAATATTTTCAGATTCATTTAAACAAATTCAAATAATTATCTTTTTACATTATTAGTTGTAATATATGCTTATTAGTGAATGCTTAACAACTATGAAGAAAGCCTTTTTTTTGGATTAAAATATGCCTGGAGAAAGAAGCTCCTACTGCACTACTGAATACAAGGTAAGTGAAGAACTTATCATTTTTCTTTAAAGTCTTACCTTTGTTGTGATTCAATAATAATTTACTCAACAGGTACAAACGAAAATTCAAGTGGTACAATTGGGTACAAACAAGGTACAAACGATTAAGATAGATTTTGTGTTTTTTTCTCGTTGTGGTAGTGCCAGCGTGAAGTTGGCACCACCAAATTAAAATGGCTATAGTTTAAATATTTTTTTGGTACAAACGAAAATTCAAGTGATGCAATTGGGTACAAACGATCTACAAACGATGGAGATAAATTTTGAATTTTTTTCTCATGGTGTTGGTGCCAGCGTGAAGTTGGCACCACCAAAGTAAAATAGCTATAGTTAAAAAACTTTTTCGGTACAAACGAAAATTCTTGTGGTACAATTGGGTACTAACCAGATATAAATGATTAAAAAATATTTTGAATTTGTATTTTTTTTCTCGTTCTTGGGCACCAGCGTGAAGTTGGCACCGCCATATTAAAACGATTGTAATAATGAGTGAATTAAAGTGGCTATAATTTAAATAATTTTTTGGTACAAACGAAAATTCTAGTTGTGCAATTGGGTACAAACGAGGTACAATCGATTGAGATAGATTTTGATTTTTTTTCTCGTTGTGGTAGTGCCAACTTCGCGCTAACACTACCAAATTAAAATGGCTATAGTTTTTTTTTTTTTTTTTTGTACAAACGAAAATTCAAGTGGTACAATTGGGTACAAACGAGGTACAGACGATGGAGATAAATTTTGAATTTTTTTCTCATGGTGGTGGTGCCAGCGTGAAGTTGGCACCACCAAATTAAAATAGCTATAGTTTAAAAACTTTTTCGGTACAAGCGAAAATTCTTGTGGTACAATTGGGTACTAACGAAGTACAAACGTTTAAGATAGATTTTTAGTTTTTATTCTGATGGTGGTGGTGCCAGCTTGATGTTAGCACCGCATGATTTGAATAGCTATAGTTTAAATATTTTTTTGGTACAAATGAAAATTCTTGTGGTACAATTGGATACTAACGGAGTACAAAAGATTAAAATAGTTTTTGAGGTGATTTATTTTTTATTCCCTAGTTGTGTGGGTCCAGCGGTAAGTTAGCACTACCATATTAAAAGCGCTATAATAATGTCCGGATTAAAATGACTCTAATTTAAATAATTTTTTGGTACAAACGAAATTTCTTGTGATACAATTGGGTACGAACCAGGTACAAATGATTAAAATAAATTTTGAGTTTTTTTTTTTTTTTTTTTTTTCCTCGTTGTTGGGGGGCCAGCGTGAAGTTGGCACTACCATATTAAAACGACTGTAATAATGTGTGAATTAAAGTGGCTATAATTAAAAAAATTTTTTGGTACAAACGAAAATTTGAGTGGTACAATTGGGTACAAACGATCTACAAACGATTGAGATAGATTTTGAGTTTTTTTCTCGTTGTGGTGGTGCCAGCGTGAAGTTGGCACCACCAAATTAAAATAGCTATAGTTTAAAAACATTTTCGGTACAAACGAAATTTCTTGTGGTACAATTGGGTACTAACGAAGTACAAATGATTAAGATAAATTTTGAGTTTTGTACCTTTGGTGGTGGTGCCAACTTCACGTACATCAAAAATCCGACTTTTATTTTGATATTACTTTACATTATGAGGTCCCCTCAGTTCGTTTTCACTATTTTTACGATGATGTACGGATGTGATGTGAGCATGTGTGTGAGTGAACACGATCACGTCTAAACGGTTTGTTCAAATGAGCTGAAAGTTGGTACGTATGTTACAAGTCCACATAGCATGAACCTTGTTGATTTTAGTGAATCTAGCCCTTATGTTTTTTTTACAGGGACACAAAGAAAAATTCTTTATTATTATGACCTATGGGACCAAATTTTTAAGAGTGCGATAGCGTCTATACGCTTTATTCAATTGAGCAGAAAATTTATACACATTTTATAGGTCACAGTTGCACAAACTGTATAGGTTTCGGTGAATCTAACAGTTATAGATTTTTTACAGGGATACAACAAAATTTTTTTTGTTATTATGTCCTATAGGGTGAAATTATTTAAAGAACGATAGCATCTAAGTGCCTGATCCGTTTTAGCTGAAAATTTATATATGTACATATTATAGGTCACCATCACACAAACTGTATAGATTTTGGTGACTCTAGCATTGACAGAGTTTTACAGGGACACAAAGGAAAATTCTTTATCATTTTGGCCTATAGACTCAAATTATTTAAAGTGCGATAGCGACTAAACGCCTGATACAAATGAACTGAAAATTTATATACACGTTATAGGTCACCGTCACACGAACTTTATGAATTTTATAGAATGGCACTTATGGTTCCTTTTACAAGGACACAATGCAAATTTCTTTATCATTGTGGCGTATGGGCTCAAACTTTAAAGTTCGATAGCATCTAAAGGCCTTATCGTATAGAGCTGAAAATTTATATAAATATTATAAGTTTTATATCTAGTATTTATAGATTTTTACAGGGACACAACAAAAATTCTTTATCTTTATGATCAATGGGCTCAAAGCGTTATGGCAAAATGGGCTCAAAGTAAAATAGCGTTAAATTAAACGCCGTGCTATATGGAGGAAAATACTCAAACACCCTATTATAATTTTCAGTTTTATTTGTTTAAGAACACTTATTTTACTTTATCTAAAAGACCGTTAATTACCCAATGTTCGGAAAGTCGAGTGGAGCCACTCCAAAATTTTTTATTAAAATTTACAATATCTATACAGCGTGAAAGAAATCAATATTGAAAATTTTATCTGACACGGCGTCACACGAATATTGCAAAATTCTAATCTGAAGTATGTAAATGAAATTTGTCATACAAATAAGATTACTGTTTATCTAAGAATTATTATCTATTATCTGTACAGTAACGCCGAGTACATGAATTTCTTATTCTAAGTGTTGTTGTTTTTTTTTTAAGTACTTTCGCATGTGGTATTATTGATTTTCTGAAAGATATAGGTATGAATAATAAAAGCTCATTTTAATAACAGATTGGCGACAGACCTGCCTCCCCCCCCCCTCCCCGATTTTTACACCAGTATATTTATATGATTACTTTTCACTTAATTAATCATTCAAACTAATTATTAAAATTTCCGAAAGAAAAATACTGGTGGAAGAATCAGGGGAAGAATTTGGTCTGTCGCCACCCTGAATAAGCAAAAGGATTGGATGTCATGTATTTTTTACTCTCCGAACATTACATTTAAGGAAAGTGCTGTCATAATTTGCAAAATGGATTTTATATCTTGCATAGAAAATAACTATCGTAGAATGATGCAAGTTCATATTTGAAACTGTCATGATGTACAACACCTTCAAGTTGGGTTTTGACACGAACCCCTCTTTTAGAAATATCTACAATTTTACACGATTTTTCGTGATGTATGTATGTGTGTATGTGAGTGAACACGATAAAGTCTGGACGCTTTTTTCGAATGAACTGAAAGGTGGTATGTATATAACAGGTGACCGTAGCACGAACCCTATTGAATTTGGTGCACTAGCACTTATAGTTTTTTTTACATGGATACAACAAAAAATTCTATATCATTATGGTTTATGGGCTGGAATTATTTGAAGTGCGATAACATCTAAAACCTTTATCCGATCGAGCTGAAAATTTATATACCTTTTATAGGTCACAGTCGCCCGAACCCTATTGATTTTGGTGAATCTAGAACTTATAGTTTTTTTTACAAGGACACAACAAAATATTCTTTATCATTATAGTCAACGGACTGAAATTATTTGTAGTGCTATAGCATCTAAATGCCTTATCCGATAGCTGAATATTTATATACAAGTTACAGGTCACCGACGCACGAACTCTATAGATTTTGGTGAATCTAGCACTAATAGATTTTTTACAGGGACACAGCAAAATATTCTTTATCATTATGAACTATAAGCTCAAATTATTTGAAGTACAGCAGAGCTAAACGACTTATTCAATTGAGCTGATTGATTTTTAGACGTCTCTTGCTTTTCTTTGCCGAAACGTCTTTGGAGACCTGCATGCGGAAACTCAAAAACTTTTTGGGTTCTGTGTGTCTGTCTATCTTTCTGCGTGTGTGTACTGCGAAAGCGGCCGTAAAAATCTCCAGATTGACTTGCAAATTAGTATACATGTTTAGAAGCTATACAGAAACAGCTATATAATTTTTTTATGCTTATATTTTTTATGGTTCGTGTATAGGGACACGACAAATTATTTCTCACCATTACGGCCTGAGAACAGAATTTCTTTTAAACGTATTTTAATACGGTTAATCTACATTAAAGAAAATGATATAAACATATATTATTGAGAAGCTTGGAGGCATGTTTTTCATAGAAAAATTTTTGCTTAGAGAAATAATAAATGTATAAAACTTTACAAAAGTGTTCCGGCAATGTTACGTAATCATCCAAATTATGTCAAATTTCGAAGAATTATTCTTGAGCTACATGGAATAAGTTGTATACTTTTTACTGAAGTATATAATGTTTAGGAATGGTTTACAGAAACACACAAAAGAATTTCTTAACATTAGAGTCTATGGGCAGATTTTTATTTAAGCACATTTTAATGCGCTTATGTTGTATTTAGTATAATGTAAATAACATATAGTTTTAAGATTCTTAAAAGTATATTTAATCTCGAAAAAAATGTATATGTAAGACTGAATAATTTATTTACAGGACGACTTAAAAGAATTTCATTGACATTCTGTAATCATCCAAGTGACGTCAAATATGGTTCAAATATTAATGAGTTGCAAGGAAATAGTTGTATAGTTTTTATTGCTGTATATAATGTCTGTCGCTCCTATACATGTGCTTACAAAAGAATTTTATACATTACAGTCTACAGACGGCATTTTAACATGGTTATATTCCATTACACATAGTGAAATAAACATATGTTGATATAAGGTTTAAAATCACGGTTTTTGTAGAAAATGGTAGGCGTAGAGTTGGTAATTAGTTTGCAGGGTTACACAAAATAATTCTGATATGTTATAAAATCATTTGTTACGAAATTCGGTACAAGTATTTTGAGTTAATAGGAGTTAACACAAGTTGCAATGAAATACAGATATACATATTTGCAGACAGACACAGACAGATAGATACAACAGGGGGTTGAGAGTAGTTATCGCCCCCCTCAGAAACGTATATGAGTATGTAGCGAGTTATTCATATATATGCATGAGTGTCTCTGTCTATATATTTTAATAATTATTTAAGTAATACAGAATAAATAAAAGTTATTTGCTGAGTAATGGGGTGATGCAGTTAGGATGTTGAGGTTCCTGATTTGCAGATCTACTAGTTCTAACAACTTAATTGCCTAAAGTTCGGAAAGTCGAGTGGAGTCACTCCAGATTTTTGTTTATTGTTTTTACTTTTTTTTATATGTATATATAAGAAGAAAGCATTGAATTTGTGAAAATTTTCGATTTCAGGCACGATTCGAGATGTCCCGAACACAATTTAACCATTTTTATAAAATGTGTGTCTCTGTGTGTATCAAAATTTTTTTTGTGGAACCTGTATCTCACAAACCAACGTACGAAATTTAACCAAACTTGATATTTTGGAGGAACTTGATTTAAATTTGAGCTGAATACATTTAGTGATCAATCCTGTCATCCTCTTTCTTTCTTTTTTCTTTTTACGTAGCAGTCAGTATAAAACAAAATTTCGTAATGAGGATTATTTTTTGTATTTATACATATACATATAATAGTAATAGTCAACCAGGAAAAAAATCTTATATATGTATATGTATATATATAGAGAGAGAGAGAGACACACATGGTTTTCCGCGTCCGGGGGAGAGTCGGGTATGTAAATTTTTAATACTAGAACCTTTTAAAAGAACTCCTCAATACCTTTTAAACGAATGATTGAACCGCATATCTGTGATAATTTAAAACAAAGTTATCGATTTTTTTTTTAAACAAATAAATAAATAATAATAATAATAATAAAATAAATGAAAAAATGCATTTTTTCAGATTTTGTTTATAGAACACAAGAATGATTTCCTTTGGACATTTAGTGTTTTACTTCTCTGAGATGAAAATCGTCTGCATTCATCATGGAGAATAATTTGATGAATGATAATTTTAGCAAATAACATGTACACTACGTGAATTTGTAAAGGTTAATATAAAAGAAATTTTTGTGGTGGCCACAAAATATATATATATATATTTTTAAATTGCTGGTAGTCTTTTATTGTATACTTGCGCTTATGCTTCAATTCGTCTGGCTGCCCCCCCCCCCCTCCCCCTCCTTTGCGTCTGCGCTCTGTTTCCGTCAATACTTTTAGAATGCTTTGGAATTGTATCCTTTCACTGGTTCATTAAGGCAGGTTGTCTGTTAAAAATGGTTTAAATAGCATTACTGGTTTGTGTGCAGAAATTCACAAAAGAAATCCGATAGACAATGATCTATGAGAGGTATATCTTTAAAGCGCATTTTAATATCTCAATATCGTACAAATCCTAATGAAATTAACTCAATTTTACGTAATCCCCAAAACATTATTATTATTATTATTATTACTAACTTTTTTGTATATACATGAAGAAAGTATTAAAATCGTGAAAATTTTCGAATTGTTGTTTTCGATGGATTTTTATGTTTTCAGATGTTTGGAATACGACTTGACCATTTTTAGAAAATGATTGTGTGTTTGTGTGTTATAAAGTATTGTAGAGGCGGTATCATAAGACTTAATGGACAGAATTTACCAAAACTTTATATTTATTTGGACTTTAAAATAAATTGGTTTCGATTATAGATTTTGGTATATATCGCCCGGTAGGTTGCGCTGCAAAGCTGCAGTTTTCCTGATTATAAGAAGAGTATATCTCAGCTTTTATACTATATATAAGAACACTAAATTAATAGATGAGATAACCATAAAAAAAAAAAAAAGAAAACGCTAATAATTTTCCCATTACTGAATTTAAACTTTAATTTTAAAAAGGAAGTTATTCACCTATTAATTATTATTATTCATCTATCAACCAATATACTTCCTGTATATTATAGACTTTAGTCTTCGTGCCTCGGAGCATCCTTATTAGAGACCAGCACAACTACTGAGGATGCCCCGAGGTACGTACGCGAAAGCGCTATAGTTTTTAGGTTTATAGTGTAATATGCTGATTCAACTTGAGTAAATTAATATCAGCGGAAAGGAGGTGCTGCTTTATTACAATTTCTTCGATTTTCTGACTGACTATATCTCAGCATCTATTGCATAAAATTGCACCAAACTGCACATATAACATTTTTATTGCGAGAAACTATGTTGATTAAATTTTTGTGCATGTTAACTGCTATGATGTACTGCTATACAGAATAATTCAGAAGAAAGGTTTTTGATGGTCACAGCCTACTGTTTTTTTTTCTAGAGTATGATATCATTAGCATTAAAGTTTACATTACAGAGTTGCAGAAAAATGCTGAGATACATCAAGTGATGTAGTGAAAATTGCTCAAAATGCATGTTCCATTCGTTTTTAACATTTTCCAAGAATATTAAAACATATTTATGACTTTCATTCGCGCATGTGTTTGTCTGTCCGTCAAATACAAAAATTTTATTACAAGAAACTCACATTGTTTTATCTCAGGATATACTTTCGTTTTCTTTCTAGATACTGGAGGAAATTATGACGTGATATTAATCACATTCACGTGACTATTTTGTATCACTTCATCATAAACATAAACACTTCTTATTTGCGTTGTTTATGCGAATCCCTCTATACGAGAACCTCCCGTAAATTCACATGACAAGCGGTTGGTTCTCTGGACTTTCTATGTCGAGTACTTTGTATTGAGTCAAGGACTTTTATCGCGTTGTCGGCGTCCTTGTGAAATCAGTAGCCCCCACAAGATATGAAGAAATCTCGGAAAAAAAAGAGACTGATCTTTACCTGGCGAGATAATCTTGTGTTTGAGTAGCTCTTGATGTGGATTACGTCGTTAAAATGCAAGAAAGAGAGGAAAGGAAGTGTGTTTTGGAAAAAAAGAAGTGTTTTGAGAAAGGTTGCAAGAAATGCCAATTTATCGCTTGAATGTGATTTTGGTAAATTACACAGATCTGCAGTAAAGCCTGCAATGGATTGAGTAGCCACGGCTAGCCACTTTGTGGGAGGGGTTTATATTAATTTTTTATATGCAGCTAAACCCGCGTGTCTACCCCCCCCCCCCCCCCCAAAAAAAAAAAAAAAAAAAAAAAATTGTCGAAAAATTTTAGGACTTTTTTTTTTTTTTTTATGAAATTAATCATTTGAATACAGATGTTAAACAATATTATCTTTCTCAATAGTAATTTAAATCAATATGACTCAGAAAAATCAGTTTAATTCCAATTCCAAAGATATGGATACTTAACGTTTAAAATTTTATATGCGAAAATTATTTGTATTCCAATGTACATTAGCTTCCTTATTTTACCCTTTTTTAATATAATGTCAAATTATTTGGATTAATAGATTTTTTAATGTTATTTTAATACGTTTGAAATTTTTTTTATATCGTACACTAAACTTTTGGATATTTTGTTTATTCATTAAAAATATAACGATTTATGCAAAAAAATTAAGCATGCATTTTATAACTCAACACACAGACTAAATAAATAGCTATAAACATTTCTTTAAAGTATAAATTAACATACGTACTTTTAATTAAAATTTACGATTGATTACCCCCCCCCCCCACTCACTAGCTAAAATGAAGCACGTGTACAGAACCTCTCATTAATCATTTTTGTGGAGCACCGATTGTGCTTACATTATAAAACGCGTCATAAGAATTATGTTTATAAAAAAAAATTTCCACAAATGTTACAAACTATTTCATGAATTGTGTGTTAACTTCTTACCCCTCTAACAACTAGCCCCACGTTTCCCTAATGTTATTAAGTGTGACATTATTTTGCCCGCAAGAATGATCTTATTGCTGCAAAAGTAGATTTACAGGATTATAACATCATCGAATTCTCCTAAAGTAATAAAATAATGGAAATAATTTCGCCTTAATAATATATATATATATATTTTTTCACTTGTAAAATTTTTCGACTTCCTTATTTTTGATGGATTTACACTTTTGAGAGGTTCAGAACACGATTTGATCATTTTTAGAAAATGTTTGTCTGTTTGTGTATCCGTGTGCGTACAGTCGGTAACAAAATTGTCCGAACACTAGCAAAAATTCCTGTGTAAAAAAAGTACATTTCATACGGTTTTGTTAAATAAATCCTTATCGAATCATGTTCTTACACTGACTAAGAACAGGATTCGACAAGGATTTATTTAACAAAACCGTATGAAGTGTACTTTTTTTACATAGGAATTTTTGCTAGTGTTCGGACACTTTTGTTACCGACTGTATGTGAGACAAAAATTTTGTTTCTACTGTATCTTCTGAGCTACGGCCCAGATTTACGTATAAATTAATAAGTAGTTGCACTTTGAAACAAATTAGTGCCTATCAACTTTGGGGGGAAATTTCTCAACAGATGCGCTACTATACAGCACTTTTCGCAGTTTCAGGGAAGGCTATATATCAAGAACTACTGCACGAAATTGTATAATAATTTGTATGCAGATGCACTTTGACATAAATTATTGCCTATCAACATTTGGTGCCAAAAGTTCAAAAGGTGGCGCTGCTATACAGTGATTTTCGAAATTTCAGGGAAGGCTATGTCTCAGGAAATACTGCATAGATTTGCATATAAATTTACCTGTAGATTCACCTTAACATACATTTGTAACTGTCAACTGTAACTGTTTGGTGCTAATCACTTGACAGGTGACGTTGCTATACAGCGATTCGTGCAATTTAAGGGAAAGCTATATCTCAGGTTCTATTGCTTATAATCGAACAAAACTTGATATGTAAAAAGACCATTATGAGATATAATACTGATTTAATTTGTGTGCGTATCAATCGATAGAGGGCGCTGCTTGCAAATTTCCTCGAGAACGGGAAGGATATCATCTGCAAGGTAAAATGTCACTTCTGTTCGACATTTCGTGTAATACCTTTCTGAGATGATAAAAGTTTTTATTCAAAAGGAAAAAAATTAAAATAAATAAATAAATAAATAAATAATAATAATAAATAATTTGTACTGCATGAATTTGAATATAACTAGTATGTTGTGGCCACCACAAGACTTTCTTCTATATTTACCTATACATATTCAATCAGTAACAATATTTAAAAAAAAAAAAAAAAAAAAAAAAAAGTACGATTTTTTTTTTTTTTTTTTTTTTTTTTTTTTGTTAAAAGTGAAAAAAATCGATAACTTTGTTTTAAATTATCACAGATTTATAGTTCAACCATTCGTTTTAAAGGTATTGACGAGACCTTTCGAAAGATACCCATCTTGAAAATTTATCCCCCCCGGGGGGGTACTTCCCCCCCAGGGGGGGGAGCGATGCCCCCCCATGCAGAAATTTTTTTTCCTAGTTACATACTACTATTATCAATAATTCATATTAATTTTACAATCACAAGTTTAAAACAACTCTAATTATGCACATTTATACGAATTTTTGTCCTATGCTGCCATGTTAAAAATTTAGATAAAATGCTATCACAGCGCCACCTGTTGAGCTATTGATCCCCAAACATAATCAGCACCACTTTATGTCGGGGACCAACTAAATACCAAGTTTGGTTAAATTTCGTTAAAAAAAAAAAAAAAAAAATTGCGATATTTTTCTGATTTTTTTTTGTTAAAAGTAAAAAAAATCGATAACTTTGGTTTAAATTTTCACAGATTTATCGTTCAACCATTCGTTTTAAAGGTATTGACGAGATCTTTCGAAAGATACCCCATCTTGAAACTTTGCCCCCCCGGGTGGGAACTTCCCCCCCCGGTGGGGGGGGCAACCGATGCCCCCACATGCACAAAATTTTTTTCCAAGTTAACTATTACTATTATCAACGAGACCTTTCGAAAGATACCCATCTTGAAAATTTACTTCCCCGGGGGGGGATTTCCCCCCCCGGGGGGGAACCGATGCCCCCCATGCACAAAATTTTTTTCCTAGCTAACTACTACTATTATCAATAATTCATATTAATTTTACAATCATAAGTCTAAAATAACTCTCTTTATGCCCATTTATACGGAATTTTGTCCTATGCTGCCATGTTAAAAATTTGCATAAAATGCGATCACAACGCCACCTGTTGAGCTATTGATCCCCAAATCTAATGGGCACCAGTTCATGTCAGGGTGCAACTAAATACCAAGTTTGGTTAAATTTCATTCATTGGTTCGTGAGATACAGCGTCCACAAAAAAATGATACAGACACACAGACAGACAGACAGACACACAGACAGACAGACAGACAGACAGACAGACAGACACACAGACAGACATTTTTTAAAAACTATCAATTCGTGTTCAGGACATCCCAAAACGTGTAGATCCGTCAAAAAACGGAGGTCGAAAATTTTCGCGAATCCAATACTTTCTCTATATTACATATAGAAGAAAGTAAAAATATAGAAGAAAATTTTATAATGGCTACAACATACGTTTTTTTTTTTTTTTTTTTTAGTTTTGAAAAAGTAGAATTTAAAAATTCGGAAACAAATTTAACAATTTGAAATGATTTACTAGACTTTCTTAATATTTAGTAACTTCCAACTCTAAAAAAGTTGAATTAGCAAATAAATAAGCTAATATAAATAGTAAATTATACTGCGTTGCAAAAAAAAAAAAAAAAAAAAAAAAAAGACGCCTGATACCATTCTTGTTTATTCTTATGTAAAATGATCTCCTTAATCCGAATAGGACTACCATTTTGCCCAGTCACCCACCACTCGGGACACATCCCCTTCCCCCAATTTTTATCACTCTTCGGTAATTTTATAGCCACGAATTTGATTTGTAGAATGAAAAAGAATTAACATTAAAAAACTAAAAAATATAACGTTTAATAAATAATATTAATAATAGGTTAAAAAAATATAAGAAATGTAATACATAATTTCAGTGGCAATCCCCCCCCCCTCCTAAATTTTCCCCTTGCCACAAATGTTGATGTTTTAGAATTTTCCTACTCTGTAACCCCTCAGAAGATATTTAACAGTTAAAATAATCTTCCCTCCTCTAAAAATCAAGTTTATAGCCATAAAATTACCGAAAAGTGTTAAAAATAGGTGGTAGTCCCTACAAAATGGTGGGTGATAGGGCAAAATGGACGTCATATTCGGATTCAGGAGGCCATTTTACATAAGAATTTGCCAAAAGACTGTTGGGGGCAATTTTCATGCCGAGCAGTGTTATTAGATATTACTGCCTATAAACTTTAATTACGCTGGTTAGGGAAAAATCCTCCCTGTAAGAAAAAAAAAAAAAAAAAAAAAAAAAAAGAAGTAAAAAGTAAAAGTAAAAGAAAGGGTGAACTGTATGAATTTGACATCTCTGATTCTGAATCTGTCACCGGAATATTTTCCATCACGTACCGTTTTTAAGGAAGACAATATACAGTCGGTAACAAAAGTGTCCGAACACTAGCAAAAATTCCTATGCAAAAAAAGTCCACTTCATACGGTTTTGTTAAATAAATCCTTGTCGAATCCTGTTCTTAGTCAGTGTAAGAACATGATTCGACAAGGATTTATTTAACAAAACCGTATGAAGTGTACTTTTTTTGCATAGGAATTTTTGCTAGTGTTTGGACACTTTTGTTACCGACTGTATATAAAAAAAATTATTTCATTAACTGAAAAATAATGTATTCCTTAATAATGCTACAAAGAATAAAAGCATGAAAAATGAACAACTTTCATAAGTTATTTCAAAAATTTAAATAAAGTCTGTTACGAAAAAGTCATTTGACATTTATCTTTTGAAACTTTGCATGTGTGAATTGTGATCATAGACCTTCAAAAGAGGGTACATACCTTTTTCAGAAAAGCATATAGGGATTGTTTTTGATTTAAAAAAAAAAAAAAAATGGAAAGAGAATTAGGTAAAAGAAAATAAAAAACAAAGGAATAGCACACTCATAGCGCTACTATTTCAGCAAGAGAAAACTACTTTATTTCTAAAAACAACCTCCTTCCCCCACCCCTCTCCCCATAAAAAAAGTGGTGTACGCGATGGAACAACTTAATTGTCATAATTGGACTTAATTTTTAAATTTGTCACAAACGATCATTACTTTTGCAGGGAGGATTTTGATGCCGATCAACGTTATTTAAAGTGCGTTTTAGAAATGTTAAGGTATTAAAAACAGGTTATATATCTTCAGAAATGTGTAGTCATTGTGAGAAATGATATGCGTAACACGTATAGTTCTTTTACAGAAAAGCATGAAAGAATTTTTACATGTATTAGCGATTTGTTGCCCTGAATAAAATTAACTAAGAATAATATTATAGTTTTAAAAAAATTAAAGAACACGCTTTTATAGAAATGTGAACTAAAAAAGCACAAAATATCTTCCTTAGTATTAAAATGCAGGGTAAGAGAAAATCATGAGTGACACACCATAATATTTACATACATTTAAATCTTTAATTAAAATAATTTAGAATTAAACAAAATCCATTTTTAAAAAATCTCCCCTGACTGGGCTCGAACGCTAGACCTTTAGGTTCGTAGCTCGGAGCTTTACCTCACAGCCACAGAGTTCACGTAGGGAAAGTCTTTTTTTACAATATAGATTTTTTTTTTTTGCTCCCAGAGTGGTTACAAACATACATTATACATGCAAACATACATACAAACATACATACAGGTGAAGCTAATAAAAGCGTGTTAAAAACTGAAACTGATGCGAGAATTTTGCCATCGCATGCTCATTACTGGAAATTGCCTGATCTTTATTTACAGCTTTTTAGAGGAACGTACAAAAGAATTAAGATACATAACTGTCAAGACCGGGGGTGAGGGGGTGGGGGAGAGATTCATACTACGTCCAAAATCTACAAATTTGCCAAAATTTTGTAAATTATGCTTCATTTTCCACACTCAAAGTACGTATTAAAGTTTGAACCTCCTCCGAAATTTTTTTCTGGCTATACGACCTTTATCAGGGCATATTGGATAAGTGTTACCAGACTTGCAGACTTTTTTATTCACTAGTTACCATTAATTTTGAGGCGTGATGTTTGACATACATAATAGGGATTTAATCTTCGAAGTGATTAGGCAACCGTTACAATTAAAATTCCGTGATGGATATTGAATTAAAAAGGCCTCAAATCTAGCAACACTTAGTGAGAGACAACCAAACACCTTTAATATAATCTTAATCTCATTTATTTGCTGAAATATCCAGTGATTTAAATTTGCATAAACGTACGGTAACTACTAAATAAAATGTTCGGAAAGTTTAGTGGAATCACTCAAACTTTTTTCGATTGTTACGTGATTTGTTTTCTTGTAGATATAAATATATTTGACAATAGCTGGCATTTTGTAAAAAGCTTACGAAAGAAAAGTAAGTAAGAAAGATTATTATTTGACAAATATTGCATTTTTGAGGTAATCTGCACCTGCAGTGATAAATAACTATGTATGATAATTCATATAAGCATGTTTACGCCTGAAATCTGACGCTTTTGCAACGTATTTTCACACTTAGAAATTCGTAGCAGATTTAATATATTTTTAAATAAAATATCACGGGTGACTTAAAACAATATGCAAGCATGAAACAAATTCAAAATAAATAAATATACATATACTAGATGGTTTACGCCGCGTAATACTCAATTTTTACTTTCTTCTATCTTCAATAGAAGAAAGTATTGGATTCGTAAAAATTTTCGATTTCGGGTTTTTGATAGATTTACACGTTTTGAGAGCTGTAGGACACGATTTTACCATTTTTAGAAAATGTCTGTCTGTCTGTCTGTCTGTGTGTGTGTGTGTGTGTGACAAAATTTTGTGGCAACTGTATCTCTGGAACTACTGCACAGAATTTCATACGAATTGGTATGTAGTTGCACCGTGACATAAATTAGTGCCTATCAAATTTTGGTAAAAATCGTCTTATAGGTTGCGTTGCCATCCCGCTTTTTCTAAATTTTTAATAGGGTGATATAGGGCAAAAATTTTCAAGATGGGTATCTTTCGAAAGGTCTCGTCAGTACCTTTAAAACGAATGGTTGAACTATAAATCTGTGATAATTTAAAACAAAGTTATCGATTTTTTTTTACTTTTTACGAAAAAAAAACTTAGAAAAAAAATCTTTTTTTTTTTTTCTTCTCTCCCCTTAATTTTATCAAACGCCCACGGTTTCCGTGTTCTGACAAACTTAAACTAATTTTTGCTTTTTTCCCCTAATTTTGTCAAAGTCCTACGGTTTCCGTGTCTTGACAAACTTTAACATATTTTTGCATTTTTCCCCTAATTTTGTCAAAGTCCCACGGTTTCCGTGTTTTGACAAACTTTAACAAATTTTCACATTTTACCCAAAATTTTGTCAAAGTCCCACTTTTTTTTTTTTTTTTTTTCTCCCCTTAATTCTATCAAACTCCCACGGTTTCCGTGTTCTGACAAACTTAAACAAATTTTTGCATTTTTTCCCCAATTTTGTCAAAGTCCCACGGTTTCCGTGTTTTAACAAGCTTAGAATAATTTTCACATTTTACCCAAAATTTTGTCAAAGTCCCACTTTTTTTTTTTTTTTAATTATTGTTACTGAGTGAATTTGTATAGGAAAATATAGAAGAAAGTCTCGTGGTGGCCACAACATACTAGTTACACATGTAATTCCAAATCTATTTCTCTTTGCCAGTTCAAATTATTAAACATTGTTTTACAAGAAATAAAAATAAAATAAAATAAAAATGGAAAAGGCTTCGTCTTTTACATCATGATGTGTATATGTTTTGAAGTCCAAATGTCTCCCAGAAATTAAAAACGTCCATTGTGACTCTTTAATTTAAATTTTACAACCACATGTCTATCTATCTATTTATATTATTAACTAGCAGGCTTTGCCCGCTTCGCTGGACGTTAAACTTAAATGATTTGTCAAAATGCCATATCTTTATTAATAACCTAAGTTCTCGCTGTGATTGGTAGAGGTTTTCTCGCTCCCAATGTTAGGAGTCTGGATCCCCACTGTCTTCGGCACAACTTACCCACTTCTTACTTCCCCACCCTCAGCGGGTGAGTTCAAAGTTTTGCAAAATCCCACTAATGTACATAATGCGTACACTTAATCAATATTCACACACTAAAATTCGCCATTCTAAGATAATTCAAAGCGAATTCAAACGGAAAAACATGTTTTTACACATGTTTATTGCCCTCCGACTCCTAGAAGGGGGGGGGGGTATTTCAAATTTCGTGAAATGCAGTTTTACAATAAGTGCCGGATGCATACAAACATTTTACACACCAAATTTCGTGACCACAGAAGTCTTTAATAGACAGTATTATAAATAAATAAATACAAAAAGCACAGCTTAAGTATCGGAACCCTTTGGTGACTTTAAATATTTTAAGCCATTTTTGCAATGAACTGAACTGGCTATCTCAATTGTGCAATTAAAGATCTTGGCGAGAAACGTCCGAGCTACTTCGGTGCCGAATTTCAAATTTTGCCAAAGGGATCCAATATTAAAGCTGTTCCATATCGAATCTGAGTTGAAAACGGAAAAAGGGTAAAATAAATTAGAAATATCAGACCTATATTTATAAATTTGATACCGAATGAAAGGGGCGATTTTGCTGAATCCAGGGGTTTAAACAGTTTTTCGATGCGACAATTAGATTTTTAAAAAATAACTAAAGTATGAAATTTAAGTGGCAACGGAAAAACGGATAAAGGGAAAAATAAATTAGAAATATCAGACTTATCATTACAAATTCAGTGCCAAATGAAAGAGGTGATTTTTCTGAATCCTGGAGTGTAAACAGTTTTTGGATACGATAATTAGATTTTATAAAATTAACTAAAGTATGAAACTTAGATGGCAACACTTCATTTCAATCTTTTCATAATTTGTAGTGAAAATCACGCGAATACAAAAGTCTTTAACTTAAAAATTTATTTTTATATTTTATTTTTTCATTCAAAGCATTTTAGTGAAAAAATATTTATGGCGCATGCGCAGGCGTTTTTTACACACAATTTAAACACTAATCATAATTTTGAAAATTTCTATAGATATAATTTCAAGTTGGGTGAAGACCAAAGTTTCTGCCAAGCGCCGTTGAATTCCGTCCAGCCGTTCTCGAGTGATGCCCGGACAAACGTGTTTTAGTCTTTTATCCCCTAGGGGGGTAACGGGGGAGAATTTCTGAAAAGTTGATAGATATAATTTTAAGTTGGGTGAAGACCTAAATTCCTGCCAAGCGTCGTTGAATTCCGTCCAGCCGTTCTCAAGTGATGCCCGGACAAAAAAAGCGACATTCGGACACGATGACACACACACAGACACACACACACACACACACACAGGCAAAATTTTCTGAAGTCATTTTCGGCTTTCATGGGGTGTAAAACGTGAAGATATCGCAAAATTTTTTGATTCCGACAAATTTACAGACAAAAGTCTGATTTTATTAATATAGATTTCTCGTTACGTAATTGAATTCTGATATTTAATTTATTCTTGTAATTTTCCCTTGACGTATTTGCGCTAATTGTAGAAAGCCATTTTTAAATGGTTGGGAAAAAAAAAAAAAAAAAAAAAAGAAAGAAAGGAAAATGTGTTTATTTTGAAAACTTCATTCTTAAATTACAGTTTTGCGCTAAATGACTGAGTACAGTATTTCATCAATGCTGCCGAAGGCAGCAGAGGCTTCATCAATTATTGTATTAAATAAGGGCCATTTGGTTACATGGTCGAAGCCTGTCTAGTATTTATTAAAAGGTGGAATCTATATTAATAAAATCAGAGTTTTGTCTGTAAATTTGTCGGAATCGAAAAATTTTGCGATATCTTCACGTTTTACACCCCATGAAAGCCGAAAATGACTTCAGAAAATTTTGCCTGTGTGTGTGTGTGTGTGTGTGTGTGTGTGTGTGTGTGTCATCGTGTCCGAATGCCGCTTTTTTTGTCCGGGCATCACTTGAGAACATCTGGACGGAATTCAATGGCGCTTGGCAGGAATTTAGGTCTTCACCCAACTTAAAATTATATCTATCAACTTTTCATAAATTCCCCCACGTTCCCCTCTAGGGGGTAAAAGACTAAAACACGTTTGACCGGGCATCACTCGAGAACGGCTGGACGGAATTCAACGGCGCTTGGCAGAAACTTAGGTATTCACCCAACTTGAAATTATATCTATAGAAATTCTCAAAATTATGATTAGTGTTTAAATTGTGGGTAAAAAACGCCTGCGCATGCGCCATAAATATTTTTTCACTAAAATGCTTTGAATGGAAAAATAAAATGCAAAAATAATTTTTTAAGAAAAAGACTTTTCTTATTCGCGTGATTCGCACTACAAATTATGAAAAGATTGAAATGAAGTTTTGCCATCTAAGTTTCATACTTTAGTTAATTTTAAAAAATCTAATTGTCGTATCGAAAAACTGTTTACACCCCAGGATTCAGAAAAATCACCTCTTTCATTTGATACTGAATTTGTAGCGATAGGTCTGATATTTCTAATTTATTTTTCCCTTTTTCCGTTTTTCCGTTTCCACTTAAATTTCATACTTTAGTTATTTTTTAAAAATCTAATTGTCGCATCGAAAAACTGTTTGCATCCCTGGATTCAGCAAAATAGCCTCTTTCATTCGGTATCAGATTTATAAATATAGGTCTGATATTTCTAATTTATTTTACCCTTTTTCCGTTTTCAACCCAGATTCAATATGGAGCAGCTTTAGTATTGGATCCCTTTGGCAAAATTTGAAATTCGGAACCGACGTAGCTCGGACGTTTCTCGCCAAGATCTTTAATTGCACAATTGAGATAGCCAATTCAGTTCATCGCAAAAATGGCTTAAAGTAAAGTCACCAAAGAGTTCCCATACTAAAGCTGTGCGTTTTGTATTTATTTATTTATAATATTTTCTATTAAAGAATTCTGTGGTCACGAAATTTGGTGCTTAAATTGTTTGTTTGCATCCGGCACTTATTGTAACTGGATTTCACGAAATTCGAAATCCCCCCCCCCTTCTCCGAGTCGGAGGGCAATAAACGGTATAACTTTAGTATAACTCAACATCTGAATTTGGCAATTTTTCTTTGGCGCCGTTTTGAAGGATAACATTGTCGTTCTGGACTGTTTGCAATATAATATGGCAGCCTAATATGTTGTTTATTTTAGATTTATGATTTTATGATTTAGATTATGATTTTATCATTTATCATATATGATTTATGATTTTTAGATTTATGATTTAGCCATAATCGCTAACAAAAAAATCGCCAAATATCGTTGTGGGGTTATACTGAAGTCGTTATCAATAAACATGTGTAAAAACATGTTTTTGCGTTTGAATTCGCTTTGAATTATCTTAGAATGGCGAATTTTGGTGTGCGGATATTGATTAAGTGTACGCATTATGTACATTAGTGTGATTTTGCAAAACTTCGAACTCACCCGCTGAGGAAGGGGAAGTAAGGAGTGAGTAAGTTGTGCCGAAGACAGTGGAGACCCAGACTCCTCACTTTGCGAACGAGAAAACCTCTACCAATCACAGCGAGAACTTAGGTTATTAATAAAGATATGGGATTTTGACAACTCATTTAAGTTTAATGTCCAGCGAAGCGGGCAAAGCCTGCTAGTATGAATAATAAAATAGGATTGCAGACTAATACTAATTTTGTATTTTAATATAATTTTTTATGTTACGTTTTTTTGATATGCGTATTAAGTTGATGTCTATAATTTTAATAAATATGAAGCAAATTAAATTGTAAGTAAAAATCGATGTTGCATAAAAAAAAAAAAAGTAATAAGGTTAATTCTTAAAATATTGTCATCTTCCCTCTGCTCAAATATGTATGTTTATATATTTTTGTACTTATACTGCCTTTTTTTAATATCTGTACATTTCTCACAACTAACATATTAATATGGATATATTTTACGATAGGATAATATTTGAAATCGTTATAAAAACAGTAGGGTACTGGTGGGTGGAGCTTACAAGATTATTAATCAAAAACGAACTACACAGTGTAATTCGTTTCTGACTAATAATCTTGTAAGCTCCATTTAATATTGGACCCTATTGCTCAGACATCAGACGCTATTGGTTGTTTTAATTGGTAACACAGAAATCTAGAGCATCCTTTCTTTTTACACGTATACACATTTTTATATACACAGATATATAAATACACATAATTCTCACATGCAAGCACATTTTAATATATATCTGAACACATATTTTGCATACATAAGTGCATAACTTTTAATATATAAGGGAAACGCACCAGTAGTGGTCACTTTAAGGACATTTTACAGGTATTTTTTGAGTAATTTCCTAAATTTTAGAGTTTCAAAAAAAAAAAAAAAAAAAAAAAAAAAAAAAAATATTTCAGACCTTTACTAACTCTTTCTTAACACGACTGTATTATGAAAATTGCTAATTGTAGCCTTTATACATGTAAAAAATCAAAAATCTGAAGACCTTAAAATGAGCCAGTAGTTGACACACTAAAAACCCAGTAGTGGACCCCTTTGAATTTTTGTTTTAAAATTGAACTCTAAAATTGCTAGATTACAGAATTGTGTCCACTACTGGATCTGGCATTAAAGGTCACATGAGCCAGTAGTGGACAGGGCTGTCCACTATTTGTCATGATGACATTTTTTGCACCAGTAGTGGACAGCCATAAAAATACTATGTGTTAACACAAGATTTAAAAAATAGTACAATAAATGAATTCTGCATACTTATTTTAGTCATATGAAAGCAAAAGGTAGAAGAAATCAGCTACAAATAAGCAGAGAGCGAGCAAATAAAATTTCATTTCCTTATTCAAAGTGATAAGACGAAAACGGCAAAATCACAAAAAGGGCAATTTTTTTTTAGTTGAACTAACATTATTTAAAAACTAATGGCCGGAATTATTTTTTGTTAAAGGGTTTAACAGTAAAGGACTATAACCCCCTTCCTGAACATTGCTCGAATCTTCAGAATTTTTAGGTAGCTTATTTTCCGAGTTTAAAATTAAAAGTGTCCATTATTGGTACAGGGTCTACTACTGGTGCGTTTACCTTAATACATATACATATACACACTATTTTGGTATATAAAATGTCCATAATTAAATGCCTCAGTGTGCAATGTAGATTTATTTTATTTCTTCAAAGCCTGTACTTTAAACTCCCTAGCTAGTTATTTAAAACAGAATATTGAGATATATTTAAATTTTTATTACAATCTCATCATGTCAAACGTAATTAAAAATTTGACCTCAATGTATTTTCAAAGTAAGTCATTGATAACACAAGCCTGCAAAATTTGAGTCATGAAAAAATGTTTGTAATTTAATGACTGATTTTTATATTGGGTGTTTGAATTAATTCGTAGCGTTTTCTAATAGATGGCGTGACAAGTGGCATTTTCCAATAGATGGCGTGACTAGTATTCCCCGTAAACCTACTATCATTGAGCACCTTTATTAGTATATGTCATTTGGTTGAATCGTAAATAACATAATTTTTTACTTCATCGAATATGTCTAACTTTGTGCCGGATAAAGTGTTTTTGCGGGGAGTTCTACTTCATTACTTTAACATGAAGAAAAGCGCGGCCGAAAGTCATCGAATTTTAATGGAAGTTTATGGAGAGCATGCACTAGTTGAACAAACGTGTCGGAAATGGTTTGCTCGATTTAAAAGTGGTGATTTTGAGCTGGAAGACAAGGAACGACCTGGGCAGTCGAAAAAATTCGAAGATGAAGAATTGAAGTCATTGCTCGATGAAGATCCATGCCAAACGCTTCAAGATTTAGCTGAATCATTAAGAGTTGACTTTTCAACAGTCAGCAAACGCCTGAAAGCCATGGGAATGATCCAGAAGCAGGGCAATTGGGTCCCATACGAACTGAAACCTAGAGGCGTTCTCGTCCGCACGTCGCAAAACGGGTCAAAACCTACATCGAAACGATCAAATGGGAGGTCCTACCTCACCCACCGTATTCTCCAGACATTGCTCCATCTGATTACCACTTGTTTCGATCGATGAGCCATGGCCTGTCTGAGGAACACTTCACTGAAAATGGGTCGATTCTTGGATTGCCTCTAAAGATGATTCGTTCTTCCGACGCGGAATCCGTATGCTGCCAGAAAGATGGGAAAAAGTAGTGGCTAGTGATGGTCAATACTTTGAATAATCTATTTGTAATTATTTTTGCACAATAAAGCCTCAATTTTTGAAAAAAAAGAACGCTACGAATTAATTCAAACACCCAATATTATATGGTGAGCTGATTTCATATATGGCATCAATTTTTCTCAATCATGTCAGAATTTTTCACAAAATGGGCTTAAATGTATGGTCAAGAAAGCCTATTGTACATATTCTTGGGAAAAGAAAATCTTTTCAACATCTTTTTAAGTGTTTTATTTACAAATTAATTAATATATCAAACAATTGGAAATGATTTGCTAAATATACATTGATTTTATATTAATTGGAAATTATATTAATTACAACAGTTAATGATTTATCATTCTTTAATACATCCTGAATTCATATATCGTTAATGCTTTCTTTATCTTTTACTCTGAAAGTTCTTTTTAGCACTTATAGTCTGTTGTAGTCAGTATGAGGTACTTTTCTGTGTAGCATCCAACAATAGTTAGTGACGTTCCATCTAGCTTGTTATCTACGCTCCATCGCTTTTTAATTTTCAATTTTTTAAAAAACTCTTACGCCATGGAATTTTTTGACTTCTTTTCTTGAAATCAGCATCCAAAAATCTATCAGTATCAGCTATTGGTTTCTAAACACATTTTTGGTTGCAGGCCTGTGTAATAAATAAATAGATAATATATATATATATATATGAAAGGATAAAATAATCAAGATTCTAAATTAGTATTTAAATTAATATTGAGTGATAACTTAAAAGAAATCCCATTAAAAATTCTTAACTTGAAAAGTAATTCTAAAGATTCCCCTGTAAAATAAGTTTTATGACAATACACTTTCATAACGCTAAAGTCGGAAAATTGGACGAATTTTATAATAAAAAATGTTGAGTAAACGCAACTCTCTTTTTCTTGTGGTTAAGAAATGCATATTAATTAATCCTGGAGATCCCGGCCTAAGCTGGACTGTCAATCATTGAGTTAATAGCCAATGATTGAGCAGGAGGAGTAAATATTCCCGCCGAAATAGACGGTATTTAAGCTGGAACACACGAGAAATCGTGGTTTTTTCCAATAATCATTTGTCAAATAAACTCACCTTTAATTTATACTTCATCATGTAAAGAGCGTTGAAATAGACTCGCGTCCCTTCGATGTCCCGCGGCAGGATAATCGCCGACCATCGGCATTGTTTTTCCGGAAGGATCCGCTCAGGATGTCTCCCTACTCGGCCTAAGACTGTATCTCCACGACTGCATAGCTCTGGATTTAATAAAGGATCTTTCGTTAACTAAATGGACTCCTAATTTTTATCATAAGATGGTCGTACACATCCGTAATCCAGACTCATTTTTTTCATTACATATATATATATTATATATTAAATCATCGAGATAGGAAGAACATCAGACAGACAAGAAAGAAAACAAGTTATAAATGCATTATAATTAAAACTTACATTAAAATTCGAAAAATCAGGATTTTTTTTTTTTTTTTTTTTTTTTAATATAGGTAAACAACAGCGCTAAATCTATATATTGATACTCAGTATGTAGAAGTCGATAAAAAGAAAAGTTATAAAAATATTCTCTGTTTCGTTGTACAAAAATACAAAAAGGAAAAAAAAAAAAAAAAACATTTCTTCCAATGTTCAATTAATAAGTTAAATTAATAATGAAAATCAAAAGCATGTTTTCATTTTATATGACCTTATTCAAATTAGCTGTTTGTTACATTTCACTGCATAATGACATATAATCTATGAATACACAGCATAACAATCTTAACAATTTGTGTATTTTCAAAAAGTTATAACTTGAAGGTTACAAATATTTGGGTCGTTCATTGTAAAAGTGAGTTATCTCCTTGGAAATTGATTTTGAAATAACGAGCTTTTTTTTAAATTTGTGCGTAGGAAAATGAGTAAAGATTTAGTAAGTGTTATCGACTTTTGTTTTTAATACAAATCATAGGTAAAAGAATTTATAAATTATATCAAATAATTATAAGATAAAAAACTTTTTATAAACCATGTTTTTAAATTTTCTGTTGAATCATAGCTATAGAACTAACTACATTAGCACTTTATCAATGCGTATTGTTACGAAATTGTAAATAATTGTATTTATTTTTGTATAAATTCTTTCAAAGAGGCTTAGTAAGTTGATAAAATGTCAATTTTCAGCATTTCCAGCTCTTTTACGCGTTAAAATAGCTTAATCTTCCCTTTAAAACGCATTAAAAAGCTCCAATAGGCAGGTAATGGATTTGGCGCCAAATTTGGCAATTTTTTGCCCTTGGCGACTTTTGGCGAGAAAATCCTTATTATCGATATTCCAAAGATGGGCGTTCTAATGTGATTGGTTAAAGAGTTACGGGAAATTGGAATTTAAGAAAAAAGTTGGTTTTAAAAATAAAATATTAATCCTTTCCGAATAACATATATTTGCATCATGAACTACATTAGCACTTTATCAATGTGTAGAAAATCTTTAAAATGATAATGACGTCAATTTTTGCCAGATGCATAATTCAACTTTTTACAATTTTTCAACGCTCACGTTTAATTAAATGTATTTATCTTTACGTCGAAAGAAAATAAACTCGTAAATTTTTTTGGCAACAATTAAATTATAGCTAATATTTTAATGACTATTTTTATTGCTATTAGGAGATTATCATTTTCATATTTTAATTAATTAAAAGAAAACTATTCGAAAATTCGAAAATCTGACTTCGAAGTATTGTGTTGTCACCGGGTTCTGAGCTAATGTGAAAGTTTCAAATGTCTAGCTAGTAGGGAAGTTAGTTAAAAATAGGTTGTAAGATTTGTACTGGACAAACAAACACACAAACACACAAGAATAGAAGTTAATAAAAAGATGGTAAAATAGTTTGAAAAAACTTAGAAACTTCATTTTTATAATGAATATTTAGAAGTTTTAGTTTTCTGAGAAAAACATGCAATACCATTTATGGAATTTTAATGCAATTATTGGAGTTTTTTCTTTTTTATAATGAAAGATGGGACAAAATGTGATACGATTAAACAAAAATGTGTATATTTAAAAAATATTGAGTTACACCACTTTTACAATGAGCCGTTCATTTGTTACGCATATTTTGAATAACTCTTGCTACAAAAAGCTCTGAATGTATAAATCTTGGTGCATAAGTTCAGGAATAATTCGCGAAAACATAACATTGGATATTTAAACAGCTTAATTATATGTTTAGGTTAACTAAAATTAATTGATAATGTTATATAAATTAAAGTTGATATACAGATGAATAAAAAACGCTAACATTGAGGTGGACAGTATTATAATAATTCAAAAAACTCTAATTTAAGTTCGTCTAATCCCATTTTAAAAATCAAATTAATAAGTAATAAATCTATCAATTTCGATGAAAATTTAATTAAATTTCTGTCTTTTTATTTCTGTATCTTTTTATCTTTTCAAATTTAACTATAAATCGTTTACAGAGATCATCAATTGTTGATAAAATGCTCTTAGTTTAGGTGTAGTGGTGCATATGGTTAAAGGTCGATCATAGCCTCCTTACTAGATGTCTTCCGCGTTGCTCGGAAACTTCGCGGTAGACAGCGCCACCTGGTACAGATTGCGCGACTTTTTGATTCAACAGCCACCAAAAATTTTTTAAAGTGGGATTTCATATACACGAAAGGCGAATAGAATCGAAGAAACGTCGATTATATATATCATATATCACTTCTTAAAATTATTGGTGACAGTTGAATAAAAAAGTCGCGCAATCTGTACCAGGTGTCGCTGTCTACCGCTTGAACTGTTGCCAAGTTTCCGAGCCACGCGGAAGGCATCTAGTTTAGGAGGCTATGAGCCGATTGACAACGCGAGGCCTTGGTCAGATGTAAGAAAAATACTGGTTAGGACCCGTTAGAAAGACGTGGAAGGACAAGTCGAAGGAGGGTCTTTCTAACGGGTCCTAACTAGTATTTTAATTTGTGTTCCTGTAAAAAAACTATAAGTCGTAAATTCACCAAAATGTATATACAGCTTGTGTGATGGGGACCTACAAACTTAATTACTAACTTTGAGCTTAATTTAATAAGACGTTTAGATGCTATTGCATTTTAAGTAATTTGAATTCATATAGGCAATAACGATAAAGATTTTTTTCCTTGTATCTCTGTAAAAAAAAAAATAATAATAATAATTAAATAAATAAAAGGGAAAAAAAAGAAAAGAAAAGAAAAAATTGTAATTTGTACACGTATCAAAATCGATACAGTTCGGGCGATAATGACTTATAATATAACTACCAACTTTCAGTTCAATCGAACAAAGCGTTTGCATGTTATCGTGTTCACTTGCACACATAAACACACGCATACATACGTCAGCCTAAAAATAACAGAAGTGAACTTAGAGAGACTTTAAAACGTATACGAGTATACACAAAATCTCAAACCCAAATTTTTTCATGACTACAATACTTTCCTTACATGTATATTCGGAATAAAAAAAAAAAAAAAAAAAAAAAAAAAAACAGATCGGTTTTGACGGTTTTTGCCCCCAGTATTTAATGTAAGATTTGATTCAATTGTTTAATTTTAAATCAAATGAAAGACTGAAATTTATTACTTTTATCCCATTTATTTGTAAACATAAACTTCTTAAAAAGCACACTAATTAAAATTAAGCTCATAATATGTGAACAAAATTCGATTGAAATCGATTATTTAATTTAAGGGACAATATAATTCTATTTCTACATACATATATAATATCTGGAGACAAATAAATTATGATTTTATTACTTATACACGAAAATTAAAAATATTGTTATAAATGTTATTATTGTAAATCTTCTGTAATTAAGGTATCAAATTTAATTGCACTTGTTTCTAATTTTTGAAAATTGGGTGCAAGATAACACATTTTAGTCACGTTTTCTTCAAGTGTCCAAAATATTTTTAATCTGACTTGAAAATATTGAAAACAGAACACTGGTGCCTGGAATTCAATGTCAAAACATACTTGACTAACACCTCATTATTGATATTTTTACAAACATCCTTAAATTCTTCGACACCGGGTCGTCGAATTAAGTATTGTTTTGGAATGACGAGTGCGCAGTTAGCAGGTAAAGAAATGTTAACAGGTTTAATACATGAATTAATAATGAAAATAATGATAAAATGCGAATACGTAATGAAATTAGATCCATCATACCTCCAGTCCGTTATTTCCTTGTACACGCGCGACTCCTTTAAAAACAGGGCGATTTCAAGGGCAAGGGACTAGCTTTCGATTTAATCAAATCTTTGTAATATGAAGTTTGCAAAGATTATGTAACATAACATCTGAATGCATAATTGTTAGTGAACACGCTCGAGACTGGATTTAAGTTAGATAGCGTTTTAAGCCAATTTTGATATGGCGTCTTCAATTTTCTGAAATTATATGTACATCCAGTTGAACTCTGTTATTGCAGCCTCGGTTATATCGCCAAGTTGTTTATAATGGCAAAAATATTTGTCTCCCTCAATCATTCATAGATTTAAATGTTAACACAGTTTGCTTAAAACGTCATATATGACCTCGGTGTTAGAGTCAAAATTTACGTAGATTTGATCGCTGTTTCTTCCTTTTCGACTAGAAAACAGGAAAGTGAAACAAGAGTTCACACTAGGAAAAAATATTTCATGGGATTTTTACCTCTTTAAAAATAAATAAATAAATAAATAAAAATTAAATATATAAATAAATAAAAATAAAAGGTAAATAGGTTTTTCAAATTTAAGTGAGTAAATTACACATTTTATATTTTGCAGCTTTTTTTTTTCCCCTCCTTATGAATTACAAATATGATAACCAAACAATAAAAAAAAAAAAAAAAAAAAAAAAAATCAATGTTATAATAAAAGCTTACTAAAACTTTTTTTTTTTTTTTTCTGGTCAAGGGTTAATTTAGAATCTGTATTTTCATCAAACATGCAGATGGAATTGATCATGTCCTTTATCTCTTTGCCTGTTTCAAAATTGATTTTTAGTTTAATTTTGAGTACTCAGCGTGATCGTCTAACGCAGTGGTCGCCAACCTTTTTGGCTTCACGGACCACTTAATTCACAGTTTAAAATCCTGCGGACCACTAAATTCATAATTTAAAATCCCGCGGACCACTAATGTTATTGATTAAGAGATGCAAAGATATTTATAGAATAAAAAGGAGAGAATATTCATTTTATGAATATGAAATAAACCTACTTAATATAAAACATTACAAATGTTCATTTTTATTATACAAATAATCTGGTGTGTCACTCATACGACTTTCTCTTACCCTGAAATTTAATACTATAAATACAGGTTGGAGATTAAGAGGTAATATAACGAGTACTGTTATGTAAACCTATGTTAAACAATTCAAATTAGGCTTCGGAAGAGTTTTATGTGATAATTAGTTCTGTGTGAGGGGAGCTACCGCCCCCCTCAACCCCCCTGTTTTATTAATGCACCTGCATTTATATAGAATTTAATTCGGCTATTAAAAAATAAATCTGTTTTTAAAAAATAATTTATTAAAATTATTATTTAAAAAGATTATCGACGATTTCCATATTAGAGAAGTAGTATAACACTAAATATCCAAAAAAAGTTGAATTTATTCTCAATATTAAATAAAAAAATCGATAACTTTATTTTAAATTATCGCAGATCGAGGGTTCAACCATTCGTTTTAAAGGTATTGGTATTGGCGAGCTCTTTTGAAAGATACCCATCATGAAAATTTACTCCCCCCCCAGGGGGGGGATGCGAGGCTCCTACATACGCAATTTTTTTCCCAGTTGACTATCTCTATTACAAAAAATATATATTCGTTTCATTTGATTTAGTGCACTCTATAGATGTTAAACTCTACTTACCTGCAATTTCCCCCATAGACGTAATGCATTTGAATGTCCCTGTACACGACCCATTTGCTCGATCTTAACGAAAAGTTTAGTGTAGTATCCTTATATGATACACAGTTAGAATACCAAGTTTGAACTTTCTGCCATAATTTGTTTGTGAGACATGCTGATAACACACACACACACACATACATACACACAGACCAACCACTAAAAACATGATTTTCGCATTCAGAAGACCTCAAAACGTGTAAGTATAACAAAATCTCGCGTTCGAAAATTCGACCCAAAAACAATACTTTCTCTACCTTATGGGTAACAGAAAGTAAAAATGTATATTATCAAAAGAACAAAGCTTAAAGATTGTTAATTTAAATAAAGCAATTATAGACAAAGAATGCAAACACCTTTTTATTGCTTGCATATTATAAGAATCTCAGACGAAAAACTTAACTACAATCATATATTGCTATTTAAATAAATAAAACTTTATTTACTAAATTTAGTAACATGTATACTATACTGTTAGATTATTGAAATCAAATGGGAAATTATATTTTTTACGTACATTTGAAACCGTTGAAGAATTTGAAAATGCTGATAAATTTAGAACAATTTCTAGCTAAATGGAGATGAGAAATTCAAAGCCACAACTGTGCCTAATATTTTAATTTCAAAAATTTCCGCTAAAAATTATTGCATCTGTATCATCATCAATATCCATATTCCAAATATTTTATCCTCTCTCTCATGCGGAAAATTCTGATGTCTATTGTTGAGAGTATGGGTGAATAAAAAATATCTGGAGTGACTCCACTCGACTTTCCGAACATTAAGTAATTAACAGTTTTGTAGATAAAGTAAAGAAAGAGGAGTTATTAAAGAAACAAAAGAGAGAAAACCATAATAGAGTGTTTGTGTATTTTTCTCCATATATTACACGATGTTTTATTGAACGCTACTGAACTTTGAGCCCATAGATCATAATGATAAAGAGTTTTTCGCTGTGTCCCTGTAAAAACCTATAAATGCTAGATTCACCAAAATGCTTATAGTTAGTGCAATAGTGATTTATAATATTCATATAAATTTTCAACTCAATTGAATAAGGCGTTTAGATGCTATCGAACTTTTAAAAATTTGGTCCCATATGCCATAATGATAACGAATTTCTCTTTGTGCCCCTGTAAAAAAACTGTAAGTGCTAAATTCACCAAAATCTATACAGTTAGTGCAACTGTGACCTATAGCATGTGTACAAATTTTCTGCTCAGATTAATAAGGCGTTTAGACGCTATCACACTTTTAAAAATTTAACCCCACAGGCCATAATGATAAATAATTTTTCTTTATGTCCCTGTAAAAAAACTGTAAGTGCTAGATTCTCCAAAATCTATACAGATTGAGTATCTGTGACCTATAATATGAGTATAAATTTTTTGCTCAATTGAATAAGGCATTTAGATGCTATCGCACTTTTAGGATTTTGGTCCCATAGGCCATAATGATAAAGAATTTTTCTTTGTGTCCCTGTAAAAGGTGACTTGCAACGTGCTTACCAACTTACAGCTCATTAGAGCAAAGCGTTTAGACGCTAGCGTGTTCGCTCCCACACATACACACACATACATACACACATACATACACACATACATACATTCATCATCGTAAAAATAGTGAAAACAGACTCAGGGGACCTCGAAACATATTGAAACATCAAAATCTGAAATTCGGATTTTTGACATGATTACAACTCTTTCCTCACTATAGTGTTCGGAAAGTAAAAATACTGAAGTTAAAATTAATATTACTATTATTTCTAATGAAACATTAAAAAATGCAAATATTTTCTACGGATCACCAAAATTTTCTCGCAAACCACTAATGGTCTACGGACCACCGGTTGGCGATCACTGGTCTAAAGCACAGTATATAAAATGACAAAATAATTTTATATATAATGGAAATCTTTAGCTTCCAAAATTTGTAGCTGTTTATTGATAAAATATGCACATCTTCATATACATATTCTCTTATCAAATCTTTAGAATCAAATTAAAAGTGCTTTCAAATGATTACTCAATTCACCCACCCCTTTATTTTGACTTGAAGAAATTCTAGAGAAGCGTAAGACATAGCCTTCAAAGCAATTATTATAATACCGAAAACAACAAAATAATAAACGAAAACTCGATAAACAATGTCAAAAGAATTGTGGGAAAAGCCTCGTTAAGGGCCCGTTTCACTCACCGCCGCCGAAAGCCGAAGCTAATGTTGTTCTATGGGAAATTTTTCTTTACAAATAGCTTATACATATTTTTAAATTCTGTTTTTACATTCTGAAAATTCCCAGTTGTTAAATTGATGGACCTTTAAAAAAAATATTTTTTTTAATTTTTTATATTTTATTTTGAAGCTGCAAAATACGAATTTTCAATATGTGAATTTTTTTTCATTTCGCAATTTCAAAATAAAATATTAAAAATTAAAAAAAATACATTTTTAAAAAAGGTCCGTCAATTTAACAGTTGGGAATTTTCTGAATGTGAAAACAGAATTTAAAAATATGTATTAGTTAATAAGTTATTTGTAAAGAAAATTTACCCTATAGAATAACATTGCCTCGGGCTTCCGGTGACGGTATGTGAAGAGGGCCGTTAAGGCATAGTGGTATTCCCGCAATCTCACCTCTAACGTGAACCCTAAAAACCACAAATTGGAGGTACACTTTACATAACTTTTTAAAAGTACTGGTATTTAACTAAACAATACATAGATTGTGTTTACCATTAATAATTTTGTTATTAATAAACATTATTTCCTATCCATCAGCACCAGTAAGAAAAATTAAAGTGGGCGGGGAGGGGGTCCATATATTTTTATATTGGTCCCAGCAATAGTAGATGACCCCAACTGTAGTAGATGAGGAGAAAAAGAGTAATATTTTCACAAAACACAATGTTTCTTTCATAATACTATATGAAATTATAAGTGCCATGGAGAACAATTTAAATGCAATTTAGACAATTTATTTGGCATTTCATTCACAGATGCTCTTCAGTTTATGAAAATAGTAGAAGATAGGACTTTTTTTGCAGCGAACGAGAGAATCAGGCAGTACCGGTTAAGCTCAATTTGATAAAGGCTTATTGAATGGAAGAGCAGGTGAGACAAAGAGTGTTAGAAGAAGAAAATTGCGGAAGAACTATTATTCTATTACAGCAAATTCTTATGCAGAATATGATTCTACAATATCTAACTACAAGAAGATTTTAATTCTGTTTCATATGGGAATGCAGTAAACTCAAAATATTATTTATTGGATGCTTTTTGGATGGATTGTCATTTATTGGATTTAGATGCTTTAGACTTTACCATTTCATGTGAGTATTATAAAATCGTTCTTCAGATATTTTAAACCATTTTCTTTTCTTTTTTTCTTTTTTTTTCTTTTTTAATGTTGAAAGATAAAAACAACTTTGATCCAACTTCAAAATCTAGCAGGAAGCCATGATTTCCGTCCCTTGCCCATAGTTGAAAGCGCCCATGATTTAATCCGAAATACTGCAAATAAAAAAGTTCTTTATTGGGAAAAATATGTGAAGTGTATTTTAATACAATTTCATGCAAAAATAGCCCTCAGTTTTGAATAAAGTAGTTTTTGCTGTATCATTTTATCAGTTACATAGAACGATTACACTTGCTGTTAATACAAACTCGGTTATTACAATACTCGGTTATAGTGTCAGAAAAGTTTCAGTATAATCCTATGTAGGCTTGGATAACCAAATTTTATCCGAACCCGACCCGAGCCTCGGGTGGAGTTGACTTATTTATTTTTCTTGAAGGTCCAGTTCGGGTCGGGTTTAGTTTGCAACAAGTCGAGTCGACATCTTTCAAAATAATAATAATAATAATAATAATAATAATAATAATCTAGTGTGTCACTCATACGACTTTCTCTTACCCTGAAATTTAATACTATAAATACAGGTTGGAGATTAAGAGGTAAGATAACGAGTACTATTATGTAAACCTGTGTTAAACAATTCAAATTAGGCTTCGAAAGAGTTTTATATAATAATTAATTCTGTGTGAGGGGGGCTACCGCCCCCCTCAACCCCCCGTTTCATTACTGCACCTAGATTTATATAAAATTTTATTCGGTTATTAAAAAATAATTCTGTTTTTAAAAAATAATTTATTAAAATTATTATTTAAAAAAATTATCTTTTATGATAATGCAGACGATTTCCATATCAGAAAAGTTGTATAACACTCAATATTCAATAAACGTCCATTTTATTCTCAATATTTAAAAAAAAAAAAAAAAAATCTGTTTTTTTTTTCGTTAAAAGTGAAAAAATCGATAACTTTGTTTTAAATTATCGCAGATCGATGGTTCAACCATTCGTTTTAAAGGTATTGGCGAGCTCTTTTGAAATATACCCATCATGAAAATTTACTCCCTGCGAGGGGGGACTTCCCCCCCAGGGGGGAGGCGAGGCTCCTACATACACAAGAAAAATTTTGCCAGTTGACTATCTCTATTACAATATATATATATATATATATATATATATATATATATATATTCGTTTCATTTGGTTTAGTGCAGTCTATAGACGTTAAACTCTACTTACCTGCAATTTCCCCCATAGACGTAATGTATTAGAATTCTCTTGATTGTCCCTGTACACGAACTATTTGCTTGATCTTAACGAAAAGCTTACTGTAGCATATGATACACATTTAGAATACCAAGTTTGGAATGTCTGCTACTATTTGTTCTTGAGATATGCTGATAACAGACAGACACACACACAGACACACAGACATACACACAGACCATTTGCTAAAAACATGATTTTCGTATTCAGGGGACCTCAAAACGTGTAAATATAACAAAATCTCGCGTTCGAAAATTTGACCCAAAAACAATACTTTCTCTACCTTATGGGTAAGAGAAAGTAAAAAAAAAAAAAAAATAATAATAATAATAAAATACCATAATAAGTAGAAATTTCATTTGATATAATCATTTATATAACTAATATAAACATACTATATTTACCCATGATTAAATGTACGCGTACCCAAATTATTATAGTAAAGTCAATATCCATATCGGACAAAAGAAATGAACAAGCAAGCATCAAATATTTATTTCATTTTATTTTATTTTGGAATATAAGGAATAAACAATCTATATAAATAAAGCAAAGAGTTTGTCGGTGGAACACATTCGGCCGTACCACTCCTATTTTTGATTGGTCTAGATTTAACTGCTTTGGTGATGAAAGTCGGCCATTTCTTTTAGTAAAAACTGATGAATTTTTTAAAAAGATACTGCGTAGATGTTATACTTTTTTAAAAGAGCTCTAAAAACTGTTCATTTTTTTGTGAGGCCACTATGTACATCAAGTTATTAGATTTAACGATATTAAGTTGCAAAGTTTCACAACGCAATATCATTCAATTGCTTTTGATAAAGGTCGGCCATTTTTTTTTAGTAAAAACTTATGAATTTTTTAAAAATATACTGCATAGATGTTATACTTTTTTTTAAAAGATCTCTAAAAACTTTTCATTTTTCTGTGAGAACACTATATATATTAAGTTATTAGATTTAAAGATAATACGTTGCAAAGTTTCACAACGCGATATCATTCGATTGCTTTTATCTTAAAATAAGAGTCTAATATTAAACAAAATACAGTCTAATATTAAAGAATATTGAATAATTTTTAAAAAATTGTCAGTTTTGAGGTTCTAAGAGCTGCCATTTTTAAATTACAGCGTACTTATTTCCCATACATAATCCATTAAATTTGTAAACAATTGTTGATTCATTCTTAAGAATCATTCACGTAAGACCATAGAACATTGTTGCAAAATGACTGAAAACGCAAAAAATACTTAATTTAATTTGTAATATGTTATTTTGACTTTCTGACCTTAAAAGGAATTTTTAATTATGTTACAAAGCCCAAAATTTAGGTATATATTATGTTGACGCATGCGCGCCACCCCGTCGCGGATCACCGGGAGAAGGCTATGAGAAGCCAAGTACAATGGACGTGGGCAAAGAACTTTAAATTTATTGACGCCCACAATTATTATTTTATGAGCTACCTATTATTTCTTCGTTGTATATAGTATAAATACTTGATGTATGTGATCGTACAAATTAAAAATATTAAAACAACGAAGATGGTCCGTCGAAAATTAATTATTTGTAGTTAAGTTCCTACAAAAAGTGGCTCCGTCGAGAAAGGAGCTTGTAATCAGCGACTTATGGATAAAAATAATAAATTGAAATCTTCCTTGAAAGGGAAGATAACTAGAATTGAAAACTATGTAGAAGGCACGAATGCCGAAAATTACGATATAGATATAGTGGAATTAAAAGTGAAATTAAAGAACATAGAACTGCTACAAACAAAAATCGATGAATTACGACAAAAATACTACGAAATTCAAGACTTGAAAGATGCTGAACAAGCAACCATAGATGACGACCTTGACTCATGTGAAGAAGGTCTGGAAAAATTAGAGGTAAGAATTAATACTCTTATTAATTCTTATAAGAAATTTGATTCTCATAAAAAAATAAATGCGACTGAAAATGCATCTCAAGATGCCTTTGAAATTAAAACTCAAATTCCTCCTTTAGTATTACCTGAATTTTCAGGAAAATATGAGGAATTCAGTTCTTTTAAAGAACAATTTGATGATTTAATAACCAATAATGTTCATATTAATCAGTCGCAGAAATTATATTATCTTAGATCTTGTCTCAAATATGACGCTAAAAATCTAGTTAGTAATTTTGATACATTTGAATCATTATATAATGCATTAGAAAATCGCTATGATAACGAGCGATTAATTGTTGATATTCATGTACAAAATATTCTGAATTTTGAGAAAATTCAAAATGAAAATCCCAAAGAGATAAGAAACATGATTGATTGTATACAGAAAAATCTGCGTGCCTTGAAAGTTCTTAAATATAAGCAAAATAAATTATCAGATGTTTTCATTGTAAATATTCTCGTAGCAAAGTTAGACAGAGAATCTAGAAAGAATTTTGAGTTATCCCATAAATCAAAAAATGTTCCCACCTTTGAAGAATTTATCAAATTTTTGGAACAACGAGAATCAGTTTTATTATCTATTAATAGAACGAATATGACTAGCGGAAATAAAAATACTAACAAAAACTTTCCGGCTATTAACAAATCTAAAACTCTTTTAATGCATGAAAATAAAAACAAAAATTGTGTTGTTTGTAAAAATACTTATCACCCTATTTATAAATGTGATGCATTTTTGAAATTAAACATTAACGAAAGATTAAGTATAATACGCCTTCACAAGCTTTGTGAGGTTTGTTTTAGGCAAAACCATAAGAAAAATGATTGCTTATCAAAATTCAAATGCACCTGCGGAATGAAGCACAACAGATTATTATGTTTTTCTTCTGGCGCCAAAACCCCGGTTCCAGACTCAGATGAAATAAATTCATCCAAATTACCAGATATAGACAAACGGATTGCGCAATTAAATGCTTCCGTTTTGAGTAATAATAGCAGATATTTAAAAGAAAATAGAAAAAGTATTCTGTTTTCCACAGCTTATATTTATGTTCAATGCGAAAACAAAAAAAGAATAAAAATAAGATGCGTTCTGGATTCCGCTTCAAATGTGTGCGTATTAACTGAAAAGATGAGTGAATGTTTAGGAATTAAAAGAGAAAAAATAAAAACTCCAGTTTCAGGTTTGAATGGATTGACCCAAAATATTAAGTGGAAATTAGATACCTTTATTTCAAATGAAGATTGTTCTTTTAGTGAACCAGTAGAATTTTTGATTGTAGATAAAATAACTGGGCTTACACCATGCAATAAATTAAACATTTCAGACATAAAAATTCCAGAATTTTTGAAATTGAGTGACGAGACATTTTTTGAACCGATTGAAATAGAAGCGTTAATCAGTGCAGATATATTATTCAAAGTTTTAAAGGATAATACTTATAAAATAAATGACGATTTGTTTTTTAAAGAAACCGAATTTGGATGGCTAGCGTGTGGAAAGGTTGAAGAAACAGAACTGAATAATTCGAAACAGTGTTTCGTTTTGTCAGACGATTCCCTTAGTAGCACTCTTAAACTCTTTTTCGATCTAGAAAGCATTGGAATAAGAGACGATCCAATTCAAAAAGAAAGTGATAAAGCTATAGAAATTTTTAATGAAACGATTCAGTTTAAAAACAAACGCTACGTTGTACACTTGCCCTTTAGAAGACCCTATAATGAACTTTCCGATAATTACACGTTAGCGAAACAACGATTTTTAAGTTTATGGAGACGTTTTAAATATGATAGAGAATTATATGAACAGTATAGAGAGATTATTCGTGATTACGTAAATCAAAAAATAATAGAAATAGTTGAACCCAGTACAGCAGAAAATGATTTAAACAAACCTATTTATTATTTGCCTCATCAGGCAGTAAGAAAGGAAGGTCGCTTAACATCCAAAACAAGAATCGTATTTGATGCAGGGAGTCATCAAAATAATCAGCTGTCACTGAATGATTGCCTATGGCAGGGGATAAATTTAAATCCGAATCTTTTGGATGTTTTAATTAATTTTAGATTAAACAAAATAGCATTTTGTTCTGATATTAAACAAGCCTTTCTACAAATCTGTCTCGCTGATGAACATAAAGACGCTGTTCGTTTTTTCTGGAGTGATGAAGAACCGCATGCACACAAAAAACCCAAATTACAGATTTATCGTTTCAATCGAGTTAATTTTGGGGTGTGTTCAAGTCCATTCTTACTCGCTGCTACTATTAGACATCACATTGAGAAGTATAGAGAAGAATTTCCCGCTACTGTTCGACTTTTAGATAAATGTTTTTACGTAGACGACTTAATTTCTGGAGGTAATGATTTTAACGAAGCACTTGAATTATCACGAAGTGCAAAATATATTATGGAAGCCGCAGGAATGTCCCTTAGAAAATGGATAAGTAACGATACTGAATTAACAGAGCAGTGGAAAAGCGAAAAATTTGATACATACCCTGTAGAATCTACCATCAGCTTAGGTATAAATCAGACAAAGATCTTGGGACTATCTTGGGATACTAATAAAGATAATTTGATTGTAGATATCAAGAGTTTGTTGAACTTTATATCCATAAATAAAATTACAAAACGTACCATTCTTCAAGCCGTAGGGAGAATTTTCGACCCCTTAGGGTTAATTTCTCCATTCACTGTCAGGGCAAAAATTATCATTCAAGATATCTGGACAACTAAAACCAAATGGGATGAATCATTATCACCAAATATCGAAAAAGAGTGGATGAAATGGTGTTCGGAATTACCCTTGTTAAAAGAGCTTGAAGTCCCTAGATTCATCCTTGATGCCACTTCCCCAGAAGATGTAGTTGAATTACATAGTTTTTGCGATGCTAGCAAAAAAGCATATGGCGCTGCCATTTATGTACGAACAAAATCAAAAAATGGTATTTCAGTAAAACTTTTGACTTCCAAGAGCCGTGTAGCTCCCCTCAGCGGTGTTACACTACCTCGCCTTGAATTATTGGGTGCCCTGGTCGCAGCTCGTCTGATCACCAAAGTGAAAAATACTGTAAACCTTAAAAGACCTTCTGTTGAATATCACTGGACTGATTCGCAGATAGTGCTTTTCTGGATAAAGGGTACTAAAACCCGATGGAAGCAGTTTGTCGCCAACCGTGTTCAAGAAATTGCCAGCCTGACAAACCCTAACTCTTGGTTCCATTGTGCAAGTAAAGAAAATCCTGCAGACCTGTTGTCCCGAGGGATGACTGCTGAAAGCCTAACAACCAGCGCCACATGGTGGACAGGTGCTGAATTTCTGAAAGATCCTGAATTTCCGAAAAACAAACAATCTTTTATTGACTTTTCAGAACTAAATGAGGAAGACTACACTCCTGAATTAAAATCTGAAAATGCAGTGACTCTAAATTTGAAAAAGGACTTTACTATTTTGAACTATCTGATTAATCGTAATAATAGATTTTTAAAAATATTACGTATATGTAGTTTTCTTTTCAGGTTTCTTCACAATCTAAGAAATCCTTTAGAAAAGAAGAAAGGACCGCTGATGCCTGAAGAGCTGACAAAGGCAGAAGACTTCCTACTGAAACAGCTGCAGGAGGAGGAATTTAATACTGAAATATCTGCCTTGAAAAGTGGCGGTAATGTATCGCATAAGAGTAAAATTTTTAATTTATCCCCATTTTTGGATGACAATGGTTTAATAAGGGTAGGGGGGAGACTGCAAAATTCGCAGTTATCTTATTCGATTAAGCATCCTTATGTACTTCCTTCAAAAAATAAATTAACGGAATTAATTGTAAAATATTATCATGAAAAATATTTCCATATTGGTCCCCAACATCTTCTGTTTCAGGTTAGGCAAAAATATTGGCCCATTCATGGGAGAAATCTTTGTAAAAAAATTGTGCACAGATGTTTAGTCTGTTTTAAAGCAAATCCGAAAGTATGTGTACAAAAAATGGGAAACTTGCCAAAACAAAGAATAACGCCAGATAAAACATTTAATTCAACTGGGGTAGATTTGTCTGGACCCTTTTTAATCAAAAATAAATATGGAAGGAAAGGTCCAGAAATCAAAATTTATGTTTGTATTTTCATTTGTCTAGTAACAAAGGCTATACATCTTGAACTTATTAGTGATTTAACTTCACAAGCTCTGATAGCTGCGTTAAAAAGATTTATTTCGAGAAGGGGCAAGTGTCATAAAATATTTCGGATAATGGGACCAATATGGTAGGCGCCAACAGGGAACTAAATGCCTTGTATAAACTGGTAAGAGATAAGGAAGAATCCTTATTCAATTTTTTTGCAGAGGAAAAAATAGAATGGGTTTTTATTCCTCCAAGGAGTCCAAATTGGGGTGGTCTATGGGAAGCAAATATCAAAGCGTTTAAATACCATTTTAAACGCATAGCGGGTAATTCAAAATTTACATTTGAAGAAATGCTTACACTTGTTACTCAAGTGGAAGCGATCTTGAACTCGAGACCACTGACTCCGCTAACTTCAAGTATTGAAGATTTAGAGGTTTTAACTCCAGCCCATTTTCTTATTGGAAGGCCAATAACGGCTGTTGTTGAACCCTCTTTAACCAATATTGAAAAAAATCGCCTAAATGCTTGGCAAAATATTACGAAGTCAGTTCGGGCAATCTGGAAAAGATGGAGTCTTTCTTACTTGAATAACTTACAACAGCGCAGAAAATGGATAATTGATAAAGAAAATTTAAAAATCGGAGACATGGTTTTAGTCAGGGAAGAAAATCTTCCACCATGCAAGTGGTTTTTAGGGCGTGTAATAAAGCTATATCCTGGTCAGGATAATAAAGTTAGATTGGTAGATATAAAAACTACCAAAGGGATTTACAAAAGATCCATCTCCAGATTGTGTGTGCTGCCTATCGAGGAGTAAAAATGAATATGAACATTTATTATATTAATTTACTGTATTATATATATTACTCTAAATTTGTTAGTTAATTATGAAAATTTCTGTTTATTATAATCAGTTAATCTTTTTTCTAATTCTATGTGTTGTGCGAAATATTGATATTATGTTACATTCATTTATTTGTTATTATTTTATCTATTCATGTTATGTGAAATTGTAAATTTGAAGTTTTGCAAAAAAAAAAATATTGTAAGTTCTTGCATGACAACATAGCAAGGCCGGGCGGGATGTTGACGCATGCGCGCCACCCCGTCGCGGATCACCGGGAGAAGGCTATGAGAAGCCAAGTACAATGGACGTGGGCAAAGAACTTTAAATTTATTGACGCCCACAATTATTATTTTATGAGCTACCTATTATTTCTTCGTTGTATATAGTATAAATACTTGATGTATGTGATCGTACAAATTAAAAATATTAAAACAACGAAGATGGTCCGTCGAAAATTGATTATTTGTTCCCCATCATACTATAGGTATGGGGAACTTAGGTAATAGTGAAAATTTTTAGTTCCCCATCATACTATAGGTATGGGGAACTTAGGTAATCGTGAAAATTTTCGACCTCGGTTTTTTGACTTTTTTACACGTTTTCAGGTGCGAGGAATCCGAAAATGACAAATTTTGTATGGTGTTCGTCTGTAGGGTATCTGTTAGTTTGCTAGTCCGTTAGTGTGTTAGTCCGTTAGTATGTTAGTCTGTGTACACGATATCTCAAGAACAAATTGTTGCAGAGAGGTCAAATCAGTTTTAAAATATTACTTTCGACACTGGCAAGAACCCTGTTTATTTGCAACATAAATAGAATCGAATTAAAAAACTTCGTAAGTTATTTGAAATTTACGATTTTCTTAACATGGGAGAATAGGGCAAAATTTCACTTAAACTTGCATTAAATGAAACATTTTTGCTGTAAAAATGTCAGGCCAGTTTTAAAATATCAGTTTTGATACCTGAATGAACATCAGCTACTATAAACATGCTAGTTTAAAAATTTCGCAAGTTATTGGATATTTACGAATTTCTTAACATGACAGAATAGGACAAAATTTCACATAAACGTCAATTTTGAGGGATATTTTCATCGTAAAGATGTCAGACTACTTTAGAAATATTATTTAGGATACTGGCATGAATATTATTGACTATGAATTTTCCAATATAAAAATTTCGTAAGTTATTAGAATTTTACGAATTTCTTATTATAACAGAATAGGGCAAAATTTTACACAAACGTCAATATTGAGGGATATTTTCATCATAAAGATGTCAGACCACTTTTGAAATATTATTTAGGATACTGACATAAATACCATAGAGTATGAATTTTCCAATTACAAAAATTCGTAAGTTATTTGGAATTTACGATTTACTTAAAATGGCAGAATAAGGCAAAATCGAGCATAAACGTCCATTTTGAGGATCATAAATATATCAGACAATTTCAAAATAACATTTAGGATACTTGTATGAACATGATTGACTACAAATATTCTAATAGGAAATTTTCGTAAGTTATTCGAAATTTAAGATTTTATCAACATAGCAAAATGGGGCGATATTTCATATAAATATGCATTTTTGGGAAAGTTGCATTGGAAATAGTAGCATGAAAATAAACTACGAAATTGATCCCAATAAAATAAATTAATAGATTAGTATAAGATAAATATATCGAACTAAATGGTGGGTAGCCTATTAGGCGAGGATTTCGTTCTGTCACTGTGTCAAGCGTTTGATCAAATTCATTTCTCTTAACATGAATATAATATGTCCTGTACAAGAAATTTATGAGAACATACATATGATGGGGAACTGAGCAGAGTCCAGCTATGCCAACTAGTTTTTAATCTAAATTTATTTCCATTCGGTATTTAATTTCAATAATTATTTAAACATAATAGGAACTTTATCAACTCTTCTTCTACTGTTTGACCAAATCTCGGGGATTTTCAAGTGAGAGCTGGTCACCAGCTGGTCACTAGAGGCGGTCAGTAAACAATAAACTACAAACACTTGAAGTCCATATAAGTACACAACATAAATAAATGCTTGAAAATTATTACTAATCTATTTTTTAGATTTTTGACTTATTTGTGTATTAATTACATTATTTAATTCTTTTTAAAATGATTCAGTAACTGTGTGACAGTAAAAATTTACTTTACATTGTAATTTAAAAACTTTTCCGTGACTTCTAGACGAATTATTACTTTTAACAGTTTTAGGGTTTCGGGTATAAAAAAAATTTTTAGGATTGGGTGCGGGTCGTCAAAATTTTCTTGTGAGTTCGAGTCGGTTTTCAGGTGGATGAAATATTTTTTGTCGGGTTCGGGCGGGCTTTCAGGTTGATTTAAAATTCATCTCTTGTTTTCGGATTGGGAAAAACTCCATCCGTGCAGGAGTCTGTGTTTCTGTACTTTGATTAACATTATAACAGAGTTCGACTCTAATAGCAGTAACAGAAAAATACACCGTTATATTGTTGTTTAATGATCATGAATTAAAACTTTTAATCTGACTACACAATCTGTAAAAAAATATAACAATTGTTTCTGATCGAAATAATTAAGCACAACATTTCAGCAGGTTAAAAAAGGTACGAGTGCAGCATAAAAGTAGCAATGCATCTTAGTGTAAAGTAATGTAATAAAGGAAATAACCTAGTTTCGACCATCATTTATAATTTTGGACCTTTAGGAGCAGACAATATCTAATCTTACCGACAGCCAAGGCCCATGTTATTTTGTGTGAAAATTTATTGGTAAAAATGACCTGCTAAATAGGCAAAAATGATCTGCGGTAATATGGGTAAAAATGATCTGCTCACTAATGAGTATTGCAAATGATACGCTAAAGTGCAGTTTCCACTGCGGTTGGTTCGAGCGGCACTATTCAGAATCTTTTGATGTGGTCAAGCGGTTGGACGTGGTTGAAAGGCCGGAAAAGTCCCTGGCCCTAACCCCCTGCTGAGATAACTGAGGGGCCAGAGGCAGATATTTTTGTCAATTTTGCATGCTTTCCTTTGAAGTAACTGCGCAATCTGATAAAAAAAGGTTACAACTGATGACAAGACATTTGGCTCTTTGTGTCAGAAGCGTGATTAATGGTTTTTTGAACCTCGAAGCTTCAACCGTAGTGGAAACCAGCCTTAAGATTCCTAATCTGCAGATTCATTAGTTTAACCAATGCAAACATGTATATTTCTCTCTGATATAGCAAACACAGTGACGCATAGAACCTTTATTTTCTAATTTTAACAGAGCTTAAAAAAAAAAAAAAAAAAAAAAAAAAAAAAAAAAAAACCTGAGAAAAAAATATATCTATCTAGATCGAATAAATAGTCACTTTCTGAATCTCTGAACTAGAAATAGAAATATTAATTTTCGAGTTATGTGTAAAAGATAAACAAATAAACTGGATAGACGAAATGATTGAGAATTTCTAGTCTTACTTTTCTAGATGATGAAACGATATTAAAAATATTATGAATATTGCGAATCCTTTGTATTGTAAGAAATTCTCGTTTGATTTTCTAGAATTGGGTCATATACCAAAATTGTAGTTTCTAAAACTCGCCTCTTGTGTTCGCATTCATTTACAGAGATTTTTAAATAAGTTTGACAACACAATAATATAGAAAAACGCTCTAGAATTCTAATAGGGATTTTCAGAACTTGTTAGAATAAGGAACTAGAAGTTATAAGGATAACATGGAAATATTTTACTAGAGCCAAAATTTAGTTTCTAGATGTCACTCACAGGATTTTTACTTTCCGAACACTATAGTGAGGAAAGTATTGTAATCATGTCAAAAATCTGAATTTGAGATTTTGATGTTTCTATACGTTTCGAGGTCCCCCGAGTCCGTTTCCACTATTTTTGCGATGATGTATGTATGTGTGTGTGTATGTGTGTGTGTATGTCTGTGAGTGAACACGCTAGAGTCTAAACGCTTTGTTCGAATAAGCTGAAAGTTGGTACGTTATTGTAAGTCACCATAGTACGAACCCTATACATTTTGATGAATCTAGCACTTATAGTTTTTTTACAGGGTCACAAAGAAAAATTCTTTATCATTATGGCCTATGGGACCAAATTTTTAAAAGTGCGATAGCATCTAAACGCCATATTCAATTGAGCTGAAAATTTATATGAATATTATAAATCAATGTTGCACTAGCTATAAGCATTTTGGTGAATCCAGCATTTATAGGTTTTTACAGGGACACAGCGAAAAATTCTTTATCATTATGATCAATGGGCTCAAAGTTCAGTAGCGTTAAATAAAACATCGTGTAATATATGGACAAAAATACTCAAACACTCTATTATGGTTTTTCCTCTTTTGTTTGTTTAACAACTCCTCTTTCTTTACTTTATCTACAAAACTGTTAATTACTCAATGTTCGGAAAGAAGAGTGGAGTCACTCCAGATTTTTTTTTCAGTGTACTGGCGTTCAACGTTGCAAAATAATTAACTAGTTTGTTTTTTTCCAACAGAAATATGAATAAATTGGATTAATATTTTTTCCAAAACGTCAGTGGAGACATCCTCACTGAGACTAAAAATGTTTTTGTCTTGAGTGTGTGTGTACCACGATAGCGATCACATAAACCATCCGACTGACTTGAAATTTGGTAAAAATGTTTATCAACCACATTGAAAGTAACTATATAGTTTAGGTATATAGGGTGATTCAAAACCAGACGTATAAATTTTTATGGGAAGTGGGGCACATTATAAGAATTTAAAATAGCATAGAAACCAATGGCCGCAAACGTCAATTTAATCCTTTAAGAACTGGATAGTTTTTGGTTAATTTTTAACAGTAAAACACATAAAAGGGCGTGGCTTTTGTATATTGCATTTTGAACTAAACGTTTTCAGATCTTAATCTCTTTATATGTAAATGGCTAAGAGAGATTTTTCCTGTAAGTCCGTGGCTGTACGCAAGTTGATTGGCTAAGAGAGATTTTCTTCTGTTTGTCTGTGTGATGTTGCTAGCAGCTTTTCGTACTTTAGTTAATTTAAAAAAACCTAATTGTCCGATCGATAAGTTTATTAAACCGACGGATTCAGAAAAAAATGCCCCTTTCATTTGGTACCTTATTTGTAACGGAATTTTGATTAGATTTTTTAAAACTAATTAAAATATGAAAATAATAACCTGATAAAAGTTTTAAATGTGGACATTTAAAATTTTTAATTGTTGCTAAAAAGAAAAAAAAAATTACTTTTTTTATTTTTTTTTCCAAACATAAAGTGAAACATGCTTTCACGCGAAAAATAAAAATTATAAAATATTTTACTCATGCACATGAAAAAATGAAAATTGAAAATGGAGAAAAAAATAATTTAGATAAAGTTGCACGAGTTCCAAAAATTAATGGAAATATAAATGAACGTTAAATAAATAAAATAGTCGTCTGCTCAATCACGTGGTATTGAAAAACAAAGAATCGAATTCAGTAAATATGGAAAGGAAAGGAAAGGAAAACGAAAAGAAAAGAAAGAAAGAAAGAAAGAAAAATAATAATAATAACATAAACCAACGGGAAACTAAAGCGGGCAAGTTCATGATTTCTTTAAATTTTATTTTTGTTTGTAAAGCGGTATAGAAAAAAGTTTCCTTTAAATATAGTGACCAGCGAAGCAAGAAAATAAGCCTTCGTTGATTCACTACCTTCATTGATTTCATGAATTAGAAAATGGTTTCGTTAACTAACTTTGATCTATCGGCACGCAGGCAGCATTAGGCCGAGTTTTGTACATTTCGAGTTTAAATTTGAAATTTTTCCCGCATTCGGAATTCCGTTCGTTCCCGAACCGGGGCTTTGCTAGTATTTACATAAAAGAGGTGATATATCAATATTATGTACAATATAGCGTTTAGTTAAAAGTAAAGCCATGTCCATATGCGAGTTTTATTGTTAAAATCAACAAAAAACATCCAGTTCTTAAAAGGTTAAAATGACGTTTGCGGCCGTGAGTTCCTATGCAATTTTCAATGTGCCCTACCTCCCTTTAAAGTTTGTACTTTGAGATTTGAATTATTTTGTACATCGTGTTTGTGGTTCGTATATAGAAACACATCTATTTATATTATTGTGGTCTATAGATAAAATTTCTTTTTCACTTTAATATTGTTACTCTGCATTAAAAATTAATGAAATTAACATATTAATGAGATGCTTAAGAGCAAGTTTTCTGTAGAAAAAAAACATGCATATAGATTTAATAATTAATGTACAGAACACAAAGAAATATTTCAAAAGTAATTATATATAGATAATTATATATATCTTCGCTATTGTTAGCTATATTGTTTTACGAAAGCTTGCAGCTCTCTCTGCTTTAAAGACGTAGATGCTCCCTGATGTGATAATACTTCTATTTTTAAGCATTTTTTATTCCAATTAATATTACTGTGGTCCTTTATTTTTTTTCTTACTTTTTAACTGAATTCTTAATTCCTGAATCCCTTTTAATGCATTTAATGAGTTCCTTCATCATATTTCTCCGTCAATTGGTTTAATGGTCCTTTTTACGCATGTGGGCGTAAGTAATTTAAATTGGTTTTGTCTCTTATTGGATCTAAATATGAATCACAACATTTCTGTGCTAGTTTTTGTACTGCGTTACAATCAGTTTTATTTTTGTTGTGTTGGTATTAGCATGTATCTATTAAATGCTATAATTTTAATGTTAAAATTTATTATGATATCTATCATTTATATATATATATATTAGAGATGAGTTCGGGCTCTATTTTGGCAATCCGAGCCCGCCCGGGCCCGAAACATTTTTGAACTGAGCTCGCCCGAGCCCGATATTGAAAGTGGTACGCTATGCAACGCATACACAATAGTAAAATTAAATACCGTTTTCATTTTCAAATTAATTTTCTTATTATCAATCCTCAATTTAAATAACTATAAATGTTATTATAACAATTTATAATGTCTGTGTCTCTGTATACATGTATATATTTATATAATAGATATTTATAGTGCAGCCCATTGTTTATAACGCGCCTATCGGGAGAAAATAATTTATCCGAATGAGTAATATAATGAGGCCCGATATAACGAAGGAGGAAGGATTACTGTATAACACTATGACATAATATGCATCCCGTTGAAAAAAGAGTTCTATTTAGAAAAAGGAAAGTCAAAGCTACTAAGGTTTGCAAGATTATTTTGTGATTTATAACCTATCATGACTATTATGACATTACTAAAAGTGCTCTCAAAATGAATAAAATTTCTTTTTTTTTTTCCCTAACATTTTCCAGTTAGTGAAGAATAAAATAAACGGAACTTTTAGCTTGAATCCGAGTCCGCCCGGAGCCCGAAGACTTGCGTAAGATTTGAGCCCGATCGGGCTCGGGCTCGGGCTTACGGGCTCGGGAAGAGCCCGTCTAATCTCTAATATATATATATATTCAATATTATATTTCCGCTCAAGTACAGAGACAACAAAAGAAATTTTAATTAAAGAAGATGTCTGTTGCTTTAAACCTGTTGCTTTAGACATAAATTCCTTAACTAGATGAATTAAAAATATCATTGATCAGAATTGTTTACTGTAAGAGTGTGCCACAGAATAAGCAGGAGTTATCATCGTCAAAATTTTCAGGAGTCGCGAACAGGCTGCGCAATAAAGGCGACTGGTATGTTTAAAAAAGTCAAAAAACATTTTCATTGCAAATAATATTCTAATCTTTTTTAATCATTATTATTATATTTTGATATACATCAATACACACAAAGTGCCAGAACATCTGATTAACTGTTGTATCATAATTAATTAATCCGAATATTATTAACTAACAGTCCTTAAAAAAACTTTAAACTACTAAAAATTTGAGTTTTTTTTTTTTTTTTTTTTTTTTTTTTTTTAATCAGGAAAAAGTGGTAAATAAATTCAAACACTGAGAAATTAGTAAATATATTTTGATATCCTTAAATAATTAACTTCTTAAATAGTTAATTCACCACATTATAATGCTGCACAAAAATTCAACGAGCATCGATATACATGAGCGATAATTTTGCTATATCCAGAAGGGAAATAGTTAAGTAAAAAAGGATATCTAAAACTTTGACATTTACTTAATATTTATTTTTCTCATTTAATAGCCCCAGTATATAATAACTAAAATAAGATGAGATAAAAAATAACCAAAAATACAAGAAGGTCAGTAAAAGTGCGAAATTGACGGTCATCTCAGCTAACAACTAACCAAAACAGATTTTACAGAGAAAAAACAAAAATATAACTCCACGTTTTCGGTGCTTTAATCACGTTGCGATACGTGTGCTTACATTTTATTAAAAAAAAAAAAAAAAAAAAATGCATCACTGTAACTAAAATTTCCGACTCAAGATAGAACCGGTTAGAAAAAGTTCTCCCCAATGGCATATTCCTTTGAACGTTTAAAACTGGCTATTCCTTAATACGAAGATAAATAATTCCCTTAACATTGTTATCGAAAATAAGACCAGTTTAAGCGACAATATGGAGATGTATTTAGAAAATTTTTGAAATGTGGAAATTAACTTGAACTTTTAAGCAAGAGCGAAAAATCCTTGATTCGCATGGATTATAAGCGTTTTCCAACTGTACTACCCTTTACATTATTTAATCTTCAATTATTTTATCTTCACAATGACACCTTTTAAATATATTTTGTTGATCATTCTGAAGGAAGAAAACTTACAAAAATTATCTTTATAGCTGTGCCCTGTCTTTCAACACTATAAAGATAGATTCAGAATAAGTCGTAAGATTAATAAATGAGATAATAAATTTTAATCTACCTTAAAAATAATCTAAAATAGGTTTGGGAGCAGTTTTATTTGACATATAATTCTGTGTGAGGGAGGGCTACCGACTCCCTCAACCCCTCGGTCAATGGGCTCTTCCCAGCGTCGTCTGCTCAATCACGTGATACAGGAACTCGAATAATCGAATTCAATTAAATATTGTTCTTAAGAACAAAAGTGTTAATATTTAATATAAAATAAAATAAAAGTAATATTGGGCATTTGTAAACAGCAGAATAATTGTATTTGTAAATTTAATAATTTTTAAAAAACATTTTATGTGTTTATTTATTTTTACCTATAAGAATCGATTTTTGTATATTGTAGTGTAACTCTAACATTAACTGATCAAGCAATAAATAACAGCTTCTTGTGGAATGTTTACGGATTATAAATTGAAATTTTAAAATGTTTTCATTTAATTTAATTGCATAAAAGTGTTACAACAAGTTAATTAACTTAGTTACTGGTCTAAATGGATTTACGTAGCACCGATATTGCACTGTCACTGATATAAGTACCAAAAATCAGAGTATTTAAACATGGTCTTCATGAACATCAATAACAGGTATAAACTAAATGATGATTGTAAATGTATACAGCAAACAAAAGATGATGAATAATGATATAAAATGGATTAAAAATGATGATGTATAAAAAATAACACAGATTAAATACGATTGATCAAAAATAAGAATAGAAAATATGTTATTTCAGCAATCGCTCTAGATAAACAAGACTTCGTCTGCTATATGTTTTTCCTCTATCATGTGACCTCTGACGTCAGTTGGGAAGAGTCCATTATAGTGCCTACATTTATTTATTTATTTATCTTTTTAATTCAAGGCTGTTATTAATTTGCCTCCACCTTGCCAGTCTTAATCAATTTTTTTCAAATCATAACCTGATACGAACTACAAAATACCAAATTTAAATTTCCTGCAGTTGTTTGTTATAAAGTTACACTGATAATAAATATACATACAGACCAACCGCTAAAAACTGGACTTTCGTATTCACGCACTTCGAAACGTGATTTTATACAAAAAAAAAAAAAAAAAAAAGGTTTATTCAAAAGGGAAAAACATCACAGAATTCAAACTTTTAGCATCGGACAATTTTTACATTCGAACACAAAACCAAAAAAAAGAAATATAATACTTTATTGTATATTGTCTGACATATTACATGAACACACATCTAAAACACGAACGCAAGAAGTTAGAAATCCGCGATTGTAATGAAATGCTCGCCCTCTGGTGGGCTAAGGTGAAATTACAATAAACAGGCTTTAATTCGGCTTCCATCAAGCCGCCATTGCTGGCCGATGTTTAGTTTCACATATATTTATTGAATAAAAATGAATAAATCCGGTAAAAAAGATAACACTTACTGTTGTGTGCTACAGTGTAACTCCAAAGGATCAAGAAATCCAGAATTAAGCTTCCATTTATTTCCAAATGACAAATTTAAAATTTCATTTGCTTCGGCTAATGGAAGTAAAGAATTAATCAGATGATTTGAAACTAATATTTGTTTAACTTCAGTTAAAAATCTACTTCCGATCGAACTTTGAATAAACTGAAATATTTTTTTCCAAAAGCAATCAATTTTCCATGATGTAATGGCGGAGAAATTATAGTACGAATATTAAGTAGAATAACAAAAAGAACAATATTAAATACACGTGGCTATTATATTTACTAACAACAAAAGCTGAAAAAGCGCCATCTATCGATCATTACAAACGTGGATTCTAACTTCTAAATTTTCATTAAATTATTTATTTTAATTTATAATTGTTGCCAAAAAAATTAAACTTTAAATTTTACATCTACTTTTTAAGATTGCACGCGACCATGTTTTATATAAAAATTAAATCATTTAATTCATTTTTTTACTTATTTTTATTTCATATTGCACGCGACCTTTTTACTTCCTAATTCAAAATTATAAAAAAAAAAAAAAAAAACTTTTTCGATATCGTTTGTTTCGATACTGATTATTATTAATTTTCTTTTCATTTTCTTAAAAAAAAAAAAAAAAAAAAAAAAGATTTTGATGAAATTCTGGCAAAAGCAGAATTTAGTTTAGGACGGAGGACTATTAGTTTTTTTTTTTTTTTCTTTTTTCTTTTTTCAAATTATAACATCGCTTTCAAATTATTCAATTATATTTTCGATACATTTTAGATTTCGACAAATGTCAACTATCGAAATCGACAACGCAAAAATCCCAGATTGAGACTAATAGGCCCTCAGTCCTAAAAAAAAAAAAAAAAAAACAGAGTTGAAAATAAAACTTCAAAAATTTTTTGTTTGCAGTATGCATATGAAAATTAATTTTCCTTAATAAGTAGTGTTCGTCGACGTAGTAAAATGTAGCAAAGCACTACCATCAATACATTCAGTAGAAAAAAACATTTAGCGTAATTTTGGATAGCCCTGTATATTGTATATAAACTATGTATATGTACATCAAATTGTGTACTTGAATTTAGTTTTATAGGAAAAACACCTAGCACAAAATGAAATATACTTTCAGTAATTTCCAAGTATAGCCCCAGATATATCCAAATATTTTGGGTAGCCATGTAAACAAATGATGAATTATTTCGTACCACAATCTACACAAAGTATGCTTTTATGCATATAAAATAATCTAGTATATCACTCACACGACTATCGCTCACCTTCCATTTCAACATTGTAAATATAGAATGCAGATTAAATCGTAAGATTGATAAGGTAAGGTAATAAATATCAATCTACCTTAAAAATAATCTAAGCTAAGTTTAGGAATACTAGTTTTATTTGACATATGATTCTACGTGAGGGGGCTAAAAAAGCAGCTGTTATTTATTTGTCTTCAAATTTACCAATGTTAATAAACTTTTTCAAGTGGCAACCTAATACAAACTTCGAAACACCAAATTTAAGTTTCCTGCAGATAGTTTTAAAATTATGCTGATAACACATATACATACAGATCAACATCTAAAAATTGTTCTTTCGTTTTCAGGAAACCTCTAAACGTGATATTTTACAAAAATACAGAATTGAAAATAGTTAAAAAATACTTTGTCTGCAGTATGGGTATGAAAAATTTATTTTCTTCCTGAGCAGTGTTCGTCGAAATAGTAAAATGTAGTAAAGCCCTTCCATCAATTACATTCAACAGAAAAGAACTTTTAGCTTAATTTTGGGTAGCCCTGTATATTGTCTATGAACAAAATGCACACCACATTGTGTACTTAAATTCGGTTTTATATGAAAAACACCTAACGCAAAATGAAATTAACTTCAAGCAATTTTCAGATATAGCCCCAACGTATCCAAATGCTTGGGTAGCCCTGTAAACGAATAATGAATGATTCCCATCCCACAATCTACACAAAATATGATTTTATGCATATAAAAAACATGTTACTTCCATTTTGTTTAGGGCAGCCTATAGATGTTGCACTGTACTTACCAGATATTATCCCGATAGACGCAATCTATTTTAATTCTCTTGGATGTCCCTGTACATTAGGGTGACCAGACGTCCTTATTTTCTGTGGACAGTCCTCATTTATCAAGTGTTGTCCTCAGTTGCTTTCAAAAGTTCTCATATCCTCATTTGTCCTCACTTTTGGACGTTTGTTCTCATTTGTCCCCATTTTTCAGTAATTTCCTTCTTTACTTAGAATTTCAACATTAGAGATGCTGCTAACTTTATTAGTTTTCAATACTGATTCTACATCTCAACACAACGCAAAAAAGTCAAGATTCTTGGATTCATTCCATTCATTTTTAAATCATCTCCAATAGTATTACATGAAATATATTTTTCTATTGGGAGATTTTAGTCTTTAGAACATTATACTTCCAAGTATAAAGATTTAAAAAAAAAAGAGACTGAATTTGCATAAAAGTTTTTTTAAATTGATCTTAATAAAAATTTAGCGTAACATCACTATATGATAGAGATTTAGAATACTCAGTTTGGACTTCTTACTATTTGTTCTTGAGATACACTGATAACAGATGCACAGACACACATACAGACGCACCCACAGACGAACACACACAGATCAACCGCTAACAACATGATTTTCGGATTTAGAAAACATGAAAACATTTAAATATAACAAAAATTCAATTTCGAAAATTTAACCCATTAACAATACTTTCTCTACCACATATATGGGCAAGAGAAAGTAAAAAGTATTGGATTTATAAAAATTTTCGAGCTCTGGTTTCAGATGGCTTTGCACATTTTGACAAATTTTAGAAAAAGTCCTTCTGTCTGTGCGTGGGTTTGTTATCGAAATATTATGGACGCTGTATGTCATGAATAAACATGCAGAATTAAAGAAAAGTTTATATTTGGTTGGAAGTTTATATTTGGTTATACTGGTGCTGATTAGGTCTTAGGATATATCGCCCAACAGGTGACGCTGCTAGCTGTAATTCCTTCCATTTAAGTGAAGGCTATATCTCAGCTTCGATAGTGTGTAAATGCACATAATTTAATGTGTATGAAGGTCATGATGAAAAACTACATTGATTCAATTTGGTTACACGTCTGCTTCTCAGCTATTCGATCCCGCATTTATGGAAGTGCAGTATCTCATCTGCAATGATGTATAAATGTACAAAACTTAGTATGTGAGAAGGGTATTATGAAAAATTATACATGTTTAATTTGGATGCATATCGGAAGATAAGTGGCGCTGTTATACTGCAATAGAAAGGCTATATCTGAGCTTCTATGATACCTAAATGTACCAAAAGACGTATGTGAAAATGATATTAGGAAAAATTATGCTGATTCAATTTGGATGTACATTGCAGGAAATATCACGTTGCTGTTATTTACTTTGTGCAATTATTTAGATGACAGTATCTCAGAATCTATTGCTTAAAATTGCACCAAACTGCAATATCTAAAATGTTTACTGTGAGAAACTATGTTAATTAAATATTTGTGCATGTCAGCCGGTAGGTGATGCTGTTATAAAGAAATATATAGAAGGAAGTTTCGTGGTCGCCACAGCATAATAATTTACTTGTGTTTTCCTGTCCCTTTGTTTATGCTTTTCTGGTCATTCCACAAATATTTACGGTAATCAGGACGCGGACGGTCATATAAACTGAAATCATAAACATTTTTCAACTTTGTTGGAAAGTGTTAAAAAATTGGTAGGTTGTAATAAGAGTTGTTTCATAAATTAGGTTTCCGATAAAGTTAACCCAAATAGCGAAATTGATTGCGAATCTGTCCGGTTGCTTTCACTGATAACAGTACAGATTTCAAGCCAAAGTAAAAACTGTATATTTTTCGAAATGTATTGCTTATCATGATTTTTTACTTTCCGAACACTATAGTGAGGAAAGTATTGTAATCATGTCAAAAATCCGAATTCGAGATTTTGATGTTTCTATACGTTTTGAGGTCCCCTGAGTCCGTTTTCACTATTTTTACGATGATGTATGTATGTGTGTGTGTATGTGTGTATGTGTGTATGTGTGTATGTCTGTGGGTGAACACGCTAGCGTCTAAACGCTTCGTTCGATTAACCTGAAAGTTGGTACGCATATTGTAAGTCACCATAGTACGAACCCTATAGATTTTGGTGAATCTAGCACTTATAGTTTTTTTTACAGGGACACAAAGAAAAATTCTTTATCATTATGGCCTATGGGAGCAAAATCTTAAAAGTGCGATAGCATCTAAACGCCTTATTCAATTGAGCAAAAATTTTATACACATATTATAGATCACAAATACTCAATCTGTATAGATTTTGGAGAATCTAGCACTTATAGTTTTTTTACAGGGACACAAAGAAAAATTCTTTATCATTATGGCCTATGGGAGCAAAATCTTAAAAGTGCGATAGTATCTAAACGCCTTATTCAATTGAGCAAAAATTTTATACTCATATTATAGATCACAAATACTCAATCTGTATAGATTTTGGAGAATCTAGCACTTATAGTTTTTTTACAGGGACACAAAGAAAAATTCTTTATCATTATGCCTATGGGGCCAAATTTTTAAAAATGTGATAGTGTCTAAACGCCTTATTAATCCGAGCAAAAAAATTGTACACACGTTATAGATCACAGTTGAACTAACTGTATAGATTTTGGTGAATCTAGCACTTACAGTTTTTTTACAGGGACACAAAGAAAAATTCTTTATCATTATGGCCTATGGGACTAAATTTTTAAAAGTACGATAGCATCTAAACGCCTTATTGAATTCAGCTGAAAATTTATATGAGTATTATAAATCACTGTTGCACTAACTATAAGCATTTTGGTGAATCTAACATTTATAGGTTTTTACAGGGACACAACGAAAATTTCTTTGTCATTATGATCTATGGGCTCAAAGTTCAGTAGCGTTAAATAAAACAACGTGTAATAGATGGAGAAAAATACTCAAACACTCTATTATGGTTTTCTCTCTTTTGTTTGTTTAACAACTACTCTTTCTTTACTTTATCTACAAAACTGTTAATTACTCAATGTTCGGAAAGTCAAGTGGAGTCACTCCAGATTTTTTTTTTTTTTTCAAAAGTTCAGTCTTAGACAGTCAAATTGGAAAGACTATAGTTTATTATTTTTTATTTTCTACTTCAAAAGCTTCATACATGTTCCGTAGTTATTATTTTTATATGTTCCTCTTAAAATTGGGGTGAGTCCTAGACCATCGCCAATTATTCATAGCGCAGTGTTACAATGACGTTAAACCCAACCATCCAAACATTCTCTTAAAATCGTCTTATATATATATATATATATATATATTTTGCAATCAAAGTCAAAAAACTTAAAGTTTTCATTAATTATGAAATACATTGTGACTATACTTACGGTTATATATTAAAAGCAAAAACTGTTTTATTTAAGAGACAAAAATTTTAAGTTAAAATACATTTTAAAAACAAAAATTACATATAAAAACAATTAAAATCTAGACGTTTCGAAACCCGTCCGGGTTTCCTCATCAGTAATTACAACACAATATGCAAACATTACATGAACACTCAAGGAATTTTAAAGGAGTACCGAATATTGAGGAGACAGAGCGCATGCTTCATTGATAGTGTGGAGATGCTTGGCAGTGTGCCAGCTCTCAAGGAAAATGCGCGATTTATAATTATGAAAACCATAATTTAGAATTTTTATATTATCGAAGTCAGGAATATGATCAGTTTCTATTGAATGGATTACAATTTTAGAATTTTGGTTGCAATTTTTAAAAGATCGTCTGTGCTCTTGTAGTCTAATTTTTGCTGTACGGCCAGTTTCACCTATATAAACATATTTGCAATTTACCAAATAAATAGACTACAAGAGCACAGACGATCTTTTAAAAATTGTAACCAAAATTCTAAAATTGTAATCCATTCAATAGAAACTGATCATATTCCTGACTTCGATAATATAAAAATTCTAAATTCTGGTTTTCATAATTATAAATCGCGTATTTTCCTTGAGAGCTGGCACACTGCCAAGCATCTCCACACTATCAATGAAGCATGCGCTCTGGCTCCTCAATATTCGGCACTCCTTTAAAATTCCTTGAGTGTTCATGTAATGTTTGCATATTGTGTTGTAATTACTGATGAGGAAACCCGGACGGGTTTCGAAACGTCTAGCTTTTAATTGTTTTTATATGTATTTTTGTTTTTAAAATGTATTTTAACTTAAAATTTTTATCTCTTAAATAAAACAGTTTTTGCTTTTAATATATATAATTGAGACGGTTTGATGTTTGTGTACGTTACGGTTATATAGTTTAAACTTCAGTTATTACATTACAAAAAGGGATTTATGGACAGATATAGAGTTAAACGAACGAAATCTAAAAGACATTCAACTTTGTTGGAAAGAAATCCAGCTTTCTGTTATATTTTGTTCCAGGCAAAGAACGAATTACCAGTGATTGCTAATTTCCTGAAGAAGAAGCTATGTCAGATCGAATTTTCATTAAAAAAAAAAAAAAAAAAAAAAAAAAAACCTCTAAGTTTTTTTTTAAATCGTTCCAGCGATTACCAAAAAAACCAAGTTTCTGCTGTATTTTCCTTGTGGACTCCGAGTTACCCTGAATGCTAATTAACCTGAAGGTGAGAGTATTTCAGATCGAAATCATCTCGAAAATACACTAACGGTACATTTATATCAAAATCATTGGAGTACTTTCAAAGAAAACAAAGTTTCTACCATTTTTTTGTTTTTCCCCGAACAAAGCGCGGATTACCAATGAGCGTTAAATTTTTCTAAAGAGCACGGCAATTTAGATGGAATTGTAAACTCGAAAAGTCCCTATATCAAACTATTTCTAAATTTATTCAAGTAATTTCTATGAAAACCTAGTCTCTGCCGAATTTTGCAACGGGTGGAATTACATTTAACAGTGACGCTAGTTTTAGTGAAGATGAGGATAAATCAGGTGGATTTCTCATCTCAAAAAGGCTTAACGCCAAGTTTTTATCAAAATCTTTCATTTCAAAGAAATCCAAGTTCCTGCAATAGTTTGTAGTGGCGAGGCGGTGTCGGGTTTGACAGTAAAGGGCAATTTTCCTGATGATAAGTCATATAAGTTTGTATCTGAAAGAAATCTTAACCCTAAATTTTTATCAAAATCATTAGAGCCATTTCCTAGTGAACCCATTTTTTTTTTTTTTAAATCGGTGGATAAAGGGTTAGTAGCGCACGCGAAATTTCCTGAAGATGACGATAAGTCTAATCGATTTTTCACCTCAATAAGTCCTTAATCTTAAATTTTCTTCAAAAATCGTTAGCGCTGTTTCCGAGAAACCCAAGAGAAATATCTGTACTGATAAGTATAAAGGATTTAAGTCCAAAAATGTCGATTTTGAGTTAAGTACATAAACAGACTCAGAAAAAAATTCTCTATCGATTGGTATAAAGGATTTAAATCCATGTCATTTAGGCTTTAATAAAATCCATTGGTAAAAAAAGATTAAAGTCAGAAATTTAGCATTAATCTTTGGTATAAAATATTTAATTCAATTTTTTTCCTTTATTAAATGAAGGTTGGCAATCGCTGAATGGTATAAAGGGTATAAATCAACACAATCCCTTTTTCCTAATCGATTCTTCTGATTAGTTTTTAGTTAGTTTAACTTTATTTTTCGTCTCCTGAAAAATCAAGAATATGGACTTAAATCCTTTATACTTATCAGTACAGATGTGACTTATCAGTACAGTTATTCATATATATAACAAGTTTCGTAATTAATTCGTTTAATATTAGAGAAGGATACACATTTATACATTTATAAGTCATTTAATCTGCCATGTTCATTAAATTAATAGTTTATATAAAAAAAACAATTTTGACAAGTGTTATTTTTGAATACAGAAAAGAAAAGAAAAATATTATTTTTGATTTTTATTTTCATTACCCCGACCACTGTAGGTTATGGGAGTATTGTTTTCTGTCAAAAATTTCGATATCGATTTTTCACCTGATATACATGGTTTAAGGTCTTCTGAGTAAAAAAAAAAAAAAAATGGATTTATGGTGATTGGTGAGTGTGTATAAGGGGAGGGGTGAATCGTCTGACAATCATATCTTGAAAACGAATAAAGGTAGACTGACGAATCTTCTGAATTAAGATAGGTCGGTGTACTCTGCGACCTTTTGGTGTAAATTGGAAAACCAGAAGTTCGACGTAAATCTCTCAAATACGGCTCTAATAATTTTCTTCAAAGTGCTATATAAACTCCTTTTTAGCTGTCCGTTCGTTGGTGCTAGTTGGTTGCTTCAGGATATTTCATAAGCATCCTGTATAAATAAGTCAATTTTAGATTTTGCAAGTTCGTTTAAGTCACAAGTTCATTTTCTACAGATTTTTTTTATTTTTTATTTATTTTTAAGCTCTCCCTATTAACACCCATTTTAAACGTTCTTTCGCGCGTAATTGATAGTTTCCGGTGAACAAATAAGTTTGCCAAGTTTTGGTGAAAATCGGAACTGGGACTGAAAGTCCGTTATCTCAAAAATGACTAAAAAGATATTCTTCAAATTTGCTGTATGGATGCCTTTTTAGATGTCCATTTGTAGTATTAGGTTTTTGCAGGAAAATTGACGGGAGTTCTGATTAAATAGTTTAGTTTTAGATCTCAAAAATTTGTGTTTCAAAATACGACTCTATCGATTTTTTTTTTTTTTTTTTTTTTTTTTTTAAATCTCACCAGGTAAACTTCGTTTTACATGGCGTTAGAACGCATAACTTATTTTTCTCTCACTGGAAAAGTGATATTCGTTAGTGTGGTCAGAAGACATAAAATCAACCTATCTGCATATAAAAGGTTATATGGCAGATGCGTACAAGACACTTCCGTACAAGCTGAAATTAGTGACACTTGCGTACAGGTCCAGTGGCGCACCCCAGACTTTCTGTCTGGAAGGGGCTGAAGAATAATTGGGTCCTGTAGTATAATAATAGGTTTATGGGCATATACGCACACATATGTATAGTAAAGAATCTTCTTTAAATATTTCTTTTGAAATAAATAAACGAATCAGTGAAATTGAATTTAAGTTGAATAGCGCAATCGAGGAATTTATATCAGTACATGACATGCTAAGTTACAGTAGTTCGGTCAGTTGAGGTTGCAAACATAAAGTTGTAGGTTCATCTATTATAAAATTTAAGTAAAAAATCATTTTTTAAAGATAGAAGCTTTTTATTGTGAAGCCCTAAAAAGCATAAAATAAAATTTATTCTGGCAAAGATATGCTACAAAGAAATGAAAGTTTCAACACTAAGAAAATTTTTGAGAAAAATATAGGTACTTTCCTTTTGCAAGAGATGAAAATTTTTTAATGTTCAAAATATTTTTAAAAGCTTTCGAGACCGATATTCTTAGTTATTAGTTTTTGTAGAATCATTCGTTGGACCAGAAATCTCAAACGCCTCGAAAGCTTTTTAAAATATTTTGAACATTAAAAAATTTTCATCTCTTGCAAAAGAAAAGTACCTATATTTTTCTCAAAAATTTTCTTAGTGTTGAAACTTTCATTTCTTTGTAGCATATCTTTGCCAGAATAAATTTTATTTTATGCTTTTAGGGCTTCACAATAAAAAGCTTCTATCTTTAAAAAATGATTTTTTACTTAAATTTTATTTTGTGCTTTTTAGTTACAAAAAAGGAAAATGCTTCTTGAAAAAAACTAATTAAAATTTCTTAGGATATTTTGTAGACAACGGAAGATATTCGTTTATCAATTGACATTTCTTTTTTTTTTTTTTTTTTTTTTTTTTTTGCGATTATTTATCTGCAAAAAAAGTTCTATATCGTCTTTCGAGGACCGAATCCAGGACATCCGAATCCAAGGATCGAATCCATGTTATTAGCGTGACGCTCTAACCAAAAGTCTAAGAACAGTCAAGAAAAATCATAGAATATTCCAGGAAAATCTAGCAAATACTTATGCAAAAAGAATGTTGTTTTGAATGCTTTTTAAAATATTTAGAATATTTAAAATTTTTCATGTTTTGCAAAAGTGAAATATCTATATTTTTCTTTAAAATTTTCTTGTTGTTGAAACTTTTATGATTTTATAGCATGTCTCTGCAAGAATAAATTTTTATTTTAGGCTTTTTAGGGCTCCACAATAATAAAAAACTTTCAGTGTTATTTTTATTTATTTATTTATATTTTCATTTATTTATTTATTTATTTTTATTTTTGTTTTTATTTTTCCTGAAATTTTTATTTAGTGCGTTTAGTAATTAAAAAAAAAAAAAGCTTCTTTAAAAATTACCAAATTTTTTTAGGACACTGTGTAGACAACGAAAGATTTTCTTTTATCAATTGACATCTTTTCTATTATCTGCAAAAAAGCAACACATCGGACTGCGAGGATCGAACCCACGAGCATCGTGTTTTCACCATGACGCTCTAACCAAATGCTCTAACGAGCGACGAAAACAGTTGTTTAAATTTACGTTAAAGTGGAAACGCCTTCTTTTTCAGAATGACACAAAGATACGATGATAAAAATCCAATTTCGATAAAAAGCTTCTAAAAGAATGTATAACATTTTAGTTTGTGCTTTTTAGTATCTAAAAAAAAGCGTGAAACGAAGACACGATGACAAAGTCAATTTCATATAAAAGCTCTTAAAAAAAAGCTTCTTAAAAAAACTCCTCAAAAAATTCTTAGTGTAAACAACGAAAATTTTTTTTTATCAATTGACACCTTTTCTACTAATTACCTGCAAAAATGAACACGCTGGACCTTCCGGGGACCGAACTCACGACCACCGCACTATTAACCTGACGCTCTTACCAACGGAACTAACGAGGTTTGCTACGCAATGCTTATACTTACTTTAACTTACCTTGTTTTTTGGCATGTCACGGAGACACGATGAGAAATTCCAATTTCAATAAAAAGCTTCTAAAAAATTTATTTATTTATTTATTTTTGCTTACATTTTTATTTTGTGCTTTTTGTAACTAGATAAAAAGCTGTTTAAAAAACTCTTGAAAAATTATTAGGATACTGTGTACACAACGAAATATTTTCTTTTATCAATTGACACTTCTATTAATTATTTGCAAAAAATAACACCTCGGCCTGGCGAGGATCGAACACACGACTCTCGCATTATCAACATGACGCTGTAACCAGCTGATTCATTAAGAGATACAATGAGCTGCTTATTATTATTTTTTTTTCTTTTAATATGTATATGATGGAAGCGTCTTGGTTTTTTAACGTGACAAAAAGCCGATGACAAACCCAATTTCATATAATAGTAATATATATAGATAAAGCTTCTAAAAATATTATTTTATGTATTTTTTTTTAAATATTTTATTTTGTGCTTTTTTAATATCTAAAATGTTTTGTGTTTTCCAATATCTAAATTAAAAACAAATGCTTCTTAAAAAAAACTCCCCAAAAAACTCTTAGTGTAAGCAACGAAAAATTTTCTTGTATCAGTTGACACCTTTTCTACTAATTACCTGCAAAAATTAACACGCTGGACCTTCCGGGGACTGAACTCGCGACCACCGCGGTATTAACGGGACGCTCTTACCAGCTGAGCCAAAGAGCGACAAACGAAATAGCTTTTATTTACTTTAAAATGAAGGCGCCTTGTTTACTAGCGTGACACGAAGACACGATGACCAAGTCAATTTCAATTAAAAACCTTCTAAAAAAAAAAAAAAAAAAAAATGTCGTGTACAATATGACAAGCTAGTGAACATAAAATTCGCCCGAAATGAAATGCCCTCCCCCCATATTTCCATTGAAAATAAAATTTAATCAAATTTAATACTCTTTTGCGATGCTTTACATGCATATGCAGTAACACGTAAGTAATTAAGAAATTATAATAATTATGGCCAAATAAAAGCTACAGTTGTGATATGTAGGAATTGTAACAGAGTTTCAGTGTAAATTTTTACATAGCTATTTTTATTTAATTATCTGGAGAATGTGGGCAATGTTTCTTCTAGGTTCGGTTAACAGAAACAAGTAGGACGCGTAGTCTTCGTGGGTGTTAGTTAACACAGCAAGCAGGGGGCAGAACCTCTTAATATCCTAAAACATTATTTCTAATATATAATAATTACTTAGAATATTAATTTGTTCAGTTAGCAAATATTTCAAGCGTTACCTCTCTGAGTTCCTTACAGGATATTGTATTCCAATTCCAGTATGATATATATATTATAAAATTTGAATTTTTATAACAGGAAAAATTGCATTATCCAAAAATGGAGCTTAGATCTCAGTGACATCAGAGGCAAAAAGGAAAACTGTGTATGGACCCTACTGTATGTTCTACGTACCGTGATTAAAAAAAAAAAAAAAAAAAATAATAATAATCAGTGACCCCACCCTCCTAAGCATCTGTAAAATATCTTAACATATTGTTATCAGGATAGTTTCCTATTTTGATCAGTAAACTACGCCTTTTGGCATTCCTCTAAATCGGTATATTTTTAGAAAAATAATTTTACCTATATTTGTGATTAAATCAATTGAATTTTATTTCCAGCAATTGATGTGAAATTTCACTAGCATGTATTTGTGATAGCGGCCTTTAAAGAGTTTAACACGAATATGCAAAGTTCATTTTTAATTTAAAATATTGTTTTAGAGGAACGACTAAGAGCAGGGCTAATTTTTATTTTATATCAAACGAGAATTTTCACTTGCAGATGCGAATGTGTTAATTTTGCCCAAGGACAAAAGAAACTTTCACAAAATTGCTATAAATACTTATGAATTAAAATAAAAAATTGTATTAACCTGGTATCCCAATTTTCTGACAAATACACCCATGCTTACTTCCACATCAGTTTGCTTCTTCTGCCTGATTTTTTAGATACTCCAATAATATTTTTTCATGCATATCTAAAAAATTTTACCATGTCAGCTGGATCTGGTGGGGGCTTCAGCGACCTAAGACCCCTCCGTGGATGCGACACTGAGGTGTTCCAAATATTAGAGATATGTTTTCGAAAAATCAAGTGGCACTTCCGTACAAAATTTATTTCGCTGTATTTTTGGTTTGTAACACAAAGGGGTTGTATCCATACGTTAAACTTGAAGAGAAATACTCTTATATAAAAACGTGAATTTTCTCTTATGCATGTAGTCTTATGACTGACAAAGTTATGAGCTTAACGCATATAAGAGTTGCAAACTATAATAACCGTAGTTATTTTCATAAATGACATTCAATTATTTATTCACTGAGTCAAGACCAATAAAGGTCCTTATAAATGCTATTAAGGTCTTTAAAAAAATATTTTTATTTCTTAAATATTTTTTTATTTTAAGTATAAATTTTTTTGTCTGCAAATAAAGAAAAAAAAGTTTAAAAAAAAAAAAAAAAAAAAAAAAACCGATATCTCTTCTTTATCAATAACGAATTAAATCATATTCCAATTCCTGAAATTACTTGTTGTTCACTTATATGCCTCTCTTTCTCTCTCTCTCCCCCCTCAAAAAAAAAAAAAAAGAAAGAAAAAGGTTTTAATGTTTGCATCATATGGATACAACCCTTTCATGCAATGATCCTCAAATAACGCGAAAGAAATGTTGTACGCAAGTGCCACTAGATTTTTTGAAAACACACCTGTAATATTTAAACCACCTGGACATGTACGCAAGTGCCACTGTTTTCAGCTTGTACGCATCTGTCACAACACCATAATATAAAAATAGTTTATAGTATGCGTAGTAATGGTTAATAGAAGTCGCGTGGCTGTTAAACACATTTTTTTCCCTTTTCTCAGTGTGTTTACTAATTTTGCAATCACTTATTTGTTTATTTGTATTTGAACTGATAAGAGACATTCAGATAAAAGTAACGCAAACCGCTCCTGCAAGAGAATTGCATCAAGCAATCGAAATATATCTTCTGGAACAAAACTAATTATTATACCATCAGATTCACCATGAAATTTATATTATTGACGAAATTAGCAAAAATGAAAAATCATGCATTACGCATGAATTCTATGGTTTCTGGAACAGTTTCCAACAGTATAGGGGATTTGGGTTTGACGTAGCATTCTACGGTTATTTTTTGTATGAAGGCTCATTAGAATGCATGGGTAATGGGGAATTAATTGAAACAAATGCACAGATTTAAAAAACATATAACAATTGTTTTGGGTCGAAATAATTCAGCACAGTTCTTCATCAAGGAAAAACATAGACACTAATGTTGAAAGCAGGCATAATGTTCAACAATATTTAATGCACCAATGTACAGAAAAATGTATGTATATATGCACTTTCAGGACACTTGAAGCGTACTTATGTTATACGAATGTCCTTCTTGAACATGTTACATTTTTTTAAAGATTTTTTTTATAATTATTATTATTTACAAGACATTAATAAATAATTGTAAGTTATTCAGTATAAACTAAATATAATTGTATTTGGATAATTTTTTTGGATAGATCCTATTTTGTCCATAATGATTAAGATAAAATACATTCGAAATTTTGCATATCAATTCTTTTGTGTAAAATAATTCTTTTAAAATAATTGTAAACATGCATTGCAATATTTTCCCCATAGTATAATGAAGCTAAATTACTCCAACCACAGGTGTACGATGATTTTTTTTTCTTCGGGGTGATGTGTTTTTTCATATAGTTTTGGATGTTGATTGAGGAAAAAACATTAAAAAATTTCCATCACGTACATTTTTCACATAAATGAGATCAAAGCTTCACTCTCTTAACTCCCATATCAGATATTTCCTGAAAAATCTAGATGATGTTAGTGAAGAACAAGGAGGGTAATTTCAACAGAACATCCAAGAAATGGAAAGGAGGTTTCAGGGCTGATGGAATGTTAGCAAATTGTTGTTAAATGCAGCATAGAGAGTGCCCTCAACTCAGGCCGTGCATAAGAGAAAAAATTCTAAATGGAGATTCGAGAAACAGAGACATTAAAAAGAAAATCTGGAGTGATTCCACACGACTTTACGAACATTGAGTAATTAACAGTTTTGTAGATAAAGTAAAGAAAGAGGAGTTGTTAAACAAACAAAAGAGAGAAAACCATAATAGAGTGTTTGAGTATTTTCCTCCATATATTACACGATATTTTATTTGAAGCTACTGAACTTTGAGCCCATAGATTATAATGATAAAGAATTTTTCGTTGTATCCCTGTAAAAACCTATAAATGCTAGATTCACCAAAATGCTTATAGTTAGTGCAACAGTGATTTATAATATTCATATAAATTTTCAGCTCAATTGAATGGGGCGTTTAGATGCTATCGCACTTTTAAGAATTTGGTCCCATAGGCCATAATGATAAATAATTTTTTTTTGTGTCCCTGTAAAAAAAACTGTAACTGCTAAATTCACCAAAATCTATACAATTGGTGCAACTGTGACCCCTAACATGTGTAAAAATGTTTTGCTCAGATAAATAAGGCGTTTAGTCGCTATCACACTTTTAAAAATTTGGCCTCATGCGCCATAATGATAAAGAATTTTTCTTTGTGTCCCTGTAAAAAAACTATAAGTGCTCACCAAAATCAATAGGGTTCGTACTATGGTGACTTACAATATACGTACCAACTTTCAGCTTATTCGAACAAAGCGTTTAGACGCTAGCGTGTTCACTCACAGACATACACACAAACATACACACACACACACATACACACATACATACACACATCATCGTAACAATAGTGAAAACGGACTCAGAGGGCCTCGAAACGTATAGAAACGTCAAAATCTCAAATTCGGATTTTTGACATGATTACAATACTTTCCTCGTTATAGTGTTCGGAAAGTAAAAATTCTAAATGGAGATTCGAGGAACAGAGACATTAAAAAGATAATGTGCAAATAATAGTCCGTTTCAATGTATTTTATAATTAAAGAGTTTCGATTGTGTTATGGCATCTGCGTGAATTCTGCAGATATTCATCCTTACTTTGTGAAAATTTCTTGCGTGATAGAAGAAAAGACAGCATTTCTTAATTCAACATATCAAAACACATTAGAAATACCCAAAAAACACGATTTCGCAAACCTGTGAAATTAGTATTAAACTAAATTAAATAAAAAACTAAAAAAAAAATTAGAAATTCTAACTTCTAAACTTTCATTAAATTATTTATTTTAATTTATAATTGTTGCCAAGAAAATTAAACTTTAAATTTTACATCTACTTTTTAAGATAGCACGCGATCGTGTTTTATATAAAAATCAAATCATTAAATTCATATTTTTATTTATTTTTATTTCATATTATTGCACGCGCACTATTTATTTCCTAATTCAAAATTATCAAAAAAAAAAAAAAAAAAAAACGTTTTCGATATCTCTTGTAACGATACTGATTATTATTAATTTTCTTTTCTTTTTCTTTCAAAAAAAAAAAAAAGATTTTGATGAAATTCTGGCAAAAGCAGAATTTAGTTTAGGACGGAGGACTATTAGTTTTTTTTTTTTTTTTTTTTTCTTCCCAATTATAACATCGCTTTCAAATGATTCAATTATATTTTCGATAAATTTTAGATTTCGATAAATGTCCAACTATCGAAAAATGATTTCGACAAATGTCCAACTATCGAAAACGACAACGCAAAAGTCGCTGTCTGAGACTAAGTTGCCCTCAGTCCTAATAATGACGAAATGAATATTTAAATGATAAGCACGTACACCCCGCGACAAAAAGATAGGTACAAAGGGTTTTTTCTTTGATTTTTCATAAAATAACTTTATCTAAATTGTGCTTATCATTTATTATTATCATAAAATAACACTATTCTCGGACTAATTTTTGTTTTAAGACTAATTTAGAAACATTTTAAGACTAAAATTTTTCTAATTTAAGACTACACATCGCGCCAAAAAGATAGGAACAAAGGTTTTTTTTTTTTTTTTTTTAAATTTTTGAATATGATTATTTTGAATATGAATATTTTGAATGTGATTCAAATATTTAATATGTTTTTGATATGATAATTCTTTGTTATGATAATAAATGATCAGCACAATTTAGATAATGTTATTTTATGAAAAATTAAAAAAAAAAACCCTTTGTTCCTATCTTTTTGTCGCGGAGTGTAGTCTTAAATCAGTACAAAAACCCTTAACGGGTTTAAAGTTTGTGACGCAGCTACTTTATCACTATAAGAATTTGAAATATGGGTCTTAAAAATGGTTATATGGCAGATGCGTACAAGACATTTCCGTACAAGCGGAAATTAGTGACACTTGCGTACAAGTCCACATATTTCAAATATTACAGATGCGTTTCCGAAAAATCTATAGTGGCACTTCCGTACAAAATTTCTCTCGCTGTATTTTTTGGTTTGTAATACTAAGGGGTTGTATCCATATGATAAACTTAAGGGAAAATACTCTTATATAAATACGCAAATTTTCTCTTATACATGTAGTCTTACGACTGACAAAGTTATGAGCACAACGCATATAAAAGTTGCAAGCTATAAGAGTCGTAGTTATTTTCTGGAAATGACATACAATTATTTACTCACTGATTCAAGATCAATAATGGTCCTTACAAATGCTATTAAGGTCTTTAACAATATTTTTATTTCTTAAATCCGCTAAAAATTAGACTTTTGTATTCATGTAACCTCCGAACGTGATATCATACAAAAAAACAAAATTGAAAACATAACTTAAAAAAAAAAGAAAAAGAAAAAGAAAGAAAGAAAGAAAAGAAAAAGAAAAAAGTCTGCAAAACGGTTATTAAAAGGTAATTTTCCTTCTTGAGCAGTGTTTGTCGACACAGTAAAATGTAGGAAAGCACATAGTACTTCCATCAATTACATTCAATAGAAAAGAACGTATAGCTTAATTTGGTTAGCCCTGTATATTGTCTATAACTATATGCACATAACATTGTGTACCCCAATTTAGTTTTACATGAAAAATACCTAACACAAAATGAAATTCACTTTCTGCAATTTCCAAGAATAACCCAATATAACCAAGTACATTTTGGGTAGCCCTGTAAATAAATGATGAATGATTCTCATATCACAATATACACAAAATGCAAAACTTACTTTTTTGCTAATAAAAAATATGTTCATTTCACTATGCTTAGGGCAGATCTAAATATTAAACTGTACTTACCAGAAATTTCCCCCGTAGAAGTAGTGTATTTGAATTCTCTTGTATGTCCTTGTACACGAATCATATTTGATCTCAACGAAAAGTTTAGTGTAGCATCACCATGGAATACAAATTTTGAATATCGAGTTTCGACTTCCTGCTTCTTAAGATATACTGATAACAGACACATACACTCACATACAAACGCTCAGACACCCACACAGTCCAACCGCTAAAATATGATTTTCAAATTCAGGGGGCCTCAAAACTTGTAATATCAACTCGTAAATCAATTTTGAACATTTGACCCAAACAGAATATTTTCTCCAGTATGGTAAGAAAAAGTAAAAATCATATAAGAAGCATTTCTTGAAAATCCTAGTATGTATTGTATTTTATGTGTTTAATTGCTCACATATATTGTTGAAAGCTCTGAAAATAGGAATCCCTCACTTGGTGGTGACTGCGGTTCACTCGTATACGCTTTCCCTTGAAATACTCTGTTCACTCACCTTGAAAATGAACTTAGAAAATACTGACCGTAACAAACTCCCACCTGTTGGCCCTGCAATCCCTTAATCTGTCACCCAAATAATTTTGCACTTTGATAATAAAATAAAAAAATAATCTGGTGTGTCACTCACACGGCTTTCTCTTACCCTAAAATTTAATACTTTAAATACAGATTGGAGATTGAGGGGTAAGATAACGAGTACTGTTATGCAAAACTATTTTAAAACAATTTAAATTAGGCTTCGGAACAGCTTTGTTTGACAAGTAATTCTGTGTCCCGTTTCAATACTGTACCTGCATTTATATAGAATTCGAATCTGTTATTAAATTCAAAAGTTCGTTTAAAATTATTAAGTCCTTGAAACTTGAAACTTATCAATCTTCACCAAACTTTTCTAGAAACAAACACATTAATTTCAAAATACAACATTTGGATCGCCTGAAATTATTTGTTTTCAATTTATTCTAGCAGACACAGACAAAGGTCAAACGTTAAAAACTTTTCTTCGATATTCCGGAAACCTCAAAACGTCTAAATATACAAAAAACCAAGCGATGAATATTTAGCTTAAAAAAAATACATTATTTACCATATGGCTATGAGGAATTAATTTCAATTCCTGAGCAGCTTTCCTGGAAATGGTAAAATAAACAGTAAAGCACATCCACTAACAACAAAAAAGAATGTTATCGCTTAAATATTTGCAGTAGAGATGCAACGAACAATGGTTTGGCCGAATAACCGAATACCAATTAATCGGCCAAATTATAGCCGAATATTCGGCCTATTCGGCCGCCGAATAATGAACTCATTTTTGTCTAAAAACATAGTATAGTATGCACTATATGTACAATACTTGTACATTTCATAACTAAAATGTATTATTTCCTTTTAAAAAAGTTATTTTTATACAAATTTTTAATTTTTAAAACCATTATTTGATTCTGAAAAAAGTATTCGGCTATGTTCGGCTTAAAAATTGCCTCAATAACAATAATTATTTGCAAAATTCTTATGCGGTATTGTTTAGCCATACTTTAATAGATACTAGTGAGCTTCGCCCGCTAGCGGGTCACTATTTTTAAATGAATCACTATAATGAATGAATTCTCAAAATTCCATATTATCGCTCATAAAAAAAAAATGAAATATATTTTTGATTGAGTAAAAACTTACACCGGGTCCCCACTGCCGTCGGCAGCGTAGACCCGTGCACACTCCACTTGCACAGATTAAGGGATACGCATATTTATTCCCCACCTTTCTTGCCCCTCCTAATTAACCTACATATACCAATTTTGAACAGTCTAACTCAATTTCTATTTTTTTGTCCCCCTAGTCCCTCTTTCCACCTCCCCTTAATGATGTAGCACTTTCGAAAATATCCTCATTCAATTGTAGGCCCCAAAACCCTATATATACCAGTTTTGAATGGTCTAACACAATTTCTATATTTTGCCCCCCCCCCTTACCCCTGCTCCCTAATAATTTTACTTTCTAAAATATCCTCATTCGACTCTTAGGCCCTAAAACCTATACATACCAATTTTTAACGGTGTAACTCAATTTCTAATTTTTGCCCATTCTGCCCCCCCCCCCTAATAATTTTACACTTTCCAAAATATCCTTATTCGACTAGTAGGCCACCAAAACCTATAAATACCAATTTAGAACGGTTTAACTCAATTTCTAATTTTTTGCCCCCCCCCCCCCTAATAATTTTACACTTTCGAAAATATCCTCATTCGACTTTTAGGCTCCTAAAATCTATGTATACCAATTTTGAACGGTCTAACTCAATTTCTAATATTTTGTCCCCCCACCCACCCCCAATAATTAAAAATAACACTAAAAGGATTTTTTTATTATTATTATACACATATTATTATCATACATACATTATTATTGTTATACACATATTATTATTATTGTACACATATTATTATACAGATACACAATAAAAAAATTTAAGGGACAATTTTGAATAGATTAATTTTAAATTTAACAGATTATGTTAGCTTACTACAGACATATGTTTTGCACTTATTCATATAGCATAAAAGTTTTTACAAGGTCCTTACATTAAAATGGTATGATAAAATTCATTCAAGGTATGAAATTTTTTTTTTTTTTTTTTGAGGGGGGGGGGGGGGCGAGGATATTAGTTAATTTAAAATAAAATTTTCACAATACATGACAAATATAAATTCTAAAATTAAAAATTTTTATTGTATAATATAATGTTTTTATTTATATTGTATAAATATAAATAAAAACATTTCTTACAGAATTATTCGGCCTGGACCGAATAATGGACTTGATATTCGGCCGAAGCCGAATATTCGGCTGACAGGCCGAATAGGCCGAACATTCGGCTTCGGCCGAATAATCGTTGCATCTCTAATTTGCAGCCCTGTATATCTTTTGAAGATTATGTACAGACCACATGGTGCGCCTAAATACAATCCTATAATAATAATACATGGCCCAACCTGAAATACTCTTCCATCAATTTGCAACTATTGTCGCACTTTTATCTAGTTCTTTTGTGTAGCCTTGTAAACGAAGAGTGAATGATTTCCCTTCCATATTCTACATGAGACACGTTTTTACGCATATAATATATATATATTCGTTTCATTTGGTTTAGTGCACTCTATAGACGTTAAACACTCACTTTCGAAAATTTGACCCAAAAACAATACTTTCTCTACCTTATGAGTAAGAGAATCTTGTGTAATTTTAAGAAAGAAAAAAAGGAATCAGCGACTGTATAAACTTTGTGTATATAAAATAAATTAATCTTGATCGTATTTGGGTGTTCATCGTTCGGAAGGTGGCGCTACTCTTTTGTCTATTCCACCATTTCGGTTTGAGACTATATTTCAGCTTCTATTGAACATTACGGACTTAACAAAATGTATCCATCACTCAATTTTTCTTACTCGTGTTAAAATTTATGTGTGTATTGGTCGAAAGATGACGCTGTTGTGCAGTAATTTTCTTTGTTTCTGAAAAAGCCATAACCTAAAATCTAATGTGCATAACAACATTTATTGTTTTCCTTATTATGTTTAAAATTCTGAGCATGTCGACCGAAAGGTGGTGCTACGTTGTAAATTTTGTTTAAATGCTTATGTATATTGGCTGAAAGGTAGCGCTGATATGCTGAAATTTTCTTTGTTTATGAAAAAGCTTATTTCAAAATCTAATATGCATAACTACACAATTTTTTAATTTGAGTGTATATTAAACGAAATGTTGTTTGTCATCAGCTGAAAGGGGTGCTGTTATATTATAAATTTCCTTTAATTTTACTTGTTTATGAAAAATTATACCTCAAAATCTCATGTGTATAACCACACTACTTTTTTTCCTTACTCATGCTTAAATTTTTCTGTATATCAACCAAAAGATAGCGCAGATACGCTGTAATATTCTTTGTTTCTGAAAAAGCTATATCTCAAAATTTCATGTGTATAATTACATCATTTTTAATTTTGCGTGTATGCTGAGGAACAGTTTATTTATTTATTTATTTATTAGAAATTATATATATATATAAAAATCTTCAGCATAGGCCAAAAAAAAAAAAAAAAAAAAAATTGAAAAGTTAAAACATTTATCATCAGGGACAAAGTCTGCATATATTAATGAATAACTTCGATCAATTTTAGACTCAAAAAGTTTAAATCCCTGCAAATGGACTAATGAATTTCACATATTTAATTTGTTAATCGAATCAATGAACGAATATTCCAGAAAAGTGCAAACCATGCATAAAATTTCCCTTTCTTTATCTCAATACATTGTAAGGACTATGATGTAAGTTTTTCCATTAAATTATTCTTTTTCTTGATTTCAATCAGTTTAAGTGCATATATGGAAACGATTGACAAAATTTTACTATCACATCATTTTTATCGTTAGTTTCGAGGGTTTTTGTTATTAGAAAAATGATTTTTAACAAAAATTAATTTAAAAAAAAATTCTCTCATAAAAAGATAATTTAATTTTGTACCCGAGGAATATTCTTGACTCTGACTTTTGCTCATAAGATATTTGTAAATGCTTAGAATCTATAAGCGACTATTAATTCTTCTTATGCAAAATGCAAGGGAAAGCAAATTTTTCCTATCTGAAAGAAAAATAGTACTCTGGTTTTAATAAAAAAACAAAATTTTGCTTGCCGCATATACTATAAAATACACTCCTGCTCAAAAGTTTAGCAAGATTTGCAAACGATTAGTTTTTATTTTTATTTATTTATTTATTTATTTTTTTCAATTTTAAAAACTTATCGCTCGAAATGTTTTCAAACATTAGGCATTTAAAGAAAGGGATGTTTTTCAGTGAAGATTATTATAAGACAACATTTAGGGGGGCGGTAACAAATTGAGCAAAATCAATAATGTTTGTGATCACCCTGTATCGTTAAGCGAACGAAATGATCTGTAATTTTAGGATATGCTAATATAGACCAAGTTCAATTTGTGGATGAATTTTTTTGAAGATAACTTATTAAATAATGGAAATATAAGCATTTATTTTAAAACTCCAAAAAAAATCAACATGTTTTTTATTTATAATACATAGAGTTTCTAACGAAAATTATTCCCACTTGCAGATAAGTTGGAAAGACACTTTTAAAATAATATAATGCAATCAGAATACAAAAATCTTAAATATTTCATAAAATATGAGCATTTTTATGAAAAACGTTTTCACTGCGCATGTGAAAAAAAAAAAAAAGTATTACATAGGTTGAAAGCTAGATTTGGGCAACTTTTGTCAAAAGTGCATTTGAATATGATGAAAATTAAGCAAATTATACGAAAAAGAACGAGCTAGATTTGAGATATTTTCCAAGAGTTGGAATTATCACTTTGCAAAAAATATTTTTTGTGAGAAACCCCTTATCATCTCACAAATCTTAGTAAATAAACAAATATATGTTAGAGTTACAAGCTTATAAGAGGTTTCACAAAAAAAAAAACTTTGCTAAGTGGTTAAAATAATTGTATGTCTAAATTAATTACGCGGCATGTGAAAAACCCCTTAAGAAATTTCAACTCTTGGAAAATATCTCAAATCTAGCTCGTTCTTTTTCGCATAATTTGTTTAATTTTTATTCTATTCAAATGCACTTTTGACAAAAGTTGCCCAATATACCTAGCATTCAACCTATGCAATAAAATATTTTTTACTTCGTGAAAAAAAATTTTTCATAATAATGGTCATATTTTATGAGATATTTAAGATATTTGTATTCCGATTGCAGCATATTGTTTTAAAAGTGTTTTTCCAACTTATCTGAAAGTGACAATAATTTTCGTTAAAAACTCTGTATATTATAAATAAAAAACAGGTTGATTTTTTTTTTTTTTTTTAAGTTTTAAAATAAATGCTTATATCTCCGTTATTTAATATACCATCGTCACACAAATTCATCCAAAATTTGAACAGGGTCTGTATTAACATATCCTAAAGTTACAGTTCATTTCGTGCATTTAACGATACAGGGTGATCACAAACATTATTGGTTTTTCTCAATTTGTTACCGGCCCCTAAATGTTGTCTTAAACCAATCTTCAATGAAAAACATGAGGAAGACCCAGCTCTTTAAGTACCCAATGTTTGAAAACATTTTTTGAGAGATAAGTTTTTAAATTGAAAAAAAACTGGTCGTTTGCACATCGTGCTGAACTTTTGAGCAGGAGCGTATCTAATAAATTGCATTTAGCCCTTTCATTTGGTACTAAATTTGTAACGATCGGACCGATATTTCTAATTCATTTGTCCATTTAACGCTGCTCAAACGCTTTTTAAGCTCAGAACTGACTCGTTTATTAATTGACATGCATTGACGTTTTAATTAATATCTCCACAACTAATTGAAATTTTTAATTTCTTTTTAACTATCACTTCCGAAAGGCTTCTGAGCACCCTTGTGTCAATTTTTGTACTACGGGTTAAAGTGACTTGCACTCACGTTTTAGTAGTAAAGAAGTACTATGCAGTTTTACACAAATACACACACACACAAATAATAATAATAATAAAGAAAGAAAAACGAAAAGAAAGAAAAAAATTTTAATGTTTGTATTATATGGATACAACCCCTTAATACAATGATCCTCAAATAAAGCGAAAGAAATGTTGTACGCAAGTGCCACTAGGTTTTTCGAAAACACACCTGTAATATTTAAACCACCTGGACATGTACGGAAGTGTCACTATTTTCAGCTTGTACGGAAGTGTCTTGTACGCATCTGTCACAACACCTTAAAAATAATGATATCAAGTTTTAAGTGACGTTTTTCTATTAGTTAAAATACACATAGATTTTCTTATTTGATCATTTTCTTTTTTCTTTTATTTATATTTACAATGCAAACATAATATTTTAAACTTCAAGATAAGACAAATATATAAAAGATACTCACTGATACTTTTTCATTTGCATTTTAATTTCAAAATAACAGTTTTAAAAGGAATGACATAAAAATTCCAGTCACGCCTCGATGTCATTTTAAAAGATTTGTTTTTAGATTCCATTAAAATTACCTTTGTTTTGTCTAATAAAGTATATTTACACATTGAAACAGTGCTTTTAATTTTCAAATATACTGTCAAATAATCCCACTTTCACTGAGTTTGCATTATAAATTGAAATTATTTATTTCAATGAATCGATTTGTCTTTTGCGTTAACAAACAAAAATTAGTCCGGAAATAGTGTTATTTTAGGATAATAATAAATGATAAGCACAATTTAGATAATGTTATTTTATGAAAAATCAAAGAAAAAACCCTTTGTACCTATCTTTTTGTCGCGGGGTGTATAAGCAACCACTATAGATTTAGCCGTAAAAATAATTCAGATAATTCAAATATTTTATAACCTTCCTTGAAAAAATGTCTTCTTTATAATTGAAGAGAACTTCGTTTTCCGAAAATTTATTATGGTAACCCTATTTACGTAAGATTTTAAAGATCAACGTGAACGACTGTATGGTGGATGTGAAACTGAAAGAACATTGCTCTGAACGAAGGTTAATCTCCGGGTGCGTAATGATATTGCTTCTTTTTCCCGGATAACAACAAATCACGTTGAAGAAATTAGATAAATGGAAAATTCTTTCCAGAAATGTTTCATTAACATTGAAATAGCATTCTTTTCGGCCCCTGTTGCTCATATTTAAGTTCATAGGTCAGTAATTACCTAAAGTATGACAACTAATTGAAGTAAAGATGTCTAGTGGCTATTTCATGCATTATAATCGAAATGATAGGGCGCTTGTTGAATTTTAAATATTCTTATTTTCATATGTTGGACATTCATCAGTGTAATTTAAGACTATAAAATGTTCTATAAATGAATAACTGTTCTTAAAAGTAAAAAGTCGTAGCATGTGTAATACAAATTTTTAGAGAAACTTTCATTTAAAAGTAATGTTTCTCAATTAATTTATAAAAAAAAAAAAAAAAAAAAAAAAAATGTATTTATTTGTTTTAATATATATCTATAAATATTTTTTATTATCGATTTCTCATTCTCAATTATGAAGGCCGTGGTGTCACTAAAAAAGAAGGGGGCAAACTGAAACAGGCGTCGAGCCAGGTTTTTGAACCTATTTTTGTAAAAAGAAAAGAAAGTTTGTAAAAAAAAAAAATTAAAAAAGTATTATCGTGCACCCCCCCCCCCCCCTCCCCTTTAGCAGTCTTTCTATTTAAAGTTCAATATCAAGTTAATAGTACTTCATTGAACCAAATGCTGGCAGGCAATCACTGGAAATAATAATGAAAACATGGAAAATTTTTGTAAAAAGGCCATTTTTATTAGTTTGAATCTTGTGAAGAAGCTAATTTTGCAAATATAAATTTTATGAAAAGGCAGTAAGAAAGCCTCAATTTTTGCCTCGATCAGCCCCTGTGAAAAATGTAAAAAACTGATAAATTTTAGAAATTAAGTTCTACCTCAAATCTTCAAGTTCAAATTTTTTAAGCCATCTACCTAGTTTTTAATTTTTTAACTCGATTTTACGTTTTTATAGTTTAACAATTATTTGAGAATTACTTTGTGGTTTGATTGAGATATTATTTTTAGTTCCCCATCATACTATAGATAGTGAAAATTTTCGTCCTCGGTTTTTTTTTTACTTTTTTACACGTTTTCAAATGTGAGGAATCCGAAAATGACAAAATTTGTATGGTGTCCGTCTGTAGGGTGTCTGTTAGTTTGTTAGTCCGTTAGTAAGTTTGTTAGTCTGTGTACACGATATCTCAAGAACAAATTGTTGCAGAGAAGTCAGATCAGTTTCAAAACATTACTTTCGACACTGGCAAGAACCCTATTCATTTGCAACATTCGAATTAAAAAACTTCGTAAGTTATTATAAATTTTAGTATTTTCTTAACATGGGAGAATAGGGCAAAATTTCACTTAAACGCCCATTAAGTAGAAAATTTTTACTGTAAAGATGTCAGGACAGTTTTAAAATATCAGTTTTGAATTCAGAATGAATGCCATTAACTATAAACATGCTACTTTGAAAGTTTCGCAAGTTATTTGGAATTTACGAGTTTCGTAACTTGGCAGAATAGGGCAAAATTTCACATAAACGTCAATTTTGAGGGATATTTTCCTCGTAAAGATATCAGACCACTTTTGAAATATTATTTAAAATACTGGCATGAATATTAATGACGATGAATTTTCCAATATAAAAATTTCGTAAGTTATTGGAAATTTACGATTTACTTAACAGGGCAGAATAGGGCAAAATTGAGCATAAACGTCCATTTTGAGGATTATAACTATATCAGACAACTTCAAAATAACATTTATGATACTTGTAACTTATACTTATAATACTTTGAACATGATTGACTACAAATATCCTAACAGGAAAATTTCGTAATTTAAGATTTTATCAACATAGCGAAATTGAAAATTTTTCATATAAATAAGAATTTTGAGGATTGTTGCATTGGAAATAGTAGCATGAAAACTAAACAACGGAATTGACCCTGATAAAATAAATTAAAAGAATAGAATAAAATAAATATATCGAAGTGAACGGTGGATAGCCTATTAGGCGGGGATTTCATTCTGTCACTGTGTCAAGCTTTGGTCACATTCATTTCTCTTAACATAAATATAATATGTCTCGCATTAGAAATTTATGAGAACATAAATATGATGGGGTACTGAGTCCACCTATGCCAAGTAGTTTTTTTTTTTACTATTTTTTGCGTTTGGATGATAAAAAAATATTTTTAAAACAAAATTGACAAAAATATTTTTAAGTTTAGATGCTGAAATTTTATAATGATAATTATTGTCATTAATAAAAAGAATAAAAATTTTATGATAAATTATTCACTACAGATCTCTCAACAAGAAAATATAAATCTTATAGTTAAGCTGCACTGATAACCTAAAAAATTTAAAAGCTGGACTAAAGTTGACTCTGGAATCAGACTATGGACGGTATAGGTCATTAACTTGAAAAAAAAAAAAATAATAATAAAAATAATAAAATAAATAAATATTCATGAATTTTACGATAAAAATGTGTAAAACGAATTCGTTACGCTTGTGAGAAATATGAAGAACATGTATGTCCGGAATGTGTATATTTTTATTATTTGACACATTTTTTTTTTTTCTTTTTGAATTCCTATTAATTTAAAACGAATAAATCACAATAAAACAAAGAATTAAGTAATTTTTTTACTTTCTCTTACCCATAAGGTAGAAAAAGTATTGTTTTGGGGTCAAATTTTTGAACGTGAATTTTTGTTATATTTACATGTTCTGAGGTTCCCTGAATACGAAAATCATGTTTTTAGCGAATGGTCTGTGTGTGGGGTGTCTGTGTGTGTGTCTGTCTGTCTGTGTGTCTGTTATCAGCATATCTCAAGAACAAATAGTAGCAGAAATTCCAAACTCGGTATTCTAAATGTTTATCATATAGGGATGCTACACTAAGCTTTTCGTTGAGATGAAGCAAATGGTTCGTGTACAGGGACAGTCAAAGTATTCAAATACATTACGTCTATGGGGGAAATTACAGGTAAGTGGAGTTTAACATCTATAGACTGCACTAAACCAAATAAAACGAATATATATTTTGTGTAATAGAAATAGTCAACTGGGAAATTTTTTTTGTGTATGTAGGAGCCTCGCCTCCCGCCCCCTGGGGGGTAGTCCCTCCTCGAGGGGAATAAATTTTCATGATGGGTATATTTCAAAAGAGCTCGCCAATACCTTTAAAACGAATGGTTGAACCATCGATCTGCGATAATTTAAAATAAAGTTATCGATTTTTTTCATTTTTGACAAAAAAAAAAAAAAAAATGTAATATTGAGGATAAATTTAACTTTATAAATATATTTAGTGTTACACTACTTCTTTAATATGGAAACCATGTGCATTATCATTGAAGATAATTTTTTTTAAATAATAATTTTTTTAAATTATTTTTGTTGAGTGAATTTGTATAGGAAAATGTAGAAGAAAGTCATGTGGTGGCCACAACACACTAGTTATTTGTTGTTAGTGGATGTGCTTTACTAATAATATTTTACCATTTCCAGGAAAGCTGTTCGGAAATTGAAATAAATTCCTCATAGAGATTTGGTAAATAATGTACGTTTTAAGCTAAATATTTATTGCTTATTTTTTGTATATTAATGAAACGGGGGGTTGAGGGGGGCGGTAACCCCCCTCACACAGAAGTAATTATCATATAAAACTCTTACTAAGCCTAATTTGAATTATTTAACATAGGTTTACATAATAGTACTCGTAATCTTACCTCTTAATCTCCAACGTGTATTTATAGTATTAAATTTCAGGGTAAGAGAAAGTAGTGTGAGTGACACACCAGATTACTTTTATATGTATACGAAATCGTCCATGAAGAGATTGCATTATTAATGTCCATATGTATATAACTTTACATATCGCATAATTTGTTCAGACTTGTTCCTTAAAATTATCCTAAATTCAATTATCCGGGATTTTTGATTATATGGGACTAAATATTTCATGGTAATTTCGGTTATTTTCCACGATGAATGCAGACGACTTTAATCTCAAAGAGGTGTAACAGTAAATGTTGAAAGAAAGTCAGTTTTGCGCTCTACATACGACATCTTATAAAATATATTTTTTCCTCTCAAAGTTTTTATTTGTTAATTTAAAAAAATCGCCAAATTTGTTTTAAATTATCACGTATTCATGGCTGAACCTTTCATTTTAAAGGTATTGACGAGATCTTTTGAAAGATATACCCATATTGAAAATGTTTATTCCTCCCAGGAAGGGGGGAAGCGATTTCCCACATATATAAAATAAATAAATAAATAAATAAAATAATATATATGTACACACTAAAAAATATGCATAAAAAGATATAAGTTAATGCATAAATTATGCAATAATAATGCTGAAATATTCATAAATAGTCACTAGTTTATATCAATAAGCAATTACGTATAAATTCATATGGAATTTTGTGCAGTATATCCTGAGAAATAATTGCCATTTTTTGGCAAAATTTTGTCACACACAGAGAGACACATAGTTACACAGACAGACACTTTCTAAAATTAATCAAATCGCGTTTTGGACGAATCGAAACGTAAAAACCAACATATATATGGAATCATTATTTTATTTTATTGAATATAGATTATTGTTAACGGATTGCACAAAATTTACCTATCCGCGTTTGTAATGATCGATAGATGGCGCTTTTCCGACTTTTGTTGTTTGTAAATATAATAGCCACGTGTATTTATTATTGTTCTATTTGTGTTACTACTTAATATTCGTGCTATAATTTCTCCGCCATTACATCATGGAAAATAGATTGCTTTTGGAAAAAAATATTTCAGTTTATTCAAAGTTCGATCGGAAGTAGATGTTTAAATGAAGCTGAACAAATATTAGTTCCAAATCATCTGATTAATTCTTTACTTCCATTAGCCGAAGCAACTGAAATTTTAAAATTTGTCATTTGGAAATAAATGGAAGCTTAATTTTGGATTTCTTGATCCTTTGAAGTTACACTGTGCCACACAACAGTATGTTATCTTTTTTACTGGATTTATTCATTTTTATTCAATAAATGTATGTGAAACTGAACATCGAGTACACAGCAAGCAATGGCGTTTCGACGAAAGCCGAAAGCTATTCCTGTTAATTGTAATTTCACCGTAGCCCACCAGAGGGCGAGCATTTCATTACAATCGCGGATTGGTCTGAAAAGCCATAAAAGTCTTATATACGGTGTTATGATAATACAAAAATATAGAACAGTAGAATTTTGATTAACCGGGATTGTATTATCCAAGAGAGTCGTAAGAAATATTATCAATTCTACCTTCTATAGTAAATTTGTGTAATATTACAATGCTTTTTATTTGTTTATTTTTTTTATTTATATACAGTTCCCGCCACTTATTAAAATCACATTTGTTCTGATCCAAAGTGATTTTATTAAGCGGCTGATTTTTATATCCGGCGAACGTTCCTGCCCTTAAGGAAAAGGTATTACTTCCCTGAATTTCGAAAGAAACTTCAAAAGGTAACGAATAACATAATTAGTAAACAATATTAATTAATTTTTGGTAGATAATTAACTAATTTTTTTTCTTCGATATAAGTAAATTAAACGCGTTGTAAGTTCCCGTGGACTTTCGTTAGAGGAAAATCATCATTACTTTACCCAAAGTTCACGCTGTTCTTATAAATTTAAAACCTTTCCATTTAAACCTCATGAATTATAGTAATTTCAAAATAAGAACTAGAAATTGCCTTCTAATAATTAGAAAAAAAAATCATTTCAAAACAAATTTGTATTTTATTACTGCGCTTTGAAAAATACGTTCCTTCAAATTGTTACGGAGATAAGTTGCGGGGCGCGCTTAATTTGTAACTGTGCTGCAAGTATAAAATCTTGAACAATGAGCGATAACGGAGGGTTTGTTGTGCTTTAATTTCTTTTTCTTTTAAAAAAATAAATAAATAAAATAAAATAAATAAATCTCAATGTAAATAAAAACAAAATTTAGTGTGCGTAAATGATATTTTTGGCTGCTGAGGATATATTTTTGAGTTTATTAACCGACGATGCTGATTTTATTAAGCGGCGACTTTAAAAGTAGTTTGTATTGATTTGATTCCGGTCCTGGTGATTTGATCAGATTAAGCGGCTGATTTTACTAACCAGTGATTTTATTAAGCGGCAGTTACTGTATTTATTTTTGTTGGTGGTAGTTGTGTCTTGTACTAATTATAGAACTACATGAGCGTTAAAATTTCTTCCTTTTTAACATTCTTTTCTAAACTTTCCGAACATACATATGTAAGGGAAATATAATAATCATGAAAAAATTCGACTTTGAGATTTTAGTGCTTACGCTCCTGATACGTTTTGAAGTCCCCTGAGTTCATATTTGCTATTTTTATGGTGATGTATGCATGTAAATGTGTGTATGTATGTATGTATGTATGTGATAGCGTCTAAACTTTTTGATCGATTGAGCGGTACGTATATTGTAGGTCCCCGTTGCACGAACTCTATTGGTTTTAATGAATCTAGCACTTATAGTTATCGCTTTTTTTTTTTTTTTAAATAGAGATCAAAGAAAAATTCTTTATCATTATGGCCTATGAACTCAAAATATTTAAAGTATGATAGCGTCTAAACACCTTATTCGAATGAACGGAAAAACTATATTCACATTATAGATCACCGTCACACGAAATGTATGAATTTTGGAGAATCTAGCACTTATGTTTTTTTAAAGGGACACAACAAAAAATTCTTTATCATTATGGCTTATGGCTCAAATTATTTAAAGTGCGATAGCGTCTAAATGCCTCATCCGATTGAGCTGAAAATTTATATACATGTTATGAATCACTGCTGCACGAACTGTATATATTTTAGTGAATCTAGCATTTATAGATTTATACAGGGACACAACGAAAATTCTTTATCATTTCGAACTATGGACTCAAATTATTTGAAGTGCAATAGCGATAGTTAAAGAACATACTAATGTGGAGAAAAATACTCAAACACCCTATTATTATAATTTTCTCTTTTGTTTATTTAACGGCCCTCTCCACTTACCGTCGCCGGAAGCCCGAGCCAATGTTATTCTATGGGGAAGTTTTCTTTACAAATAACTTATTAACTAATACATATTTTTAAATTCTGTTTTCACATTCAGAAAATTTCCAACTGTTAAATTGATGGACCTTTTTTAAAAATGTATTTTTTTAATCTTTAATATTTTATTTTGAAATTGCAAAAATTCACATATTGAAAATTCGTATTTTGCAGCTTCAAAATAAAATATAAAAAAGTAAAAAAATAATTTTTTAAAAAAGGTCCGTCAGTTTAACAGCTGAGAATTTTCAGAATGTGAAAAAAGAATTTAAAAACATGTATTAGTTAATAAGTTATTTGTAAAGAAAAATTTCCCATAGAATAACATTAGCTTCGGCTTCCGGCGGCGGTGAGTGAAGAGGGCCCTTAACGACTTCTCTTACATTTATTTATTTATACAACCATTAATTATTTAATGTTCAGAAAGTCGAGTGGAGTCACTCCAGATATTTTTAGTTTCAATAATTTTTTAATGGCTAACTGTTTCATTTTTTCCAAACTTTTTTAATAAAATTTCCATAAATTTGATTATCTGACATTTTCTTTTCTACTGAATATAGAAGAAGGTAAAAAAAAAAAAAAAGAAAAGAAAAAAATCTTAGAAATATTCCTTTCTCTATTAACTGTCCAAATGATTCGCGTGTTACGTGTCTTGTTTACAAATCGACCAATGTTTATGTTCGAAGTGTTTGGATCTTTTCGTCATAGCTGTTCTAGTTTTCTGGTTCCCTTGATTTCATTTACTGATTATCCCCCTCCTTGCCCCTTCATATACTTGGCATAACTTGGCGAAATCATTTGGCAGCAAAGCATTACGCAATGAATGAATTGTGTTATAAAAAGCGGGAAATTCACAATATCTTCATAAGTACCAATATCTGATAGACGACAAACTTAGCTCTTCAAACTTTGGATAATTCTCGAAGATAAATTAATCTGAGAAGATTGTGGAAAAGTTCCTTTCCTTTTAACATTTTACATCTGTGAAGAAGTCTTCAAAAATTTTTCCGGTTTTTATCGTATTTAACAAAAAATATTTTTATAGTAGTTTTTTAAAATCGATGGGTTATCAGCACTGGCCTGACGATTTTCCAAGCGAGTACAAGACCCCTTTACTCGGCAAAACTTCTAGGAAGAAAAAGTCCCTTAGAGGCAAGGATTATTTTATACATATATATTTATTTAATATTATTAGTGCCGTAGGTCTTCATAAAGTCCCGCTTCACTCACCGCCGCCGGAAGCCGAAGCTAATGTTATTCTATTGGAAATTTTTTTTTACAAATAACTTATTAACTAATACATATTTTTAAATTCTGTTTTCACATTCAGAAAATTTCCAGCTGTTAAATTGACGGACCTTTTTTAAAAAACTATTTTTTCAATTTTTTTCAATTTTATTTTGAAGCTGCAAAATACGAATTTTCAATATGTGAATTTTTTTCATTTTGCAATTTCAAAATAAAATATTAAAAATTTTAAAAATACATTTTTAAAAAAAAGTCCGTCAATTTAACAGTTGGGAATTTTCTGAATGTGAAAACAGAATTTAAAAATATGTATTAGTTAATAAGATATTTGTAAAGAAAATTTCCCCATAGAATAACATCGGCTCGGGCTCCGGCGACGGTAAGTGAAGAGGGCTGTTAACTGATAAAAAACTTTGTAAGTAAACACCATGAATTGCAAAAACTCACCAACAATTGTTTCGAGTGAAAATAATAGCACGAACATTTCATCAGACAAAAACGGTAGAAAGGTATAACGTACTACGAACGATACGTGTAGCATATGAAACATGTACGACAAGTGCAACACGAAAGTGAAGCGTACATTGTCGCTTTGAAGCTGCATTCGAGCCTACTCTTTCCGCCTGAGGAAGGATCGTGCTATTATTTCAGTCCGAAATAACAGTTGCAAGTTTTTGCAGTTCATGGAGTTAAATTTCAATGTTTTTATTTTTATTATTTTTAATTATTATTGTTTAACAGCAATGTTCCGGAGTATTTATTGCATAGTCTGTTTCTTTGAATATGCAATTTTGCGTCGTCTCCAAATTTATACACTGTATGAAATAATTTTATCTTCTTTTTCACGATTTGAAAATGAATATTTTATTTTCAGATTTAAAAACGAGGGACTTACGCAATGAGCTATGTATACATATATGTAATTTAATATTTGTTTTTACAGAATAAAATAATTTACATTAAATTAATGAAAATGAAATTATTTTTCAGGGGTTGATCCAGGTTTTAATTTTGGGGGCCCATTTTTGTGAAAAACAAATTATTTTTGTGAAATATTTATTTATTTTTGTGAAAATCAAAATATTTTTGTGAAAAAAAGAATTGTCGCTAGAAACCTTTCATTTTAGCAATTACTCTATCTAATGTTTAATATCAAGTTAATAGCATTTTATTTTTAAACAAGTATAGACACTCATTAAAAATAATACTGTAAACGTGTAAAAATTTTACAAAAGTATTATTTTTATAAAAAAAATTTTTTGAGAAAGGGTTGTTTTTATAAATCTGAATTTTGTGAAGGGACCCATTTCCTGAATTTGAATTTTGTGAAGGGACCCATTTTAAGGATTTGAATTTTGTGAAGGGGCCCATTTTAGAGATTTGAATTTTGTGAAGGGGCAGCAAAAGGGTCCTAACTTTTGCCTGGATCGACCCCTGTTTTTTTTTTTTTCCAAAATCATATAGAAAACATAGGCAAATATTTTGTCTATTTTTGGCTTTATTTATTACTTTCTTTTATATTCAAGTAATAGATTTGTAAATTTTTCGACTTCCAGTTTACGATGGATTTATACATTTTGAAATACATTACCTTTCCATAAATGACCGGGCACTTTTGATTTCATGCGTTTTTTTAAATATCTCAAAAAGTATTTGAAGAATCATCTTTAAACTTCAGAAGTGTAAATAACATATTACAACTTATATATTTCAGTGAAAGATTTGCCCCGGAAATAAAAGGGGGACTAGTAAAAAATTAAATAATAGTGAAAATGTTTGGGATCACCCTCTAAAAAGTAATGATGGAAATGCAATCTGGCTGTAGTATGTGATTATGCAGTTTCTTCTTATTCTCTATATAAATTTTTATGATGTTATCACATATATTCATGGAGATAAAACGGTTTCTTTAAAAAATCCCCCAAAAAATTATCACTTTTTTAACTATAATATGCGAGGTATTAAGGGGACATACGACCCTTAAAACTTCAAAAAACATCGATTTAATTATAGTCTTTATTTAAGTAAATTATTGTTAACTAAGCTTATTGAGCGTGTCTAATTGTTACCTACAAGTTTATTATGTATTTTGGAATATAATTTAAATTATGTGGTGAATTATTTAATAATTTATGTGTTAATAACAAATGCGTTTTTTTTTTTTTTGTTTTTTTGTTCAACTTGCGCGCAGGATATTTCTGAAACTATTTAATATTTTTTCTTGAAATTTTCACAGATTATGTAACATATCAGATCCTCCAAACTGAACCTAAATTTGTATACCCCCTATTTTTCATACAGGTCAGATTTTATTAAAAAATAAATTATCTTTAAGTTTTTTTTTTTTTTTTTTTTTTTTTTAAATATATTTTTAACCTAAATTTGAACAAATGTAGGTTCAGTTTGAAGGATCTGGTATGTTACATAATCTGTGAAAATTTCAAGAAAAAATATTAAATAGTTTCAGAGATATCCTGCGCGCAATGTGAAAAAAAAAAAAAAAAAAAAAAAAAAAATCGCATTTATTATTATCACATAAATTATTAAATAATTCACCACAGAATTTAAATTATATTCCAAAATACATAATAAACGTATAGGTAACAATTAGACATGCCCAATGAAGCTTAGTTAACAATAATTTACTTAAAAAAAAGACTATAATTTAATCGATGTTTTTTTAAGTTCTAAGAGTCGTATGTCCCCTTAAATCCAGTACAAAACAAAACCCTTTTCAGAAAACTTGACACATAATATTGGACACAGCATACAGCAATCAGAATGCAAAAATATTAAATATTTAATGAAATATGAGCATTTTTACTAAATAATTTTTAACCGTGCATGCGCTATCTTTAGCGAAATTTTATTTGCATAATATAATAGCCGATAGAATTGGTCTACTTATATGAAAACCCCAAACAAATATCATATAAATTCAAAAAGTTATACACGTTAGAATGAACTGTATTTCACTTCTCAAAAATAAGGAAAATAATAAGGTTTTTTTTCAATATTTATTTATAATCAACGAACATTGTATTACAATTGACCGAATCAAAATGAAAATGTGAGTAAAATCCCGTAAAGTTTAGCTGGTTTCTTGAAAGGAACCAGTGGCGGATCTAGGAGGGGGGGGGGGGGGGGGGGGTAGGGGGATGAAGCCCCCCCCCCCCAAAAAAAAGTACTGATATTCACAATTGAATATTACAATTGTAAACTTCTCATTTATCTGGAATAACATCTTAAAAAATCTTAGCCCCCCCCTCCCCCCCTCAAAAAAAAAAAAAAAAAAAAAAAAAGTTAAGTTTTGGATTCGCTACTGTCAGGAACTGAAAAATAGTTCATAGTATTGCGTACAGTTTTTTTAATTTACACGATACTTCTTTGAGGGTAGCTCAATACATTTAGCTATTACGTTATGCAAATGAAATTTCGCCAAAATTAGCGCATGCACAGTTAAAAATTATTTAGTAAAAATGCTCATATTTAGTTAGATATTTAATATTTTTGCATCTTAATTGCTGTATGCGGTGTCCAATATTGTGCGCCAAGTTTTCTGAAAAGGGTTTTGCACTGGATTTAATACCTTGCGTTTTACAGTTAAAAAAGTGATAATTTTTTTGTAGATTTTTTAAAGAAACCGTTATATCTCCATGAATATATCTGGCAGCCTCATAAAAATTAATATAGAGAATAAGAAATAAACCCCATAATCACACACTACAGCCAGATTGCATTTCAAGTATTACTTTTTACAGGGTGATCCCAAAAATTTTCCTTATTATTTAATTTTTTACTGGTCACCCTTTTATTTTCGGGATAAAATTTTCACTGATATATATAAGGTGTAACACGTTATTCACACTTCTGAAGTTTCAAGATGATTCTTCCAGTACTTTTTGAGATATTTGGTAAAACCTGTGAAATCAAAAGTGTCCGGTCATTTATGGAAAGGTAGCGTATCCTGAAGATGATTTCATCAGTTTATGAAAGTGGATGTCTGTCTGTGTAAAGAAAAAATAATTATAAGATAAAAAAAAAAAAAAAAAAAATATATACATACCATGTTTTAAATTTTCTGGTGAATCATAGAGCGCTTATCAATGTGCATAAAATTTTTAAAGTAATAATGACGTCAATTTTTGTGAGATGCATAATTTAACTTTTATAATTTTTTTTAATGTTCACCTTGAATTAAATGTATTTATTTTTATGCCGAAAGAAAATGAACCATTAAATTATAGCTAATATTTTAATGGCTATTTTAACGCTATTAGGGTGTTATTATTTTCATATTTTAATTTATTATAAGAAAACTAATCAAAAATTCGAAAATCGGACTTCGAAGTATTGTGTTGTCATCGGGTTCTGAGCTATTGTAAAAGTTTCAAATGTCTAGCTAGTAGGGAAGTTAGTTAAAATACGATTACAAGATTTGTACCGAAAAAACAAACATCAAATTGTGTGCTTAAATTGAATTTTATATGAAACCGCCTAACGCAAACTGAAATACATTTCCAGTAGTTTCCAAATATAACTCTAATATATCCAAATACTTTGGGTAGCCCCGTAAATAAATGATGAATGATTTCCATGACACAATCTACACAAAACGTGCTTTTATGCATATAAAAAAAAATGTTAATTCCATTAAGTTTCGTGTATCCTGTAGATGTTACACCATATTTACCAGAAATTTCCCGCACAGACGTAATGTGTTTTAATTCACTTGGAGCGCCCTGTACACGAACCATTTGCTTGAACTCAATGAAAAATTTAGTGTAGCATCACAATATGATACAAATTTAGAATATAGAGTTTGAAATTCCTGCTGCTATTTGTTCTTGAGATATGCTGATAAAAGATACACACACCAACCACTAAAACATGATTTTCGTATTCAGGAAACAAGAATAGAAGTTAATAAAAACATGGTAAAAATGTGACAGTTTTAGATCAAGAACTGATGCACAGAATTTCGTGAAAAGTTATATTTAATTGTACCTTGAAATAAAGTAAAATCTATCAACCTATGGTGCATATTCATCAACAGGTGACCATGTTTATGCGTAGTTAGAAATTATTTATTATGAAATTGATTAATTTTATTTATAATAACAACTGTCAACCAAAGTAAAATTTTTATATATTCAAGAGCACTGCTTTCTCGTCGGGTGTCTAAATTTTCATTACAAGTATTTTTCAAAATCTCACGTCTGTGCCTTTAAAACAAATGATTGATACATACGTCTGGAATAATTTTAAACGAAATATCTATATTTTGCATACACACACACAAAAAAAAAAAAAAAAAAAAAAAAAAAAAACTTTAAAATTCCAAAATGGCAAAATGACAAAATAAGCAATTTGCCAGTTTTTTTTTCTTTTTCTTTTTTTCTTTTTTTTTTTTTCTTTTTAAACTTTTCTTTCTATTTGTTTTTACAATGTAAAATGCAGTGGTGACTGTTTTCGTACAAAATGCTTGAATTTGTTTAAGAAGATACAATTTCACGAGAGAGTAAATACAAATTCTCTTAAATTCATGAATGTGTTCATGCGAATGCATTTCTTACAAATTCGTGAATACGTTCATCCACGCGAATGCACATTCACATAAGAAAGTCTTATAATGGCCACGACATACTAATTTTTTATCAGATTAAAATAAATGATTTTTCAAAAAGGGGGACTTACACAAAGCGTCTTTCTCTTATTATTAATTTCAGCATGAGAAGATAATTACATCTTAAAGCTGGAAGAGGGGAGGTGCTGGGTTCGATCCCAGGTCACGCTCATTAACCTAGTCGTTTAAAGTTTTCCATGTTTTTTTTTTCGAAATTAGCTTAAATAAGGGCAAGATCTCCTTAAAAAGACCAAACAGAGGGTATTTCTTCAATTGGCCTTAACCCACTAAGCCGTATGAATCACAGAAGATAATTACATCGAATTACTGAATGTTTCCTTCAATCATACTGCAAATTAACCATATGGTGAATGAAAAAGTATTTTCTTTTTAGTGCTATAAACAGTATTTCTTTCATTCTGCAAATTAGCATGATTAACAGTTATATAAAAAATTTGGAATACATTTCGATGTCAGCTGTTTTTGAGAATTTTATCTGATTTTTATGAAAATAATTGAAGAATTTTTATGAATATAAATCTTTCGCACTGCATTTGGAAACCACTAAATCCGTTCTCAAAAACAGACTTTTATTTCTTTAAAAAAGAGAAAAAGAAATAATGAATCAGATGTGTATTTAGACACCAAACAAGACACCAAAACACGTATTGTTTTAGCACCTGGTGGAGCTGTAATAGTTGCAGTATAGAGCTATATGCCCTGTAATGTTTTCGCGGGTTGTCGGGTTGGGTTATAGGGATGAAGGCCGATTGACTGCACTAGGATCCTAGGACTGGTGAAGTGCCCTCCGCGGTGTTCTTTATAAGGGATCTTAGCCCGTATTTACGCAAGTTTCGGAGAAAACTACGGAAAACTCCGAACAGCTAGGCTTACAAGCGCGAACTGGGATTGAACCTAGCACCTCACATCTACCAGCTTTGAGCACAGGACAGCTGTGGTGGGCCAATGTTTTCGCGAATAAACTGCAAAAAAGGTGAAAATGTGGGCAAATAAAATAGAAAATAATCTAGCTCAAAAACTTGATTGTATTCTACATAAAAAATAATAAAAACAGTGAAAATATTCCCACTTCAGTAAAAATAAGTTTTCTAGATTTTTTTTTAAATTTTAGTTTAAAAAATTTAGGCCACCCTGAACAGGAAGCCTTTTCTGTACGCATGTAATAAAGACGTGGATTTTTCTCCATTTTCTGTTATTGTTTAAGAAATAATCTTAAGTATTCGTCTTTATTTTTACCTGGAGGATGTATTTCAAAGATTTGAAACATTTTTTAACATTATTTAAGACACACTGAAAATTTCTTTAAACCCCTTAACGCGCGCTGTCCTCGCTGCGAGGACACAAAATTTAAGATCCAGCTGCAAAAATTCCTCCCGGAAATATTTTAGCAAAAATTTACGTTTTTAACATAGCAGAAAAGGCCGGTTTTTTAAACCTTAAAATTTAAAATTTCTTTTAGTTTAATTTAGTTCATGAATTCCGGTGGCAGTATAATTTAAATGATTTTATTTTACATACTTTATAAACATTTTTCGAAATTATAAAAAATTTTCATATTTTATAAAATCACTTAATATGCACTCAGGAAATAATGTATAAGAAACGTTTTACATATTAAAGGTTTAAAAAATTACTAATGAAATGTTATTGAATCCATTCAGATACTTTTTTAAGAATTAGCATTCAATATTGGTTTTAAAAAAGTATATATTGTTATTATATTTTTATTGATAAGAATTGAAGTTTTATCTTTCTCAGCACACTTAATCTGAATTATTATTATCATCACTTTTACTTTCCGAACATACATAGGGTACGTGCACCAGTGATTGACACTTTTAGAGCAATCTCTGATGTTTTTAATGTTCTAGTCATCAGAAAATATTTTTAGAAATCTTAAGTTAATACATATGGTATGAAAGACATTCAGAACCACATATATGCTAAAATATATACATTTGATAACAATTATTTTTTTTTATGAATTTTTATTTGACACCCACTCAGTGTTCCAGTAATTGACACTGACATTTTTTCCTTTTATCAGTAACTGGCACCCTGTGTTCCAGTGTTTGACACTGCTAGTTATTCATTTTACCAGTTATTAGCAAACAATGCTCCAGTGTTTGACATAAATGTTAAAATTCTTATATGTAAAATATATTATTTTATTATTTTTCTTATTTATTAATTATTTCTGGATAGATGTCAATTACTGGAGCATGCCAATCACTGGAGCACCGGAAAGTATTGTAATCATGCCAAAAATTCGACTTTGAGATTTTGATGTTTCAACATGTTTTGAGGTCCTCTGAGTTCATTTTTCATATTTTGACGGTGATGTATGTATGTGTGTATATTAGAGGTGAGTTCGGGCTCTATTTTGGCAATCCGAGCCCGCCCGGGCCCGAAACATTTTTGAACTGAGCCCGCCCGAGCCCGAAAAATTTTGTGTGATCAGAGCCCGAGCCCGATATTAAAAGTGGTACGCTATGCAACGCATACACAATAGTAAAACTAAAAAGAGTTCTATTTAGAAAAGTAAAGTCAAAGCTACTGATGCTTGCAAGATTATTTTGTAATTTATAACCTATCATGACTATTATGACATTACTAAAGGTGCTCTCAAAATGAATAAAATTTCTTTTTTTTTTTTTTTTTTACATTTTCCAGTAAGTGAAGAATAAAATAAACGGAACTTTTAGCTTGAATCCGAGCCCGCCCGGAGCCCGAAGACTTGCGTAAGATTTGAGCCCGATCGGGCTCGGGCCCGGGCTCGGGCTCGGGCTTACGGGCTCGGGCTGAGCCCGTCTCATCTCTAGTGTATATGCATATGTGTGTATGTATATGTGTATGTATGTGAGTTAGTACAACAGCGTCTAAACGGTTTGTTCGAATGAACTGAAATTTGGTACGTATATTGTAGGTCCCCGTAACACGAACACTATTGATTTTGGGGAATCTAGCAATTATAGTTTTTTATTTAATTTTTTTTTTTTTCCAGGGACACAAAGAAAGTTTCCTTATCATTATGGCCTATGGGCCTACAATATTTAAAGTGCGGTATCGTCTAAATGCCTTATTCGATTTAGTTAAAAATATTTACACATGTTATAGGTCACCGTCGCATAAATTGTCTGGATTTTGGTGAATCTAGAACTTACAGATTTTTACAGGGACACAAATAAAAATTCATTAATTTACAGTCTTGCTTTTACCTTTAGGGTATTGCCAGTTGGTTTTTGCACCTGAAGAGGAAAGACCGCGTTTTTTCGAAACCGGTAGTACTTCCCTTTATTTTATAGTGTATAAAGAAGTTTTTATGTTTATATAAACAACATATTATTTGAGAAAAAATACTCAAACGCACTATTATAACTTTTTCTTTTGCCTATTTAATGACTTCTCATACTTTAATTTATTCAATCAAACGTTAATTACCTAATGTTCAGAAAGTCGAATGGAATCACACCAGATTTTTTAAAAAATACATTTGCATACAAATAATGTATAGCATGATATTGATATGTGCCATCAACATATTCTTCCTAAAAAATGAAAAAAAAAAAAAAAAACTTTTCTATCTATTGTTTTAAGATGATAAAGGGTGTAAAATTTTATGCGTACGATATGTTCTATTAAATACATAATTGTTTGAGGAAAAAAAATAATAATACCATAAAAATAAATTCCCATGGTAATTTTTCAGTTGTTGTCGTACTTTAAATATTTTAAAATATTTTTCCTATAATTTTGAAAAATATCCTTTCAAAAAACACTTAATATGCATGCAAGTAATAACAAATCAGAAATATTATTTTTGTTATATCCATTCAGACAAATGCTTTTTAATAAACATGAAATACGTAATCAATAAATTATTATTTATTACTTATTAATTAATTAAATATTATTATTTATTTATTTATTTTATTTATTTTTTCGTTTTTGGCACATTTAATTTCAATTAAAAAGGAATATTGTAGTTTTTTTATTTGAATGTAATTGCTTATAAACAATTCTTTTAGAACTGTATTAATATGTTTTAAAAACAAATTATTACAGAAAGAAATCTCTTTTATATCAATTATTTTAAGCTTATAAAGGTTATAAAATGTTTTGTATGCAGCATGTTCTATTACGGCTATAACTGTCTAAAAATATTTTGTATGGAAAATTTTCATTTATTGTCGTATTTTTAATATTTTAGAAAATTTTTAGAATTAAAAAAATGCTCATTTTTTTTTTTTTTCGACAATCATTTAATATGCGCTCTTTAAATAATATATCAGAATAATTTTATTAATTAGCGTAAATATTTAAAATTTACTGGTGAAGTTTTATTACAATTCTTTCTTGAGTGAATTTTAACCATCATTAGGATGAGGGGACTTTTTTCAGACAGATAATAATAACAATAATATATATAATATTTCTCTAACGTGGACCAGTTTCAATTATCTTTTATCGAAACGATACGATACGCGAGGATAAAAAAATAATATTTATACATGGACAATATTTAAGCACGCGGACTTAGCTCAATGGACTAATAAGAAAAAATGACGACATTTGTCTGATGAGATTATTTTACGAAAAAATGTATCTTCAACAGTTGTTTCTTCAGGATCTTTGCAAGCGTCATTTTAAACCTAGCAATATTTTAAAGATATATACCGAATAGGAACTTTTGTGTCATAAATTGACTAAAAAACACAATCATAAAAAATACAACTAAAATAGGAATTAGTTTATTTTATTTTATTTATTTATTTTTTATACATATATATATATTAATAAAAAGTCATCGCCAACATGGCGACAGAAATTTAAAAGGCGTCGTGGGAGTCTTATATTAAAACTGTACTGCCTGTGGAAGTATGAAAATTGGGTCGTGAACCCTGAATTTTATTTGGAAACCTTTCTTTGAATGATTATGGTTTCACTATTGTACAATATTAATTTGGTTTTAATAATAATTTGGCTTCTGGTAAATTAAAATTTTAATTAAGTGGTGAAATTGGTATAACATTTGTGAGTTTCAAATTTTGAAGGTAAATAAAAAAAGAAATAAAGGGCGAATATTTCGCACGGGACCAATTACATTTTGTCGAAACGATACGATAGGGATGTAATTAATAAAATACACAAAGATTTAAAAAAAAAAAAAAAAACAATATTTATAAATGGACAATATTTAAGCACGCGGTTTCAGCTTAATGATCTAACAAGAAAAAATAGCATTTGTCTTATGAGACCATTTTACGGAAAATTGTATTTTTAAAAGTTTCTTCTTCAGAATCATTGCGTCATTTAAACCTAGCAATACTTTAAAGATGTATACAGAATATGAATTATTATCATAAATTGACTAAAAAACGCATTCATAAAAAGTATAATCAAAATAGGAAGCAGTTTATTTATTTATTTATTATTATTATTTTATTTATTTTTTTAACAAAAAATTATGCCAAAACAGGTAAATAAAATATCATTGCCAATATGGCGGGAAAATTTTAAAAGGAGTAATGGGAGTCCTATACTAAAACTGGCACTGCCTGCGGTTGTATAAAAACTGGGTCGTCAACCATGAATTTTATTTTGAAACCTTTCTTTGAATGATTTTGGTTTCACTATTGCACAATATTAATTTAGTTCTAATAATAATTTGGCATGGGCTTGCTAGTAATAATAATAATAAATAAATTCGTCATCGTTTTGCTGTATGTAAATCATCTTGAATAAAGCAAGATGTCCGCCAACATCCAGCTAAATATATATATGTATATAAATTATAAATCTGTCGTCCAACATTAAATTATGTTAAGACAGTATTTTAATTAATGTTTAAATATATTTTATATAATAGTTTTATATTTTATTTATATTTTATATTAAAATTTAAGATGTGTCAGGGTCTACCCTGTATATTACCATTAAACACTTTTACAATTACTTCAACATCTTCAACAGGAATTTATAGATAAGAAAGCTTATTTTTTAAAATTTTTGAAAAAATATTCACTATGTGACATAACATTGAGGTACACCGTTTGAAAGAGATAATTATTTAATTTCCCAACCTGCTAAGTTTTATTTACATTAGACACTTGTCCCTCCATTTGCGTGGTATTCTTTTCATAAGAGAATCTTTTTACGCAATAAATTATAACTCTATTTACGCGTTTTTTTTTTTTTTTTTTTTTTTTTTTATGAGCGGTACTTTTTTTTTTCTGCGGCATCAATTTATGCGATTTGGATTTACGCAGTCAGCATTTGTAAGGTATCATCAGATGTTGCTAAATTTCGTTACAGTAATCTGATTAATATGTAAGAATTTCAGAACTTTGTACGCTGATGCAAAATTTTAACTCTATACTGTAAAATTTGTTAGAAAAGTTTCTTAAATTAAAAAAAAAGAGAGAGAGAGAGTTTTCGAAAAGAGATATCACGATGGTGAACTTCAATTACAGATTTTGGACTTATTTCAGGTGACGTCATTTGCGGCATATGCGAGGCCGGCGGAATTTTTCGTCAGCCGCGTGGTATATGGCAGTGATGCCAGATTGGGGATTTTGTCCCCATTTCGGGGACTTTTTGGGGGAATTCTTAAATTGTTGGGAACAAACCTGGGGGGGGGGGGAGGGTAAACTTTCTGTCAATGTTGGCAACGTAATGATTTATCCCTACGACTAGGGACTTTCAATAGCTTTATTCATGATGCAGGGACACATTTTAAATTCATAGGGACTTACACATATACAATATATTATAGGTTTATTTTACATTAATTTTTCTGTTCTTAATAATAATAATAAGTTGTATTCGGTTCACAATGTTCGATTTTCAACTTCTACACTTGCCTCTCCGTGTGTTGCCAACAGCACCAACTGATTAGTGGGGATTATAATACATTTTTGTATTTGGAGATTTTTTTCAAAAATTGCCTTCATTTGGGGAAAAATCTGAGCTTAAATCTGCTTGATATTTTCTTTTTGAAAAAATGTTTATTTTCCATTTTTAGTAGAAATCAAGTTGGGGATTTTTCGAAAAAAAAAAAAAAAAAACCTGATTTGGGGAAATTTTAAGACCTGTTTGGGGAAATAATTTTCGACCATCTGGCATCCCTGGTATATGGCTAGTTTCGACCACCGTTTATTACAGTCGGCAGAAAAATTATTGAAGCGCTAGGAATAATTCGTATAAAAAATGAGTACCTTTTGATAAGTAAATATTTGTCGAGTCATGATATTAATCTTTATGCTGTTTATAAAAAATAAATAAGTTGAGGATAAAAATTAGCGATCAAACTAATAAAAAATGTATGAAAAATGTGGATGTTTACTTCAATAATTTTGCTGCCGACTGTATTTATTAAAATTATGTGTTTAAAATTTTCTAAAGAAAAAAAAAAGTTAAAAACATAAAACCGAGTTTTCTCTTTGATTGCAATTTTCTCATTTCAACTTTAAAAGGCTTTACGCTATTTTGTTTTATTTTATCTATTAAAATTTAGACCATTACTGTCCTTTAAAAGAAATTTGAGAAGATTAATATTTTTTATTTCAATTCAGTTTTGTTGCTTCATTTTCAACAGCCGACAGCTACACAAAATTTGAGCATATCTGAAAAAACTGTAAAACTAAACAGAATTACAATAACATTAAATAATTTGCGATCAATTTTCCATAGGCTAATATTGCGCAGCACTAGTGCAAAGTAAAACCCAACCAATCAAACAACCAACCAGCTCATAGGCTAACATTGGCACTCAAGAAGTAAATGCCACCAGAGACGATCGTTGCCGTTGCCACTCCTGAATAATGTCTATTGGGAGAGGGCTGTGTAAAGAATTTACGCGATTTTATTTCGCATAAAAGATAAAACGAATTTACGTGGAAGAGAAACTCGTTGTAAATCATGGGACGGGTGTACGTGCAAAAAATTCTTAACATTTACTTTTGAAAATTTCTGATATCTTTTTCAGGACTTCGAAATAAAATAGTCGTTTGTGTTTTGCTGCACTGAGAAAAAATTATGTAACTGACATCTAGAATCTAAATTGTGGCTCTAGAAAAAATAGTTCCATGTCATCCTTATAAATTCTAGTCCCCTTGGAAAGCGAGTTCTAGGAGCCCCTATTAGAATTCAAGAGCGTTTGCCTATATTCTCGAGGGCAAAGTTATTTAAAAATGTCTGCAAATAGATGAGACTACAAGAGGCGGGTTTTTGCAACTATAATCTTGGTTTATTACCAAATTCTAGAAAATCAAGCGAGAATTTCTCGCAATATAAATGATTCAGAATATTTAGAGTATTCAGAATATGGTTTCACCATCTAGAAATGTGTACACTAGAAATTCTCGACCATTTCGTTTATTCAGTTTATTGGCGTGCCTTATGCGCATAGCTCGGAAATCTATATTTCTAGTTAAGTATTCAGAAAATGGCCACTTATTCATTCTAGAGAAAGGCGGTATATATTTTTTCTCAGTGTGGTCCGGCTCGCTTGAAAATCCATCTTTGTTTTGCCACGACCTGATAAAAAATTTATCCTTCTCTTGCTAGTCCAGCCAGGTTAGTTAAAAAATTCGTCTCTGTTTGGCTACACCGAGTACAATCCTCAGGCCATTTCCAAAACTGTGCTGACTTCAGGAAGGAGATGCCATGTAGAAATTCGTGACCAACATTTGGTCTGGAATTTCTTTGTGGTGTTAATCGCAAGGAAAATTTTATAGGGTCACCACGGTTTAGAATTTAGTTATTCCACAGCGAAATATAAGAATAAAAAATTAGTAGTAGTTTATGTCCAAAAAATATTGACATTCTAAATATAATAGCAAATATGCAAAATGAGATCACAATCAAACTATGCCACAACGTTGTCACTCGTATACTTACTCCATTTCACCCTATATATACTTATGATTTTTGATTTTTTCCCCTACATATTCTTTTTTACATACTTGATGGGAAAAAAAAAAAAAAAAAAAAATCATTGTGAAAAATGATATTAGCAAAAAAACTTAAAAACGTAAAAAAAAAAAAAAAAAAAATTAGAAATTCTAACTTCTAAATTTTCATTAAATTATTTATTTTAATTTATAATTGTTGCCAAAAAAATTAAACTTTAAATTTTACATCTACTTTTAAAGATAGCACGCGATCTTGCTTTATATAAAAATTAAACCATTAAATTCATTTTTTTACTTATTTTTATTTCATATTGCTCGCGCACTTCTTATTTCCTAATTCAAAATTATTAAAAAAAAAAAAAAAACTTTTTCGATATCGCTTGTAACGATACTGATTATTATTAATTTTCTTTTCTTTTTCTTTCAATAATAATAATAATAAAAGATTTTGATGAAATTCTGGCAAAAGCAGAATTTAGTTTAGGACGGAGGACTATTAGGTTTTTTTTTTTTCTTTTTTCAAATTATAACATCGCTTTCAAATTATTCAATTATATTTTCGATAAATTTTAGATTTCGACAAATGATCGAAAACGACAACGCAAAAATCCCTGATTGAGACTAACAGGCCCTCAGTCCTAAAAAAGACGGTTATATATTTTCTAAAGTCGGTTATGCATTTTTTGAAATAGTAGCTTATTTAATGTATGTTTTAGAACCTGTGTTATCAGCAACTTTTGACACGGAAAAATAACTTATGTAAAGCTTGGCATAAATACATATAGCTTGGCATAAAATGTGAAAGTTGTTTTTCTTCAACGATTTCCCAATGTTTATTTAAGGATTTCTTCCGGTATTCTAGAGATTTTCAACAAAAGGAACTAGTTCCGTTTTCGTCTCTAAATACAAGCAACATGTTGTAAATCATCGAATATTTCACCACTCGCTTGAATGGTGTGTGAAATTCTGCATTGTGAAGAAGGGGTTAAGGTTGTATATTCTTTATATATAAATACAAGCACTGTTGTACATTGGGATTTAAGAATTGGGGTTTTCTGGAAATGAATTCAGATAACACACGATGTGAAAGAAGTTTTGGGAACAAATTTGTTCTTCTAGTGCGCCGCATTACAGGTAAGAGAAAATGATGTTCCTTTTCTCTTGCAATAATTAAACGGAAATGTTACACAAAATTATTACAAATGTATAAAAATTATATTAAAGGGGGAAAATTTTTAGATATATGTTTATATTAATAAAGTTTATATTCTCACCCCATTTTTTCTTTGTTGTTTTTATTTATTTGTTTATTTTTAATTGGGATTTTGAATAGCTGTTTAATGTTTTGGTTGTTTGTTAAATGAGTAAATAGTTATTTCGGACTTTGTGGCTATTAAAACCATGCCACAATTCTTATAATCTTCGGATAGCCAAATCGAATATATTTGTTCAGTAAGTTATTGGTTCTCGGGTAATATACTCAGGGGTTGATCCAGGTTTTATTTTCTGTGCCCCTTTTTGTGAAAACCAAAATATTTTTGTATTTTTTTTATTTTTGTGGGGGGGGGGGGGGGGAAGTAAAAGCTTCTATTTTAACAGTTATTTTATATATAGTATTTAATATCAAGTTAATAGAGTTTCCTTGAACAAATTAATTAAAAATAATACTGAAAACATGGAAGCATTTTATAAAAGGATAATTTTATAAAACAGAATCTTGTGAAGGGGCTCATATGACTTTTGTGAAGAGACCTTTTTTATGATGTGGAATTTTGCCAAGTGTCCCTTTTTATGATGTGCAATTTTGTAAAAGGTCCCTTTTTATGATGTGCAATTTTGTAAGGTCTTTTTTTATGATGTGCAATTTTATGAAGGGACAGCAAAAGGGATCCAATTTTTGCATGGATCAACCCCTCATACTGATAATCAAAATTACATAAATAGGAATTTTAGCTTGTTACTATAAATCATGTGACTGCAGGTACACGAGGAAGTTTAATAAGATTTAATTAACTGTATTGTTTGGGCTCTGATTTAGGTTATTGTGTAGAGGTAGAAATTAAGAAAACAAAGTTACTGGTCCATGGGACCAGCAATTTTCAGATTTCATTGGTCCGTACATAATTTCACGGTACAACTTCAGTATATACCCACAGCTGAATTTGGCGATTTTTATTTGGCGCTATTTTGAACGCTAACGATGTCGTTCTGGACTGTTTGCGATATAATATGGCAGCCTATATGTTGTTTATTTTAGATTTGTGATTTTATGTTTTATGATTTAGATTATGATTTTATCATTTATCATTAATCATTTATGATTTTTAGATTTATGATTTAGCCATAATCGCCAACAAAAAATCACCAAATATCGTTGTGGGTGTATACTGAAGTTGTTCCAATTTCACTGGTCTGTTCTTCTGTTCTATTATATATTTCAAAATTTGTAAACTGTTTGTTTTATTAAGACTTTGTTTGTTTATAAATTTACAAATCAAATATGATAAATTTTTGTAAATTAATTAAGAAATAGAAATGGAGTTTTATATAAATCAAATATTTGTACTTTAATGAACAAGCTTAATGTCACGTATTTACTATTAAGAATTAAAAGATGAAAAGGTTATGAAAGTGAAATTAAAAAGAAAAGGTGATATTGACAATTATAAAAAAAAGTACGATTAGTATTATTATAATAGACTATCCTGTAATAGATTTACGGGCAATTTTAGAGAAAAGTAAAAAAAAAAAAAAAAAATTAAAAGCTTTACTGGTTTGGTAGACCATTAGAATTTATATTTTGCTGGTACGTTGGACCAACGGCCAACGGACCACTGTTAATTTCGAACCCTGCTGTGGGTATACAAATACCATTTCTTCTAGAATAATCGATAATATTCGTTCGTGGTTGTATGTAGTAGATTTAGGTATTATGTTTTTCCCTACTCTATTTTTAATTCTTCTAGATAATGTAATAGCAATAACAAGCCATTATAGAAATTTTGATAGTAAGCTTCATTCAGGCTAGAATTTTTTTCTTTTTCTTTCATTCTTTTTCTTTTCTTTTCTTCTAATCTATTTATTTATTTTTTTAACGATAGTAAATTAATTTGTTGAAGACTATTAAGTACATTGATAAATCACATACTATAATAACATATATCTATATTTATTTAATCAAATATTTCTTAGGAAGAATTTGGCATCAAGATTTGTTTAAAAAAAAAAAAAAAAAAGTAAATGTTGCATTTTTTATTATTAAAACATCAAATAGTTACTAAATAATTAATTTAAAACAGAAACAACTAGACATTTTAATGACTTTACTTACAGCCTTTTGATTTATCTAGTTTGTTATTAATAATATTATCGTAAAAATGTTACTATTATATTTTTCTTCTTAAAACGGTTTGGCTTTAATCAAAGCCCATTTAGTGTATAGTATACACTAAATGGGTTTTGAGACATTATATGGTAACCGAGAAAAACTTTATTTTGAGAAAAACCCATTTAAAAACAGGGAATTGGGATACATCGATTTTCTTCCTTTCTGTTTTATTATTATTATTATTATTATTTATTATTATTATTAATTTTTTTTTATTAAATTAAATAATATTAAGAAAAAGGTGCCTTTTATCTCCTCATTTTACACCTATTTTTAATTTTTCAATACTCTAATTTTTCTGTCCTCTGCTGAAGTCTTAAGAAAAAGCAAGCACAAAAGAGAGAGAAAAAAAAAATAATAATGAAAGAAGCATCATATTGATAAAAAAGACTTATTAATATTAAAGACAGATTTTTCTCGTTGTTATCCGTAAAAAATCTGAAAGTATTCTAAAACATATACAGTCGGTAACAAAAGTCTCCGAACACTAGCAAAAATTCCTATATAAAAAAAGTTCACTTAATACAGTTTTGTTAAATAAATCCTTGTCGAATCCTGTTCTTAGTCAGTCTAAAAACAGGATTCGACAAGGATTTATTTAACAAAACTGTATGAAGTGTATACTTTTTTTTTAAACATGCTTTTATTAGCTTCACCTGTATGTATGTTTGTAACCGCTCTGGGAGCAAACAAAAAATCTATATTGTAAAAAAAGACTTTCCCTATGTGAACGCTGTGGCTGTGAGGTAAAGCCTCGGGCTACGAACCTAACGTTCGAGCCCAGTCTGGGAGATTTTTTAAAAATGGTTTTTGTTTAATTCTAAATTATTCATATTACTTGTTTTTATTAAAGATGTAAATATTATGGTGTGTAACTGACACGATTTTTTCTTACCCTGCATTTTAATATTATAAAGATAGATATTTTGGGCCTTTTAGTTCACATTTCAATAAAAGCGCGTTCTTTAATTTTTTAAAAGTATAATTTTATTATATAGGAATTTTTACTAGTGTTCGGAGACTTTTGTTACCGACTGTACATTTTCATTGATTAAATAATTAAAAAAAAAAAATACTTTATTTATTAAAAAATTATTAATTTCAAAGACGACTCATCATTTCCCTGTTATCCCTATGAAATCTGAAAGTATTAAAAAACATGCATATTTTCTGTGATGATGAGGATGATTATTATTATTTAAATATTCTATCCAATTTAAGGGGCAAAAGATATTAATTAAATGAAAAAAATTAAAGGTATACTGCATAATATTAAAGATAAATTTTTCTTACTATTACATGTTAAAAATCTTAAAATAATATCAATAATAATAATAAATTAAAACCCGAATAAATCTCTGAAATAAATAATAATAAATCTCTGTTCTTGCCTTACCCTGCAGAGCATTTAAATCAGAAATGGAAGTTTGGTACATTTACATTTTAACTAATATAAGTGAGAATTTGTCACGTATGTAAGAGATTGGTATTAATTCATTCAAAATAAAATTACCTTTTAAACCTTTAACGTTCACAACTTAATTTATTTTAAAAATTACTAATGTAATTTTAAAAATGGCTTTTAGACACATAGCTGATCATAAAATTTTAAAAAATAAAAACTGACAGGCCCTCATTTAAATCAGGCCTGACTAACCTTAAAGACTTGGTGGGCCGCATTGGAAATCTATTTTATTCAGACTGGCCACATCATATATGTATATGTATATGTGTATATATGTTTATGAGTGTATGAATCATGTATATACTTTTAGGGAAAGAGGGCAGGGTGAAAATTCAGAGCAGAATACATTGAATTATTTTCATTCATAAATTGACAGTAGAATAGTGAAAAATTTATGATTATACATGAACAAATACGTTAAAAAGAATGAATCATGGATATAATAATATTTCATTAAAACAGTGCAATACTTTAGCTACCATAATCGTTGAAAGGTATTTTCACTTCAAAAAGTCAGAACGGATTTATTCATTTTTACTTTCCGAACACTATAGTGAGGAAAGTATTGTAATCATGTCAAAAATCCGAATTCGAGATTTTGATGTTTCTATACGTTTCGAGGTCCAACGAGTCCGTTTTCACTATTTTTACAATGATGTATGTATGTGTGTGTGTATGTATGTGTGTATGTATGTGTGTATGTCTGTGAGTGAACACGCTAGCGTCTAAACGCTTTGTTCGAATAAGCTGAAAGTTGGTACGTATATTGTAAGTCACCATAGTACGAACCCTATAGAATTTGGTGAATCTAGCACTTATAGTTTTTTTACAGGGACACAAAGAAAAACTCTTTATCATTATGGCCAAGGGACCAAAATCTTAAAAGTGCGATAGCATCTAAACGCCTTATTCAATTGAGCAAAAACTTTATACACATATTATAGGTCACAGATACTCAATCTGTATAGATTTTGGAGAATCTAGCACTTATAGTTTTTTTACAGGGACACAAAGAAAAATTCTTTGCCAAATTTTTAAAAGTGTGATAGCGTCTAAACGCCTTATTAATCTCAGCAAAGAATTTGTACACATGTTATAGGTCACATTTGAACCAACTGTATAGATTTTGGTGAATCTAGCACTTACAGTTTTTTACAGGGACACAAAGAAAAATTCTTTATCTTTATGGCCTATGAGACCAGCGATAGCATTTAAACGCCTTATTCAATTGAGCTGAAAATTTGTATCAATATTATAAATCACTGTTGCACTAACTATAAGCATTTTGGTGAATCTAGCATTTATAGCTTTTTACAGGGACACAACGAAAAATTCTTTATCCTTATGATCTAAGGGCTCAAAGTTCAGTAGCGTTAAATAAAACCTCGTGTGATATATGGAGAAAAATACTCAAACACTCTGTTATGGTTTTCTCTTTTTTGTTTGTTTAGCAACGCCTCTTTCTTTATTTTATCTACAAAACTGTTAGTTACTCAATGTTCGGAAAGTCGAGTGGAGTCACTCCAGATTTTTTTTTATCTATTAACGAAATTTCTCAAACTTTAAATATCGTTAGCCTCCTCGCGGGCCGCAGAAAACTACACGGTGGGCCACATGCGGCGCGCGGGCCGTGGGTTGGCCACCCCTGATCTAAATCATTGGAAATTTAGGGTTATAAAAGAAAAAGAAAAAATGCCAACCGAAAACTTTAGTACTTCAAAACTAAATAAAGTTTTTTTTTTTCCCCCTTCTGAATTGCTTGATATTGAATATGATTTTAAAACAAAGCATAATTTTTATTTGCTAATGACCAGTGTTTTGTAAACAAAGTTTTTTTTCGTTAAAATTAAAAACTACTGAAAGTTTAAAATTAGAAAGCGTTTCACGTGTAAACATATTATATAAAAAAGTATAAAACCTTTATGTAATATGTGTATCTTTTAACTTTAACCGTATTGAACTTCTCAATTATATATTGCTGGCTACTATGTTACTTAAGTACACCTGGTGATGCTATTTTGATAATAGCGAAAATCTTTGTGTCTGGTTTTAATAAAGAAATTTCTGTATAAGTGTTTTTAAAAGTGAGTTTATACTTTTTTATATAAAGTTTTTATTAGTGAGTGTTTATTCGAGTCAAAAAATCGTGCTTTTGACCTGCATATAAATAAACTGTGAATTGATGTCTGACCTATAAATAAATAGATTTTATTCTAGATTTTGTTTAAAGGTAAAGGTCCAGCACTTAGCTGCTGTTTCAAGTAAAGATTATGCTCTAAAACTATTCCAGAAATATTACAAATCACCGTACAATCTTTACCATATCTTGCGTAGCCGCTACAACCGGTTTGTTATCAAACAGTGAAAAATTACTCATCATATTATTGCTATGGGCACAAAAAAAAAAATGAATCTTTGGGTTGTATATTTAATTGATAAACCTAAAGAACATTAGGAATTTCTCACGTGCTTGTCTGTTATATAACGTTCAGGTTCTCTTGCTGATTTTCATTGTATAAAAAATGTATGATGGATTCAAGGCTTTTTGGAGGTTTAGTTTTTATTCAAGGTCGTTTTTTTTTTTTTACGCTTTTTATCTCAAAAGTATCTAAGGTGTTCTACAATTTTTCATTTTTTCTCCGTTTGGAATCTTCATCTTTTTAATATAATTTAGAAAATCATATTCCTTCGATGCGTGAAATTTCCATATATATTTACAAATATGTCAATAAAACAAGTATTTTTAATACTATCCATCGAAGGTGAAAAGTATTTATGACTATGAATTCTGTTCGTCTGTATGTCCATCTGTCTATCTATGGGTGCGCGTTTATTTCTCTAAATAATCTTATTTTCCTCTATTTTCAATAGCAAATTATTGTATTTGTAAAAATTTTCGACTTCCAGTTCTTGATGGATATATACCCTTTGAGAGCTCCAGAACAGCATTTGACTAAATTAAAATTTCTTAAAAAAAACTCTAAATAAAATTATGTTTGCACATACTTTTACATCTATTACATAGAAAACAAAGATGGACTTAATATATATATAGGTTCAGAAATATTTATTCCACTTTTTTATATATGCTGTTTTAATAATTATGAAAAAACAATATACAAAATAACTCTCAGCATATCAATCTTAAAAACTTTAATAAATCTTATTTTATTTCCAACGTTTCGGTTAAATTCCTTCATTAACCTTCTTCAGGGAAGAAACGATGTTTAAAAAAAAACTTAAACATAGATAATTTAGGTAATTCCTTGATATCACAAATACAACTTCTAGGAAAATTAACAGATGATTACACAACTTATAAAAATATACTATATACATTTTAAAAATATGCTAAAACATTTAAATGAACTTGAAAGATGACACTAAAAGAAAAGGAACTACTAAAGCAAATGGAATCAAAAGTATCAATATTGCGGGGTTGCCAGAACTAAGCTAAAAGCAGGGTAACCATAAATTAATTTAAGCCCAAGAAATGAAGCCAAATTGATGGGGGGTTTATGGATAAGGAATCGTTACAAATTTCTGTTTTTCTTTTAATAATTTCGAATGATTCATAAAGAAGAGCTTGGTTTCTATTGTCAGTATTGTAAATAATCCTGGCATTTTCAAAATCGGGGTCAATGGGATTAATATTATAATTTCGTGAAAAAGCTGTGTTGGGTCTGTTATATTTTAAATAGAATGTAAGAACGAAATGATAGAATGAAATAACATATTGCAGATTTAAAATATAACAGACCCAACACAGCTTTTTCACGAAATTATAATACTAATCCCATTGACCCCGATTTTGAAAATGCCAGGATTATTTACAATACTGACAATAGAAACCAAGCTCTTCTTTATGAATCATTCGAAATTATTAAAAGAAAAACAGAAATTTGTAACGATTCCTTATCCATAAACCCCCCATCAATTTGGCTTCATTTCTTGGGCTTAAATTAATTTATGGTTACCCTGCTTTTAGCTTAGTTCTGGCAACCCCGCAATATTGATACTTTTGATTCCATTTGCTTTAGTAGTTCCTTTTCTTTTAGTGTCATCTTTCAAGTTCATTTAAATGTTTTAGCATATTTTTAAAATGTATATAGTATATTTTTATAAGTTGTGTAATCATCTGTTAATTTTCCTAGAAGTTGTATTTGTGATATCAAGGAATTACCTAAATTATCTATGTTTAAGTTTTTTTTTAAACATCGTTTCTTCCCTGAAGAAGGTTAATGAAGGAATTTAACCGAAACGTTGGAAATAAAATAAGATTTATTAAAGTTTTTAAGATTGATATGCTGAGAGTTATTTTGTATATTGTTTTTTCATATATATAGGTTATTTTTTCCTACAGACAAAAGTTGTTAAATCTGCATGTAATTTTTTTTTTTTTTTTTTTTTTTTTTTTTTAAATGCAAAATAACGGTTTATGATTTAGTTCATTTTCTGGATTTTTTTTTCTTCTCCATATTTACTTTTTATTTCTCTGGCAACAGGAGTTTTTTTTTTTTTTTTTTTAAGGGGGGGGGGCAAACTGTTGACATATTGTTTCGTTATAGACAGTGTTCTTTGCTAATGAAATGTCCGGAAGACGATTAATCAATCGTATTAAGAGGTAAATAAATACTCATAGAGATATGCTTCGTCATAAAAATAGAAATACTGATAGTGTTATTATTACTAGTTTATTTATTTATTTATTTACTAAGAATAGAGTAATACAAAGAACTTTGTTTACACGGAAGTTTTGAGTTTCTTTATTTACTATTAAAACTATTACTTAAACAATTCGGTCGAGTTTCGATTACTCAGTTATAACAGCATACATTAATGTTTAAATCAGTCAGCTTGATAATGGTCTTGTTATTACTTTGAAAAACAAATTGTTTCAGAAGGCTTGGTGTATGGGTTAAGATCGGTCTGTACTAGGGATCTAGGCCTAGGAGAGATGCATCCTGTGTGTATCTTTCTATTAGGCGGTACTATCCCATATTCACATGAGTTTTGGAGAAAGAAATGGAAAACTCCAAATGATTAGGCTGGCAGCCTGGGATTGGACCTCTGACGTCTCCCTTCTACCAGTTTTTAGATCAAAACTTCTCGACCACTGGTGGAGCCAGATTATTTAGGAATTTGGATAACATTGTCATTCGAATAATATATAAATTGGTAGAACAGGTCAAGGTGGCGTGAGATAAATAATCATTTGAGAGGCGGAGAATCAATGGGACTAATAATCGCTCCATAATCGGTTAAAAATCTTTAAAATGCACAAGTCTGGAAAAAAAAAAAGTAAGCCAACGATTTTTTATTGTTTATTATGTAATTTTTACTCACTAAAAGAGAGAAAAAAAAAAAAAAATCCATCACAACTTTTTTTTTTTTCTTTTCTTCCAAAACTCATATTTTAATTTACTTTTGCATGAAAATGTAAAATTTGGTATCTTATTGATCTTTATAAAAATCATATTCAATAATTATTGCTTATTTTAAAGCAATATTTATAACAATTAATCGAAAAAATGATACAAAATGAAAAATAAGAGGGACTGGGGTCAGTGAGATGGGTGAAAGCGAAAACGTATTCGAACCTTTGGCATAATAAAAAAAAAAAAAGAAGAAGAAGAGGAGGAGGAAGATCCCAGGTTAAAAAAAAAAAAAAAAACAAGACCTTCCGGCTTTTTCGGAAGGGTAGGTTGATTTCTTTTTCCTTATCAAGTAGCCGTCATTTTGTTTCAAAATGGCGGCTACAAATTATTAATGCACTTGGTAGAAATATTGATGTAGGCTATGCACATATGGAGTTTTAAGCAAATCGGTTCATAAATACACGTTTATGGGAATTTAAAATTTTCAAGTGGCCGGCGCTAGGAAAAAAAATGGTGGGTTAAGTTGACAAATATATGAAAGACGTTTGTGAGATAAGTCTACTGTACACACATAGTTCGAATTAATTCAAAATCTCAAAAGTCATTGTGTTGAAAAATTAAGTGGCTGCCACTTCGATAAAAATGGCAGAGAAAGTTGCTCATCTAAGATATCGTTGCAAATTTGAAAATAATTTTTTTTTTTTTTTTTGTAGAAATTCTTTCAAAGAGGCTTAGTAAGTTGATAAAATGTTAGTTTCCTGCATTTCTAGTTTGTTTTAGCATTAAAATAGTCTAATTTTACCTTAAAAACGGATTAAAAAGATCCAGTAACGCATGTAATGGATTTGGCGCCAAATTTGGCGACTTTTCCCCTATGGCGACTTTTTTGGCGACTTTTGGCGAGAAAATACTTATTATCGATATACCAAAGATGGACGCAATAACGTGATTGGTTCATGAGTTACGTGAATTTTCTAAATTTTTGTTGTTTGAATGATAAATCCATTTTTCAACTTTGATTTGAATTGATTAAGTATTTCTAAAGTTCCAGCAAACACATCGAAGATATTTGAAGCATAGGTTACTGTCCAACTGTGGTTTAAATCAGTGCCGTGTTTCAAAAGTTATTATTATGGCAAATTTTCAAGTGGCAGTCTAAGTGGCTGCGACTTGTAAAACAAAATAGCAAAAGAACTTGCCCATCGAAATCATCCAGTACATTTGTACGATAAGTTCATTGTCCAGTTCTAGTTTAAATTAAATCAGAATTTCAAAAATTATAATCATAAGAAATTTTCAGGTGGCACCACTTGTAAAAAAAAGTAGAGTGAGATGCCTAGCGAACTTATCTGAGATATTTGAATGATAAATCCACTACCCAAACTTGAAGCGAATTGATTCTGTCTTACTAAAGTTACCATAATGACAAATTTTCAAGTGGCCGCCACTTGAAAATAAAATTGCGGACCAAGTCATCAAGAGAACTTATCCTAGATATTTGAACCAAAAGTTCACTAACCAGCTTTTATTTGAATCAGTTTAGTATTTTAAAAGTTATCGTGATGGCATATTTTCAAGTGGCAGTGTGATTTCAAGTGACTGGAACTTAGACACAAGATGTCGGGACAAGTTGCCTAGTGAAAATATTCAAGATAATTATATGATAATATCACTGTCAAAATTTGGTTCGATTTGAAGTATTATTTCAAAAGTTATCGTGATTTTAAATTTTCAAGTATGAGCCTGATTTCAAGTGACCGCGCTTAACTTAAGATATCTGCCACTTTATTAAAAGTGGCGGATATAGTTTATTAATAAACTTCATTGAGATCCTTATGTGGTCTGTATTTACATCACAATCCAAACAATTTCGGAATACGCTTTTTACAATTGAAATTTGAAATTTTCAAGTTGTCTCCACTTGAAAACAAAATGGCGGAGCAACTTGGTTAACAAACTCATCTAAGATATTTATAAGATAAGTTAAGACACTGTTCAAATTTGGTTCCATTTGGAGTATTATTTCGGAAGTTATCATGGTTTTAAATTTTCAAGTGGTGGCCTGATTTCAAGTGGTCCCGCTTAACTTAAGATATCTACCACTTTATTAAAAATGGCGGATAAAGTTCATTAATAAAGTTATTTGAGACACTTGTGTAATCTATGTATACATCAAAATTAAAAGAAATTCGCAATACGCTTTTACAATTTGAATTTGAAATTTTCAAGTGGTCTCCACTTGAAAACAAAATGGCGGAGCAACTTGGTTAACAAACTCATCCAAGATATTTATAAGATAAGTTAACACACTATTCAAATTTGGTTCGATTTGGAGTATTTTTTCGGAAGTTATAGGGATTTAAAATTTTCAAGTGGTAGCCTGATTTCAAGTGGTCCCGCTTAACTTAAGATATCTGCCACTTTATTAAAAATGGCGGATATAGTTTATTAATAAACTTCATTGAGATCCTTATGCGGTCTGTATTTACATCAAAATTCAAACAATTTCGGAATACGCTTTTTACAATTTAAATTTGAAATTTTCAAGTGGTCTCCACTTGAAAACAAAATGGCGGAGCAACTTGGTTAACAAACTCATCTAAGATATTTATAACATAAGTTAAGACATTGTTCAAATTTGGTTCCATTTGGAGTATTATTTCGGAAGTTATCATGGTTTTAAATTTTCAAGTGGTGGCCTAATTTCAAGTGGTCCCGCTTAACTTAAAATATCCGCCACTTTATTAAAAATGGCAGATAAAGTTCAATAATAAAGTTATTTGAGACACTTATGTAATCTATGTATACATCAAAATTTTAAAAAATTTGGAATATGCTTTTTACAATTTGAATTTGAAATTTTCAAGTGGTCTCCACTTGAAAACAAAATGGCGGAGCAACTTGGTTAACAAACTCATCTAAGATATTTATAAGATAAGTTAAGACACTGTTCAAATTTGGTTCGATTTGGAGTATTATTTCGGAAGTTATAGGGATTTTAAATTTCCAAGTGGTAGCCTGATTTCAAGTGGTCCGTTTAACTTAAAATATCTGCCACTTTATTGAAAATGGCGGATAAACTTCATTAATAAACATCATTGAGACCCTCATGTGACCTGTATTTACAACAAAATTCAAGCAAATCTTGCTTTAAATATGGTTTTTACAATGTCGGTTTGAAATTTTCAAGTGGCTGCCACTTGAAAACAAAAAGTCGGAGCAACTTGGTTAACGAACTCATCCAAGATATTTATAAGATTAGTTCACTGTCCAAATTTGGTTCGATTTCGAGTATTATTTCGGGAGTTATCGTGATGACAAAATTTTCATTATAGATAGATAGATAGATAGATAGATATATATATAGATAAACGAAGTGATTGCAATAGGTCGATTTCTAAAGAAATCAACCTAAAAAAAAAAAAAAAAACAGTGAAAAACTGCAGGTATTTCGGATTTCCTATAACAAACATTTTGTAGGTATTTTAAAGAAAAATAAATACAGCAGGTTTCTTCCAGGAAATATTCAGATTTTTTAAAGGCTCCATATACAAGTTAACATTAGAAAGTTCAAAATGCCTGCAGGTTTCCTGAAGGTTACTTAAAAAAATTTTTTGCTGATTTTTTTACATGGGGAAATGAAGAAAAGGTTCCACATGCAAATAGAGTGAACACAGAATGTTAAGTATATTATGAAAGCATTGTTTAGTTATGAGAAAGAAGTTTTAGTTTTAAGAAAAAATTGAATGATTTTTTATTATAAATTCCTATTATTTTTCATCTCCTCCGTGGAGGATCATAATTGTGATGGTATGTCTCCAGACCATCCTTAGGGGTGTGTCCCAGACCGTTGTCAATTGCCCATAGCACATCACTAATACGACGTTAAACCCAATCAACCAACCTATTCAGGGGTCGATCCAGGTTTTAATTTTTGGGTCCCTTTTTTGTGAAAAACAAAATATTTTTGTGAAATTTTTATTTATTTTTGTGAAATATAAAATATTTTTGTGAAAAAGTAAAATATTGTGTAAAATCTTCAGTTTTTACAATCACTTTATGTAATGTTTAATATCAAGTTAATAGAGTTTCGTTGAGTCAAATTAAGGCATAAATTAAAAATAATACTGAAAATATAAAAACATTTAAAAAAGGGATCATTTTTATAAAACAAAATCTTGTGAAGGGACTCATTTTATAAATTTGAATTTTGTGAAGGGTCCCTTTGTATGGATTTGAATTTTGTGAAGGGTCCCTTTGTATGGATTTGAATTTTGTGAAGGGTCCCTTTTTATGAATTTGAATTTTGTGAAGGGTCTCATTTTATGAATTTGAATTTTGTGAAGGGTCCCTTTTTACTATGTGGAATTTTGTGAAGGGGCCACAAAAGGGACCCAAATTTTGCCTGGATCGACCCCTGCTATTATCCCCCCCCCCCCCAAAAAAAAAAAAAAAAAAAAAAAACTTGCACAATGGACCGATATCCTACATTATATTACATTATTGATAATGGACCTTGCATAATGGACCTGCTCATTTTTCAATAAATATTCTAGGAAACACAAGGTTTACATTAAATATATATATATATGCGCAATTTTGAAAATATACTGTTTTCTGCAGATTTGTGATATCTTTCACTAGTGAGTTAAAAGAAGTTAAGTTCAAAACGAAATTTTATACTGATGCTACCATTATAAATTATGGTGTTTGATAACGTGAGATTTTTTTCGAGTCACTTGACTGCCTATTAACAAATAAAACCTAAAAAATGTATGGATGGGAAATAATAAAGAATAGCAAGCAAACGAACTTATCTGGTCATAATTCTCTAACATAAAAAATAATAATTCTTCAGGAAATTTCGTTTTTTATTTTCATTTATTTATATACTTTTTTAAGGCTTCTCCTAGTTTCATCCGCATCTTCTTGCTTATCACTACGTATCAGATTAAAAACTAATATTTTGAAATTTCGAAGCACGTGTTATTACATGCGCTTATTATACGTATTTCTTTTACAGGCTGCTTCAGTTGGATTAAAGTAAAGCCTTTTACTTTATCAGGTGTTCTTTATATTTGATTTAGATAACTTTAAATATAAGGGTGTTAAATTATATTTCATAATTTTTTTTTTTTTTTTTACTTTCTACTATACATATTAAGAAAGTATTGGATTCGCTAATTTTTTGATGGATTTGCATGTTTTGAGACGTCCTGAAAACTATTTGACCTATTTTAGAAAATGCCTGTCCGTCCATCTGTTTGTCTGTGTGCCTGTGTGTGCATCACAAATTTTGTGAACGCTACATTTCATGAACCAATGAATGAAATTTAACCAAACTTGGTATTTAGTTGGATCTTAACATAAACTGGTGCTGATTACATTTTGGAATCAATCGCTCGATAGATGGCGCTGTCATCACAATTTTTTTTTTTTTCAAAATATTTAACATGGCAGTATAGGACAAAATTTAGTATAAATGTTTGCAATGAGAATTATTTTTGATGAATGAATGGAAAATTAATAAGAATTATTGATAAAGTAATAGTAAACTATAAAAAAAAAAAAAAAAAAAAAAAAAATGTGTATGTAGGAGAATCGCTTTCCCCGGCATGGCGGGTCGAGTACCCTCCCCCCCTCCTCGCCGGGTGTGTATGTGCGAGTGTAAATTTTCAATATCGGTATCTTTAAAATAATAATAATAGTACTCTAACCAATACTTTTAAAACAAATGGTTGAACCATAGATCTGTGATAATTTAAAATAAAAGTGCTGATTTTCCCCCGTTTTTAACAAAAAAAAAAAAAAGAAAGAAAGAAACTTCATTTCTGAGACATTTTCTGAATTGCATAAAACTGATTCCCTTTGGACATTAAGTGTTATACTTCTATGTTATTAAAATCTTCTGTATTTATTATCGAAAGTAATTTTATTAAATAATAATTTTAATAAATCATTAATTTGTACTGCGTGTATATAGGAAAATATAGAAGGAAGTTTCGTAGTAGCCACAACATACTATTTTTTTCCCTCCTTCTACTTTGCGTTAAAGCACACTTATTATAATGAATGTTAAATGTCACTTCATTGTTTATACATCGTTATTTATTGGCATTATTATCAAACCAAGCTAGCCGGTCATTTACCACGTCTGACTGATGTTCATTTTGACATTTTATTTTACATTCTAGAATTTTATCTCTGTAGAAATGAATATCTTAAAATTAGAATACTTTTATCTTTCATTAAAAATGAAATTAGAATATTTTAACCTTTAAGAAGGGAAGAGGCAATGGTTTTATTTACCTCAACTGTATATTGAATCGCTTATTCCAGAAACAAGACATGTCACAAAAAACCTAATTTTACATGAGGCACCGAAGACTGTTTTTATTAATTTTATGAGAACGTAAAATTTTGAAAAAATTACAGAGCATTCATATTGCAATCCCTATCACAAATACCACATTTTAATTAAAATTCAATAATTCCAAAATGGTCGCCATGGACTGGCCATTTTTGAACTGTGGACATGTGCCCTTTCTGCAATTAGCGGTTCATACGGCATATACCGGATGCAAAACAAAGTCTTTAGAAGTATCTGCTACTGTTAGTCGCATAACGTAAATGCTTGTATATTTTAAAACATTTTTGTAATGGTATACTATATCCCATTGCAAAAATGTTTTAAAAAATGTAAGCATTTACGTTATGGCTTTTTTTTTTTTTTTTTTTTTTTTTTTTATAAAGTCAATTTTCAACAGAAGTGTTTTGTGTGATGTTTGTTAAGTTAACCATCAACTTTTACTAAATATGACTATAGGGACTGGGGTCCTGTATAAAAAGTTAGTTTTTGTAATTTTCCCAAAAAATTTCATTTATTTCTATCTCATTATTACTTTCTTCTACATTCAATAGAAGAAAGTATTGGATTCATAAAAATTTTCGACCTCGGGTTTTGGATGGATTTACACGTTTTGAGAGCTGTAGAACACGATTTGACACCATTTTTAGAAAATGTCTGTCTGTGTGTGACAAAATTTTGTGGCAATTGTATCTCAGGTACTACTGCACAGAATTTCATACAAATTTGTATGTAGCTACACATTGACCTAAATTAGTGCTTATCAACTTTTGTTAAAGATTGTTCAACAACTTGCGTTGACATCCTGCTTTTTCTAAATTTTTAACATGGTGGTATAGGACAAAATTTTGCATAAATGTGTATAAAGAGAATTATATTTTAATAATCATTATGAAATTTAAAAGAGTTATTTGTAATAGAGATAGTCAACTAGGAAAAAAAATTGTGTCCCCCTGGGGGGAAATCCCCCTTCGAGGGGAGTAAATTTTCATGATGGTCATAATTTTTTTCATTTTTAACATTTTTTTTTTTTTTTTTTTTTTTTTTTTTTTTAAATGTAATATTGAGAATAAAGTTGACTTTTTTTGGATATTTAGTGTTATACTACTTCTCTAATATGAAGATCATCTTCATTATCACGGTACATAATTTTTTTTAAATAATAAATTTAATAAATTATTTTGACTGAGTGAATTTGTACAGGAAAATATAGAAGAAAGTCATGTGGTGGCCACAACATACTAGTTTTTAATTTAAAAATGCTATAACATTGAATTCTTAGATTTTTGAAAACATTTTTGTAATTAGAAATATATGTCTGAACACAGATAAAGGACTTTGCTTTGCCCCCTATATATCACGCATTAGAGAATTTTTTCAATGCGAATATACTGCGACATAAATCGGAATAATAATCACATAAAAAATAAATAAGAATCCTACCTTTTATGAGATAGTAATGAAATATGCCCTTTAATCTGCACTTTTCCACTTCATTTTGTTATTTTGTATCAGATTAAAAAATCGATTTATGAAAGCAAAAGCACGTGTTTTTACATGCGGTAATAATGCTTACTTTATCGGTGGAGTCTGTTGGCCTTCTTCACATTATGAAGTAGTTTTTTATTTGAACTGGACCGCCAAGATGACAAAATCGTTTTGTTTATTTTTGCTTTTAAACTTTTCCCACCACTATTATGAATAGTAAAAAACTTAGGTAAAATAATTCTATGACTATTATTGTTATTATTATTATTTTCCCGAATTTAGTTATGTAGCCAATAAAATATTCAATAGTGATTATTGCTTCTAAAAACTATATAAATATTTGACGTATCAAACATATCCGTAATGTTTTAACGCCATACTTTTAAATTCCCTTCGTGGAGGCTCGGGGTGTCACCGAAACGGGAAGCCATCCCCTCTGTGGAGGATCAAAATTGTGATGGCAGATCTCCAGACCACTCCTAGGAGTGTGTCCCAGACCGTCGCCAATTGCGCTTTGCGCATAGCGTAGACATAGCCTCCTAAACTAGGTGCCTGTCGCGTTGCTCGAAAACTTGGCAACAGCTGAAACGGTAGACAGCGCCACCTGGTACAGATTGCGCGACTTTTTTATTCAACTGTCATCAATAATTTTAAAAAGTGATATATGATATATATAATCGACTTTTCTTCGACTCTATTCGCCTTTTATGTATATCATATCGCAATAAAAAAAAATTTTGGTGGCTGTTGAATAAAAAATGTCGCGCAATCTGTACCAGGTGGCGCTGTCTACCGCTTCAACTATTGCTAAGTTTTCGAGCAACGCGACAGGCATCTAGTTTAGGAGGCTATGGCGTAGCACTAGGATATTAAACCAAACAAACCTACCAACCCTTCGTGGAAGATCAAAATTGTAATGGCATGTCTTCGGACCACCCCTAGGGGTTAATTCCAGACCTACGCTAATGAGCTTAATGTGGAGCTTTAGTACGGCGTTAAAATCCACTTATTTAATCTCATTCCATACTTTTACAATAGAAATTCTATATTTAAAAAAAAAAAAAAACGCTCAATTTAATACTGAGACTATTTTTTTCTGAAAATTTCGTCTTTCAAGTGAAGTCTTCCGAGGAACATGAAAGTAGATTTGTTATTCTTTAGAAATCGAATATTGTAACGTCTTTTATCCATTTTCTGAAGATTGGTTAAGAGCTTACACTGATTTCAATGGCAGAAAAAAAAGCATATTTCCTCTTTATTTTTTTAAATATAATATATAAATTTTTTTTATTCAAAACTTTGAGCATATAAAAAAGCAACATTTTAACAAGATTTTATAAAAATTTTATAAAATTTTTTGCAAAATTCAACCGGAGGGGGGGGGGGGGGGGAACCTGGTTTCCAGATACCCTTCAGAAAAGCGGAGGACAAAATAACTCATGACAGCTTTATCTTAAAAAAAAAAAAAAAAAAAAAAGTTAGTAGATAAGTACAGGTTGGGCTGGAACGAAGGGTGTTTTATTGTTAATATTATTATTATTATTACAGCTAATTTTATATGGCTATACGTGGGGTAAAAGGTAATATTATTTTTGCATATAACTCAGCCGAAAATTAAAAAATCAAAGTTTTTTTATTCTTTCGTTCAAGCATGAGCTATGCTTATCTACTAACAAGGGATTTTTTTTTTTTTTTTTCAGATAAGGTTATTATGAGTTATCCTGTCCACCGCTTTTTTGAAGGGTCTCCGAAAACCAGGCCCTACCAGTTGAATTTTACAGAATTTTTTATGAAAATTTTACAAAATATGGTTTAAATATTATTTTTGTGTGTATGCTCAAAATTTTGAATAAAAAGTTTTATTTATTACATAGAAAGAAAAAGAAAAAAATATGCTTTACCCTTTGAAGAAACACATGTAACCCCTTAATCGAAGCAATATATGGATTATTATTATTATTATTATTATTATTATTTGAAAATCGTTTCCAGTAAGTTATATCATACTAGATCTGATAATCTTCTGCATTCATTCATTAATTTTTTTTTTTTTTCTTAAATACAAATTTCAATATTTACACCCCGCGACAAAAAGATAGGTATAAAGGGTTTTTTCTTTGATTTTTCATAAAATAACAATATCTAAATTGTGCTTATCCTTTATTATTATCATAAAATCACACTATTCCCGGACTAATTTTTGTTTTAAGACTAATTTAGAAAAGTTTTAAGACTAATTTTTTTCTAATTTAAGAGTACACAGCACGACAAAAAGATAGGAACAAAGGTTTTTTTTTTTTTTTTTTTTTTTTTTAATTTTTGAATATGAATATTTTGAATATGATTCAAATAATTAATATGTTTTTGATATGATAATATTTTGTTATGATAATAAATGAACAGCACAATTTTGATAATGTTATTTTATGAAAAATTTAAAAACACCTTTTGTTCCTATCTTTTTGTCGCGGAGTGTAGTCTTAAATTAGAAAAATTTGAGTCTTAAATTTTTCTAAATTAGTCTTAAAACAAAAATGAGTCCGGGAATAGTGTTATTTTATGATAATAATAAATGATAAGCACAATTTAGATAATGTTATTTTATGAAAAATCAAAGAAAAACCCTTTGTATCTATCTTTTTGTCGCGGGGTGTATATATATATATATATATATTTATTTATTTAAGAATTTTTTTTAGCGTCGTTACCTATTTTTACCTTTTTTTTTTTTTTTTTTTTTTTTTTTTTAAATAATTAAAATAAAATTGAGAAAAATCATTTTAAAGAAATGGAGCAGCTTCAGTATAGAACCACTTAGTAAAATTTGAAACTTGGCACGGGAGTAGCTCGGACATTTCTCGCCAAGATCTTTACTTATGCAATTCTGAGAGCCAGTTTAATTCCTCGCCAAAATGATAACAAAAATTTAAAAACCGCCAAGAAGCCCCTATGCTAAAGCTATATCAAAGAAATGTTAAGAAATTAATATAGTAAACGTTGGTAGGGAATGAAACGCATAGTTACTGCATGCCTTCATATGGAAGAATAGATTAAAATATTTAAATTTTGTTTTGTGCAGAATTTAATATTTATTACGTAGAAAACAAAAATAGCCTTAGGGTTTTTTTTTTCTTTTGTGTGTGCGTGTGTGTGTTTGTGTACGTGTAATTGTGTGGTGTGCATTAATTACTTAATTCGAATAAATATTACGAAGATATTAGAATGTAGCGTTTAGTGTTATAAATATCCTTAGCATGAATTATTCTCTAACTTCTGTTTACTTTTTATTTACTTTTGCAACTAAATGTTAATTAAAAAAAAAAAAAAAAAATTGGGGCAGATTTTCCGATACATATTTCCCGATGGATTAATTAAAAAGGGAAGTGTTCTCCTTGTAACTAATCGCTACTGCTGCGATATTTTAGAGGATTTTACAGAACTGATGCATTCACGTAGAATTTTTTTTTTATTTTTTTTATTTTTTTATGCCTGTTTCCCAAAATAATCCATAGTTTAAATGTAAGCAAAAGATTGTATGGTAGTTTTCTATTTTGGTATTCAGAATAACAAGCTGTAATTCATCTTTTTTTTTTTTTTTTTTCTTTTTTTATGAAAATATACATATTTTCTTGGGTTGAATCGGTCTGGTGTATGGAAGAAACTATAAACGACAAAAAAAAAAAAAAAAAAAAAAAAAAAAAAGTGAAAAGAAAGAATATCAGGTGTCATCGCAATACTAATCGCATCATACTATTTTACGTATAAAGGTTTGATAAATGTTATTCGAACTCTTGTCAGAAAGGTGTGATCATTCACCATAGAAAAAAGCACCGCCTTCTTAACAATGGGAAATTCTTCAACAAAAATAAATAATCTCACCCTAAAAGAAAACGACGGAACATTTTTTTTTTTCCTCTAAAAAAATTCTTCAAAGACACATCGATTGAGTCAGCAATGTACGATTATAAACATAACTAACAGATTTCCAAAGCTTCTAGAGCTGAGGATATGACTGAAGTTGTGGTTATGAGAATACCTTGGTTTTACGGTAAGTTTTAATTTCGCATTTCCGAACATATTACACGCTGCTTTTCCATAAATGACCGGGCAATTTCGATTTCAGACGTTTTGTCAAATATCTAGAAAATTTCTTGACGGTTTACCTTGAAATTTTTGGCTTGTAAAGAATATATACCTCACTAGGAAACATTCAAAAGGTGTCGTCTTCAAAAAATATTGAAAAAAAAAAAAATAAATATATATATATATATATGTGTGTGTGATTCTACTCTTCATAAAGCACGAGGAAGTGAAAAAATTATCGGCTGAAATGAATTACAGCGACCACAAAAAATTATCAAAATTAAGTATATTTGGTGATTTATCGCTGTTAGGCGTTCAGTTCGCTAGCACCGAGATTGCCGTGTACGAACAGAACCGGGTTTTGTTTCTCCGCCAAGTACTCAAAATAAATCGCCTAACATTGTGAAATCGCCAAATATGCTTTATTTTAATTTTGATAATTTTTTGTGGTCGCTGTAATTTCTTTCAGACGATATTTTTTTTTCTTTCTGGTGTTTTAGGATGAGTAGAATCACATTTTTTTTTTTTTTCAATATATTTTGAAAACGACACCTTTTGAATGTTTCCTTGTCAGATATGTATTTCATATGTATACCTCATGTGTTATACTTCATATATTTCAACAAATTTCCTTACTATAATACATACCAATTTAAGCATATCATAAAACAAACTACAACCCCTTTCACTCAAAAAATTATATATAAGCAAATAAATAAAATATTTATAGGTAATATTGCGGTGGGAAAAATTAGCGAACACAGCTTGCCAATAAATTTAAACAACTCCTACTAAAGATAAGCTTTTTAAAATTGTCTTTTTTGTATTGCGATATTTTTAGCGATTTTGAAGTTTTTTTCAACGATTGCAAATACTATATTCGCATATCATACTTCAACAAATTTTCTATAAATCACTGAAAAACATTTGTATATGAGATTTTACATTAATTTTTATTATTTGTTTACGTTACTAATTAATTAATTTTTTTTTTATTAATACCATTTCATTTGTTTTATAATGTTACTATGCTGCCGAAACATTTTTTTTTTTTTATTTAGTCTTTACCAAACAACATTTTAAATTCTTAATTTTGATTTTTTTTTTTTTTTCTTTTAAGGCTTCTGTATTAAACACACTGCTTGAACATTTCATTTCAATGTACAGTTGGTAACAAAAGTGTCGGAACACTAGCAAAAATTCCTATGTAAGAAAAGTACACTTCATACGGTTTTGTTAAATAAATCCTTATCGAATCGTGTTCTTAGACTGACTAAGGACAGGATTCGACAAGGATTTTTTTGACAAAACCGTATGAAATGTACTTTTTTTACATAGGAATTTTTGCTAGTGTTCGGACACTTCTGTTACCGACTGTACTTTTTAAAAATTCTACTGTAACTGAATTATTTCTTTTTCCTCTTGCAGAAAGAATACCAGCTCGCTATGTCTTGACTCTGCTTACATTCTTAGGCCTGGGTATCCAGTATACCCAGCGCGTCAATCTCAATGTCACCATGGTGGCGATGGTCAACACCAGCTTCATCGAGGGAAAGGAAAATGACACCACCTTGGACGAATGTCCCAACCCTTTCGTCAGAGTGGACGACAACGATACGACACCGGTTGCCTTTCACAAGGAGGTAAAATTTTAGAGTGCCACGCAAAACAGGAAAAAGAAACAAAGAAAATGCCATTCTACAATTAATTTGCGTGGCGTCTGTGTTATATTACTAAAAAGTAAAAATGTAAGCCAGGTAGATAGAAAAGTATTTTGTTTACTTAGTTTTCAATCCCTTGTTTTAATCTTTATGAATCCTCACTTGTTTTAAAGCAAATCCAGGTAACAAAGTTAATTTTAAGAGTTAAGTTTGAGTGGATTAATAATACATTACAGTGGCGCAATGGGCTACTGGCGACGGTCTGGGTTTCACTCTGGCAGTCTGGATTTTTCCTTTTTTGTTGCCTGCAGTCAAACTCGCAATATCGAAATCGATCATATTTGGTAGTAAAGAACAGATCAAGGCTCCTCTCTCAGGGTGGCTAGCATTTAAACCTTTTCAAATTCCCTGACTTTTCCCTGACTATTTTTCGAGATTTTCCTCCATTTTCTCCTGACTCTCACGTTTATTTTCGATGAAAATTTCGCGACACTAGCAAAAAATTTAGCGATTTAAAATAGCATTAATAATTTAATGATTAATATAGCTTATTTTCACAAAATTTGTTAAAATTCCCTGACTATTCCCTGACATTTCCGGATTTTCTAAATTCCCTGAGTTTTCCCTGATTCTTTGATTTTCCCTGACTGCTAGTCACCCTGCTCTTTCCATATTACAATTTCCCCGTATCCGTTCACCAAATCACTATGGGATAATAAACTACTGTATATAATTCACTGTGGGATATAATTCAATAAACAAATTTCTCTGTAGAGAAATTTGTTTATTGAATTACTCACATGCATTTTTTTTTAATTCCGTTTCGACATTCTGAAAATTTACAACCATTAAGTTAGTGCTCGTTTTCCAAAAATTTTATTTTGCAGCCAAAAAATGAGAAAATTGCATTTAGTAAAAATTCACGTTTTTGGACTCAAAATATAAATTTTTTTTTAAATTATTTTTTTTTTTTTAAGAAAACAAGTGTCATTTAAATAGTTGTGGAGGTTTTGAATGTGACAACGGAATAAATAAATAAATAATCATGCATTAACTAATGCGTAATTCTATAAACAAATTTCCCCATAAAACAACATGAACTTTGTCTTCCGGTGGCGATAGGGACAGAATCCCCTTGATACCTTCACCAACAATCGTATACCTCCTTAAGTATTTACTGACAGTACCGCTTGACTTTCGGTATTTTAATGGGAACTAAGCTTACTCAAAAAATACAGAATCAAAAAATTGGACTTGTTTGAAATAAGCTTGATTCTGTAGTTCAAGAATATCTCCGACCACATTAAGCTTGAGAAATTATACTTGACAGATCAAACATTTTACAAGTTTGAAAATTCCTTGACGTTAAAAATCAAAGACTGGAAACTTCGCGCAGTTCTTACTGTTACCACAGTACACTAAATTGGATTACAAACGATTTTACTCGACGTACGAATTTTAACAATGTTAAAAACAAACTTTAATAATTATTGAAGCTCAGTATAAACCTTTAAGGGACTTTTGTTTGTGATGTAGTTTATATCCACAAAATCTAACTTTTCTTTAATTCTTGTCATTCAGTTGATATTAATTGCTTGTATCAAGCTTTCTTTTTTAAGTGAAAACTTCTTTAGGCACGTTGAGCACTTTTTGGGTGAACAAAAATCATGGAACTCGGCTTAGTGTGAATGGGTGGTGCAACGATATCGTGCTTGACTTCGGATACGTAGGTCGTGGGATCGAGTACCCGCAAGGACGTTTTATATTTTATTTTTTTATTTCAACTGAAATATTTATTTTTGACATTCTTAATTAAATTAAATCATTATTGTAAGAGAAAATATTAATTATATTAAAACAAGTTTTTTTTTTTTTTTTTTTTTTTTTTTTTTTTTCAGCGCAGCAAGTTTTTTTTTTTTTTTTTTTTTTTTTCAGCGTTTAATATATATATATATTTAAACCAATTTATTTATTAAATTTAAAGAAATTAATAATTTAACGGGAAATACTTTTATATTATATTTAGGTAAGATTTTGTTAATGATTACAAAGAGTATATCTCTCTACATATATATCCATATATGTAGCGCACGGCGCGGCATGCCTCATTACATATATATATATGTGTGTGTGTGTGTGTGTATAAAATATACGAGTAGTATACTGGCTACTGGTATCTGTCTCTTTCTAGTTCTATACTCTATGTTTGTATGTACTTATTTCACAGTATATACAAAGTACAAGCACGTGTTTTTATACAGACTGTTATGTTCTTCTTTTTGCTTTCAATATAAATTTTCAAATAAATAATAAAAGAAAGAAAATTATTTTAGTCATATTAGAATATTTTTACCTAATATAAGACTTAGTTCCTTCAATTTGGGTAGTTACAAATATTGTGCCGAATCATATAATACACATCATAAACACTTCTTTACGAACCAAAAGTAATTCGGAAATAATAATCTAATAGCTCGACGGTACAATTCACAAGTTACTTAGTTTTCACTTTTATCGGCAGTCCCCAAAGACTGCTTTTTTCTTTTCTTTGATTTTAATCGATTCAGTTTGTGAGGTAATTTTGATAGATATTCCTTTACTGCATTGAAGATGGTAGATAGAAAATAATTAGGTTGCAAATAAGCTGTAATGATGCGGAAATACTTGTATACTTGTATATGAATCATATTCACTGGGCTAGTAGATAGACCCAAGATCAAATTTTAATTGAATTATCCCAACCTCCTTTTCCCGTGCTTCAGTATACTGAACTTCTCTAATTTTTTTATTGGTACCAGTTTCTTTTCTTTTGCACATGTGACTGCACATTTTTTTTTTTTTTTTATAAATGCTGTTTTCTAAGCTGCAGTGATCATGATCGATTATACTAATTGTATCTTAGGCTGTAGTATATCGATATATATTAATATGAAAATTTATAAGTTTTAAAAGTACGCAAATTATTTGCAATGTATAAACATAAAATGATGAAAGTCCTAAAAAAATGTCTAGATTTTTTAAAAATAAGTAACTATTCCATTAACTGGCTTACATTTTTACTTTTTAGTAGCTGAATAATTATTACATTCATTATTTCATTACAGAACTCGTGCGGTGTGGTAAGAATATGAATTATTAGACTAAAATATTTCCTTATACTTTGTATAAGGAATTAAAATATGGGATTTTCTTTTTTTTTTTTTTAACATATTGGCAAAAATTAGAATTAATTCTTATTTTAAACTCTCAACATAGGTTGAAATATGTATAATATCAAATATAATTAAATTATACCTTATTTAAAATTCTTTATAGATTTTGTGATTTCTGTGTCAAGTTTAAACGATGCTTTTTATGTTTTTTCCCCCCTGTCTCAAGGACGTAATTCATATTCTTTGCCATGCAGCTGGAATTAGTTTTTATTTTTCTCTTTTATGGGTGTTTTTTTTTATAGTAAAATTTTTTAGATGTTTTCTTGGAGGCCGCTCCAAATCAGATGAGCTTGTTACACGTGATTACATGACTTGAAAGAACTAGTAGGAAACGATCAGGTGATTCATTTTTTGATTCACGAATATTTTTGTTAATTGGTGGAGTTTGTGCGGCACTGTGATAATATATTTAATTTTTTTTTTTTTTTCTTTTAAATGTAATCGATAGCTCTCTCTGAATTTTAAACAAGGCGGAACGTTTAGTAAATCGATTGAATTTTTTTCTTTTTCAATCGATTAACCCAATGATTAATTTATTAATTTGTTATTTATAATTTAGTAGTAATTTAAAAGTGTGTTCTAAATGATAATTAACTTAGGTGTTAATTGCATGTGACGTCTTGGTGATTTACTATTTACACAAGACAAATTTCGATATAGTAATTGGGTAAAAATTCAGTCCTTTTAAACTAAAATCTTGGGGTTTTCCCATTAATGTCTAGAGTTGATTTTCAGAACTAAATCACATTACATTTTTAGTTATAGGGAAGACTGGAGCCAATGGACTCGTCCCAGTTTCGTCTGCTCAATCATGTGATAGAGGAAAACGAATAATCGAATTCTGAGAATCGAATTCAATTAAATATGTTTCTTAAGAACAAAAATGTTAATATTTAATATAAAATAAAATAAAAGTAATATTGTGCATTTGTAAACAGTAGAATAGTTGTATTTCTAAATTTAATAATTTTTTAAAAACACTTTATGTGTTTATTTATTTTCAACTACAAGAATCGATTTTTGTATGTTCTAGTGTAACTGTTACATTAACTGATCTAGCAATAAAAATAATAGCTTCTTCTTGTGGAATGTTTATGGATTATAATTTGAAATTTTAAAATGTTTTCATTTAATTTAATTGCATAAAGGTGTTACAATAAGTTAATTAACTTAGTTACTGGTCTAAATGGATTTACGTAGTACGATATTGCACTGTCACTGATTTAAGTACCAAAAATCAGAGTATTTAACATGTTCTTCATGAACATCAATAACAAATATAAACTAAATGATGATTGTAAATGTATACAGCAAGCAAAAGATGATGAACAATGATATAAAATGGATTAAAAATAATGATGTATAAAAAAAATAACGCAGATTAAATACGATTGATAAAAAATAAGAAAAAAAAATATGTTATTTCAGCAATCGCTATAGATAAACAAGACTTTGTCTGCTATTTGTTTTTCCTCTATCATGTGACCTCTGACATCAGGTGGGAAGAGCCCATTGGCTTACATTTTGGTTATTCATTTTTTTTTTTTTTTTTTTTTTTGTGTGTGTGTGTGTGTGTGTGTGCAGTACTTAGAGAAATTCTGATGAATATATAAGAAAGTTTCATTCTTTGGCTCCAAAATCATGAAGACCCATCAATTAAATACTTGTTTAAGTAACCTCCAAAACACTTTTCCTAATAGCTTGTAGCTATGCCAACTAACCTCGAACACGGAATTAATTGGCATAATGCAATATGCATAGAGATTCTTAGGCAGAACACAGTAAATTTCAGTGGAAAACATTTTATTTTAATAATATTTGACCAAAAACTTCTGCTAAATTTATGAATTTCTGCTTAAATAATGAATTCACCAAATAAAATAAATTCTGCATAGTACTATAGCTACCTATTGTTATTCAAATGTAATCAACCACGAATGTAGTTGTTGGACGCTCCTTTATTTGAACAGCTGGGTTCAATTTTTGCCCAATTTTATTTTGATTATACAAAACTGAATCATTCTCTCCTGGCCAAATCCATTTTTTTTTCCTCTTTTGACCATGGTTTCTATTCGAATCTCACTGCCGTCCGTTTCGTCAATTTTCTTAAGCTACTGGTGGGATTGGTAGTTCATCGAAACAAAGCCTCTCATTTTGCATTCATAGTGATCAAGAAGCCTCGATTTTATAAAAGATTCATCGTTGGTCTTGTTATGTGACCTTTTGGCATATTTTTGAGGTTCTCCGTAGTTCGTAGGAACTGTCCAATTAAAACCCTCGCTATCGTCTTTGAAAGGGGTTAAGGGTGAAAATTTTCATCTTTGAGAGGTTCTTAAGACTTTGCTCTATCATTAAAGAAAGTCAAGCGATACCAAAACTATGTTACAGCTATGTCAACTGATCCCATACACACCTGTACCAACTATTCCCACTGGGAAACCCAACAGAAGATGAATACTACAAAATCCCAAACATCATAAATAAATGATTATAATACATATGTCGCTAATTTATAGCGATGTTATTTAAATAAACAGTTTCAGTACTTTAACAAGAAATAAGGTAAATGGCTTACCTTCATCGGTCCAGAGATTCGTGGGGACTGCCAGCCGCTCCAAGTTCCATTATTTATCAAAGATCACGATGAAAACACATAAATCAGAATTATGAGGAATCCGAATACTGACACACAACATTTATTAACACGTGCACTACAACACTTACATGACGAACTACTCTAAGAGAAGAAGAAACAAAAAATTAATAACGGCGTACAGCGCCATCTACAGGTTTCATATTCACCAATAATAATCTACAACATACATGCAACTACAATTAACCACTAATTCGAAAATCCTCCCCTTGAATTTGATCTACAAATTCACCAAACCAAAAAAATGTCCGATGAATACAGTCGGTAACAAAAGTGTCCGAACACTACCAAAAATTCCTATGTAAAAAAAGTACACTTCATACGGTTTTGTTAAATAAATCCTTATGGAATACTGCTCTTAGTCAGTCTAAGAACATAATTCAAGGATTTATTTAACAAAACAGTGTTAAGTGTACTTTTTTTACATAGGAATTTTTGCTAGTGTTCGGACACTTTTGTTACCGACTGTACATATATTCGCCAGACAGAAAAACGATGGAACTGAGATTTTCCCTTCATGATACTTACAAGCAGATTGAATTTACGGTGAATGTTGCACTTATACATACACTATACACCCCCCACTATTAAAATTATATCTCTCTATCTCCACTGTGGCAGGAAACTGAAGCTGAGATCCAGTTAGCCCCTTATACCAACTACCAACTATAGCTCCAGTCTCCACTACATTTTTCACATAAAGAACCAAGTTAAAACTAATTTTAATTTTAGGTAAACATAGAAGCTGTATATAATTTTGTGACAGAAAATGCTTTTTCTTTTTACGTCTATAGTAAAAAATAGGCTAAAAGTACTAGACATATAGTTCAAAGAGTAATTACATTACATTCATGGACTGAAGAAATCGAACTTGTTGTTACTCTTGTTAATCAATACCTCAATAACAAAGAAGAACACTTAATTAACGAAGAAGAACATAACCGTTATTAGAAAAAAAAAAAAATTCAAAGAAAATAATATTATAGTTTTAAAAAATTAAAGAACACGCTTTTATAGAAATGTGAACTAAAAAAGCACAAAATATCTATCTTAGTATTAAAATGCAGGGTAAGAGAAAATCGTGTGAGTGACACACCGTAATATTTACATACATTTAAATCTTTAATTAAAATAATTCAGAATTAAACAAAAACCATTTTTAAAAATTCTCCCCTGACTGGACTCGAACTCTCGAACTTTAGGTTCGTAGCGCGGAGCTTTACCTCACAGCTACAGCACTGCCGTAGGGAAAGTCTTTTTTTACAATATAGATTTTCTGTTTATTCCCAGAGCGGTTACAAACATACATACAGGTCAAGCTAATAAAAGCGTGTTAAATAATATTATAATTTTAAAAAATTAAAGAACACGCTTTTATAGAAATGTGAACTAAAAAGCAAAAAATATCTATCTTAGTATTAAAATGCAGGGTAAGAGAAAATCGTGTGAGTGACACACCATAATATTTACGTACATTTAAATCTTTAATTAAAATAATTTAGAATTAAACAAAAACCATTTTTTAAAAATCTCTCCTGACTGGGCTCGAACGCTAGACCTTTAGGTTCGTAGCGCAGAGCTTTACCTCAGAGCCACAGCGTTCACAAGGGAAAGACTTTTTTTACAATATAGATTTTTTGTTTGCTCCCAGAGCGGTTACAAACATACAAACAAACATACATACAAACATTACAGGTGAAGCTAATAAAGGCGTGTTAAAAATAATCAAAAACTTATGTTTAATGTAATTAAAAATCCGTTGCAATTTTAAATCATTTATCATTGATTACTAAAAACGAAGGAGAAAACAATAAACAAAATTTAAAAAGAAGTAAAATGAAATAAAATAAATTACTTACTTTATTCGTAATGAAAATCACAGAACAAAAGATTTCAGATCCAAATTACGCGGGCCCCTACACTGAGAAAAAAAAATATACAACCTTCATCTAGAATGAATAAGTGTTCATTTTCTAAATCCATTAACTAGAAATATAGATTTACGAGCTTTGCGCATAAGGCACGCCAATAAACTGAATAGACGAAGTGATCGAGAATTTCTAGTTTACACATTTCTAGGTGGTAAAACAATATTCTGAATATTCTGAATCTTTCGTATTGCGAGAAATTCTCACTTGATTTTCTAGAATTGGGCCATAAACCAAGATTATAGTTGCTGAAACCCGCCTCTTGTATTCGCATTTATTTGCAGAAATTTTTAAATAACTTTGCCCTCGAAAATATAGGCAAACGCTCTAGAATTCCAGTAGGGGTTTCTAGAACTCGCTTTCAAAGGGGACTAGAACTTATAAGGTTGGCATGAAACTATTTTTTCGAGAGCCACAATTTAGATTCTAGATGTCAGTTACAGAAATTTTTCTCAGTGTGCCAGTGGCCGAAAGATTCTGCTCTTCAAAGCTGGAAACCGATCTCAGGTCACGCTTGTCGAATTTAGTTGTTTAAAGTTTACTGTTTTTTTCCTTCCCTGAGACTCTTGTAAATACAGACTGGGAATCCTAAGAATAGGTTATTCCTGTTAGGCTTAAGATTCTATCGCAGTCAATTGATCATAATCCGTACGATACAACCACAACCAAAAGATGACAGTGACAGAAAATGACAAAAGTTGTCATTATTTTTCTCAGATACTACAAAAGTAACAGAGAGGCATCCGTATTTATAAAAAAAAACTTTCTACATTTATATGTTGTTGTGTGTCAACTATGTTAAACGAACGTGCAATATTTATAAATTAAGTAAAAAATGTATTCACCTAATAGAATCATGCAAACACCAACTTTATCATTAACTTAATTCGATTCAAAATGATTCATTATTTAAGTAATTTGGGTTAATTTTATGTAACGTTCCGTCTTGTTTGTAAACAAATCATGTATATGTTTATAAACAAACAAACTTGCTCACCTGACATGTGTTATGGTGTATGTAGCGATTGTTTAAATCTTTTTTAAGGAAATGGGTTTGGTTTGTATCTCTGTGAGCCGCATCTAAAGGAGATGTCAGAATATATAAAACCACTTTCTGGGCATTCTCCCCCCTTTCCTTGTGTATAGACGGCTCAGGTATGTATCTTTCTTGTAAACGATCTTAATGTGAAATCGCGGCGGCCTTTGTTTCTACTATTCGTGTCTAAAGACTAAAAATAAATTGCCAATGCTTAGATTTGTAAATAAATTTCGCCAGTTTCTTCTTCGAATTAATCGCCATATTTAATATAAAAATAGTTAATGATACTATATAATATATTTAAACCTACAATTTTCTAGTTCAAATACCTTATACATTGTTACAAATTAACCAAAAAAAAAAAAAAAAATCTAGTATCTTGTGGTACTCACAAGACTTTCTTCTATATTTTCCTATACAAATAATTTATTAAAACTATCTACCATAAAAATTCAGACGATCTTTATCATAGAGAAAACTAATACTAGATATCGAAAAGAAAACACAGCTTTATTCTCTACAAATAACATCTTAAATAACACCTTTACAGAATGATTATCTCATATATCAAGTTTCGTACAGTGTATATGCCATAGCAGTTGAGATATAGCCTTCCTGTTCTCAAGGAAAATTGCAGTATAGCTGCGCCACCTACTGGCCGATATACATCAGCATAACGTGTCATTATGGCCTTCTCAAATATCAAGTGTTGTTTGATTATACGCAATAGAACCTGAGATATAGCCTTCTCTTAATCTGCGAAAATCGTTGTATAGCTGCGCAACCTGCTGAGCGATTGGTACCAAAAGACGGTACGCACTAATTTAGGTCGAGGTGCATCTATGTATACATTCATATGCAATTCTATACAATAGTTCTTGAGATAAATTTACCACAAAATTTTTATCTCTCTCTCACACACAGGCAATTATTTTCTAAAAATGTTCAAATCGTAGCCTGGACCATTCAAAGCGTGTAAATCCATCGAAAGTCGGAAGTCGAAAATTTTTACGAATCCAATATATTCTTCTATTGAATATCGGAGGGGGAAAAAAAGGTCCTGCCTTAGTGTTCCTGATCCTGCCAAGTTGAAGGGTCTTTTTAATTTACCCATCACTAATTCTTTTTTGTAATATTTGTCTAATTGTATGTCGGTCGAGCAGACAATTACACAAATAAACAAATTAGACATTATTCCTTAAAATTTGTGGTGATTATTAAATAAAAGAACTCCCTGCAAGTTGGCAAAACTGCCATGCCTTATCATTTTAATCGAATGTATAGGTCCTAAGTAAAGCATATTTTTTATTTTTTGTAAAGTATTTTTTAAATGGCTGACGTTATCTAAAAGGCAAATTTTATAGTTAAATTGCAGAGGTTTGATTATTTTAAAATTGCAGACGATATCTAACTAATGATTTTTGAAATCTCAGTGGGACATTTAAATCCCATTAGAAGTCTAAGAATTAAGGAATGAATTCTCATTTTGATGTTTTATTTATTAAGGATGATTCCCAAATAAACAAAAGGAATTTATTTATTTGTTTTTCTACTGCATCTTTTGTCTAGAATGTTTCTTTTTTTTTTTTTTTTTTTTTTTTTCTAGATTAAATATAGTTTTTTTCTACCTTTTACTTTCTTTCCCTTCCCCTTCTTCTACTTCTTCTTTTTCTTTTATTCATTAAATAATTTTTCTAACATTCCCCCCCACCAACGGCCGATCGGTTCTGCACTTAAAACTGGTAGATGTGAAGTGCCGGGTTCGATCCTAAGTCGCGCCCGTCGACCTAGCTGACGGAGGTTTTAGAGTTTTTTTCGAAACTTGCATTAATACAGCTTAGGACCCCATAGAAAGACTTGGAGTGCACTGTTCCATGTGTCCGTTATCACCACAAATTACAGTGTGCAAACAAGTTAAAAAACCGTTCACTGCAGTTTCAGTCGACGTGGTTCTTACCAGAAGGAAAACATTTTCACCAATAACGCTTTATCCAACAAGTCAGCATCGCAATTAAAATTTCATGCTTGCGTTGGTAGATGCAAATCGTAAGATTCTGATTTGCATATTTCTAGTTACACGTCCGTGCAACGTCATCTATCGACGAAAAATGTAACTATTTTTTTCTTAACATACACACAAAAAAAAGTCCTCTTTTACGAGAATTATTTTTTGCAAACCGCGTTCGATTCTACCAGTTCCTTCTTCTTCATCTTCTCTCTCTCTCTTTTTTTTTTTTTTTTTTTTTTAGAGCTTTTAAAATGTCTACAGACTTATGGAACACCCAATCTGTACTTAAAATACAAAAGAAGCGCACATGGTTAATCGCAGCTTTATAATTTAATAAAAACTGGCGAAATTTATCTTTTCTTATTAACCTGTTAAAATGTAGTCTAAGTCTTTATAATAATAACGTAAAAATTATTGCAATATTTTCATATATAGTATTGATAAAACTTTATATTTAATTGCTTGTAAAATCTACATTTAAGTTTCACTTATATTTATTTTTAATACAAAATATTTTTTACAGAACATAAATATTGTTTATAAGTTATTTATTTTCTATATAAATTGTTATTCACATAGCAGATTTCGCTTATATTATCATAAATTATTGTAGTGTTGATATTAATTTTCTATTTTATTTAAGGTTACAAAACTTATTATTTTAATTATGTTCCACCTCCTTTCTCCTCCTTTAATTGTTGTTTCTTTCTCAGACAACCTTAAAACCGTTAATAATAATCTATACAATATTTCTCTGGCGTGGACCAGTTACGATTAAATTTTGTCGAAACGATACAATAGTGACGTAAGGTATTATCCGATTGGTCAACCCAGATCTAATTCATGAAATCATAAATTCGGCTGGTAGATTTCGGCTATAAAAATTAATCTAACACATTTGCAATGCACATTTTCTTAAAGAAATTGAAAAAATATTAACTTTTTGCTGTGAAACATATACTAAAATCTCGTATTTGGAAGCATATTTGGAAGAATTTAAAGCAGGGCGGCGGTGGCGAGAGAAAGAAAGAAAATAAACTGAAAATTTTCAATGAGTGTTATTATTTATGAAACTTTTCTGAAAATCATATTAGGTATGTAAGTACTATCATCATGCAGATGTCCTGAGTGGGAAAGGATAGTAATAATAATAGTATATCACAAAACATTTTTGTATATCATTCTATACAACAGCACCACCTAGCGGTTAACGTCAAACAAATATTTAATTCTAGCTTCTCAAGATAAAAATTTTATATACGCTATTTGGTGCAACATAAAAGTTGCCTCTTTAACCCTTTCGCGCTGACTGTCACGCATACGTGCCAACAAGAAACACACTCATTTACTGGCTGACACGCCGGCGTGCCATAACGTTTTCTTGTTCATCCTCAGGCATCCATTTATGCCACAAGGCCCTGTAACGTTTTAAAAAATGTAATTTTTAGCACTAAATGGCATTATATCTACATACGATTTGAGTTATTGATCCATAAAATGTGAGAGCGCATTTACGCCTCCCGTCACAATAATTTTAATGATTGATTCCCTTCTGAAAGGCTCCCACCAGTTCGAACTGTTCACGACTTAACCGGGCCTAGATTTAGCCGTTCGCGGTTTTCTCTGAAATTCCCGTAAATACGATCTAGGACCTTTTAGAAAGACCTCCACGAAAGCTATTCCACCTATAGGCCTAGGCCCTTGAATAAGGCCAATCGGCCTAGGCTCTTAGTATTGGCCTTAAATCAAGGGCCTTTAGTATTGGCCTAGGCCCTTGATTTAAGGCCAATCGGCCTTGAATTGCACTACTAACCAACCCTTTTAAAAAGTTTAAACGCCCTTTTTTTAATTTTTTACAAAATTAGCCTAATCTGCTATGTCTTTAATAATGTTTCAACTGTTAGAAAATTCTTTCTTATAGTTATAATAATGTAAGAAAATGTGTAGTAATGTATTTTTTCTGTTTGAAGATTTTTAATCGCAAGTGGCAAAGATATTTGTTATTTTTACTTGGTACTTACGATTTAAAGGTTTTACGAAATAAATGTAACATTTGCATTTGGGGGGGAGGGGGGAGGAGAGTCTCTAATAAACATTTCTAAATTTCTACTTTCTGTTTTATTGATATTTGAAACTTTCAATTGATATTATTTGCTGCTGCCATCTATTGGTTTGACAACAAACAAAACATTTTTTCTATAGTTGGAAGATAATGAAATATTTCTTCAATACTTTATCATTATTATTAATTTAATAAAATTATTAATTATCTTTCATAAATTTACAATTACGTTCTTGTTACTTAAAAACTCTTTTATAAATTTTCTTATAATATGGTAATATTTTTTTATCCATTATTTTTTATTTAGTGCTGCCATCTAACGGTTTTAATTGTAAATAAGCAAATTTTATTTTTACCGTTAATTTCAACCTCTTTCTTGTTAAAATAAAATATTTAAAAGCATTCTAATTTAGAATATGAAAATTAAAATCAATTTATTTTTGTTAATAACTGATTTGTATAAATAGCTAAACTTAAAGTGTAAATATTTGAATCATTTTGAAAATAACAGGTTTTTTCTTGTGCAATTGATTATAATTTCTTTTTTATTTTATTTTATATATTTATTTTTATTTTGCCCGAATTCCTAGGAAAGTTATTTTTATAACACTGTTTTATATTTTAAAACTTAAAATCTATATTTCTTTTTATATATCCTTATCAAAGTAAATTTACAAATATCTTTTCCACTGTTTTAATTCTTTGCTTATATAAACATTCTCTTGAAGGTTCATATTTTTTCTGTTTTTGTTCCAATATTTGGATTTTTTCTTTTACAGGGTACATATACCTGGAGCCCTTCAACGCAGGGCGTCATTCTGGGGGCTTTTTACTATGGCTATATATGTACACCTTTGTTGGGAGGTCGTCTCTCTGAGATGGTTGGTGCAAAGTGGTTACTTGGAGGTGGCATTTTCTTCACTTCACTTCTCACACTCATCACACCCTATGCTGCTGATTGGGGGGTTGCAGCCATGGTGACACTACGTGTTATTATTGGGGCAGCTCAGGTAAGTTTACATTGGTTACTTACTACATTGCTATTTGTCTTAGAAAGTAAATGCCTGTCTCAGCTTATGTCATTTTCTTGCTTGATTTTGAGTACGGAGGAAAATCGAACAATTTCATTGGTTCATTCCTACGAGACCGTTCTCCTTATTGTCTGCAAAAGAGGAACCCCTCCCCTTCTATATCATCACCGAAATAAATATATAGTAATTATTCAAAACTAAAAATAATAAATTGAAGATACAAACCACAAAAAATATGGGAGGAATTTAACAAAATTAAAAGAATAGAAATCTTCGAATTTTTCGTAGCAATAATTTTCATACTGCAATAAGAGGGAATTAGTAAATAGATACTATTCCTTATTTACACTTTCTAAGTTATAACATTGCACATAAAAAATAAAAGCACTGAATATTTCCTCTTTCCCCATTCCTCTTTACAATTTCACTTTCAAAAATTTGAAGGCAAATTTTCGGCTGTAATATTCATGAAAATATGATCAGGCAAATTCCTCTTTATCGTGAGTTAGAATGAAAAAAATAATAAGCACTTGAATAAACAAAAGCGAATGGTCGTAGTTCACTAATAACGAACGTCATTTCTTCTTAGCAGAATGATCCAATAAAATTGTTCGATTTTCCTCTTTACTCGAAACCAAGTAGAATATGTGAGTATGCATCCGGATATCAAGATGTATGATATATGGCTGGAAAGCTGTGAGTACATAGGTAATGAATATGTGAACAAAGTAATTGGAACAGCAAGGTTTCTGCTGAGATATAGGGAGAAGAATGATAAATATTTCTGAGTTTGTGGCCATCAAAACTTAAGGTACTCCGAATGCAATATCCCACAACTTTTTACTACGTAAGTACTACATTCGGTTTGTAACGGCTCTTTTCGATCGGCTTCGTTTCCTCTATGTAAAATCTAAAACAGGGATTTTCTATACCTATAGATGGACTACTTCTCCTGTAGGTATTTACACTTCATGATAGAAATATGTTTTCTCATCATTTCGATCTTTCTTCCCCAATTTTTCCCAGTGGGAAACCCTGCTCTAGTTAATATATAGATTTTAAAACTTCTTTACACACCATAAATTTTAAGCAGGGCCCGACTATGCTTTTTGAAGAGCCAGGGCACTGATGCTATTTGGAGGCCCCCTTACCCTGCTCCAAAGAGCTCACCAAAAGGACCCATTCTCAAAAACAAAAATAAATAAAAAAAAATAGTGCATTTTTCAAATTTTACCTTCAATTATACCTTCTATTTCCTCATTTTTTTAGCAACCTATATTAGTTTAATGTTTACAAATGACAAATGAAAAACTGAAGCGTATTGATCAGCCAATGTTTAGGAAATTATTCACAAAACTTAATAATTGTTTAAGCTCTCTAATAAAATATAGAAAGAAAAATTTAATCAATTTTTGTTTTTAATAGACATAAAATGAAAAAAATTGCGCTATAACTTCTCAATTTTTGGAAATGAGGCCCCCTAAATTTGGAGGCCCTGGGCCAGTGCCCCGTGTGCCCGTGCCATAATCTGGCCCTGATTTTAAGCCAGCACAACCGGTTTTGAAAGGACTAGCCTTTCGTCATCAGGTGCAAAAATACACGTGCTACTGCCTTGGAGGCAAAAGCAAAACTGAAAGCAGGACAAAATCCAGAGGGGGAGGAGCAAAACAAACAACCAATAGGAAGCATCATGCAGGACCAATCAGAGAGGAACACACACACATAAAAAAAAAAAAAAAAAAAAAAAAAAAAAGAGGGAGAGAAGGAATAAACAATTAAATTTTTTGTTTTATTTATTTAATTAATATTATACTGATAAGTAAATTTAATAAAATTTATTTATTTATTTATTTTATTTTTTATTTATTTTGTGTGTGTGTGTGTGTGTGTTCCTCTCTGATTGGTCCTGCATGATGCTTCCTATTGGTTGTTTTTTTTGCTCCTTCCCCTCTGGATTTTGCCCTGCTTTCAGTCTTGCTTTTGCCTCCAAGGCACGTGTTTTTTTTTTTTTTTTTTTTTTTTTTCACCTGATGAAGAAAGGCTACGTTCTTCCGAAACCGGTTGTGCTAGCTTAAAATTTATGGTGTGTAAAGAAGTTTTAAAATCTATATATTGATTGTACACCAGTTTTGAATTTAGTTTTCCTGTTCCAGTTACATTTTTACGTATTCTTTTTCTGTGCACTCAGAGTTTTTTAATCATACAGGTTGTCTCAGATGTCTTTCTCAGATAAAGCAATTTTATAAAACAAAGTATAGCAAATAGACAAATAATTTTTATTGCTAAACCTAAATATAAACATCAAGTTTTTACTACATAGTCAATAAATTTTAACATGTGACCTTTCGGGTTGCCCGGAGTCATATAATCCAATTTAGACCATGTGTTAGTCAACATAACTTGAGGGATAGATGCAAGGTTTTCAGTTATTCTGCATTTCAATAAAGCGATACCATCCATTTTTGAAGTATACGCTTTATCTTTTACATAACCCCAACGGCGTTAAGTTAAGACTCAATAGTTTCAACTGCAATTTAATGCCTTCTCATTCTGGACCAATCACATACGTTAGTAGTTTTTTTAAACATGACATACCATACCTTTTAAGCTTTTTATATCTGGAAGTGGCAGTGATGCCAGATTGGGGATTTTGTCCCCAATTTGGGGATTTTTTAGGCTTCTGGGGACAATTTTGGGGACCAAATGTTTGTGGGGACTTTTTGGGGAATTCTAAAATTTTTGGGGACAAATCTGGGGAGTTCTTCAACTTTCTGTCAATGTTGGCAACGTAATGATTTATCCCTACGACCAGGGATTTTCAATAGCTTTATTGTTATTTGGGGATTTTTTTCAAAAATTGCCATCATTTGGGAAAAAATCTGAGCGTAAATCCACTTAAATCTGCTTGATATATATATATATATATATATATTTTTTTTTGAAAATTTTTTTATTTTCCCTTTTTAGTAGAAATCAAGTTGGGGATTTCTTCGAAAAAGAAACCCCTGATTTGGGGAAATTTGAAGACCTTTTTGGGGAAATAATTTTCGACCATCTGGCATCACTGGGAAGTGATTTAGCAGGCGTAGTCTGATAAGGGTGCTGAACTTTTATGGTGAATGTGTCTCGTGGTGACAAACTGTTTTTTTTTTTTTTTTTTTTTTTCTTTTTTGAATACACTTTTTATTTCACTGACACCACATTACTGGTACCTGTATTAAAAAGAAAGATTAGTGGTCTTTTATTGTACAACAAACAGAATGTGTTTATTTGCAATACAATAGGTGTAGTAGCAGTTTTTAATCTAGGAGAGACTTTTAGGACACCCTGTATATCACACATGCTATCCGCCGGGCGGGTGCTATAAGATCTGGAACTCTCCTTGTAAGCAGTGTTAGAAATAAGAATTTTGAAACTAGGCGTCAAAATAACGCCTGGATTAAATTTTTTGGGCATCCAAATTAAAAACTTAGGTGCCATCTATAATTAAATATGTATATTTAAATAATAATAATAATAATAATAATAATAATAATAATAAAGCGTCAACTTATAATTACTTACAACTTATAATGCAAGTTACAACTTACAACTTATAATGCAAGTTTAATATAAAAAATATTTATGTAATGAATGTAATTACATTGACAATATTAAACGTACATATTTAAAATCACAAATTCATTCTTCGCCCATGAAGATAAATCATTTCACCACAATTTAACAGCATTTTCTGGGCAGAAATCTTCAAATTTAGGGCTGTTTAATTTAAACATTAACAAATCGTCAACTACTTTCATAGAGAAATTATTTCTTAAATTAGTTTTTATTAGGTTCAAATTAGGTTAGTTTTTGTTAGGTTAGGTGAAATAGACTTGTTTGCTGTCTGATGAGATTGGGAAAATTATTAGATATGATGAGGAAAAAATCCAGGCGTCAAAAATGGCACCTATGATTGGAATTCTAGGCGTCAAAATGAAAAAAACTGGTCGCGAAATACGACTAACGACCGTTTATTTCTAACCCTGCTTGTAAGACTATATCTTTACTCTAGTATTGTGAAACACTAACGAATTAAATTTGAAAAAATGTAATTGGCTTACTTTTGAATAATTTTTTTATAACCCTATGTAGTGTAGTCAATGCAGAGTTTTCTCCAGCTTTAGAAAAGGGCAGGTTGCTGCTAATAAAAAATTCTAGAGTGACTCCACTCGACTTTCCGAACATTAAATAGTTAACGGCTGCATACATAAATTAAAATAAGAGATGTCGTTAAATAAGCAAAAGAGGAAATTATAATAGGATGTTTGAGTATTTTTCTCTAGATAATATGTTTGTTTAATTTAACGCTATTGTACCTCAAATAATTTGAGATCATAACGATAAAGAATTTTTCGTTGTGTCTCTGTAAAAATATATACGAGCCAAATTCATCAAAATCTGTTACAGCTTGTGCGACTGTGACCTATAACATGTATATAAATTTTCAGCTCAATCAGATAAGGCATTTAGACGCTGTCCATACTTTAAATAGTTTGAGCCCATAAGCTTTAATGGTAATTCATTTTTTGTTGTGTCCCTGTATACAAAACAAAAAAAAAAAAAAAAAAAAAAAAAAACTGTAATTGATGGATTTCCCAAAATTCATACAGTTCGCGTGATGGTGAACTATAAAATTTAAATGGATTTTCAGTTCATTCAAACAAGGCGTTTAGACGCCATCGTACTTTAACTAATTTGATCCCATAGGCCATAATGATAACGAATTTATTTATTTATTTATTTATTTATTTTTTTGTGTGTGTGTGTGTCCCTGTAAAAAAAACTATAATTGCTAGATTAACTAAATTTTATACAATTTGTATGACGGTTACCCGTAATATGCGTATAATTTTTCAGCCCAATCGAATAAGGCATTTAGATGCTATAGCACTTTAAATAATTTGAGCTCATAGGCCATAATGATGAAAAATTTTTCTATGTGTCCCTGTAAAAAAAAACTATAAGTGTTAGATTAACCAAAATTTTGTGTGATGATGAATTATATCATGTGTATAAATTTTCGGCTCAATCGAATAAGGCGTTTAGACGCTATCGCACTTTAAAATATTTCGGTCTGTAGGCTCTATAATGATAGAGAATTTTTCTTGGTGTCTCTGTAAAAAAACTGTAAGTGCTAGATTCACCAAAATCAATACGGTTCGTGCTATGGTGACCTATAACATATATACCAACTTTCAGCTCATTCAAACGAAGGGTTTAAACGCTATCGTATTCACTCACATACATATTGACCCTCACGCACCCTCTTGAAACTGCACCGAGGAAACTCTGAATAAATGTCTTATGGTATAAGACATAGTATTCTGCATAATTATGTTCTCGGAACCTATAAAACGTATTCTGTGCATTTATTATAAACTATGATCATGGTGTGTTGTTGTTATGATTAAGGCCAGTTGATTGCACTAGGATTCCCTGCTTGAGAGAGAGTGATTCTTTTTAAGGTATTCTAACCCGCATTTATCCAAGTTTTAGAGAAAATCATAGGAAACTCCGAACGGCTAGACCGACGAGCGTGATCTGGATCGAAACCGACATCTCACGTTCGTTAGCTTTGAGAGCAGATTCTCTAGGTCACTATTTTTATAGTGAGACACATGTTCATGAAAATTCATCGGTAAAAAAAAAATACTTTCACCACACACATATATATATAATACAAAATGGCGATAAACATATTCATGATTAAAATTTTTAAGCTGCAAAAAAAGAAAAAAAAAATTGAGACTATTTCAACAAAAATTTAGTTGATTTAACAAACTGTTTTATGGTTTCAACAAAATATTTCAACAAAGAACACTTATATGTGTATATACATATATATTAGATGGCGTGATATAAGTTTAAGTATAAAATTTCAAACAAAAATATTTCATTTCTTTCATAGAAATATAACAAAGATATGGGTTACACATATATATTAATATATAGATGGTTGGGTGGGATTGTGAAATTAAATAAATAATAAAAAAAAAAAAAAAAAAAAAAAAAAGCAGAAGGCTTGTTGCATTTACTTTCTACTACTATGCAAACTTTCTTTTTTCCATTAATATTTCAGTTTCTTCTTATTTGAATTGTCAACTATTCTTAAAATTCTGATCAAACTATTAAATACATTGTAATCAATCAGTGGATTTCATTGTTGCTTCGTGGTTTCCTTGTTATTCATCTGCTTTGAAATTTTGCTTTTTTAAATCCATTTGATTCCTTTTCTGGTCGTGGCAGGCTGGGAGGGGGGGGGGGGGGGTTGCCGGCATGAAACTAGTTTAACCCCACAGGCAAGTCACAAGTCTTGCCGCCTGCCTCCTTCCTTCCTATCTTAAGTTTCTTAAATTATTTTTTCATAAATTTTGATGTAGTTTATGGATTTAAGTTAAGATTTGTTGTGCTACTTTATTGATTCGTTTGTTTTGCAGGCTGTTAATTAATAAATCTGGTTTCTTTAAATTTGTGTATTTCATCCCCTGATAATTTTTTTTTTTTTTTCATTTTTCTGAACTTCTCAAAGAAATTTTTAATCTTATTGGTCATTGGTGTTTCAGTGATCTTGTATCTGTTGCTTGGCTTCTACTATGCTTAAGAGATCATCATTATTATATATATATATATATATATATATATATTAAAATAAATTAACTTTCAGAGATTAAATGTATCTTATTCAACCGCATACTGCTTGTAAATAAAAAAATGTCGAACGACAACGAGGTATTTTTGAAATTACTGTCGAAAGGATGTGGCAATTCTACCATTCATAGCATCCTTTGTTAAAACTTGCCATTTGCCAAATGGATAAATTGATAATGGTAACATATGCTGTTTGTGCAAACAGCGACAGAATTGCATCACATAACATAAGATATGGGTTCGCTAGAAATCCTCTACGAACTTTATAGATTCGTTTGAAAAGAATACTCTAAAAGCCGCTTGCATCAAAGATTTTATTATTATTATTATTATTTAACTACATACTATAGTTGTAATATATACTATAATTATATTATACTTTAATTGTAGTTTATACATCTTTCAAAGTTACTGACGTAAAAGAGAAAACGTGTAATTGATTTTTGAAACAATTTTGATTCTTACGAACTACAATTTTATGAAATAAAACTTTTTTTAAGATAGTATTAGTTTATTATTATTTTCTTCTATATACATACAAAGGAAGTATTGAATTCATAAAATTTTTTTACCTCCAGTTTTCGATGGATTTACACGCTTTTGGGATGTCCTGAACAGAGCTAAACTATAAGGGGTTTTACTCACTATTTTACTTTGATTCAACCAATGCCAAATGGTAATACAGTGTTTGCTGATTGTAAATAAATATTGATAAAAAAACCCTATCAACTTCCCTTTTTTTTTTTGAGAGAGAGAGAGAGAGAGAAGCTGAAATTCTGTTCATTTTATCTTTCATAACTTTTTGAATTTACATGATATTTGTTTGGAATTTTGATATAAATAGCTCCATACTTTTGGCTATAAAATTATGCAAGCAAAATTTTTTAAAAGCTTGCGCATGCGTAATTAAAAAATATTTAGTAAAAGTGCTCCTACTATATTTGACACTTTTGCATTCTGATTCCAGTATACTGTGTCTAATGTAGTATGCCAAATTTCCTAAAAATTGTTTTGCACTGGGTCTAATACCCTACGTGTTATAATTAAAAAAGTGTTTTTTTTTTTTTTTTTTCAATTTTTTAAAGAAACCGTCATATCTCTATGAATATATGTGGTAGCCTCATAAAAATTTATACCCATAATTAGAGAAATCCTCATAATCACATGCCACAGTCAAAACGCATTTTCAGCATTATTTTTTACAGGGTGATCCAAAACATTTTGATTTTTCTTTAATTTTTCACTGGTCCCTTTTTCCTCTTCAGGGTAAAACTTTTGCTGAAATATATGAGGTGTAACATGTTCTTTATACTCCTAAAGTTTCAAGATGATTCTTAAAGAATTTTTCTAGATATTTCACAAGATGCCTAAATTCGAAAATGTCCAAATTCTTTTTGGTAGGTAGTGTATATAGGAGCATTTCCTTTTCTTACTTTATGCACTAATGACTGTACACTAAATATTACCGAAAGAATTGTCTGCTATTCTATTATTCTTTTGGTGTTCAACACGTTAAAGAACTTTCCTGGTTTTAGTTATTTATTAGATAGTTATTTTTTTAGCATTATAATATATATAATATATATATACTAATTTTGAGCATTGTAAAATATATACACTAATTTTGAGTTAACTTTGAATTTCCAAGTATAGGTACCCTATCCCACCTTTTTAAGGCTTTCTATAAAATTTGTTGAAAATTTGAATAAAATTGAAATTTTAAACATCTTACCCTCCGTTTTTCTGTGTGTTCCCTCTCATTTCCTTAAAATTCCTTTAGAATGCTTTGAAACTGATATTGTTATTTCACGCCTGGTGTTTTCGATCTAAGAACCCATTTTTGTGGTAAAATCACATACAGCGGCCTTAGAAAAATAAATAAATAAATATATATATATATATATATATATCAGAAAAAAAGGAAAAAAAAAAAAGATTCAGTACAGAGTATGATACTCTGGAAATATATACAATACATATACTATATATATACTATGTATACTTTAAAATTTAGAACTATACCACCACACTTTAGAATGTAAATAACGGGGGGAGGGGGTAAAAATCTATAGAAAAATCACAATTTAGAATGTAAAGAACGGGGGAAAAGACTTAAAAATCCATTGAAAAAAGCATGGGATAAAAACGAAAAAACTCATAATCACAAGTGTGTGTGGGGAAAAAAAAGGCTAACACCGGGAGGAATATAAGGCGAAAATTGACTAAAAAATGTTATCGAAGCTCGGGAAGGGATTGCGCCTGGAGCCCTGAAGCTATCTTTGAGGGTTTGCTACATCTCGCTTAATATAAGTTTCTTTATATAATATATATTATATAGCCTAACATATAATACATATTATACATATATATTATATATATATATCCTAACATATAATACATATTATATATATTTTATACATAATATCCAAAGTCTGTAGTATATATGTACTATATATATACTATATAACAAAATATAAAAGATTTACATAATATATGTTACGCATATCCTTTATATATATCCTAATATAATATTCTTTTATAATGTTTTTTAATGTATTTTAGTAGGGTAAAAATGACTGGCGTACTAAAGTAGCTTAACACGCCTTCTTCATTTAAACATTGATGATTTTGTTGTAAGTACACTTACCACAGTCCCTTAAAGGGTTAAAACATATTTTAATGTCTATACTGACCAAACCACAGCAGAATTAACATAATTTTTTCAGATGCACATAATTGCATATTTCCAATAGTCGTGTTATGATTAGCCCTGACTGGTTTACAGGGTACTTAGTAGTACCCTGTAAACCAGTCTTTACAGCCTGTAAACCATATAACTGTACTAATAGCACAATAAACGATAAGTACAGTTGGAAAATATCTGGAGGGAAGGGGGAAGAGAAGAGCAGGGCTAGGTGTTTTTTTTTTTTTTTTTTTTTTTTTTAAATAATATTTCCTCGTCCTCTCCCCCCTCCCCAAACAAAAGAGAAAGTTGAAAAATGTCTATCAATTTAGTTCGTCTGTTTATATGAGTCGTTATGTTTCTGTGCCTGTACGTCTGTTTGGTTGAGATTTCTGTAATTTTAGGTTGCTTTGAAATTGATAGAGGTTATTCAGGTGCTCTATGGCATATTTTGTATTGAAAATGGTATAAAAATTTAGCACTGTTGGTTTGTTTACAAAAAGTCACAAAAGAGTTTGGAAGTATTATGGTGTATCACAGTGCTCATTTAAAGCAAATCTTCAGGTGCTGAAAATATATCAAAATTAACATAATTTTTTAGATCCACAAAACGTTGTTTCCTATACAGTATGGTATAATTAGCATTAGTGACTGGTTTACAAAGCAAAATAAAAACATTCGTCTTTTATTGGGAAGTGCGACGTAAAACCCAACTATCCAACCAGTGGCGTATGCAAGGGTTTGGGGGTTTAACCCCCCCCCTTGACAAAATGTATGATAAGAAAAATTAGGCTGTTCCTTACATTTTTTATCAGATTTCAGGCGGAAAAAATGTATGGCAAGCGTAGGAGGCTTTTTTCTATGAAGTGGTTTAAAATTATGACTAACTTTTTTTTTCATTACTCTGCGATAAACACTCCTAAAAATAATTAAACCACTTCATTTGCGCGGCGCGAAACATGTTTCCCCTGAAAACAATTCTCTGAAAAGGATTTCACTTTTAAGTCCGGTTTCCACTACGGCTTTTTCGACGGCTTCTATTCAGAATCCTTTGATGTGGTCAGCCGGGTTCAAAACCCTCGAACGGCGCTGGAAGACTCTGGTTCTAACCCACATCTGAGATAATTGATGGGCCAGAGGCAGATATCTTTGTCAATTTTGCATGCTTTCCTTTGAAGTAACTGCGCAATCTGATAAAAAAAGGTTACAACTGATGACAAGACATTTGGCTTTTTGTGTGCGGAGCGTGATTAATGTTTTTTTGGACCTGGAAGCTCCAACTTTAGTGGAAACCGGCCTTTACGAGTTCATACTCAAGGACAAGAGGGGTCGACCATATGGGGAAGGGGTGACCATTGAAGTAGTGACCTTGAAGGAGTGACCCAAACAATACCCCAACAGTAGAAGGCATTTTAAATGAACTAGCGAAAACTTCTCGTCGATTAGACTTCGCTCTGTAAATAAGAAAATTCAATGAAATATTTTGCGTAACTATGTATTGAATTTTATGTTTTGTGTACCAGTTTGTACAGGCTCTTAGTTATTCGTCGCTAATTGAAGCTTTTTTAGTTTGATCTTCTAATTGGTGAGTTTGTTTTACTATTTTTCATTTTCTTACTCTTATTTTTGGAAAGTAATTACGATATTTTAAAAGATTGTTAAACTTAATTAAAAATAAACTTAATTAAACTTAATTAAACCTAATTAAACTTAATTAAACCTTATTAAACTTAATTAAAAATTCGGAAGGACGAACCCCCCCCCCCCCTTGGAAAAATCATGGATACGCCACTGTATCCAACCATCCATCTTTCATTGGGGAGGGGGGGGGTATGCGGAAATTGACCAAAGTAGTACATTTTCATTTGTGTTATGTGTGCTTTCAACGCTTTCCAATAAAGTTGTGTTTCTCAGTCTGCCTTCGATGTAAGGAGCAAATACAGTTAGAAAGTGTTCTACAATCTATGCAAATGGCATTATTTTCCATTCTAATTTTTCTTTTCTTTTTCTTCTCTTTCTAGAATGCTTTCATATTAACCCTTTGCTGGCTCTAGCTACAAAGCGCTCTAAACAGTGTTGCCAAATTTAGGGACTCTTTTATTCAACTACCACCAATAACTTTGAGGTGACATATTTGATAAGTATAATGGACGAATAACCTTGGAAGTGATTAGGCAAATGTTACAGTTAAAATTTAGTAGCGGATATTGACTAAAAATGTCCCTAAATTTGGCAACACTGACAAGAAGTGTGAAATTAAACAGGACCGGCAAAGGGTTAAATCGGTTTGTCTGTCATCAGTTTTCTTTAAGATGAATTTAGTGTAGAGTCTTAATGGAGTTTTCTGGAAATGTCCGGAAACTTGCTGGAATCTTCTAGAAACTTTAAGGAGTCGTCACGAAACCTATTAAAAGCTTAGTGGAATCGTCTAGAAATTTCATTGAAATGTTCAGAAATTTCATGGTATCTTCTAGAAACTTTATAGAACCTTCCAGGAATCTTCGTGGAAACGTCTAGAAACTTCATGGAACCTTCCTGAAAGCTTTCAATATTTTCTAGAAAGTTCCAAGAATTTTCTAAAAGGCTCCAGAAATGTAGACGTTTCCATGAAGTTTGAAAGTTACGGTTCTAAAAGTTATACTTCTTAGTTATGTAGAAACCAATTTTCTACATAACTGAAAAGCTAAAAATAAAGGAAGAGTAAATAAATAAATAAATAAAAATAAAATAGAAGGCTTTTATATAGGTGCCCTAAAAAGTAGAAAATAAGTTCATAATCCTGAATAAAAGAAACTGCTCAGCTTTGAATGCTTTTCAAACTTTATTTATTTATTTATTTATTTTTATTTTTATTTATTTTTATTTTTATTTATTTTACATTCTTCTATATGTAATATAGAGAAAGTATTGGATTCGTGAAAATTTTCCACCTCCGTTTTTTGATGAATTTACACGTTTTGGGATGTCCTGAACACGAATTGATAGTTTTTAGAAAATGTGTGTCAGTTTGTCTGTTTGTGTGTATCACGTTTTTGTGGACGCTGTATCTCACGAACCAATGAATGAAATTTAACCAAACTTGGTATTTAGTTGCACCCTGACATAAACTGGTGCTGATTAGATTTGGGGATCAATCGCTCAACAGGTGGCGCTGTGATCGCATTTTTTTAAAAACTTTTAACATGGCCGTATAGGACAACATTTCGTATAAATGTGCATAATGAGAGTCATTTTAAACTTGTGATTTTTTAATTAATATGAATTATTGATAATAGTAGTAGTTAACTAAGAAAAAAAAAATTGTGCCTGTGGGGCATCGGTTCCCCCCTGGGGGGAAGTACCTCCCAGGGGGGTGGGGGTAAATTTTCAAGATGGGTATCTTTCGAAAGGTCTCGTCAATACCTTTAAAAGGAATGGTTGAACTATAAATCTGTGATAATTTAAAACAAAATTATGGATATTTTTTTTACTTTTAACGAAGAAAAGAAAAAAAAAAAAAAAAAAGATTTTTTTTTTTTTAATGTTGTTACTGAGTGAATTTGTATAGGAAAATAGAGAAGAAAGTCTTGTGGTGGCCAACATACTAGTTTTTTCTTGAAGCTGACTACAATTTTTTAGAATTTTCCACTTTTTAGGGCATCTTTATAAAAACATTCTATTTATTTTATTTTATTTTATTTTATTATTATTATTATTATTTACTCTTCTTTTTTTACTTACTTTACTATGAAATTTTTAAATTTTCAACATATTTCTAAACTTTAGAGTACATTGCACCATGGAATTTGTAGTATTTCAAAATTTCTTTACTAAACCGCTTCCTGCGACAGAATTCAATTAAATTCATGTAAACGAAACGAAGTTGCTGATGAGACAAACTGCTCTCCATTGTCAGTTCAAAGACATTGTGCAATTTTTCCATAACCATTTATAGCAAGCACCCTTTACGAAATCTTGCTAAAAAAAAAAAAAAAAAAAAAAAAAAAAAACGCATATTGGTAATCCATGTTCGTTGTGAAAATACTGGCATTATTGCATCATATCTGACGCAATCTGTGGAATCAATAGAGATCATGTTTGAAGCGCACAGGTGCATATGGATGGGAAATAAAGATTTTTTCTTTGAAAAGTTTTGCTAGAGTCATAAGATATTTTTTTTTTTTTTTTTTTTTTTTACTTTCCGAACACTATTGTGAGGAAAGTATTGTAATCATGTCAAAAATCCGAAATTGAGATTTTGGTGTTTCTATACGTTTCGAGGTCCACTGAGTCCATTTCCACTATTTTTGCGATGATGTATTGCGATGAATGTGTGTATGTATGTGTGTATGTCTGTGAGTGAACACGCTAGCGTCTAAACGCTTTGTTCGAATAAGCTGTACGTTGGTACGTATATTGTAAGTCACCATAGAACGAACCCTATTGATTTTGGTGAATCTAGTACTTATAGTTTTTTACAGGGACACCAGGAAAATTTCTTTATCATTATGGCCTATGGGGCCAAATTTTTAAAAGTGCGATAGCGTCTAAACGCTTTATTAATCTGAGCAAAAAATTTGTACACATGTTATAGGTCACAATTGCACCAACTGTATAGATTTTGGTGAATCTAGCACTTATAGTTTTTTTACAGGGACACAAAGAAAACTTCTTTATCATTATGGCCTATGTTACCAAATTTTTAAAAGTGCGATAGTATCTAAACGCTTTATTCAATTGAGCTGAAATTTTATATGAATATTATAAATCACTGTTGCACTAACTATAAGCATTTTGGTGAATCTAGCATTTATATTTTTTTACAGGGACACAACGAAAAATTCTTTATCATTATGATCTATGGGCTCAAAGTTCAGTAGCGTTAAATAAAATATCGTGTAATATATGGAGAAAAGTACTCAAACACGCTATTATGGTTTTCTCTCTTTTGCTTGTTTAACAACTCCTCTTTCTTCACTTTATCTACAAAACTGTTAATTACTCAATGTTCGGAAAGTCGAGTGGAGTCACTCCAGATTTTTTTTTCTATTTCCAATATTTCATCGTCTTCAGTTTTATAGAATGTATGGAATAATCTTCTTCTTCTTCTTTTCATTTTTTATGATGTTTAGAATGTTCAATTATATCTAACAACACATTTATCCCCAGTACATCCTGAGGATGTCACAGGAATGTTCTTCATTCTCAGGATATCCTGAGGGATTAAGATGTACTGTTAGGGATGTTCAATGATGTCAACGATGTTCATGCCACTATTATGAATCATATTTTAAAACTGGATAAAAATCTTTACCACGAAACAGTGATGCCAGATTAGGGATTTTGTCCCCATTTTGGGGATTTTTCCGGCTTCTGGGGACAATTTTGGGGACCAAATGTTTGTGGGGACTTTTTTGCGGAATTCCAAAATTTTTGGGGACAAATCTGGGGAGTTCAACTTGTCAATGTTGGCAACGTAATGATTTATCCCTACGACCAGGGATTTTCAATAGCTTTATTGTTATTTGGGGATTTTTTTCAAAAATTGCCTTCATTTGGGGAAAAATCTGAGCTTAAATCCACTTAAATATGCTTGACATATTTATTTTACTTTTATTTTTTTTTTTTTTGAAAAAAAAAAATTATTTTTCCTTATTAGTAGAAATCAAGTTGGGGATTTTTCGAAAAAAAAAAAACCCTGATTTGGGGAAATTTGAAGACCTGTTTGGGGAAATAATTTTCGACCATGGCATCACTGCCACGAAAATAATCCTCACAGTACAGATTTTTATCATCTATTCTTCCACGTGAAGGAAATTCTAAATTTCGAATAACTTACAAAGTTAAAAATCAAAAGGTTTCTTGCCAGTATCATGAAGGATATTTTAAGAGTGCTCTGATATCTTTAGATGAAAATTATCCTCATAAAACATATTTTTCATCGCTTTATGCAAACATTTATGGTTAATTTCATTTGTGACAGATCTAACAGTTTTCTTGTCCAATTTTAAATAAATACTAAATGCTATTTTATCTTAATGAATTTTGGTGTACTGATATATCTGTATGTATTGCTTATAAATAATATAAAACTTTTAATACTAAGAAAAATAACTTAGAATAAGATAAAAGTATAACGTGACAGTGGCTGTGGGCAAAAACAAATAGAAATACAGTTAGGCCGTTCAAAATTGATACAGATAGGTTTTAGAGGCCTGCAAGTCGAATGGGGATATTTTCGAAAGTGTAAAGTTATTAGGAAGGCCGGGAAGGGGGGGGGGGCGGAGGGGCAAAAAAATAAAATAGAGTTAGATCATTCAAAATTGGTACATAGAGGTTTTCGATACCTACAAATCGATTGAGGATATTTTCGAATTTTTAAAATTATTGGGAGGGACGGGAAGGGAGGGGAGCGGAGGGGCAAAAAAATAAAAATAGAGATAGATCGTTCAAAGCTGGTGCATAGAGGTTTTTGATACTTACAAATCGATTGCGGATATTTTCGAATTTGTAAAATTATTAGGATAGACGGGAGGGGGGGGGGGGCGAAGGGGGAAAATAATAGAAATAAGAGTTAGAGTATTTTGGGAATTTTTTCCGAAGGTAGTGAGAACACGGTGCGACATTTTTCCTAATCAGATTTTGTTTCTCTTTTTTTTTTTTCACGTGATAAAAATTAATGCAGTTTTGAGAATTCATTATAGTGATTCATTTAAAAATAGGGACCAGCGAAGCGGGCGTTGCCTGCTAGTATATATATATATCCTCCTTCATGACAATAATTTCTTCGCAAACCACGGAATACTAACGAAATAAAAAATCAACAAACAGACGAAATTTTCATATATCAAAAAGTGTAAAACCGTTAAAAAATCGAAGTCGAAAATTTTCACGAATATACAAGTTCCTTATATAATATTTTGGGGGACTAAATAGCATATCGGTAATTCATGTTGCTTGTAAAAATACCCATTGAATTTGACTCAATGTGTGGAATCGATAAAGATTATCTTTGAAGCAAAATGGTTTATGGAAAGGGGAATGAAAACATATTTTCTTTGAAATGTTTTATTTTAAGAGCTTGTAATACCTTATCTCGCTGACAGCAAAAACCCGTATTATTCTACGGAGAAATTTTGTTTATAGAATTACTCACTACGTAATGCACTCTTTTTAAATTCCGTTTTCGCATTCAGAAAATTCCCATCCGTTAAATTTGTACTTTTGAGTTTAAAAATTCGAAAAATTAATTGAGTACATTTTTTAGCTGTAAAATAATTTAAAATAAAAAAAAAAGGGGGAGGGGGACATTTATCATTCCAAAACTATGGAGGCAATTACATGGTTTAGAAGACAATCAGTTAAGGGCACGCTTCACTCACCGCCGCCGGAAGCCGAACCTAATGTTATTCTATGGGAAAATTTTCTTTACAAATAACTTATTAACTAATACCTATTTTTAAATTCTGTTTTCACATTCTGAAAATTCCCAGCTGTTAAATTAACGGACCTTTTTTAAAAAATTATTTTTTTAATTTTTTATATTTTATTTTGAAGCTGGAAAATACGAATTTTCAATATGTGAATTTTTTTTCCTCTTGCAATTTCAAAATAAAATATTAAAAATTTAAAAAATACATTTTTAAAGAAGTTCGTCAATTTAACAGTTGGGAATTTTCTGAATGTGAAAACAGAATTTAAAAATATGTATTAGTTAATAAGTTATTTGTAAAGAAAATTTCCCCATAGAATAACATTGGCTCGGGCTTCCGGCGACGGTAAGTGAAGAGAGCCGTAAAGTAAAAAACATTGAAACTGAGAAAAAGAGAGTTTTATTATAGAATTGCAATACAAATTCAGTTGGCATTGATAGTGCTGCCACCTGGCAGATAATAAGGAAATTCACCCATGAAAGGGTGCCCATGAAAGAACTTGTAATTCTCTATCGTTCACGTCACATGAGTGAATTTTCTTTTTTAGACATACACTGATGGTTTTATGAACCATCCAAATATTTCTTTTTGCATAATATAGTTATTGAACAGTATGATTTTTAACATAAAATTTAATTTTTTTTTTCTTTTGTCCTCTAGGGCGTGAATTCAGCATCAATGTATGCGATGTTCTCCCGTTGGGCTCCAACAGAAGAACGCAGTCGCTTACTATCCATCTGTACAATAGGGCAACATGTTGGTACCATAGTCACTATGCCAGTTACTGGTTTTCTCATACAGTACGATGTTCTTGGAGGCTGGCCCTCCGCCTTTTATCTCTTCGGTGAGTTTCTCTAAATCTTAATATAAATAAATGTCATTGTGTGATGTAGGTACGTCTCACATATCTCATCCCAAGCCACTGAACCAATTTCAATCAAATTTGACAGTTACTGTTTATTACCAAAGTTGTAATGTAGAAATTTGACATTTCTAGCGCATGCGCAATGGGAGAAGAGTGAAGAGCTATAAACCTCTCACATTTCTGTATGATTTCTATAATAAATAATGTAGCTAGAAATTTCAAATTTGATAAGTAGGCTACTTCTAAAGTATACATTCTCCCAAGTAAAGATTTTTGAAAACTGGAAATTAAAAAGCGGTGAAATGATTAAAATAACGTGCTAAAATAAAGTTTTCGTCAAAATTCCATGCATGTGATCTAAAAATTTTATTGAGAATACGTCAAAAGGACGTAGTGTCTTAATATAATTAAAAATCAAAATAATTTTTCTAACATGTTAGAATTGCGTCTCTTTAAGAAAATGTCCTAAACGAAGTGCAGTTCTATCGTCTTTGAAAATGATGTCATTTCTTAGAAGACATTCGATGGAAACGTGAATACATAGTGAAACGTGTTACAATGATTCAGTGACGCTTTTATTTATATCCGACTTTATATTTACAGGCCAAAGTTTTCATGGTTTCTTCCGAAACTCCCATGGATAAGAGCTAAGATCTCTTAAAATAGAAGGTTTTTCACACAGGCCTAGGCCACAATCGGCCTTATATTCATGCAAAACTACCGTTATTACCTAGGTTCGTATCTGGTACTTCCAGTCTACCAGTTTAGGGTTGGTTGGTTGTATGGTTTAAGGCCGATTGACTGCGCTAGGGACCTACTACCAGTTTAGGGAGCAAAATACATAAAACAGAAGTTATAATAGTAAATTTTGGAATCTGTTATTTTCTGTTTCGTTAATTTGAAAAGTCTTTCAAAACTAAGTTAATCTTCTTTCAAGTTTCAAATAAGTTAATTACTATTACAATAATTATGATTAATATTATTAATATTAACATACACTGAAGTATTTAAAAAAAAAAAAAAAAAAAAAAAAAAATTGGATGAATGAAAGTTTGCATTTCGGTAACAGATGGCAGCACTAGACAATTACCCATCTCAATATCTTTCCTTTTTGCAATATTCCCAGGTCACACTCGTCGTCGTCTGCCAAGCCGTTCGGGGTTTTCCGTGGTTTTCTCCGAAACTTGCATAATACAGGCTGGAACCCCTTAGAAAGCCCCCCTAAGAAGGGCACTCTTTCCAGGCTTAACACCATAGCAAACCTCTAACAATTTTCCTGTATCTGCTCTGGTCACCAAATCCCAAGTAGTTCTGTGGAGAAATTTGTTTTTAGAATTACTTATTTCCTAAAGTATTTTTTAAAATTTCGTTTTAAAATTTAGTAAATTAACATCCGTTAAATTGGTACTCGTTTTCTGAAAGCTGATTTTTAAAATTTTAATTTTGAGTTCAAAAATGCGACAAATTAACTAAGTGCATTTTTCTCATTTTTTCGTCGTAAAATGAAATGTACAAAATTTGAACAAAAATATTTGGAAAACTAGCACTACTAATTTAACGATTGGGAATTTTCGAATGTGAAAATGGAATTTTGTTTACTCTAGGGACCTAGGCCTGGGCAATTGTTCTCATTGAGGAAATTTTCTCATTAAATCCACGAAAGTTTCGGGAAAAACCATAGAAAGTTCAAATGTATAGGTCGGAGTTTTCCGTGGTTTTCTCCAAAACTTGGCTATGACTACTTAGAATGAAAGGCATTTCACCCAGGCCTAAGTTTCTAATGAAGACAACCGGCCTTATATTTACACACAACCTTTGTCCCCATGAACGACCAGGTTTATGAGTATGACCAGCGTTTGAGCTCGCTACTTCAAGTCTACCAGAGAGCAAAATGCGAAAACAGAAGATATAATAATTAATATTGAATCTTTCTTTAAAAATGGATTACCTGTTATCTTTTAAAATTTGTTAATTTAAAAAAGACTTTATTCTTATCTCAAACTTAAAATTAATTAATAATTATAACTATTACTAATATTATTAATATTGATATAAATCCTATTATACACTAAAGTTCTCTTATTTAGAATGAAAAACTGGTTGTATACAGCTTTGCATTTTGACGACAGATGGCAGCACTATGCAATTTCCCTTCATGTCTTTCAATTGTCCATGCAGATCATTATAAATTTGAATCAAACGTTTTAATTTCGTCTTAAATTTTTTTAATTTTAATGTGAACTTTAAATTTTCTAGACTAGTTTTTACTTGGAAAAAGTTTTTTAAAACAAAAATATTTTAACTATTATTATTATTATTTATTCAAAAGAAAATATTAGAGAATATTAATTTTTTCATTTTTAATTTCTTGTAAGTATTTTTCAGTTAGACATTGGAAAATATTATAAATGGATGTTATTTGGGATGCTAAAAATTTAAACATTCATTTTAGTGTCAGCTACTATCATTCCTTTAAAATTTCCGAAAATTAAATTCCTCCACCAGTGGTCGGGCAGTTCTGCGCACAAAGCTGATAGACGGGAAGTGCCGGGTTCAATCCCAGGTCGCGTTCGTAGATGTAACCCTTCCAAGTTTTCCAGGGTTTTCTTCGATATTCGTGTGAATACGGAATAAGAACCAATAAAAAGACTACCTATGGAGGGCATCCTTCCCTAGTTCCAGATCCCTTGTGCAAGCAATTGACTTTAATTCCAACACCACACCGTAAATTAAGTTTTCTAACATACAGTCAAAAATTACGGTACATAATTACAACTTCGTCACCTTATTTGAATAATTCTTTTAAAGTGTGAGCTCCACCAGTGGATAAGAAATTCTTCTCTGAAAGCTGATAGACGCGAAGTGCCGGGTTCGAACTCACGTCGCAGTCGTCGGCTTAACCGTTTGGAATGTTCTGGGATTTTCTCGAAAATTTGCGTGCGTTTCACTTAAATATAGGCTAGGTTCCCTTATACTATAACTTCTCGTAGTCCATCCGATCAAGGCCTTAGTCCATAGTGTAGATAATTCTCTTTAACTCTTTCAGGGGCAATTTAGTAATTGCGCTCATTCATATCAAAAGCCATCAGAATTTACGAGTGAAATTGGAAGAAAATATTGCCAATTAAATTAAGTGGTTTGTATAAATAACCACTATCCTTCAAAGAGTTAACTCATGCACCACCACACCTATACTGTATACATTGATTACTACGATTCTATATTTTTGTTCAATTACATTCTATTTTTATGTTTAAAAAAAAAAAATTATAATAATATCACCTATTTAGGCGACAATAATAAACAAAAAAGTTTTTGGTAGTTTAAATTCTTTATACTATACAGTAACTGCAGTAATAACTTCAATGTAGTTCGTTATAGTAAAAACTGAAGCAAAATTTATCAATTACACATATTTATTAAAAATTTCGAAATGCTTCATTTATTTATTTAGTTTTGTTTGAATAATTACACATTACAGATACTTTAGTGATATATGTATATAGGAATTCTAAGTATGTCTATATATTGAATATTAAAGTTCGATATCCAAATATTTATCTAAGTTACAGACATTATAGACCACATTATTATAGTAGCCGATAGGTTCTGCTGTCAAAGTTGGTAGAGAAGTGTGGCTTTGAATCAAGGGCACGCTCGTCAGTCAAGCCATATGGAGTTTTCCGTAGTTCTCTCCAAATCTCACGTAAATACGGATAGAGCCTCTTAAAAAGATTCCCACAAATAACATTGGATCCAGGCTCAGGTCACACCAACATTAGCAGATATTAAAACAAAATTTAGACCTTCCCCTCCCCCCCCCTCCAAATATATATATATATATATGTATGGTTGACATTCTGGTTTGAGATAGTCCCGAATTTGGGCTCTGATTGTAAAATTTTATAGTTACTGTCAGTTAGATAAAGTTCTTCCAGATAATAATGTAATTATTTTATTTTAGGTGTTATCGGGTGCATCTGGTTCGTTTTTTGGGTGATGTTAGTTTACAACAGTCCCGCCGAACACCCCAGAATCTCAAAGAGGGAACTCATGTACATACAGCAGAATCTCCCTCAAACTTCAGCAGAAAGAAAAGTAAGTTTCGAACTGAAGAAATATTGAATTTATTTATTTATTTCTTATTATTATTATTATTATTTGTAGAAATTTTCTATATCCCTAAACGAATAAATAAGCAAATAAAAATAAGCTGCTTTAAAATTATGAAAATTACTCAAAAAAAAAAAAAAAATATATATATATATATATACTATCGGGCATCTATTTAACGAAGTTGATCAGGCGCTTATCTATAAAAGAAATCCCATACTTTTCTGTACATTTCAATGAAAAACACATAGAGCTACAACCAGTACTTTTTGAATAATATATCTTTATTACTTTCTTCTATATTTTTCCTGTGACTTTTGGATCACATATATATATTATAATTGATCTAAGAACTAAAAACCTTGTGAAACAAGGGCATAAGTCAAACAAAGAAAACAGAAATAGTAATCAGAAGGAGCAGAGGCCACCAAGGATTAAGACGAGTGGAGCGGATTAAACCGATTCGGCGGACACCCAACTTTTAATCCCCCAAAATTACGTCGCTTTTACGACCGGGATCACATCATATGAATAGATCAATTATCCCAAAAATTTATAGTTTAACCAATTTTCATTAATTACTATATATATATATATATATATATATATATATATATATATATATATATATATATATTAGTGATCTGGCTTTCCGTGCAAGCTCCTTATACAAGTTTTTCGTGTGTAATGTATGTTATACTTTAGTTTTATTAATTATTACTAGTATTTCATTTAACTATTATTATTTTTATTTAAATTAATAATATTGAATTTGCTGCATGAATTTAAATATTTTGATTCTCATTTGGTTTTTCATATATCTTTTCAGTTTAAATTTTCTCTTTTTTTTGGGGTGTTATAGGGTATAGCTTGTTGTAAATGTTTAGCAATTTGCTTACAACAAGACAGAAATAACACCTATTTTACATGCAACATTCTTTCTATACCCTTGAAAACGTAATGAATTTGCATGTTTCAATTTATGGATGTTTGATAGTCGCAATCTTTTTTTTGAATTTTTCTGTCTCATCTTTTTCAATGTTTCTTGTTTTCATCTATTCAATGTTTGAAAAGGTTTTCAATATATATATATATTCGTATAACTTTACATTCTTTTACTCGAGCTCTTAACTGTAATTGTGTGTCAAGCGCGATCTATCGACAGATGCCGTAATTACAGATACTAATGATGAAAAATTTATTAACCTTTAGCTTATCACATCATTCAAAAAATTTTTGTTTTCATCCTCGTGTACTCAAGTGACTCTCGTCTAGTCAATTCAGAATTGCGAAGAATTACCAAATTCCGTCAGTGACAAATTATGTGAGGGTTTCAACCTTTAGTAGAGGAGTTTCTAAGAACTTGCTCGTTGTGGAACATGTTCTGAGGATCAGCCCGTATAAAGTCGCACCAGACGAACTCATATTGGCTAACATGATGATGTCAGGTATGGCGTCACCACTTCCATCTCCCGTTATGTCACTGGTTTAGTGTTCCAGGAAACAAAGGGTTCTGATGTCATGCCGATTGCCAGATGCGGTTTGTTTTGATTTTTTATTTTCATCGTAGGGTTTCGTTGTGGCGAATGACCGGTGAAATTGTTCTTTGAAGTGGCGTTTTTACAGATGAAGTGGTTAATTGTTACTTGTCATGCAATTTTTTTTCTTTCAGTGCAATATGAAAGTTTTCGCATGAAATAAATTTAATCAAACGGTGATACAACCACGCATTGTGCTCGTGTGTGTATGATAATGACAATAATAATAATAATCGTAAATCGTCATTATAATGATCAAACACCAGGAAGGAAGTCTAGATTAATCAATAAATAACACAGGCCTGCGATGAAAAAAAAAAAAAAAAATCTGGAGTGACTCCACTCGACTTTCCGAACATTGAGTCATTATCAGTTTTGTAGATAAAGTAAAGAAAAAGGAGTTGTTAAACAAACAAAAGAGAGAAAACCATAATAGAGTGTTTGAGTTTTTTTCTCCATATATTACACGATCTTTTATTTAACGTTACTGAACTTTGAGCCCATAGCTCATAATGATAAAGAATTTTTCGTTGCGTCCCTGTAAAAACCTATAAATGCTAGATTCACCAAAATGCTTATAGTTAGTGCAACAGTGATTTATAATATTCAAATAAATTTTCAGCTCAATTGAATAAGGCGTTTAGACGCTATCGCACTTTTAAAAATTTGGCCCCATAGGCCATAATGATAAAGAATTTTTCTTTGTGTCCCTGTAAAAAAACTATAAGTGCTAGATTCATCAAAATCAATAGATTTCGTGCTACGGTGACTTGCAACATGCGTACCAACTTACAGCTCATTCGAGCAAATCGTTTAGACGCTAGCGTGTTCACTCACACACATACACACACACATACATACACGCATACATACACACACACATACATTATCATAAAAATAGTGAGGACGGACTCAGGGGACCTCGAAACGTATAGAAACATCAAAATCTCAAATTCGGATTTTTGACATGATTACAATACTTTCCTCACTCTAGTGTTCGGAAAGCAATAAAAGAGAAATGATAGCTGAAATTTGTATATTTTTTAGTGCTGATTAAAAAAAATATAACTAAAAATTTCTACCTCGTCAAGTTTTCTTGAAAAATTCAATTTTACTTCGATTTTTAACACATACATAATACACTCTTAAAAATGGTTTCTTAAAAATGAGCTAAAGTGTCTCAAAATAGCTCCGAAACAATATATACAGTCGGCTGCAAAATTATTCGAGCACTAGCAATAATCCTTGCCAAAAAAAGGTACACTTAATACAGCTTTGTTAAATAAATCCTTGTCGAGTCATGTTCTTAATCAATTTAAGAACATGATTCGACAAGGATTTACTTAGCAAAACAGTCTTAAGTGTACGTTTTAAATATAGGAATTGTTGGCTAGTGCTCGAATAATTTTGCAGCCGACTGTACTTAAATTTGAAATCTCATGTACTCAATTTTGAGTATATTGACATGTCGAACATGTGGATATTGGGATTCTTATTGGTTAACCCCATTTTTGCGCATGTTAGTATACTCAAAAATGAGTACATGGGTTTTCAAATTTAAGTATATATTGTTTCGGAGCTATTTTGAGACACTTTAGTTAATTTTTAAGAAACCATTTTTTAACAGTGTAGTTGCTCCATTTTGTCAATCGTCTATTTTATGTAAGTTACCTTAATAACAACAAATAAAATAGTAAAATACAATGTTGGTGATTTTCTTTTAGAAACTGTAGTGTACCATAATTTGATGAAAAAAGTACTCAAGGGAACTTTTCGTTTTTCTCTCGACCAGTTGCGGCTCGTGGCATCTGTCAACAGTGGTTTTCATCCATTTAAACCTATAAAAAAATAAATCGATTGGTGAAAAATCAATTTACTGCACCAAGAATCGACCATTTTACATAGATTTAAATGGATAAAAACTAAGGGGGGGGGGGGGGATCGATTAAGAGTTTTAACTGGGTTAATCGTAGTTCATTAATCGATTATTCGGATTTTTAATCGGTTTTCATTTTTCTTTGTATAATTTTATTTCAATTATGAATAAAACTCTCATATTGTGTGTATATATATATTATTCATAAGTTTGACTGAGAATTTTTTTTTTTTTTTCAAAAATTTTTGTCTAATCAATTATATCTGTTTCATAGCTGAAATTTAAATCAGTTTTCAGAGTAATAATTGGTGACTTTAAGTGTTAATTTTATATAAATATTTTCACTCATTTATTTTATTATTATCATTTTTTTTAATAAATTATTTTTTCAGTTAATTTTGAAAGAAACCTTAAATGAATTTGTCCATCTCGCTTGTCACTATTTTTAAATGAATTCTCAAAATTCCATACCATTATCATAAAAATCACAAATTCTTATATTTTATTACTTCTTTGTCACTTCGGACTCCACAGAATGTTATTTTCTGTTTCTACTTCAATAGTTACTATCAGCAATTCTGAACAGACAATAAAGGCTTGAAGATATTGTGAAACTCTGTTGACATTTCCCCCATCAGAGGGATAGAGAAAATCTCAATTCCTTCTTCTTCTTTTTTTTTTTTTTTTTTAGCATTTCTATTTTTTGAAAGCTTCTTGTTTCTGAGAATACTATTACCCTAGCCTCCATTTTCTGTAGAAGGCTACAGACAGGTGGTGTTGCTACAGCATGCACATGGAGCGGCATTTTGTTTAATAACTGTCCTCTACCTTTTCTATATCAACAAAAGTGCAACAACTTCTTTTGAGAGGTTTTATTTATTTTTATTTATTTATTTATTTGCTTTTTCATTATTTGATGGATGTTTCTTAGAATGATTGTTAGCAAAATATGCGAAAAAATATTTTGTAGGCAGAACAGCATTTTTACATTAATTCATAGTTTGAAAATTTTAATCGGATTTTGAAAATTTTTAATCGAATTAATCAATTCGATTAACTCGATTAAAAAAATTGATCGGGACTAAGCATTGATCGATTAACCGAACCGATTAATCGATTAACCGGCACAGCCTCAATAAAACCCACTGTTCCCAGATAGAACAATCAATATTAATCAAGAAAAAGAAAATATCGATATCGATTTTACTAAAAATTCTGAGGTGATGGGGGAAAAAATGGAGGTCATTTTCTAAATCAGCGCACCAAATAACATAAAAATCAGCGAAAACTTCTCTTGTACTTTTCAAAAACTTCAGTTTCACAGGCCTGTGTAATTACGCATGGAAATAAAAAACAAAAGATATTGGAAAAAAAAAAAAAAAAAAAAAAAAAAAAAAGATATTGGACAAGTTAATAGATGTAGAAAAATAACTTTGAAATTTCCTAAAATACAGCTATATCTTTGTCAAGGGCGGTTACAGAAGCAAGGTAGTACACATATTACAGCATCCTCTTTTGTGAAATATGGTTTTAATTTTTTTTTTTTTTTTTTTTAATATGTATACAGGGTGTCCCAAAAAGATTGAAACGCGATTTTATCCTTTACCAATTACAGATAATTGGCCAATGCAAGTTACAAAAACGTAAAGTAAATACATAAACAAATAAATAAATAAAAGTACGAAACATGACCATATATTAATAAAACTTTTTTCCAGTTAACTTTTAAATAAAAAGTTGCACTTTTTAAAATTTTATACAACCCCGATAGAAAAATTTGGGCTATTAGAAAGTTTTTATTTTTAATGCAACAACATCGCTAGAAACAATCGATTACTTGTAATTTTAAAATTGAATGAGTCATACTTAGTTGAAAATTGAACGCTGTACATAGGGACTATATAACAAAAGAGAAATGTTAAATTTGTGAGTTATTATAAAAACAGAAAATATATCACAATGTCTACATTAAAACAAATTTTGCTTGTTTAGAGTAGATTTAGATTATCGAGATCCAGTCACGTATTCTTAACTATTTTTTATAGTACGACTGCCATTTTCTATTTGGAAAAAAAAAAAAAAAAAAAAAAAAAAAAAATAATAATCAATAATAATAATAACAATAAATAAATATATGTAAAAGAAATTTATCTTTTTTTTTTTCCCCCAAGGCTCGCGGCGTTCTAACAAATTAACTCACAGATGACATTTTGTTTTTATTTCATTTTACAGTAATTTAGCCGTTTTAAATACACTGCGCTGCAAAAAAAAAAAAAAAAAAATCGACCCCTGATACCAATCTTGCTGATTCTTATGTAAAATGACCTCCTGAATCCGAATATGACTCCCGTTTTGCCCAGTCACCCACCGTTTTCTCGGGACACCACCCCCTCCCCCAATTTTTTTATCACTGTTCGGTAATTTTATGGCAATGAATTTGATTTGGAGAAGGAAAAATAATTAATTTAACACTTAAAAACAAAAAAATATATAATGTTTAATAAATAACATTAATAACAGATTAAAAAAAATATAAGAAATGTAATACATAATTTCAGTGGCAACCTCCCCCCCCCCCCTACACACTCGCACTAAATTTTCCCCTTGCCGCAAATGTTTTACAATTTTCCAACTCTATAGCCCTTCAGAATATATTTAAAAATTAAAATAATCCTCCCCCCCCCTCCATAAAATTCAAATTTATGGCCATAAAATTACCCGAAAGTGATAAAAAATGGGGGCTGTCTCTAAAAAACGGTGGGTGACAGGGCAAAATGGACGTCCTATTCGAATTCAGGACGTCATTTTACATAAGAATTTGCCAAAATGGTTGTTGGGGGGCAACTTTCATGCAGAGCAGTGATATTTGTATTACAAATATATGAATAATGAATAAAGCTGAATAAATTTTTTCAAATAAAAAGTTTATTTTATCATTTATTTACTTATTTTATTTTATTTATTTATTTATTTTTTCATAAGATGATAAATACAAACTATATTTAAATTTCTAAAAGTATATTCAGTATGTCTATTTTAATTTTTATTGTATTAAATTAATTTGGAAAAATTAATTTCAGCGCGAATTCATTAAAATCGCCACTAATTTATCAAACGGATAATACCTAAATACCCAACATGTATTACTTTTTTTTATACTCTACCTGAATCCGATCCTAATAACAATAAAATAACACAGTTTTTTTTTTTTTTTTTTTTTTTTCAGTTTGAATTTATTATTTTTTTTTAAATAATTTTTCCTATTATTACTATTAATAATTTTTTTTATTATTTATTTTAATCATTTTAACTTTTAATTTTCTTTTTATACGTTTTCTTCTAATTTAGCTAAATGTTTTGCCGGTTTATAGCGGTGGTCTAGAAAGTAAACGGACAAATACTCAATTGGCTGCCTTAGATATAATTACGTCTACTCTTTTAAATTATCATTTAGACTTATTTTATTTTATTTTCAAATCTCGGGTAAAATTTATTTATTTTTTCCCTAGTGCATTGTTGCAATTGTGACGTCATTTTTTCCTACTAAATCATCCTTCCATTATTTTATTCAATCCTCCAAACTTTCTCCAAATGTATGTGAAAAAAAAAAAAAAAAAAAAATAATAATAATAATAATAAAATAAATGAATAAAATAAAATAAAATAAAATAAAATAGCAAATTTAAACATTCATTTTCCTATTTTTTATGAGCTCTGTACACTATATGTGTATATTTTACTGTGATTGAATTTGTTGATAAAAATGATACAAGCAGGGCCTGATTACCCAAAAGGCTCAGGAAGTACAAGCTTCCCCTCTAAAATTTAAGAGGGGGCCCCAGAATGACTAAAAACAGGTTCTTGGATTTTCTGTTTCATATTTTCACCCTCAGATTGAATTTTTTCTGAGAAAGGTCGCCTAAAGCCAGGTAATACTCACTATTCCGGGAAAAATCTGTTATTTAGCCTCAAAAATCTGAATGTTCTTAATTAATAAGTTATACGATTTTAATGTTGTGTGCAGAAACCACCTAGGTATATGAATGAAAAAAAAAAAAATCCGAAATGAAAAGGGGGGGGGGGCAGAAATGATACTGAGCTTCCCCTAGCTTCAAAGCTTAATCGGGCCCTGGATACAAGCAAAATTTTAAGATAGCAAATTCAAACATTCAGTTTCCTAATTTTTATTTTTATTTTATTTTTTTTATGAGCTCTGTACGCTATAAGTGTATGTTTTATTGTGATTGAATTTGTTGATAAAAATGAATGCAAGCAAAATTTTAAGATAGCAAATTCAAATATTCATTTTCCTAATTTTTTTTATGAGCTCTGTAGCTGTACGCTATATGTGTATATTTTATTGTGATTGAATTTGTTGATAAATATGAATACAAGCAAAATTTTAAGATAGCAAATTCAAACATTCATTTTCCGAATATTTTTTATGGGCTCTGTACACTATATGTGTATATTTCATTGTGATTGAATTTGTTGATAAAAAAGAATAAGGGCAAAATTTTAAGATAGCAAATTCAAACATTCATTTTCCTATTTTTTATGAGCTCTGTAGCTGTACACTATATATGTATATTTTATTGTGATTGAATTTGTTGATAAAAATTAATACAAGCAAACTTTTAAGATAACAAATTCAAACATTCATTTTTCCGTATTTTTAACAATCTCTGTACACTGTATGTGTATGTTTTATATGTATAGCCGTTTGTGATTTCTATTGTAAGCCTAAAATTCATACTATACTAATTCAAAATATACTTGAAGGAAGGTGACCAACTTAGAAATATATAAAGGAAAAAATAATAACAGCCTCGGTTATTTTCTAAAAACATCAGTTATGATATCATAAAAATAAGACAAATATATAATTTTAATTTTACTTGAACAAAGCATTGAGTTTCTATTCTAAGAAAAAATTAAGACAAATTATTGTAATAACCTTTATAGAAAAGGAAAGACAGGACAGGGTTAATTACATTTCTTTTCTGTAAATCTTTCAGACGCCGCGCCGGTTGTCTGCTTGTCTCCTATATTTATCATTTATTCCATCTGAAAGAGTACATTTTTCCAGATTGTCTAGCGAAAAGATTTTACTCATCTCTTATTTAGACATCGAAGAAAAACTTTTGGATAGTCTTTTTATATAAAAGTATAAGAGAATAAATATCGTACTAAAAGTTGATCCAAAAACTTAATGCTGAATTTGCGATATATTTCTAATCTCATATTTTTCTGTTATCTAAAAGAATATGAATCATTGCGTCACAAAAAATGATCCCCCCCCCCCTTAAATCACCAATTTATAATGTTTTTTAGTTTTATGAAAACATAGTCACCGATTATATGGAGAAAACTAATAATAAGTTACGACACTACAAACATAAGGCAAAAATATAATCCTGATTTTGATTTCATAATAAAACATTGAATTTCTATCTTGTGAGTAATTTAAGAAAAACGTTTTTTTCTTGGGCATTATAATTTAAATGTAGTAAGTTATTGGCTAACTTTTAGAACAGAATATCACAATATATTGGTGAAGTTGGCAATTATTGTATTCGTACGTTTACATTCCTTTCGATTCATGATCACACCTATAAAAGATTATTACTAGATTATTTATTTGTTTAGTCTGGTGTATGTGATCATTCACTTTTCGGTCGAAGATCTGCCTATTTATGTCAATTTTACCATATTTTTATTAACTTCTATTCTTGTTTGTTTGTTTGTCTGGTACAAATCTTGCAATTCGCGATTGTAATGAAATGCTCGCCCTCTGGTGGGCTAAGGTGAAATTACAATAAACTTGCTTTAATTCGAATTCCATCAAGCCGCCATTGCTAGCCGATGTTTAGTTTCACATATATTTATTGACTAAAAATGAATAAATCCGGTAAAAAAGATAACACATACTGTTGTGTGCTACAGTGTAACTCCAAAGGATCAAGAAATCCAGAATTAAGCTTCCATTTATTTCCAAATGGCAACTTTAAAATTTCAGTTGCTTCGTCTAATGGAAGTAAAGAATTAATCAGATGATTTGAAGCTAATATTTGTTCAACTTCAGTTAAAAATCTACTTCCGATCGAACTTTGAATAAACTGAAATATTTTTTTCCAAAAGCAATCAATTTTCCTTGATGTAATGACGGAGAAATTATAGTACGAATATTAAGTAGAATAACTTAAAGAACAATAATGAATACACGTGGCTAATATATTTACTAACAACTGCAGTTCAGAAAGCGCCGTCTATCGATCATTACAAACGCGGATCGGATTTTAACTGACTTCCCTACTAGCTTGAAACTTTCACAATAGCTCACAACCCGATGACAACACAATACTTCGCAGTCCGATTTTCGAATAGTTTTCTTACAATTAATTAAAATATGAAAATAATAACCTCCTAATACCTTATAAATAGCCATTAAAATATTATCTATAATTTAATTGTTGCCAAAAAAAATTTACGAGTTCATTTTCTTTCGACATAAAAATAAATAAACGTGATTAAATAAATAATTTAATTAAACGTGAGCGTTAAAAAATTGTAAAAAGTTAAATTATGTATCTTACAAAAATTGACGTCACTATCGATTTAAAGATTTCATACACATTGATAAAGTGCTAATGTAGTTAGTTCTATAGCTGTGATTCAACAGAAAATTTAAAAAATGGTTTATAAAAGTTTTTTTTTTTTTTTTTATCTTATAATTATTTATGATTCATTTTTAAAATATTTACAGGGTTAACAAACTTTTTTTTTTTTTTTTTTTTTTTTAATAATTAAAATAAAATTGAGAAAAATCATGTTAAAGAAATGGAACAGCTTCAGCGTAGAAACAAAATTGGCGAAATTTGAAATTCGGCACCGAAGTACCTCGGACGTTTCTCTCCAAGATTATTATGTACGCAATCACGATAGCCATTTTAATTCATCGCCAATATGACAACAAAAATTTAAAAGCCCCCACGGGGCTCGTATGCTAAGGCTATATTAAAGAAATTTTTAGAAATGAATATAGTAACCGATGCTAGGGAATGAAACACAGCTACTGCGTGCCTTTATAGGGAAGTATAGATTAAAATAAGTCCTGTTTTGCTAAATTAAATTCTTCTGTTTTGTGCAGAATTTTTTTCTTTTCCTTAAAGAACAAAAATGGGTTTAGTATTTTATTTATTTACATATTTATTTATTTTATTCATTATTTATTAAAACAGTTATTTTTTTTCACTTTTAAAACTTAAAATTTTTGTGACAAAAAGGGAAAGATATTCACATATTGAAGACTTTATTCTAAAATTCAATAATAAATATGTACTGATAAGTATAAAGGATTTAAGTCCAAAGATGTCGATTTTGAGTTAAGTACATAGTCAGACTCAGAAAAAAATTCTCTATCGATTGGTATAAAGGATTTAAATCCATGTCATTTAGTCTTTGAGAAAATCCATTGGTAAAAAAAGATTCAAGTCAGAAATTTAGCATTAATCTTTGGTATAAAATATTTAATTCAATTTTTTCCCTTTATTAAATGAAGATTGACAATCTCCGAATGGTATAAAGTGTATAAACCAACATAATCCCTTTTTCCTAATCGATTCTGCTCATTAGTTTTTAGTTAGTTTAACTTTATTTTTCGTCTCCTGAAAAATCAAGAATATGGACTCAAATCCTTTATACTTATCAGTACAGAAATAATATAAGTAATATTAAAAGCAAGTTTAGAAAATGGCAATGAGTCAAGTTTTAAATATTATTTTGCAGCCTGCCCAGTCTGCCTACGCTCATCTGTTTCCGGCTTATAGTCACGTTTTTAATTTTTCTTTTCCTTTTTCCAGAGCCGCCCCATTCCATGGGGCAAGATCGTCCGCTCACGAGCTGTGTGGGCCCTTACAATCGCCAAGTTTGCCGGCACTTGGGGATTCACCTGCCTCCTCACCAAATTACCTGCTTACCTTGCGGATGTCCTTCATTTTCCCATACAGAAGGTAAGACCTCACGATTATACCCACGACTGATCACGATATGCAATGCTGATCCTTCGCCATTTTGGTGGTAATTAATTAAAATATTGCTGAATCAGAAAATATACTGACAACACTTGTAGCACATTCTCTTTTACAGCAATTTAACCCTTTCACGCCCAAGGGAAATATTTTTACCTTCTACAAAAATCGTTATCGATTGTTCAATTATTATTTAATCGATATTTTTTTTACTGAATGTCAAAATAAAACGAATGTCCAAGGCAGCAAATGTGTTTCTGAACGAATAAAAAAAAAAAAAAGTATAGAAAATAGGACACATAATAAATGTGTTATGTGTAATGTCCACTTGTGCTTCACAAGTAAATGAAATTGTTTCGTAGAATACCATAACTAGCTATTTATTTTACTTTTCTGATAATTTTTATATTACAAAGCAATAAATTTGTATTACAAAGCAATAAATAAAATATCGATATAATAAACCTAACTCTTCGTTTATTTACTTTTATGGTCCATAGGGAAAATATTTCCCATGAAATTATAGGAAACCTATGCACCCTGCTATGTTTTTCTGGTGATATTCTCTTACTTTACACCCACAATAGCTAAAATATTGTGTTGTATTGGCATATTTAGTCTTGGAAATCTTATGGTCCTGAAAGGGTAAATGGGAAGGTCTATTTGCTGATCAAATAATAATAAAATTTTTTAGAAATACAGTACCCGCCGCTTATTAAAATCACATTCGTTCTAGAGCAAAGTGATTTTAATAAGCGGCTGATTTTTATATCCGGCGAAGGCTCTTGCATTCAAGAAAAAGGTATTACTTCCTTGAATTTAAAAAGAAATCTCAAAAGTTAACGATTGATGAAAGTAATAAACAGTATTAATTAATTTTCGACTGACAATAAATTAATTGTTCATTCAAAATAAGTAAATTAAACACATGCTCCGTATAAAATTAATAAAACACATAGTGCATACAAAATTAGTCAATATTTATACATTAATTAAATATTAGATAATTTCAAAAGTTATTTTGCTTCTCGTATTTCGGAATGAGAACTAAGAATTATCTTTTAATTAAAAAAAAAAAAAAAAACTAGTGATCAAAGCAGTAACTTATTTCGATTTTTAGAATACACTCCTGAAATTTATTACTAAGACAAGTGTTAAAGTGAGTTTATTTTGTTATTATGCTGCAGGTATAAAATTTTCGACAAAGAGACATAACGAGGGAGATTGTTGGGCTTTATTTTATTTTTATTGAAAAAAATAATATATTTTTTTTTCTTTTAAGTGCATAAATACACATTTTTGCTGATGAAGAGACTTTTTTGAGTTTATTAACCGGCGATGCTGATTTTATTAAACGGCGGTTTTAAAAGTAGTTTGTATTGATTCGATTCCGATCCTGACAATTTGATCAGATTATGCAGCTGATTTTATTTACCAGTGAATTTATTAAGCGGTGGTAACTGTACTTCTGTAAATACAAAAAATTAATATCCACACTGTACGCAGAATTATTAAATCAACGATATAATTTAACTACAAATATGTGCTTCTATACTAATGGTACTAAATTACTTGTGCGTAGCACGTAAGAATAATTATTATATAGATATTATATATTATTGGGTTGTTCGGAAAGCAATTTCGTTTTTCTCAGCAGAAGACTTAAGACTTAATTGTATTTTTTTCACACCATCTTCACAATTAAGCTGCAGTACCATTATATGTTGTGACAGCTGATATAGCAAGGCTTGCTTGCGAAAAAGTTCGTTTTAGGGTTACAAACAAACGGAGTGCTTGCAAATTCGATGACGTAAATTTTGCAAGTTTTTTGCAAATACAGTCGGCAGCAAAAGTATCCGAACATTAGCAAAAAATCCTATGCAAAAAAAGTACACTTAATGCAGTTTTGTTAAATAAATCCTTGTCGAATCCTGTTCTTAATTAGTCTAAGAACATGATTTGACAAGGATTTATTTAACAAAACAGTGTTAAATGTGCTTTTTTTTGCATAGGAATTTTTGCTAGTGTTCGGATACTTTTGCTGCCGACTGTAGTCATACATTTGGAACGCTTGCAAACGGCTTTGCAACCGGAAATGTTTCATTTGTATGTACCCCTTATTCTGCTCAAAAGGTTTTGAATGGTGCCCTATCAAATAAAGAAAATCGGAAGCGACATTTTCGGCATATTTTGTTTTTGCTATCAAAAAGACGAAAATACTGTTCAAACATGGAAAAAAAGTATACGATGTGTATACAGAAAATTTATTTAAAGAACGCTAGTGTCAAAACTGGTTTACCAAATTTTGTTCTGTCAATTTTGACGTTGAAGATGCATTACGTTCCGGAAAACCAGTTTATGCTAATGAAGACAAAATAAAGTACTGATTTATGAAAATGCCAAATAACAACTCATGAGATCGCTAAGAAACCGATCAAAGTGGAGAATATATAATTCAATAAAATATTTATACAATATAAGAACATCGTCTTTCATTTTCAAAGGAAAAAACGAAATTATTTTCCGAACAACCCAATAAAATGTGTCTGCGCCTGCATAGATTAAAATGTTTGTTTGTGTATATTGAAATGTGTGTTTGTGGTGTGTATGCGAACCATTGTTCTAGATTTCTGTTCTAGATTTCTGTTTTAGATTCGTCTAAATTAAATAACTAGTAATGGCTATTGGTAACGCTATTTTAACTAGTAATGGCTATTGGTGAAGCCATGACTGACTAATAGGAGCCGTTAGTAATTAGTGGTCTCTCTCTCTCTCTCTCTCTCTTTTTTTTTTTTTTTTTTTTTTTTTTTTTATAATCAAATTTCAGATAATACCTCCAGCCTCAAAATATAACCATGTTAAAATTTGCTTAAAATAAAATAATAATAAAATTAAAATTTAGTAAATATTTTAATATATCTTCTTTAGGTAAATATAAAATATATTATCTAGAGAAATAGGTGAAAAAAATTATTGGCGAAAGACAAGACTTGTAGATCGATGAAAAAGCTAAACGGTAAAAGTTTTAAAGACCACTAAAATCGTTAGAATTTATTCAATTCTATGATTTTTGACTTGAAAAGTTTATCAAGTTCATCAAAAGTGTCGTTTTTAAAGAGCATACTAAGTATGAAAAATAAAATAAAACTATAATTCTTTTAAATATTATTTAGATACAACTTTATTTTGTAGTACATCATTAAAATTTTGTTGCAAATTTTCCTGATATTACGAAATCACTCTCAATATATATGCATACAGTATAGTTTTATCTTATTACTATACATAAATGGGGCATAAAAACGAAAAAAAAAAAAAAAAAAAAAAGAAGAAGAAGACAGCATAGCAAGCGAAAGTGGAATTTAGGAATAATTATATAAACATTAAGAAATTAAGTTAGTAACTAAGAATTTTTCCAAAACAGCAATATTGTTGTTTCTGATAATGACGAAAAATCTTCGGATACAGTATTTTATATGACACACCTTAAACTGTAATCATATGTGTATAGCAATTTAGGGTAAGAGAAAGTAGAGTGAGTGTCACAGCAGATTTTTTCCTGGTGAAGGGCCGTTCCAATTATTTTGATCCTAAGTAATTGTTGCGTATTTTCGAAATTGGGTTGGGGACAACATCTCGCGGGACAAAATATCGCGAGGACAAAATATCACCGACGTAAATGAATACCAAGCAAAAATGATTTGGTAATTATTAGTTAATGTTGTATAAAATTTCATGATAAAACATACCTTAATCAGAGCACTGACATTCTGACAAACCTACAACAAAAATTTTTTATAAATTTTACTTAAAATAGTTTAAAAACTATATTTATTAACTTTTGTCAAGATGAGTCATAATGAATTCAATCTTGCTTATCAGTTTTAAAATTTTTAATTCAAGTTTGTGAACAGTGTTCAGCTTTAATGTCAGCAGTGATGTACACGATTTTTAAAATGTATTTTGAATAGTGAAAAAGAAAAGATAAAATAACTTAAAAATAAACATACCTAAAATAATGAAATTCAACTCTATGATTTAATTAATTAATTAATAATCATTTTAATTAATATTTATAAGGCCATGTGCCCCCCCCCCCCCGCCAGAGATCACGCGTGACACAAAATCAAATTTTCAAATAGGTCATACTATTACTTTCCGAACACTATAGTGAGGAAAGTATTGTAATCATGTCAAAAATCCGAATTCGAGATTTTGATGTTTCTATACGTTTTGAGGTCCCCTGATTCCGTTTTCACTATTTTTACGATGATGTATGTATGTGTGTGTGTATGTGTGTATGTATGTGTGTATGTCTGTGAGTGAACACGCTAGCGTCTAAACGCTTTGTTCGATTAACCTGAAAGTTGGTACGCATATTGTAAGTCACCATAGTACGAACCCTATAGATTTTGGTGAATCTAGCACTTATAGTTTTTTTACAGGGACACAAAGAAAAATTCTTTATCATTATGGCCTATGGGAGCAAAATCTTAAAAGTGCGATAGCATCTAAACGCCTTATTCAATTGAGCAAAAAATTTATACACATATTATAGGTCACAAATACTCAATCTGTATAGATTTTGGAGAATCTAGCACTTATAGTTTTTTTACAGGGATACAAAGAAAAATTCTTTATCATTATGCCTATGGGGCCAAATTTTTAAAAGTGTGATAGCGTCTAAACGCCTTATTAATCTAAGCAAAAAATTTTTACACATGTTATAGATTACAGTTGAACTAACTGTATAGATTTTGGTGAATCTAGCACTTACAGATTTTTTACAGGGACACAAAGAAAAATTCTTTATCATTATGGCCTATGGGACTAAATTTTTAAAAGTACGATAGCATCTAAGCGCCTTATTGAATTGAGCTGAAAATTTATATGAGTATTATAAATCACTGTTACACTAACTATAAGCATTTTGGTGAATCTAGCATTTATAGGTTTTTACAGGGACACAGCGAAAAATTCTTTGTCATTATGATCTATGGGCTCAAAGTTCAGTAGCGTTCAATAAAACATCGCGTAATATATGGAGAAAAATACTCAAACACTCTATTATGGTTTTCTCTTTTTTGTTTGTTTAACAACTCCTCTTTCTTTACTTTATCTACAAAACTCTTAATTACTCAATGTTCGGAAAGTCGAGTGGAGTCACTCCAGATTTTTTTTTTTTTTTTTTGACGCGATATTTTGTCCGGTGAGATTTTGTCCCGCGATATTATGTCCGGATCCCTTCGGAATTAATAGATTTTGCTTACAAAGTTTTTCTTCTTTTATAACATAAAAATTGCCATCTTAAATTAATCGAAACAAAGTGCCTAAAGTTTGAACTTTTGTTTTAAGAATTACTTTACAAAACAACTTCCTTTAGCCAACCATGTGGAATAATAATAACATAAAAGGAAGGTATTTTCCTTAAACAATCTGATGTTCAATGCTAACAACAGCGTAAACTAAGCTGAACAAGAAGGTGACATCATGAAAGTAATCTTTCCAAGGCATGCGGAGCTTCACCTCCACAAATTCTTTTGCATCAGGAAGTGAACATAAGTTCACCTCCAAATGAGAAAACTAACGGCTCGACCATGTAAATTCATTTTCATAGATCAGCGCATTTGCATGCTTATCTACGCATGAGTAAAATGTTAAAAGTCAAGTGAACTTTCTACTAGCATTATCGTTACAGCATGAATCATATTAATTGTTTTTAATGGATTTTTTAATTGTTAAGTAACGGGTTTTGTTTGTCGACATTTCCGACAAGTAAATAAGTATCAAGATTTTAATTACATATTTGATATGACTAACATCCTTGATTTTTTTTTTTTTATTATGTTTATGATTTTAATCTTTAAAATTTTTTCTGAAATAAGAACGTTTTGTCTAGCCCTAGCGTTCAGGTTTTACAGACCTTCAAAAGTTTTGATATATCTGCTAGTTTATGCAGTGATGCCAGACTGGGGATTTTGTCCCCATTTTGGGGATTTTTGAGGCTTTTGGGGACAATTTTGGGGACCAAATGTTTGTGGGGACTTTTTTGGGGAATTCTAAAATTTTTGGGGACAAATCTGGGGAGTTCAACTTTCTGTCAATGTTGGCAACGTAATGACTTATCCCTACGACCAGGGATTTTCAATAGCATTATTGTTATTTGGGGATTTTTTTCAAAAATTGCCTTCATTTGGGGAAAAATCTCAGCTTAAATCTGCTTGATTTTATTTTATTTATTTATTTATTTATTTTTTTGAAAAAATTTTTATTTTCCCTTTTTAGTAGAAATCAAGTTGGAGATTTAAAAAAAAAAAAAAAAAAAAAAAACCCTGATTTGGGGAAATTTGAAGACCTGTTTAGGGAAATAATTTTCGACCATCTGACTGAATTTATGTCTGATATACGATACGAACATTTCTATTTTCTGTTTGTGTGTGCATGTGTATGTGCGCTAAGTAATTAAGATTGCTGGTCGTAGAGATATACAATTTGACAGATGGTCCGCTAAAAGCATGTAAGGGTGTACCTACCAGAGATTTTTTTTTAACTTAAATTTTCTTATCCGTAAATGTTAATAGATAATTGGATGCAAAATGTAATAAATTATCTTTTCAATTAATGGCTCGATGATATGGGATCCGGACATAATATCGCGGGAGAAAATATCGCGTCGAAAAAATAATATGATCTATTTGAAAATTTGTATTTCTGTCACGTGTGATCTCTGGTGAAGGCCACGGGGCCTTAAAAATTAATATTAATTAATTAAAATAAATAAATACATTATAGAATGGAATTTTATTATTTTATCTATATTTAAGTTATTTTATCATCTGCTTTTCACCATTCAAAATACATTTTTAAAATATTATACATTACTGCTGACATCAAAGTTGAACACTGTTCACAAACCTTAATTAAAAATTTTAAACCAGATAAGCACGATTAAATTCTTTATGATTAATCTCTAAAAAAAGTTAATAAACATAGTCTTTAAACTCTTTTAAGCAAAATTTATAACATTTTTTGTGGTGGGTTTGTGTGTATGCCAGTGCTCTGACTAATAAGGTATGTGTTGTCATGAAATTTTATTCAACATTATTAATAATTACCAACTTCTTTTTGCTTTTCATTCTTTTGTGTAGGCGATATTTTGTCCATGCGAGATTTTGTCCCCAACCCTATAAATTTAATTTCATAGATCAGTGTATATGCATGCTTATCTACGCATGAGTAAAATGTTAAAAGTCAAGTGAACTTTCTACTAGCATTATCGTTACAGCATGAATCATATTAATTGTTTTTAATGGATTTTTTAATTGTTATGTAACGGGTTTTGTTTGTCGACATTTCCGACAAGTAAATAAGTATCAAGATTTTAATTACATATTTGATATGACTAACATCCTTGATTTTTTTTTTTTTTTATTATGTTTATGATTTTAATCTTTAAAATTTTTTCTGAAATAAGAACGTTTTGTCTAGCCCTAGCGTTCAGGTTTTACAGACCTTCAAAAGTTTTGATATATCTGCTAGTTTATGCAGTGATGCCAGATTGGGGATTTTGTCCCCATTTTGGGGATTTTTGAGGCTTTTGGGGACAATTTTGGGGACCAAATGTTTGTGGGGACTTTTTTGGGGAATTCTAAAATTTTTGGGGACAAATCTGGGGAGTTCAACTTTCTGTCAATGTTGGCAACGTAATGACTTATCCCTACGACCAGGGATTTTCAATAGCATTATTGTTATTTGGGGATTTTTTTCAAAAATTGCCTTCATTTGGGGAAAAATCTCAGCTTAAATCTGCTTGATTTTATTTTATTTATTTATTTATTTATTTTTTTGAAAAAATTTTTATTTTCCCTTTTTAGTAGAAATAAAGTTGTAGATTTAAAAAAAAAAAAAAAAACCCTGATTTGGGGAAATTTGAAGACTTGTTTAGGGAAATAATTTTCGACCATCTGACTGAATTTATGTCTGATATACGATACGAACATTTCTATTTTCTGTTTGTGTGTGCATGTGTATGTGCGCTAAGTAATTAAGATTGCTGGTCGTAGAGATATACAATTTGACAGATGGTTCGCTAAAAGCATGTAAGGGTGTACCTACCAGAGATTTTTTTTTAACTTAAATTTTCTTATCCGTAAATGTTAATAGATAATTGGATGCAAAATGTAATAAATTATCTTTTCAATTAATGGCTCGATGATATGGGATCCGGACATAATATCGCGGGAGAAAATATCGCGTCGAAAAAATAATATGATCTATTTGAAAATTTGTATTTCTGTCACGTGTGATCTCTGGTGAAGGCCACGGGGCCTTAAAAATTAATATTAATTAATTAAAATAAATAAATACATTATAGAATGGAATTTTATTATTTTATCTATATTTAAGTTATTTTATCATCTGCTTTTCACCATTCAAAATACATTTTTAAAATATTATACATTACTGCTGACATCAAAGTTGAACACTGTTCACAAACCTTAATTAAAAATTTTAAACCAGATAAGCACGATTAAATTCTTTATGATTAATCTCTAAAAAAAGTTAATAAACATAGTCTTTAAACTCTTTTAAGCAAAATTTATAACAATTTTTGTGGTGGGTTTGTGTGTATGCCAGTGCTCTGACTAATAAGGTATGTGTTGTCATGAAATTTTATTCAACATTATTAATAATTACCAACTTCTTTTTGCTTTTCATTCTTTTGTGTAGGCGATATTTTGTCCACGCGAGATTTTGTCCCCAACCCTATAAATTTAATTTCATAGATCAGTGTATATGCATGCTTGTCTACGCATGAGTAAAATGTGAAAAGTCAGAAAACTTGTAATATTTATCGTTATTACATGAATAATATTTTTTTAAATAAATGTTTTAATCGTTAAGCAACAAGTTTTGCTTATCGCCATTTCAAACAATGAGATGAAGGTAAATAAGTATGGAGATTCTAATTACATGATTGATATGGCTAACATCCTTGATTTTTTAAAATTTCGTTTATGCTTTTGATGTCTAAAACTTTTTCTAAAATAAGGAAGTTTTTGGCTGCAAATAAAAGGACCTTCAAAGTTTTGATACATATGTTTTTAAATCTCTTATCAAGATTTCTATTTTCTATCTTGTAATCAATATAAATAAGGATGTTTGTGTGTATGTCTGTATGTGATCTGCAACTCAGGCCACTGATTACAGAGCTACAAAACTTGACAGAAAGGGGACTTGTACCATGCAGGGTTGAACTTCATCAAGATGTTTTCGGTTTTCGAAAAAAAATTATTTTTTCGTTGTTAATCATGTGATTAAATATAGTTTATATATAATCGTGATTTTAATAGGGAAGTATTGCTTCGAATTTTTTTCGATATCAGTACGTTTAAATTGGGATTTCTTTTTTTTTTTCTTTCTTTCTTTTTTTTTTTTTTTTTTTTTAAATCTTGTGATATGTTTTTCTAAGAGAGGCGATCGTCCTGATTTTAAAAACTTAATAAAATATATTATTTTGTTTCATTTGTTGCCATTTAAAAACAAGTGTTTATAAGGAGAGATTAAAAATTCCAATAAAAGGGGAAGACTTTTTTTTTTTTTAAATCAGGAATTCGCTTGTGGATAAATATTTTTATAGAGATATTTGGCATTAGCTTAAAATTTTTATTTAATTAAGCAGTACTTTTCTTTCCTTCAGTAAAACAAAATGTTTCGTTTTTATTGTGTACCTTATGAGGTTCTTTTATGTTCTCACCTTAATTATAAATAATTAGAATTAGAATTTTATTAATTCTTTTTTTTTTTTTTTTTTGTAAATATCAGAAAAGAGTTTTTATTTATTTTTTTGCATGGAACAGCTTTAGTATCGGACCTCTTTCGCAATTTGCCACCGAAGCAGCTCGGACGTTTCTCGCCAAGATCTTTAATTACGCAATTGAGACAGCCATTTCAATTCATCGCATAGTATCTAGGACCATGTAGGGGTGTAAATCCTCGATATTATTTTCAATTTTTCAGTTTAATTTTTTTTAAAGATTTCTTAAATACTTTTTTAAACCTTTAAGATATAACTAACAAGCGAAAGATCGGAACTTTAAATGATTCGTATCATTGAATGAAATGATGAAAAATAATCCTTTTCATCTAACGGCTCGACCATGCAAATTTATGTTCAAGGACCAGTGCATTTGTATGCTCATCTACGCATGAATAAATTGTTAAAAGCCAAGAAAACTTGTAACATTATCATCATTATCGCTACAGCACGTATCACATGGATTGTTTTTAATGAATTTTTTAATCGTTAAATAACGAGTTTTTGTTTGTTGGCATTTTGAAGTTTAGATCGGTGATATCATTTCCAACAGTGAGTTGGAGGTAAAGGAATCTTTAATGGCCGCATTTGATATCAGAAACATCCTTGATTTTTTAAAGTTTCGCTACGATATGGTCTTTAAAAAATTCCTAAAATAAGGAAGTTTTTGTGTGTATTTTGGCCTTCAAAAAAGTCTCGATACAAATAGTTTTCACGCTTAATTCATAAACACTTCTATGTTATGATGAAAACTAGTATGTTGTGGCCATCACAAAACTTTCTTCTTTATTTTCCTAATTCACAATATACAAATTCCTAATATACAAATTCACGCAGTACAATTTATTTGTTATTTTTTTTTAAACTATTATGAATGCAGGTGTTTTTCATCTCAGAGAAGTATTACGCTAAATGACCACCGGAAGTAAACTTTTATCGTGCAGATAACATCCTTCTCGTACTCGGAGAAAATTGCAGTATAGTAGCGCCACCTATCGGCGGATATACAACAAATTTAATCAGTATAATGTTTCATAATGACCTTTTCATGCATCATGTTTTGTTCGATTATACGTAATATAACCTGAGGTATAGCCTCCCCTGAAATTGTGGAAATCGATGTATAGAAGCGCCACCTGTTGGGCGATCGGCACCAAAATTTAATAAGCACTAATTTATGTCAAGGTGCATCTGCGTATAAATTTATATGCAATTCTGTGCAGTAGTTCTTGAGATATAATCCCCAAAATTTTGTCACATGCACACACAGACAAGAAAAACGCTTCTAAAAATGGCCAAATCGTGTTCTGGACCTCTCAAAACGTGTAAATCCATAGAAAACAGGAAGTTAAAAATTTTCAGAATCCAATACTTCCTTCTATTAAACCCAGAATAGAGTAAAAATATGCATATTTTACGTCATGAATAGGAAAAAAAAAATGCATTTTTTCTTCGAGTTCATAATTTGAAGAATATATTTTTAAGCGAGTTTTTGACGTCATTAAATAAGAACCTTTTTAACTCCAAAAGAAATTATGTTTATTATTTTTAAAATGCTGTTTATTCCATTTTAATTGCTAATATTTATTCATAAAAATAACAATTATTATTTTGTTTGGTTATCTTTGGTTGTTTACTTTTTTTTTTTTTTTTGCCATATGTATATTTATTTATAATCTGCTGTATTTTACCATGTTTTTATTAACTTCTATTCTTGTTTGTTTGTTTGTCCGGTACAAATCTTGCAATCTATTTTTAACTAACTTCCCTACTAGCTAGACATTTGAAACTTTCACAACAGCTCACAACCCGGTGACAACACAATACTTCGAAGTCCGATTTTCGATTAGTTTTCTTATAATTAATTGAAATATGATAATAATAACATCCTAATAGCGTTAAAAGAGCCTTTAAAATATTAGCTATAATTTAATTGTTCCCCCCCAAAAAATTACGAGTTCATTTTCTTTCGACATAAAAATAAATACATTTAATTAAACGTGAACGTTAAAAAATTATAAAAAGTTAAATTATGCATCTCACAAAAATTGACATCATTATCACTTTAAAGATTTTATGCACATTGATAAGAGCTCTATGATTCATCAGAAAATTTAAAACATGGTATATAAAAAGTTTTTTTTTTTTTTTTTTTTTTTTTTTAAATCTTATAATTATTTAAGACAAAATAAATGTAATATGTAATGTCAATGAAAAACATTAATTCGTATAAAACGTATGACGTAAAACTTAAAACTCCTAATAATTCATTTAAGAGTTTTAAGTTATTTATTTAGAGTACGTATGTTTTTTTTTTTTTTTTTTTTTTTTTTTTTCCCTGAAAGATTTAAACTCTCGCGTATTAGAAAAAAAAAAAAAAAAAAAAATCTGGTGTGAAATAACCGCATGACTTCCATTACCCACTATTACACGTATTATACACATTTTTTTGGAGATGTGATCAGAAAAGATAATGTGATCAAAAGGCATAAAATTGACCTAACGAAGTAGAAACCTAAAATACTTCCAGTAAAAGAAACTTAATAAATGTGTAAAGACATATAAAACGCAGTTTACATAGCAAGTTAAAAAAAAAAAAAGAAAGTAAATTTATTTTTTGAAACATCAATTTTCAAGACCTAAAACTGACCTACTTAAGAAGGCTGACTAATTTTCCTGTAATAACCACGTAATACACGAGAAAGGATGTCTAAAATGGTTTATGTACCAATTTTCAAGAAAATCGCCAGAGCCGTTTTTGAGATACTTACTTTTACCAAAACTTTGTATACTCAATTTTTGACCGAAAAAGAATAGTTACTTACAAAACGATATTTAAAAGGGAGTTAATAGGGCGAGTTTGAAAAAAATCCGTACAGTTGTTTTTAAAGGAACGCACTTGTGAGACCTGAAATTGAGCTATTTACACAGGACGCCAATTAATTTTTCTGAACTAACCAACTATATTATTCGAAAGGACATCTAATAAAGTGTTTAGCAACTTTGAAGAAAATCGTTAGAGCCGTTTTTGAGATTCGGACTTACGGTCTCTTTCCCGGTTTCCGGTGTCCCACTTCTGGTTTTCCAATTTTCACCAAAATTTGGAAAATTCCTTTGTACACCAGACCTGTTTTAATTTTGCAATTTCGTCGTTTTACCTTTGTTAGTTTCGGAGATATGATAGCTAGAAGATTCTCCACACACATACACACATACACACACACACTGACCAATTGCCAAAAATTTTATTTGGAACTCAGAAGACCTTAAAATGTGTAAATCAGGTGAAAACTCGATATTGAATTTTTGGACAGAATACAATACTTCCATTACCGACGGCAGTCGAGTAATGGAAGTAATAAATTAATAATAATTAGTATGTTGTGACCACAGCGAAACCGTCTTGTATATTTTTCTTCACAAACTGACGCACAATACAAATTATTTATTAAAATTATTTTCCGCGATGTATGCAGACGAGTTTCCATCTCAGAGAAGCATAACATTAAATTTCCAAAGAAATTTCATTTTGTACCGATATTTGAGAAAATATTAGTATTATTATTATTATTTGTTAAAAACGAAAAAAAAAAAAAAAAAAAAAAAAAAAAATCAATAACTCTGTTTTAAATTATCTCCGTTCCATAGTTTCAACCATTCGTGTTAAAAATATTAACCGAAACAGCCCTAGCATGCTTTCACATACCAAATTAATTTTTTTCGTGGTTGACTATTACTGTTATAAATATTATTTCCATAACTCTACTGCCGTAAGTAATGTATTCGATGAAAAAAAATCGATATCGAGTTTTCAACTGATTTACATGTTTTAAGGTCTCCTGATCCTGAGTCCAAAAAAGTGGTTTTTGGCAATTGGTCAGTGTGTGTGCGTGTTTGTGTATGTGTGTGGGGAATCTTCTGACTATCATATACACTGAGAAAAAATTCTGTAACTGACACCTAAAATCTAAATTGTGGCTCTAGAAAAAATAGTTTCATGTCATCCTTATAAATTCTAGTCCCCTTGGAAAGCGAGTTCTAGAAGCCCCTATTAGAATTCTAGAGCGTTTGCCTATATTCTCGAGGGCAAAGTTATTTAAAAATCTCTGCAAATAAATGAGACTACAAGAAGCGGGTTTCAGCAACTATAATCTTGGTATATTACTCAATTCTAGAAAATCAAGCGAGAATTTCTCGCAATACAAAAGATTCAGAATATTCAGACTATTGTTACACCATCTAGAAATGTGTAGACTAGAAATTCTCGAAAATTTCGTCTATTCAGTTTATTTTTTAATTTTTAGTGAAAACCTTATACCGGAAGTGGGACATATGTAAGTCCGTATCTGTAAAATGGCTCTAACGATTTTCTTCAAATTTTCTATATAAACACACTATTAGATGTCCTTTCGTGTATAATAGTTGGTTAGTTCACGAAAATTGATAGGCGTCCTGTATAAGTAGGTCAAATTGGGGTCTCGCAAGTGCGTTCCTTTAACAGCGGTTACATGGATTTTTTTCAAAGTCGCCATATTAACTCTATTTTAGATATCCTTTCGCATGTAATTGTTGTTTTCTGATAGACAACTGAGTTCGCTAAGTTTTGGTGAAAATCGGTATCTCAAAAACGGCCCTAACGATTGTCTTGAAAATTACTACATAAACACCTTTTTAGATATCCTTTCGCATGTATCACACGTTTATTGCAGTGAAATTAACAGTCATCCTGATTAGATCATCCTCAATTTTAGATATCGGAATGGGTAAAATTCCTTAACGTTTTGAACCTTTTTGAAAGTACTTGAAAATCAACTTTTCTGTCGACGATATCTTTCTGAGTTTTGACGATATTTGCTTTTTTTTTTTTTTTTTTTTTTTTGGAGTTAGTGTATACATTTACCTAAAAATTATGCAAAATAAATTTTGCCAACGGGTGTGCATGCACAGTTAAAAATTTAGTAAAAATGCTCAATCAGACATTTGATATTTTTATATTCTGACTGCAGTATGTTTTTAAATGTTGTATGTCAAGTTTTCCAAAAGTGATTTGGTAAACCTTATATGTTATAAACAAAAACTTACATAAAATTGTTGACATTGTTAAAGAAACCTTTATATTTGTTTATAAATCCAATTCTCATATAAATTAAATAAAGGCTCACAGTATAGCTACAACTCATTTCAAGGATTATTTTTTTTACAGGGTAACCCCAAAGATTGTATTTTTTTATTAATTTGTGACTGATCCTCGGATGTTCGTTACTCTACAAACGACATCAGTAGCTTTGTTTTTTTTCCCTAATCCATGTGTTTCGCTTTCTATTTCTTTGGGTGAAACCTAACATGAAGTTTAAAGCTTTTGTATATTATAGTTTTGTACAGTTATATGTTTAAAAAAAAAATCCTTCTTTCAAACACTGGTCAGTTCTATTTTAAAGAAGGGTGCGAAATTTCAGTAAGCTCGGCGCATTAATTTTGTAGAAATCGTGTCCACCACTTTCCTGAAGAGTTTTCGGAAACTGGGACCCACCGACTGAATTTTCCAAAATTCTTAATGAACCTTTCATCAAATATTGTTTAAATGTTGATTTTTTATTTGCTTAAAACTATTAAAAAAAAAAAAAAAATCCTTCGTTCAAACACTGGTCAGTTTTATTGTGAAGAAGGGTGCGACATTTCAGTAAGATCGGTGCATTAATTTTTGAGAATACGTGTCCACCACTTTTCTGAAGAGCTTCCGGAAACCGGGACCCAACGACTGAATTTTCCAAAATTCTTAATGAACCTTTTATCAAATATTGTTTAAATGTTGATTTTTTATTTGCTTAAAACTATTAAAAAAAATCCTTCGTTCAAACACTGGTCAGTTTTATTTTGAAGAAGGGTGCGACATTTCAGTAAGATCGGTGCATTAGTTTTTGAGAAACCGTGTCCACCACTTTTCTGAAGAGCTTCCGGAAACCGGGACCCACCGACTGAATTTTCCAAAATTCTTAATGAACCTTTTATCAAATATTGTTTAAATGTTGATTTTTTATTTGCTTAAAACTATTAAAAAAAAAATCCTTCGTTCAAACACTGGTCAGTTTTATTTTGAAGAAGGGTGCGACATTTCAGTAAGATCGGTGCATTAGTTTTTGAGAAACCGTGTCCACCACTTTTCTGAAGAGCTTCCGGAAACCGGGACCCACCGACTGAATTTTCCAAAATTCTTAATGAACCTTTTATCAAATATTGTTTAAATGTTGATTTTTATTTGCTTAAAACTATTAAAAAAAAAAAAAATCCTTCGTTCAAACACTGGTCAGTTTTATTTTGAAGAAGGGTGCGACATTTCAGTAAGATCGGTGCATTAGTTTTTGAGAAACCGTGTCCACCACTTTTCTGAAGAGTTTCCGGAAACCGGGACCCACCGACTGAATTTAAGAAGAAAATATGTTTTTTTTTTTTTTTCCTTAAGCCTTCAATACCCATGTAACGTTTTAACAAACATCTAACACAAAAGAATATAATTTACCATATTAAATAATAATAATAATAATAATAATAAATTAAAGGAAGAGAATTGATTTTTTGCAAATGGCTACTGTGCGAGATGCTTTTTCCTTAAAACTTTCCCTTTCTCTACTGCCTATTTAAATTTCATTGAACAAGTTAATTCATTGTAAAGTGCAAATTTTCACATCTCGAAATTTCACAGGGAAATAAATTAAGATTCACAACCACGCGACAATTAACCCGTAACGAAGTCTCTTTCGTTTCACGCAAGAGTTGTTTTGCATATTTATTTACACATTTCAAGGTTTGACATAATGTGTCGCATTATCATTTCTATCTTAATATTGCTTTTTATTTTAAAGCTTTTCTTCCATTTTAAAAGTATTTATTAATGTGTTTCGTCTGTCTGTCTGTTCGAGCTCTGATTTTCGTATATTTGGAATACCTTGAAACGAATATACATACAGGGTGATCGGAAAATGTCTAGCCAAGTTTTAAAAAGGAGTTAGAAGGGACTAATATGAAAGGATGCTAAGTACAATGCGTGCCTAGAAACGCCGTGTGAAAGTGGTAGGCTCTATGTAGGGCAGTTTAAACAAGCCGGTCATGCGATATATATATATATATATATATATATATATAAGCAAAATAATTAATGCCAGATGAAAAATCAATCCCAAAACAGACGAGGGCGTTCATCAGGGGAGCTCCCCCATGTAGGGAAAGGAAAATGAGAAGTTTCCGACGAAATGCTGGTAATTTAACCTAAAAACACGTTTCTAGCCCCCAACTTCTCACAGATGGTAGCAAGACCATACAACAAACGAATTTTAATTAATACAAAGCATAAAAAGCAATTAAATTCAGAAATCAATCACAAAATGTAATACATCAATATAAAATACAAGAATATAAATAATACAAGAATATACAAGAATAATAATTCAAGTTTTACTCCATCCTATATTTAAATTTTACCTTATATATATATATATTAATGGTCTTAAATTTATTTATTTATTTTTTATGATGTCAGATGGATATCTGCTAATTCAGCATTTGTGAAGCGCTTCATGCTGTATGAATTCACCCCGGGGAATGACATTTCCTGGATTGCCAGCTTGTTTCCACTTCCCTACACAGCGCCCTCTACCACCTTCATGCGGTGTTTCTGGACACGCATTGTACTGTGAACCTTTTTTATATACGTCGCCTTTAAGAGCGGACAATACCTAATCTCGCCGGCAGCCTTCGCCCATGTTATTCTATGGGAAAATTTGTTCACATAATTACTCATTACCTAATGAATATTTTTCAATTCTGTTTTCACATTTAGAAAATTCATAAGCGTTCAATTAGTACTTCTTTTCCAAAAATTGATTTTTTAAAATTTTAGTATTTCATTTTGCGACTAGAAAATGAGAAAAATGCATTTTGTGAAAAATCGCATTTTTGAACTCAAAATTAAAATGTAAAAATTAAAAAAAATGAATTTTTCAAAAATGAGTACTCATTTAACGGTTATGAATTTTCTGACTGCGAAAACAGAATTAAAAAATATTCATTAGGTAATGTGTAATTGTCGCAACAAATTTTCCCATAGAATAACATGGGCGAAGGCTGCCGGCGAGATTAGGTATTGTCCCCTCCTAACCCATTTAAAATTTGGTAAAACATTTTCCGATCATCCTGTATATTATCCAGGCACACTACTGCATTTTTTAAAAAACTTTCCAACAGAATTGAAAAGTGTTTATGAATTCGGTTTCTCTGTCTGTCTGTCGTTTTCGTAAATAACCACGGAATTCCTTCAAACTGATGTGTTGTTCAATTGTCGACTAACATTATAAATAACATAACTGTTTTGCGTACAGAGACTGGCAGTAAAATTCAGATATATCACTGTCTATGAGATGTACTTCTTTAAGCCATACCTTAATAAATTTATAGTGCACAAAACCAAACGGATTTAATATGTATATTAATTATATAAATTTACAAGGGCATGTTTAATATAGAATATGGTATAATTATCATTAATGCATAGTTTACAGAGCCCCACAAAAATAGTCAAATTCGTTATGGGATAAAAGCGGAAATTTCCATATCGGGTACGGGATAGGTCGGGTACAGTACAGGGCATTCTCGGCCTACGCCTGGCCTCCTATGGGCTACTAGCTGGGAAGATAGTCTTAACTTTCCAAAACGCTCTACTACTTGAGCTATTCCGGTCGCTATCCGATTCACAGAATTCACTTATCTAAATATTGAAAATTTTGCATTTTTACTTTCTTCTATATTCAATAGAAGAAAGTATTGGATTCGTAAAAATTTTCGATTTCGGGTTTTTGATGGATTTACACGTTTTGAGAGCTGTAGAACACGATTTTACCATTTTTAGAAAATGTCTGTCTGTCTGTCTGTCTGTCTGTCTGTGTGTGTGTGTGACAAAATTTTGTGGCAACTGTATCTCTGGAACTACTGCACAGAATTTCATACAAATTGGTATGTAGTTGCACCTTGACATAAATTAGTGCCTATCAACTTTTGGTAAAAATCGTGATACAGGTTGCGTTGCCATCCCGCTTTTTCTAAATTTTTAACAGGGTGATATAGGGCAAAAATTTTCAAGATGGGTATCTTTCGAAAGGTCTCGTCAGTACCTTTAAAACGAATGGTTGAACTATAAATCTGTGATAATATAAAACAAAGTTATCGATTTTTTTTACTTTTTACGAAAAAAAACTTAGAAAAAAAAAATCTTTTTTTTTTTCTCTCCCCTTAATTTTATCAAACTCCCACGGTTTCCGTGTTCTGACAAACTTAAACTAATTTTTGCTTTTTTCCCCTAATTTTGTCAAAGTCCTACGGTTTCCGTGTCTTGACAAACTTGAACATATTTTTGCATTTTCCCCCTAATTTTGTGTCCCACGGTTTCAGTGTTTTGACAAACTTTAACAAATTTTCACATTTTACACAAAATTTTGTCAAAGTCCCACTTCTTTTTTTTTTTTTTTTTTTTTTTCTCCCCTTAATTCTATCAAACTCCCACGGTTTCCGTGTTCTGACAACCTTAAACAAATTTTTGCATTTTCCCCCCAATTTTCTCAGTCCCACGGTTTCCGTGTTTTGACAAACTTAGAATAATTTTCACATTTTACCCAAAATTTTGTCAAAGTCCCACTTTTTTTTTTTTTTTTTTTTTTAATTATTGTTACTGAGTGAATTTGTATAGGAAAATATAGAAGAAAGTCTCGTGGTGGCCACAACATACTAGTTAGAAAATGTCTGTCTGTCTGTCTGTCTGTCTCTGTGTGTGTGCGTGACAAAATTTTGTGGCAACTGTATCTCAGGAACTACTGCACAGAATTTCATACAAATTGGTATGTAGTTGCACCTTGACATAAATTAGTGCCTATCAACTTTTGGTAAAAATTGTCTTACAGGTTGCGTTGACATCCCGCTTTTTCTAAATTTTTAACATGGTGGTATAGGACATAATTTTGTATAAATATGCATAAAGGGAATTATTTTTTAATAATCATTATGAAATTCACCAAAATTATTTATAATAGAGATAGTCAACTGGGAAAAACTTTTTGTATGTGTAGGAGCCTCGCCTCCCCCTTCGAGGGGAGTAAATTTGCATGATGGGTATCTTTCAAAAGAGCTCGCCAGTGCCTTTAAAACGAATGGTCGAACCATAGATCTGCGATAATTTAAAACGAAGTTATCGATTTTTTTCAGTTTTTAACAAAAAAAAAAAAAAAAAAAAAAAAAAAAAAAATTGACTTTTTTTGGATATTTAGTGTTGTACTACTTCTCTAATATGGAAATCGTCTGCATTATCATGGAAGATAATTTTTTTAAATAATAATTTTAATAAATTATTTTTACTGAGTGACTTTGTATAGGAAAATATAGAAGAAAGTCATGTGGTGGCCACAACATATTAGTTTCATATGTTCTGCAAATACTGGTTGAGTCTGGCGGATGAAATTTTATTTATTTACTAAGTAAGTCAACTCCGAAATCGTTGGTGCAAAATTTGAAACGTCGGTCATGATAACGTGTGTTTTTTCACTCTGAATTTGGAGTACTTCTAAGTGTGTAAACATAATTAATAGTTACGAGAAAAGATAAATTACATTATTGTAATTCCATTGGTACACATCCTATACACACATCTGTACAGGACATCCGTTTTAAGTATCAGGAGCATATGTTGCATCCCATAGAAGTCCGTTTCGTGTCAAACCAAGCATCCATAATACGGTCAAGGGTCTTTGGACATGGTATCATCTGTAAGCGGACAGAAATTAAAATAACCTTTTTTTCCCATCCATGTTTGTACCAGCAACATTCGGAAATCATGTGGAGCTTCCTGTTAACTTATTGACACACAAAGAAGTTTTAGAAAATTTCGTACACAACAAACTATGATTGGGAAATTTCCGGAAATAATTTCCTGTGAAAATATATGTTCCTTGAATATTCATCGAAGCGGTTAAAATTATTTAAAGATAACTTCGGTTTAAAAAATATAAAATACACTTTAATATACGTAATTCTTAACCTTCTATCTACCGCGTTATGAAACGGACAAAAAGTGTATTCAAAACATATATTTTTTAATTACTTAAGAATATTTTTTAAAGATGCATGCAAAAAAGTCATGCATATCGCCTCATCATAGTAATTAATGAGGATTTTGTGAGGTGATTCTTTAGCGTACCACTGGTATATAGAGGTCGAAAAAAATATTTGCATACTAAAAAGGTGTAAAAACCTATTTACTTTTTATGTTTCTTCCATATTTTTACTTTCTTCTATATGTATATATAGAGAAAGTATTAGATTCGTCTCCAGTTTTCGATGGATTTACACGTTTTGGGATGTCCTGAACACGATTTGACTGTTTTTTAAAAATGTCTGTGTGTGTATCACGAATTTTGTGAACGCTGTATCTCACGAACCAATGAACGAAATTTAACCAAACTTTGTATTTAGTTGAACCCTGACATAAGCTGGTGCTGATTAGATTTGCCGATCAATCGCTCAAGAGGTGGCGCTGTGAACGCATTTTTTCTAAATTTTTAACATGGCAGTATAGGACAAAATTTCGTATAAATGTACATAATGAGAGTTATTTTATTCGTGTGATAGTAAAATTGATATGAATTATTGATAATAATAGTAGTTAACTAGGAAAGAAATCTTGTGCATGTGGGGGCATCGCTTCCCCCCTGGGGGGGGGAGTAAATTTTCAGGATCTCGTCAATACCTTTAAAACGAATGGTTGAACTATAGATCTGTGATAATTTAAAACAAAGTTATCGATTTTTTTTTACTTTTAACGGGGAAAAAAAAATATATATATATATATCATTTCTACTGATAATTACAAAAAAAAAAAAAAAAAAAAAAAAAAAAAAAAAACTTTGTTTCGGCATTTAGTGATATAATTCTGTCAGATAAAAATCGTCTGCATTTATAATGGAAAATAATTTGATAATTTAATAAATAATTTGTATTGAATAAATTTTGTGTAAAACTATATAGAAGAAAGTCATGGGGTGGCCACATCATACTAGTCTAAGATTGACTTGGCGATTCTTGAAGTAATATAGGAATTAATTATAACACACGTAAAGATCGTGAAAAATGGCCAGCAAAAACAGCAATAGCACTCTGTAAAATCCTTTCAGAAACAAAAACGGCTACATGTAGCGTCTATTGCTTTCAAGTGAGATTAAAGTGAAGTAGAGTGTTCTAGTCTTATAAATACCCCTTTGCCATTTCTTCCATAAATTCGATTTTACACGCTTTCTAAACTAATGGTACTTTATGGTCCCTTTGCCATTTTTTCTGTAAATTCGATTTTACACGCTTTTTAAACTAATGGTACTTTATAGTCCCTTTGCCATTTCTTCCATAAATTCGATTTTACACGCTTTTTAAACTAATGGTACTTTATAGTCCCTTTACCATTTCTTCCATAAATTCGATTTTACACGATTTTTAAACTAATGGTACTTTATAGTGCCTTTGCAATTTATTCCATAAATTCGATTTTACACGCTTTTTAAACTAATGGTACTTTATAGTCCGTTTGCCATTTCTTCCATAAATTCGATTTTACACGCTTTTTAAACTAATGGTAGTCCCTTTGCCATTTCTTCCATACATTCGATTTTACACGCTTTTTAAACTAATGGTACTTTATAGTCCCTTCGCCATTTCTTCCATACATTCGATTTTACACGCTTTTTAAACTAATGGTACTTTAGAGTCCCTTCGCCATTTCTTCCATAAATTCGATTTTACACGCTTTTTAAACTAATGGTACTTTATAGTCTCTTTGCCATTTCTTCCGTAAATTCGATTTTACACGCTTTTTAAACTAATGGTACTTTAAAGTACCGTCGGTGTATAAAGGGCTTATAAATATTTATGTTTTAAAAGATTGAAATTACACGAAACTTTTCACCAGTAAACACTTGCATCATCATCAGTTAATGTCACCTGATGATGCTGGTGTTTACTGGTGAAAATATCCATGTAATTTTAATATTTTAACACACACACACACACACACACACACACACACACACACATATATATATATATCATTTTTAATAACTAAAAAAAAAAAAAAAAATTAGACTTTGTCTGTAGCGTACAAAATTGACTTTTTTTAAACATCCAGTGTCACACTTTATTGAGATGAAAATCGCCAGCATTCATCATGAAAAATAATTTTAATCAATAATAATTTTAATAAATAATGTGTATGGGAAATTATAGAAGAAAGTTTTGTGATGGCCACAACATACTACTTGTACATAGATTTTGTTTTAAATAAATTTAAAAGTTTTTTTTTTTTTTTTTTTAATCGTTCTATTTGAAATTTTATGCAACTTTATTTTAAGAGTATTTATTCTAAAAATAGTTTTCATAGGCGCATTGAATATTTAATTTATTTTGTCACCTACGACGGTTGTAAATTTGTAAATACGACGGTTATTTACGAACTGAAAATTGCTTTTTTTCATTTGCTTTAACTTTTAAAACTTTAACCTTTTATTAAGAAAGACTGTTGAAGATAGATAAAAGCATATTAAACTTATTTTATTTTGAAACTTGCTTATGTATTTCTCATGCAAAATAGGAAAATTTTTTAAGCTTGTTTATGTGTTTCTTATGTAAAATAGGAAAATATTTGGAAACTTGCTTATGTATTTCTTATGTAAAATAGAGAAATGTTCTATGTTCTCAGAACATTGTATTATATTTCTTTGCTATTGTGTAATATCTTCCTTAAGATATATCATATAAAGACATTCTAGTGAGTTAGTTTGAATTTACAAGGAGACAGCAAGGGTGTGGGGTCCTCAAATCGAACGGAGGTTCCGCGTGTAGTTAGCACTCAGTGAGTGTATTCATACACTCAAACCCTAGAGCGCACTACTTAGCCATCGCCGAGAAAAAAATTCCTGAAGGTTCAAAAAAAAAAAATAATTTGTATTAAAATTTAATAAATCGTTATAAACAATTTCTTTTCAACTTTTATACATTGTTAAATCGCGAATTTAATGATTTCTAACTTTTTAACGATTAGAACAAAATTATCTGAACATCGAGAAATATTTATGAATGTGAACGAAGTTTGCTTTTTAGGAGAAATTCTCAAAACACCGTGCTCCTGTAAAAAAGCTGCATTTATTTGTTGTGCAAGTTGTCGACAAAATTTGTGTTTTTATTGTTTTTATGATAAATATCATCCAGGTTTGTGTATTCGTAAATATGAATGATTGAAAGAATTGCTAATGCTATAAACGTATAATCATAAATATTCATTGTATTTAATAATATGTTATTTTATAAAAAATAAATGGTAATGTTTAAAAGAACTGTGGCTTTTGTATTTATTCTATCTACAGTTCTAATTTCTAATCGTTAAAAAGTTAGAAATCATTAAATTCGCGATTTAACAATGTATAAAAGTTGAAAAGAAATTGTTTATAACGATTCATTAAATTTTAATACAAATTAATTTTTTTTTTTTTTCAAACTTCAGGAATTTTTTTCTCGGCGATGGCTAAGTAGTGCGCTCTAGGGTTTGAGTATATGAATACACTCACTGAGTGCTAATTACACGCGGAACCTCCGTTCGATTTGAGGACCCCACACCCTTGCCGTCTCCTCGTTAGATAAATTTATATACATGAAAAAAAAAAAAAAAAAAATTCACTGTTTATTTACCATATTAACTTTTTGTTATCTTCTTGGCAGAATGGTCTCATCAACGCATCTGTATATACAGCAGAAATAATGGCAATGTTCTTGTCTGGATTTTCATCTGATTACTTACGAAAAAAGGAATGGCTCTCTAATACAAACATTAGAAAGCTCTTTGAAACAATTGGTAAGAAAACATTCATACACTACTCGGTCTTTTCTCTTCACCCGCCTAGTGGTAGATATGTACAAATGAACCTATTTTAAAAATTTGTCGTATTCGCCAATTCATAAACAGCTGTCAAATATCGTAATAGTTAGAGAATAATGAAAAAAATATTATTTATGATTTAACTGTGTTTTTTAGTCAAAATAATCAGGGCCCGATTAAGCTCTGAAGTTAGGGGAAGCTCAATATCATTTCGGGGCCTTCTTTCATTTCAGAAAATCTTGTTTTCCTGTTACATATTGTAATATAAAAATGCTATAGACCAAAAATTAGTGTGTGTTTCTAGTTATTTTTTTTTCATTCATATATGTGGGTGGTTTCTACACACAACATTAAAATCGTATAACTTATTAATTAAGAACATTCAGATTTTTGAGGTTAAATAATAGATTTATCTCGAAATAGTGAGTATTTTACCTTGCTTTAGGCGAATTTTCTCAGAAAAATTCAATCTCAGTATGAAAAAATAAAACAGAAAATACAAGACCCTGTTTCTAGTCATTTTGGGGGGGCCTCTTAAATTTTAGAGGGAAGCTTGTGCTTCCCGAGCCTTTTAGGTAATCAGGCCCTGAAAATAATAAAATTAAAGTCATGAAATGTAATATAATTAAACTAAAAAACATAAAATCTATTACTGGCAATGTAGGTACTTCAAAGGGCGACGCACTACTGATTTTAAAAGGGTAAAGGGTTCGTAGTTTTACTTACAAGGAAACTTTCAAAAGGTGTCATCTTCAAAAAATACTGAAAAAAATAGTATATGTGATTCTACTCTTCCTAAAACACCAGAAAGTGAAAAAATTTTTTTGACTGAAATGAATTACAGCGACCACAAAAAGTTATCAAAATTAAGCATTTTTGGCGATTTAGCGATGTTATGCGATAAGTTTGCTAGCACCGAGATAACCGTGTACGAACAGAACCGTGTTTTGCTTCTCCGCCAAGTACTCAGAATCAATCGCCTAGCAGTGTGAAATTGCCAAATATGTTTAAATTTGATAATTTTTTGTAGTCGCTGTAATTCATTTCAGCCGATAATTTTTTCACTTTCTGGTGTTTTATGAAGAGTAGAATCACATATATATTTTTCAATATTTTTTTAAGTCGACACCTTTTGAATGTTTCTTTGTTAGCTACTAGAATTCTGAAAAATAGTGTGGTCTCACGGCTGAAACGGATTGATAACAGCTTTTTGTCCGGTAATTTCATGTTTACTGTATAGATGAAGCTTCGTTTATTAGCAGGGTTTTACTAATTCCAATTGGCAATTATGGTCTCTAGGGCTAACAATTAAGACTGTACATCAGTCGGATTCAACCTTTCTTCATTCCTACACGAACAGAGTGATTATAATTAAAGTTACGATTTCAAAACGCTATAATTTTAAAACTACCCATCAGAGAGATTTGATGTTTTGCCAGAGCAATCGTGAGGCAATGAAATTTTGTTTGGGGGAGGAAAAAAGTAATTCCAACATGTTCCTATAGATGGCGCTGTCAGGGTAATGTCAGGGGAAACGCCTAAATGGACTCATTGAAGACAGGAATGTTGTTAGCAACACAATGGAATAGCAGGAAACAATAGACTTCAAGGGTTTACTACAATTTTTTTTTAGCAAAAAGACAGGAATACGTGTTTACAGTGGAAACAGTCATAGTGAAAAGAGAAAAAGGGGAGTTTCATGAAACAAATACCTTACGGATAATTAACGGCACATTTTGGAACTTTTTTTTTTTTTTTTTTTTCTTTTGCCAAACAAAATTTCATTGCCTCTGGTAAAATATCAAATCGCTCTGACGGGTAGTTTTAAAATTAGAGCGTTTTGAAATCGTAACTTTAATTATAATCACCCTGTATGTTATCTTATGGAATTTTCGTATCTTTGTATTATAAAAATATTGCATTCAAAAATTAAGTTTTTCGAATTCTGTTTTTTAAGTTTTATTCTCTGAGCGTGTCGCCTTTTAGCTTAGTGAGAAATTTTTTTGAAGAAAATAAATTTAAGTATTTTATTTCATTAATCACACTTAGGATTCGATTTTCAACCTCTAAAAGAAATATTTAAATTTATTTTATTTATTTATTTTAATTGCCCACTACGCTAAAAGACGCCATGTTCAAAAGAAACAATTAAAAAAGAAAAGAAAAAAAGAGAGAAAACTTTATTTATTTATTTTTATTATTATTATTATTATTAATTTTAATGAGATATTCTTATAAAGGAAACAACAAGAATCTCATTAGATAACATGGAAAGGAATAAAGGATGAATTTGATTGGTGTGCAACTTTAAATGTGCAAAGTTTGATTTGATGCATATAATAACCACAGAAAGTAAAGAATAATGCTGAGGCTGTAGTAAATATACTTTTAAATGTCTTTTGTTATTGGATCTCGCGTTGTAAAATGATATATTGTAAAAGTAAGATTATAAGGGAAAATCACCTTCGATTTATAATTTCGGATAGAATTCTCTTTAATTACTTGGTAAATATAAATGTACAAGATTAGTCAGAGATTTCTGGCACACTTTAAACTTTAATATAAAACAAAATAATTGATGTACTGCGAGCTATCAAACGATTAAAAGTTTTGTTTAGCAAATAAAAAAAATAGTTTCAAATTTTAAATATAGATGACACTGTATCTGATACTGATAAAACAGCAACAAGGTCTCAAAAACGCAAGGCAAATATTTAAAAGGTATTTATACTGTGAAATTTAGTTCAATATTTCAGTATGTGCTCATTTTATATTTCGGGTCACATCCAAAATACAATTCAACTCTCTGGGTTCACAAGCACTGATTGTGGATAAGATTGTATTAAATGCGTTATTAGCATCTGCAATACTTTCGTGCGCAAATAAAGCACACATATTGTTTGTCACATTGTCTCACAAGAAAAAATGAAAGTGGTTTAAGTCTGCGGATCGAGGTCGTTGAAGAATAGCAAGAAATGTTATGTAAACAAGGCATTTTGACAAATAGCGCCATCTGGAAAAAAATTTTGGATATGTTTTTATTTTATTTCTTTCTTTAAATAAAACTTTCTTACCATAAGAAGTGTCGTAACGCAAACTGCAATTTCGCACGTCACTTATTTGGTTTTATATTAAGTTTAAGATCTGACAGGGACATTTGGCCCATCCTATGAAAATGCAGATATCCCTATATAATTAGCTTACAAATTACATACACTGTTAAAAATTGTGTCCTAGGTTGAAACAAAACATGGTGCATTTTTGCTGCAACCATGCGATGGTGAAACCTTTTACCATTATTTGGTGCTTCATTAAACCAAGGCTTGGTACAGCAATAGCTACATCCATAAGATGGAGAAATTTTTTACCATAATATGGTACATTTTTTTAACAAGAAGCACCAAATCATAGTAGAAGGTTTCACCATCGCATGGTTGCAGCTACAGTTGTACCAAGTTTTGGTTCAATCTAGCAAATTGAAGCTTTTGTAGTACCAACATTTCGTTCAACCTTGAACTGAAATTTTTAACAGTGTACATATACATTATACATATATATTAAACAACTTTTTAGTTCTAAACATACTTATAATTCAATGTTTTACAGCTTTACTAGGTCCCACCCTTTGCTTAGTGCTTGTTCCAGAGATGGGATGCAGCCACTTACCAGTGGTACTTCTCATCGTGATGTCAATGGGCTGCTATGGTATGGTCGGGGGTGGAGATATACCTGCTTTTGTAGATATTGCACCCGAACTCGCTGGTAGGTATTATTATTAATTTACGAATTTATTAATTTTTATTGATTTCTAATATTCCAAAAATATGAAAAATAGTAAATTTTATTGTAGATCATCTTCATAAAATGTTTTATTTTTAATGAACAGTAATATTACTATTGTATTCATTTTTGTTATTAGGATGTGTTATTTATAATAGGATTAAGATTTAAACTTATAAAATTTTAGGAGTAAGTTTAATATAAATTCAAGTCTGACGATAATAAAACTATCATTAATTTTTACCTTTCAATTTTATTTTTCTTGTAAAATAATTTAATATATATATATATATATTCAGTTGTACCTTAATTGCAACGTTAACAATTTAATGCGGTTACAAAAACCTTTTTTATTTGATTTTATTTTTTAAGGTACGATATTCGGGTTGGCTAATGGAATTGCTGGGACAACTGGATTTTTATCCCCTCTGGTTGCTGGTGTATTTCTAGACAAAGATGTGAGTGATAGAATTAATTTGTGATTATTATGATGATTCAATTGGTTTACTTTTGAAATGTATAAAGAATGAAATATCTACTATTTTTTATTCTTTAAATGAGTCAAGAAAAGATATAAATAAAATAAATCTGAAATACCACATATATATATATATATATATATATATACACACACACACACTGGCCAATGAATTAAAAACATTTAAATTAATATTTTATTGGATCTTGTTTTGCACGTTGGACCTCCTTTTGCATAATTAACTAGTGGATCTGCAGATCAGGAGCCTCAACGTCCTATTTGCATCAGACATTTTTCAATAGATCATTTTTATTTATTTCGTATTATATAATAGTATATATTGATTCGGTCGACTTACTACCATAATCAGATACATTCCTGAGGGGGGCTGCCGCCCCCCTCAACCCCCCACTGTATCTCTCTTTCTATACCTATTTGTATATCATATAAAGTGTTACGGAATTGTAAATAATTGCATTTATTTTTGTATAATATTTTTCAAAGAGGCTGAGCAAGTGGATAAAATGCTAATTTTGTGCATTTCTAGTCGTTCTAGCGTTAAAATAGCCTAATTTTCCTTTAAAAACGAATTGAAAAGCTCCAATAAGGGAAGAAATGGATTTGGCGCCAAATTTGGCGGCTGTTTCCCTCCTTGGCGATTTTTTTTGGCGACCTTGGCGAGAAAGTCCTTATTAGGGATATACCAAATATGGAAGCTCTAATCTCATTGGCTGATGAGATACGATAATTTTCCAGAACAGTCTGTGTTCGATAGAATAGTATAAAAGTAGCATTTTTTTAACCAAGGCTTCCAATCTCAGATCTGTGTCGGTTTCTTCAAATGCTTGCTTTGCTTTGAGCCTCTTTGAATGAGACTTGCTTTATGTGTTATTGCTAAACAGTTTGTACTGTTGTTTTGCTGTTAACGGCTGTTGTTTAGGCTATGTTTACTGGTTGAATTGAAGCTGATACTTGGTTTATAGACCTGTATTCTTCTGGAACTTTCTGTGAATAAATCGCTGAATTTTTGCAAGTTTCGCCTTTCATTCTCGGACAACTTACAAACCCCCAAGTACGCAACAATATGCATTCTTATTAAACGACGGTCTTGTATTATTTCCCGGAAATTCATAAATACCGAATTTCACGCACAAAAAAAAAAAAAAAATGACATAGCATATCGGAAATATTTTGCATAACCTTTAAACTAATTATCAATTCTATGCCCACAATTTTCAACATGAAAACAGGCTTTTAAAATTCTAATAAAATTTCATTATATTTGATGGGGTGTAACCATGTTAAAATACACTTTTAAGAAATACCGACTATACACCATAAAAGTACAAAATTCCTTTAAGTATCCCGGAAAAGTAGCCACAGTCATTATAAACGCCAATAATAAGAATAAATCTAATTAATTATAACTCATTAATCTTGCAAACTAATTTGACATCATTTGGATGATTACAGTACATACTCGGAATTATTTTGTGTGGTCCCATAAATTATTTAGTCTATACATAACCGTTTTTTAGAGTAAACATGATTTTAAGCATCTTTATAATGTATGTTAACTTTATTAAGTTCAATTCAGCATAAACGCATTAAAGTGCGCGCTTAAATTAAAAATTCGTCCATAGGCTCTAATGTTACGAAATTCTTTCGTGTGTCTTTGTAAACGAACCATAAACATTGTATACACCAGTAAAAACTATTCAGCTTATTTTGCGTTTAAAATTAATAATTGTTCTAAATTTAACATCGTTTGGATGACTAAGTGACATTGTTAGAACACTTTTGTAAGGTCCTGTACATTAATTAGAAAGCTTAAGAGCACATATTTTCTTCAAGCAACATAAGTTTAAGCATCTTACTCACGTACTCTAGTTTCATTTTCTTCATTGCAAAGTAATGATATTAAAATGCGTTTAAACGAAATTCACCCCATACGCCGTAATGTTAAGAATTTTGGCGTGTCCCTGTACACAGTTTATAAAAAATATAACAATGAAAATTATACAACTACTTATATGGAAAGCTGGAATGTGTGCGCCAATTTGCAAGTCAATCGAAGGATTTTTGCGGCCGCTATTGCGGTACATACAAATTCTTCCCATAGGCCGTAAGGATAAGAAAAATTTTGGCGTGTCCCTGTACACGAACAACAAAAGGAATACACACCTAACACTATACAGCTAATTCCGTTGGGCTCGTGAATATGTGTACCAAATTGCAAGTCTATAGCGTTATTTTTGGGGCTGCTATCGCGGTACATACAAATTCTTCCCATAGGCCGTAATGATAAAAAAAACTTTGGCGTGTCCCTGTACACGAACTACAAATGGAATGCACACCCAAAACTATACAGCTAATTTCGTGGGGATCATGAACATGTGTACAAAGTTTCAAGTCAATAGCGTGGTTTTTACGGCCGCTATCGCACGACAGACAGACAGACAGACGGACGGACCGACGGAACCCAAAATCCTTTTGAGTCTCAACAGAGGGCCTCCACTGACGTTTCGGCAAAAATTGAAGTCAATAGCTTGATTTTTGCGGCGGCTATCGCAGTACATACAGATTCTTCCCATAGGCCGTAATGATAGAAAATCTTTGGCGTGTCCCTGTACACGAACTACAAATGGAATACACACCTAAAACTATACAGCTGATTCCGTTGGGCTTATGAACATGTGTACCAAAATGCAAGTTGAAAGCGTGATTTTTGTGGCTGCTATCGCGGTACATACAAATTCCTCCCATATAGGCCGTAATGATAAGAAAAATTTTGCCGTGTCCCTGTACACGAATTACAAATGGAATACACACCCAAAACTATACAGCTGATTTCGTGGGGCACATGAACACGTATACCAAATTGCAAGTAAATAGTGTGATTTTTGTGGCCGCTATCGCGATACATACAAATTCCTCCCATAGGCCGTAATGATAAGAAAAACTTTGGCGTGTCCCTGTATACGAACTACAAATGGAGTACATACCAAAAACTATACAGCTGATTTCGTGGGGCTCATGAACACGTGTACCAAATTTCAAGTCAATAGCGCTATTTTTGCGGCCGCTATCGCGCAACAAACAGACAGACAGACACAGCCCAAAACCGTTTTGAGTCTCAACAGAGGGCCTCCACTGACGTTTCGGCAACAATCAGTATTCGTGTGGGCAGCGATTCTACAAGCTTCTGGGTTGCATTTATAGCCAGAGTTTACCATAAATTGGCTACACAGACTAAGATCCGGTAAATTGAATGGAAGAGGAGATTGCTGACGGATACTCCTTTCCAACATGTCCCAAACATTTTCTATTGGATTAAGATTGGGCTTTGCGGCATCTAGGGAAACTATTAGAAGTCAGATTGGTATTCACTGAACCAATCTCGAACGATTCTGCCACGATATATGGTTGCATTATCGAGCACAAAGTATCCGTTAACTTCGGAGTAAAAATTTAGCATTGAGCAATGCACTTAATCTATCAATATATCCAGGTGCTGCGTGGCTTTTTGATTATCCTCAAGTAACACCAGGGGACCGCACTTCCATACAAGCCGAACATTCACCAAAGATTTGTAACAGGTTTTGCATACCTTCGCCGCCAGCGAACATTTGTAGAAACTCTTACAGGTTTCTAATTCATTGGCCAGTGTGTATTTTAATCCTTTCTAATGGATCGGAAGGCTTTGTATGATTAGACAACAACACATGAACTTCAGCATTTTTTTAGAGGTTCCAAAATGAATCAATAAGAACCCACAGTTCTTGTCAGAGTCGGTTTCTCTGGTTTGTCCTCCTGAAAGACCTACTTCAAAAGTGCAAGGGGACAGCCTAAAACTAACTGAATACACTGATGACCTCATTGTCATAAGAGTGGGAACATTCAAGGAGAATCGTACAAACAACTATAATGATGCACCAAATCATATTATCTGTTGGTCCCGAACAATTTAATTAAAAATATCAGTTGATAAAACACAGTCGATAAATGTTGATAACCCTAAACTTTTAAAACGACCCCGTTACTTTAAATTAAATGATTCGAACATAAAATCAGGTGAACTTTTTTCAAATATAGACATAAAAATAAACCAAACATTATACCTTCTGCCACATATAGCTAAAAAAAAAAAAAAAAAAAAAAAAAAAAGTGAAGCATTCCAAAAAAAGTTTTCGCAATTCAACATAGATTGCCAGTAAAAAAAATCTGGTTTTTCAAAATTTGGTTTAATTTTATATTACAACATAATTTAACATATGACTATGCGATATGGTTTCCACTAATGTGGCCATCTCGTGATCAAAATTGCTGAGTACCTGCTCAAAGCTGAACACTGTGTTTTGTTAAAACTAACATATAATCTGCAATTGCATTTCCTGAGAGAAGAAGAAAGCAAAGTACTCGCTAGTTACGAGATTTCAATTTTCAAAGGAGGACAGATTTGCCCCTAAATATAACAAGAAAATTTCTAAAAACATATTCTTAATAAGAAGAAATAAAACTTTATTACACGGGTACATTATTCATTTATACTAGCGGTTCCGAAATAGAAGAAAACACAAGTCTAACATTATACGCATTTTATAACAGTATATTAATTTATAAATGGAAAAGGCTTGCCTTATCTAGGAAAAATTCCGTCTTTCACGCTGAACTGTCTTATGCAATAACATATTATGCAATTAAATGGTTAAATAGTACTCATTACACAAAGCATTAATATTCTTTGACAGTCACTCCAGAAATAGAAGAAAACACAAGTCTAACATTCTACGCATTTTATAACAATAAATTAATTTATAAATGGAAGAGGATTGCCTTATCTAGGAAAAATTCCGTCTTTCACGCTGAACTGTCTTTTAGTTACATATCATGCAATTAAATGGCTAAATAGTACTCATTATACAAGGCCCTAATATTCTCTGACAGCCACTCCGATATCCAAGTGTCGATCAATACAGCGACACAAGACATAATTGTATACATATTTCAAATTCTCTTAATCTACCAAAATTAAAAACAAAATTTCTTTCACTTGGTAAGAGGTTATATGGATGTGCGGAAAATAAATTAACAGACCAACTAGCCATTGTAAAGACCCATGACACATGCAATATAGTTGTTTTTGTTCTAATCAGCTCCCACTTCAAAAATACTAATTTCAACAAAAACTTAAAAAAAACTGACAACATTTATGGGAAATCTCGGACCAAGGCTAATATATACACGAAAAGTAATTCCAAAAGTAACACACGATTATAACTTACATAACAGAGCCTGAAGGTTCTCTAATATATTAGCATTAATAACTGTTACAATTACCCAATTACAGAGGTATAATTTATGTTAAATAAATGAGGACTTAAACGGTAATAATTATAATAAATAATTTCCATTCTAAAATTTAGAAAAACGGTTTCAAAATATGAACTGTTCTCGAAATTCGAGGGCTTATGGTTACCATAACTTAGACTGAAATCCAAACTTATTGATAGTACTTCCTTGTAGATGCGTTACCATGCGTTCAAATTTCAAAGGTAAATAAGAAAAGAAAAAAAGTTCGAAAATTTCCAATGGGTTTGTTAGTACTATTACATTTTAACTCATATTTGCCATTAAAGGGGGGGGGGGGAATCCTTATTTATAATTTGTAAATGCCAAATAATATCTTAGTTTTAACTCATAGTTAATATATATATATATATTACTTTAAAAGCTTTATCTTAATTAATCATTTTCTCTTCATTTGAATTATAGCATGGTGGAATGTTTCAGTGGGCCAAAGTATTCTACACTTCTTGCGGCATCTACGCATTCGGTGCGATATTTTTCTTAATCTTTGGTTCTGCTGAACCAGAACCTTGGGCTGTGTCCGAAGAACCACCTGCTGACATACCTCAAGCTCTCTCAAGAAGGGCATCTACTCGATCAGATATTGTTCGATCACTTAGCATCCACGTCTCTGGACCCATGTAACTTCTCAACTCTACTCAATGTGAAGATAGTGGAGGAGGGATCAAGGCGATGTCTTCGGCCGCCATCCTTGATGGCATAGTTTGAAGATGGAACTTGCAAAAAGATCCTCTGAAATTCAGAGAACTTTATGATTGCTAATTAGCTACCAGGCCTCGAGAGATAATAAGGGTTGTAGGACAAATTTAATTTAAAAAGTACTGAGAGTCATAAAGATTTTTAAACAGTTATTTTGAAATCAACACTGTATCTTATATGTAAATGAGTAGCTTTCTTTCATAACTACAATAATATTTTCCTCTTCCACAAATATTGTAAATTTAAAACTTACATAATGTAGACTTCTAAAATTAATGTATTTACCTTTTTGAACTTTTTAAGGGAAAAAAATTCTTTCATACTAAACCCCTCAAAAAAGTATCTACTCCTAAACAGCGCACTTATCCCAGGTACATCCTATGTATGTCCCTTGGATGTCTTTTTACTCACAGGATATCCTTAGGATTTCCTCGGGAAAAGATGTGCTGTTAGGATAGTTATTCTTTCATACTAAACCCCTTAAAAAAGTATCTACTCCTAAACAGCGCACTTATCCCGGGTACATCCTATATATGCTCCTTGGATGTCTTTTTATCCACAGGATATCCTTAAAATATCCTCGGGAGAAGATGCGCTGTTAGGATAGTTATTATACGCATAGCACTAATCTTACATTCCCACAAATATCGTAATTGAGATTTCGTATAATTAAAATTATTGTTATCATTATCAGCATTATTATTATTATTAACTTATAAAATTAATGTACATTTAAAATAAATCTTCGCATGTAAATTAGTCTTTTAATGCTAAACCCTTTAAAAATATCATCTAGTTCTTATATTTATAACACTGTTAAGGATGTGAAATAACAGAAGTGTTACATAAGTCACAGTCACAAAATGATAAAAATGTGACATTTGTTTTCAACCAAATAATAATTCTTGCTTGACCCTTTTGAGGATTTTTACACAAACTTTCTATAACCATTTTTGCTTAAGGGATCACTGGGTGACTCCCATGTCAGTCATAGATTAGGTACTTTACTGGTGAAAAATAATTAAATATACTAATTAACTAATAGTCACTTGTGACTAGTCACAAAATTTGTATTTAGGTTTTACAGTGTCTAGGATTAGATTTATTTCCGGCGTTACGCGGCAACAACTGAATTTGTAAGTGATGCCATTTTTGACAAGACAAATATTGTCAAATATGCATCATAATCGCAAAGATAAAACTATCTAAACCTATTCAAATTTAAAAGAGAAAATCTGGAGGGAAAAAAATGTTTGTGGGAATGATTTTATTTTTTGTTCTCTTATTTTAAGTTATAGCATAATTAAGTAAATGATTAATTTCAGATCATTCGAAAATAAAAAGTATAACAGTTTTAGATGTAAATCGATATTCATGGGAAAAAAAAAAAAAAAAAAACAATATCGATTTTTTAGATTAAGCATAATTTAGCTTATTATGTAATGAAATTGTAACATTGCTTTTTAACTTTACTATTTTATTATTTTCTATGTATGTAGTATGAAGTAAAAATACTCGAGGCCTACTAAGTCAAAGAAATCTTGGAAAGAAGCCGCTGTGTGTATAGATAAAAACCCTTTGATTAAAAAAAAAAAAGTTTTTAAAAAATTTTATTAAATCGCTATCGTTTTGAATGGACGGAAATGTAAAATTTATTTTTATTTTATTTATTTTACAACTAAATCTTTACATCTCGCGTACATCTAATGATAATGACTTTTAGTCAAATTTATCAATATTTCAAATTTATTGTGGAGATTTGTTATTTTTCACACTACTTTCTTTGAAGAGTAATTTCCATCTTATTTAAATGTAGTTATCTACTGAAGAAAACTATTCTATAAAAAAAGTGGTGTGAATAAAAGACAAGTCCAAAAAATGCTCAGGCGTAAATAAGAAATGCTAACAACTTCGTTTATTATTAAAAATTAAGAGTTAAGGAGAAGAAAACATTAACACATGTACACACTAAAAAACCTTTCCAATAAAATATTAAAAAGTTTTAATTATTATAATTAAATATATTTAAAAGTTCCATGCTTTGCATAATGTAAAATATAAAACAGCAACAGACCTTTACAAGATTTACTAGCTAATTGGGCAGTTATTATTATTATATTTTTTAAATAAATCATTGAAGAAAGTTATTAGAATAATTTTACCGTCAATTAGAACAAATTTTATGGCTTGATTATGTTGTACAATAATATAATGTCATTTAAACATAATAATAGCTGTAAAAATACTTTTTTTTTTCTTTTTAAGATTAATGTCATGTGAAAGTGGATGAAAAGATCATTTTTTTGTTTTTCAACTAACTTAATTATTTTTTGTTTTCTTGATATCAAATAATATCACGCACTATATCTGTACTGATAAGTATAAAGGGTTTAAGTCCAAAAATGTTGATTTTGAGTTAAGTACATAGTCAGACTCAGAAAACAATTCTCTATCGATTGGTATAAAGGATTCAAACCCATGTCATTTAGTCTTTAAGAAAATCCATTGGTAAAAAAAGATTCAAGTAAGAAATTTAGCATTAATCTTTGCAAAAAATATTTAATTCAATTTTTTCCCTTTATTAAATGAAGATTGACAATCACTGAATAGTATAAAGTGCATAAATCACCCTAGTCCCTTTTTCCTAATCGATTCTTCTGATTAGATTTTAGTTAGTTTAACTTTATTTTTCGTCTCCTGAAAAATCAAGAATATGGACTTAAATCCTTTATACTTATCAGTACAGATGTATAAAAATATCTATACATATAATTAATTAAAAGGAATATTTTAAAAATAATAAGCAAAAGATAATTCAAAATTTTTTCACTTATCATGTCGATCACGCTGTTAAATAATTCTCTCTATAATTTATTCAAATTTTAAATTTTTTTTTAAAAAATTACATATCAGATGAAAATCCTGTTTGTCTGAATTAAAATTTTCGAACTTCAAAGGTCTCTCAATTTAGAGCAATTGTGTGATAAAGAGGAGTCACAAAAATCATGTCCGATTTTTGTCATGTCTGTCACGTCACATTTTTACCTTATTAAGTATAAATACATTAAAAGTTTTGTAATTATTTATAAGCAGAACATACATATATATCGGCACTCCAAAATTCATTAAAATAAATTAAACTTTAGTATTTAAAATGTTATTTAATGTCTAGCTCCTCACAAATGAAATTAACCAAATACATGCATTTTACGTATCAGATATAAATTATAGCATCTGACACTCATAGATTTACTAGTTAATAAGATACGGTCGGCAGCAAAATTATTCGAGGACAAGCAATAATTCCTATGTACAAAAAGGTACATTTAATACTGTTTTGTTAAATAAATCCTTGCCGAATCATTTTTTTAGTCATTCTAAAAACATGATTCGACAAAGATTTATTTAACAAAACAGTATTAAGTGCACTTATATATATATATATATATATATATATATATATATATATATATATATATATATAGGAATTAGACTAAGAACATGATTCGTCAAGGATTTATTTAACAAAACAGTTTTAAGTGTACTTTATATATATATATATATAGGAATTAGTCTAAGAACATGATTCAACGAGGATTTATTTAATAGAGCAGTTTTAAGTGCACTTTATATATATATATATATATATATATATATATATATGAATTAGTCTAAGAACATGATTCAACGAGGATTTATTTAACAAAAAAGTTTTAAGTGTGCTTTTTTAATATAGGAATTAGTCTAAGAACATGATTCGTCAAGGACTTATTTAACAAAACAGTTTTAAGTGTACTTTTTTTTTTTTTTTAAGGAATTAGACTAAGTACATGATTCAACGAGGATTTATTTAACAAAACAGTTTTAAGTGTACTTTTTACTTTCCGAACACTATAGTGAGGAAAGTATTGTAATCATGTCAAAAATCCGAATTCGAGATTTTGATGTTTCTTTACGTTTTGAGGTCCCCTGAGTCCGTTTTCACTATTTTTACGATGATGTATGTATGTGTGTGTGTATGTGTGTATGTGTGTATGTCTGTGAGTGAACACGCTAGCGTCTAAACGCTTTGTTCGATTAACCTGAAAGTTGGTACGCATATTGTGTCACCATAGTACGAACCCTATAGATTTTGGTGAATCTAGCACTTATAGTTTTTTTACAGGGACACAAAGAAAAATTCTTTATCATTATGGCCTATGGGAGCAAAATCTTAAAAGTGCGATAGCATCTAAATGCCTTATTCAATTGAGCAAAAAATTTATACACATATTATAGGTCACAAATACTCAATCTGTATAGATTTTGGAGAATCTAGCACTTATAGTATTTTTACAGGGACACAAAGAAAATTTTTTTATCATTATGCCTATGGGGCCAAATTTTTAAAAGTGTGATAGCGTCTAAACGCCTTATTAATCTGAGCAAAAAATTTGTACACATGTTATAGATCACAGTTGAACTAACTGTATAGACTTTGGTGAATCTAGCACTTACAGTTTTTTTACAGGGACACAAAGAAAAATTCTTTATCATTATGGCCTATGGGACTAAATTTTTAAAAGTACGATAGCATCTAAACGCCTTATTGAATTGAGCTGAAAATTTATATGAGCATTATAAATCACTGTTGCACTAACTATAAGCATTTTGGTGAATTTAGCATTTATAGGTTTTTACAGGGACACAACGAAAAATTCTTTATCATTATGATCTATGGGCTCAAAGTTCAGTAGCGTTAAATAAAACATCGTGTAATAGATGGAGAAAAATACTCAGACACTCTATTATGGTTTTCTCTCTTTTGTTTGTTTAACAACTCCTCTTTCTTTACTTTATCTACAAAACTGTTAATTACTCAATGTTCGGAAAGTCGAGTGGAGTCACTCCAGATTTTTTAATATAGGAATTAGTCTAAGAACATGATTCGACAAGGATTTATTTAACAAAACAGTTTTAAGTGTACTTTTTTAATATAGGAATTAGTCTAAAAACATGATTCGACAAGGATTTATTTGACGAAACAGTTTTAAGTGTACTTTTTTAATATAGGAATTAGTCTAAGAACATTATTCGATAAGGATTTATTTAACAAAACAGTATTAAGTGCATTTTTTTTTTTTTTTTTTTTTTTTATAGGAGCTATTGCTAGCGCTTGAATAATTGTGCTGCCCGACTGTAGATGTTTTATATAAATAAATCTTTGACAAAATGTAGTGCTATTTTTGATGTCAGTTAGAATAAACTGTATTATTTAATTAATACTTATGTGAAATCAATTTATTTTAAATGAAGTATCAGCTAATTTTTTCTATCTATATATTATTACATTTAAGTATAAATTCCTCGTTTTGTGTAATGTAAAGTATAAAGTAGCAGATGATGTGCTCATTAAATTCATTATTTAACTAAACTATTATATTCGACTAAATAAACTATTGAATTCTGTTATACTTACTATGATAATAAGTGTAACAAGACAATATATTAATTAAACTAACTTTGAATTAGAATAAATTGCATTGTTTAATTAATTCTTGCATGAAAATAATGTCTCTTAAACCAGAATATAACTGTTCATAATGTCTAATTACAATTGTGTAATATAATATATATAATATGCTCCTACTTTCATGTAATATGGAGTATAAAACAGCTGCTGATACTCATAAGATTCACTAATTAATTTGTCAGATATTTTTCAGAAAATTGGTCAGAGATTTAGAGTATCACTTTGACTGTTAATCTGAATAATTGTATTGTTTAATTAATACTTATATGAAAATACTGTCGTTTCAAAAAATGTTCTCTGTTATATATAATTATATTTTTTACATAAAGTGTATTTAAAATTTCTTATTTTGTATAGTACAAATTATTAAACAGTGACAGACACTTATACAATTCACTAGTTAACTGGACAGCTATTTTTTAAAATCAATCTTAATAACTTAATTACTTTGATTATTAATTCAAATAAAATGTGTTCTTTAATTGATACTTAAATGAAAATACTCATTTAAATAGAAATACATCTGAATAACTGATAAAGATGTAGTGCATTTTAAACCGTCAATTTGAATAAATTGTATTGTTAATCCATTTATGAAATTAACGTCATTTAAATAGAATGTAACTGATGTATTATATCTCATTACGTTTTGTATAACATAAAATGGTCATTTAATATGCTAATTACGAGGTTTTTAATGTCAGTATTATTAAAACAAAATAGAACTAAATAACATAAATATATTTCGTCAGAAAATAAACGTTTGAAATGAAATTCATATATTTTGTTTCTTTACAATAGCCAAGCTGTGATTTTTTAGAATAGTCAAGATTAAACTACTAAATCTTTAAAACTATATAATTTTTATACTTAAAATAACGATTTTTTAACTACTATTTTAATTACAATAAAAAATAATTGGCTGCCAACATTTACTTGTAAATAATCTTAAATTATACTAAAATATTATTATTATTATTATTAATGTGAAAAAATATTTGATTATCGAACAAATTTTTGAAGGTATGTTGAATTTTTTTTTAAATTATTTATTATTTTTTATCCTACGGTACTTGTATAATATTTTTAAAAGTTGCAGATTTTAATTTTGTTAATCTTCAATGTATACAAAACATAGAGCTTTTATTTATATATATATATGTATATATATGGCATATCCAAATGTATTATTTACAATTTTTTCTCCGTTAAATAGTTAACAAATCCATTTTATTTATTTATTTTACGTGTATGTAAATGCGATGAAAATAGGCAGGAAGGTCGGAAAGTTTTAGTGAATAAAAAAAAAAAAAAAAAAAAATCATTTGGCGAATAAAACGTATTACATTTAAAAGAAAAAAAAATAATAATACTTCTTTTTAAAAATGTATGTAGATATTACTTTCAAATTATTTTCCCGTATATTACTCAATTTATATATATATATATAAGTATTATATTATTCAGGCAAAAAATTTTGGGTTTTAAACAATTATGTGATCTATATTCTTGTTGATAGAAAATAAAGTTTATAAAATTGCTAATAAAGAACCAAAGGCTAATTTGGTTTTAATATAAATGTTAAAATTAAATTTAACAAGCTATAGCAAGTTTATAGATGTAAAATGTTTATCATTCCGCATGATATTTTCGCATATTTTTAATAAGAAAATAGTAGTGCGAGATTCAGAGAGATATTTTTCAAAAAATAAGAGTCGAAAAATTGCGTTTACATGCATGGAATTTTATTACCAAAAACGTTTTTATTTTCATTTTGATTATTAGTTTGATATATAAATTTATATACTTAGTTCTCGAATAAACTGTTTTAATCTTAATATATGTATGCATGTAAATATTATAAGTGTAATATCAAGCGCAAAGATTTCGGCAATACAGACCTTGTCATATTTTAGCTTTTAACACTTAACCTTCATCATTTATTTATAACAATTTTTTTCATCAACGTCTTGATCGCATTCTTTATTTTCTGTAACAATAACAATAAACTAATTTTTTAAATCGATATATTTAATTTTCTATGAAATAAAAAGTAAAATAAAAAAGTCACTTTTTTTTTTTTTTTTACTGTTCAAATAAAAGGGTTTTAATAACCTTTTTTTTTTTTTTTTTTTTTTTGAACAAAAGGCACACAATTAAAGTATCTTTGTAAAGCTACAGAAATCAAAGTAGAAGTTGTAGTTTCTTAACCAAGGCTGCAGCCTTTACCATTCGAATGAATACGCGCTCACGTGAATCACTAGCAACAATGGAATTGTACGAAATTCCAAAAGTGCGAAATTTTTTTGTGCGCAATAAATAACGGTAAAAGACCTCGGCAAAGAAAAACTAGTGTTAATGTTTTCGAATCGTTGCCAGATTTGCGCAATAAAATAGGCTATGCTTTCCAGCATTCGATTCCAAAATAAATACGCAAGGACGGTCGTGGCAGACGATTTAGAAACGGGAAACCAGAGGAGATGTAGGGATTGCGAAATGTGGAATTAGTAAAGACACTCTTCCTATTGTTCTGACCTTATTTTAAAAGAAATGTTCTTAAAATGTCCTTCGAAATGATTTGAAATGATCATAAATTATTTTGTTATTTGCTTTATAATTTTCAAAATACGGTGTTATTGTGATAAAGTCATTTTCAGTCTGTCCTCTTAGAAAAATAAATAAATAAAATAAATAAATCTCCAGAAAAGGATTTCTAAGTTTTTAAATATTAAGAGTCCTCACTTTAGAATGTAAATCAAAATGAGGGCAAAAATCCATAGAAAATAGATTAAAAAAAAAAAGGCGTAATCACATGTGTGTAAAAAAACACCAGTCAAAAAATGCCCGAAAAATATAACAAAGAGCGGGACAGATGGGCTCGATGCCCCCTCTCCCCCCTTTTTTTTAATAGTGGAACTCTGAGCGGTTTCCCGTGCCCCTTGGACGCCCTACATTCCTTTTCTCCGTCCAGACTGTCTTGTCAACACACATAACCCCTGGTGCTTCACTCCGAATAATTTCTGCTAACGCAGAGATTGTTTCAGAGACCAAAAATTAAATTTAATCTTTTTTGGCTTTTGTTTTATTTTCGAAAAATTATTTTTATCTTTTTCTCATTTTCGATGGAGGTAAGCATAAACGATGACGTTGACGGGGACTTTTAATCAATGTTATTCATATAGTTAAGAATACAATTAAATAAATGCAATGATATAAAACAGGCCTGTCCAGCCAAAATGCCACTGACGGCCACATTGCAAATGCATTTCATTCAGGCGGACCGCACTGTGTGTGTGTGTGTGTGTGTAAAGTTCTCACGGCTTTTAATTTTGCATACCACTGAATTTAAATCGAAAAGTTTGACATAAAATAAGAATATATGTTTAAGAAGAAGTTTATCTTTAAAAAACCGTTGTGTGTGAGTTCTTGAAAGCATAGGCGGTTCCGTTGGAACCCTAATATCGCTGCTATACTACAACAAATATAGATATAAAATATTGTTCTAACTTAGAAGAGCCAGATCATTTATTTATGTATTTATTTTATTTTATTTTATTTTATTTTTATGTTTTTGTTCTTTTAACAGAAAATAGTCCTATATACATTTGAATATTCTAAATTCCACCTATGCCCCAAAAATTTTACTGGGCAGGCCACAAGTTGCCTTATTAAAGAGGTTGAATGAAAAATGTTAAGGTTTCAAAATATACAATATCAGTTGTTAAAATTATATGTATATTTAATAATTAATATAATTTTTTAAGTGTTGTTGATTGATTTATTCTTATTTATTTATTTATTTATGTATAAACAACACTTTCAAATCGAATAAATTGTTTTTTACTTTCTTCTATATTCAATAGAAGAAAGTATTGGATTCGTAAAAATTTTCGACCTCGTGTTTTTGATGCATTTACACGTTTTGAGAGCTGTAGAACACGATTTGACCATTTTTAGAAAATGTCTGTCTGTCTGTCTGTCAGTCTGTGTGTGTGTAACAAAATTTTGTGGCAACTGTATCTCAGGAACTACTGCACAGAATTTCATACAAGTTGGTATGTAGTTGCACCTTGACATAAATTAGTGCCTATCAACTTTTGGTAAAAATTGTCTTACAGGTTGCGTTGCCATCCCGCTTTTTCTAAATTTTCAACATGGTGATATAAGACAAAATTTTGTATAAATGTGCATAAAGAGAATTATTTTTTAGTAATCATTATGAAATTTACAAGAATTATTTATAATAGAGGTAGTCAACTGGGAAAAATTTTTGTATGTGTAGGAGCCTCGCCCCCCGCCCCTTGGGAGAAGTCCCCCCTCGAGGGGAGTAAATTTTCAAGGTGGGTATCTTTCGAAAGGTCTCGTCAATGCCTTTAAAACGAATGGTTGAACTATAAATCTGTGATAATTTAGAAGAAAGTTATCGTTTTTTTTTTTTTTTTTTTTTTTTTTACTTTTAACGAAAAAATAGTTTGAAAAAAATCGTGTATATATATATATATATATATATTATTGTTGTTGAGTGAATTTGTATAGGAAAATATAGAAGAAAGTCTTGTGGTGGCCACAACATACTAGTTTGATTGTGGAATTTCATGTTCTCTAAACATTCCAAATTTATTTATCTTAATGCAACTTCTTCAATACCTGTAAAGAAAACATTTGAATAAATTGTTTTTTCATTGAGAAACCTGATTGAATATTGAAAATATATATTAAAATTAATTTATGATTAAATAATTGCATAATTAAGTAAATTGATTGTGTTCATTGGTAAGAAACTTGCATTGTTCATTTTTATATAAAGTATGTAATAAATTTCCATAAACTTTCCAAACCAATTTTCCATTAATTATGATAATCTTAGTAATAAACAAAAAACCTAATTGAATAAATTATTTTGAAATATCAATATCAATAAATAATAAAATAAAAAAAAACTTAATGAATATATAATTTCTTAAAAGTACTAAATTATTTTATTTAATTATCTTACACGTGCTTCTAAAATGACTTTTAATTGGGTTTCTTATTTTTGTTGATCAAATAATTTAATTAATCATAAAAAAAAGAGGGGGGGATTATTTTTAAATTTAGCATAAAATTTACTTCAAATTTAAATATTTTTAATAATTCTAGGTAATTAATTAATTAGTTTTCAACAAAATTTCTTACATCTTTTTAGGAAAAAATAATAAGGATAATGTATTGAGATTGTATTATTGAATAGTGTATAAGGTAAACGCACCAGTAGTGGACCCTGTACCAGTAGTTGACACTTTTAATTTTAAACTCGGAAAATAAGCTACCTAAAAATTCTGAAGATTCGAGCAATGCTCAGGAAGGGAGTTATAGTCCTTTACTGTTAAACCCTTTAACAATAAATAATTCCGGCCATTAATTTTAAAATGATGTTAGTTTAACTAAAAAAAATTGGCCTTTTTGTGATTTTGCCGTTTTCTTCTTATCACTTTGAATAAGGAAATGAAATTTTATTTGATCGCTCTCTGCTTATTTTTAACTGATTTCTTTTACCTTTTGCTTTCATGTGACTAAAATAAGTATGCAGAATCCATTTATTGTGCTATTTTTTAAATCTTGTATTAACGCATAGTATTTTTATGGGTGTCCACTACTGGTGCCAAAAAATGTCATCATGACAAATAGTAGACAGCCCTGTCCACTACTGGCTCATGTGACTTTTAATGCCAGATCCAGTAGTGGACACAATTCTGTAATCTAGCAATTTTAGAGTTGAATTTTAAAGCAAAAATTCAATGGGGTCCACTACTGGAACAAAAAAGGGTCCACTACTGGCTCATTTTAAGCTCTTCAAATTTTTGATTTTTTACATATATAAATGCTATAATTAGCAATTTTCATAATACAGTCGTGTTAAGAAAGAGTTAGTAAAGGTCTGAAATATTAATTATTTTTTGAAACTCTAAAATTCAGGAAATTACACAAAAAACAGCCGGAAAATGTCCTTAAAGTGTCCACTACTGATGCGTTTACCTTAAATATTTTGTATTTTCTTTCATTTTAATATAATTGCTGGCAATATTTATTCACTATTCTATTCAAAAATTTCGAAAATATGTTTATAACACAAACATTTATCATAAATAAAGACATAAATGTAAAACATTCAGAATTCGTTTGAAATTTATTTATTTATTTTGTTATTTATTTACTCACATTTTATAAAGAGAGAATATTTTTAACTTTTAAACTTTATTACATAATTTTCACTATTCAAAATGAAGTAAAACTGAAAGGTTTTTCAAGAAATCTGCATAATCCCGGGCTACGTCCTTGCTAGAAGGCGTTTATTATTATACTAACTGTACTCAAAAAATTGTAAATTTTCAATCAAGTTTGAATGCTTTAATTTTTAATATTTTAAATAATTATTTATTATTATAACTAAAAAGTTTATTAATGTTCCTATAATTATTTCTGGATAATTTTTATTTTAAAACTTTACCTAAAAACTAATGATTTACTGATATTGTATAAATATTTTGTGTTAGGTTTTAACTTTACTGTAATTGTTGGCAGTATTTTAGTTTAGATAAGTAATTCTAACAATGAATAAAATGCATATATTTAATACAAATATTTATTTGCAAAAGTTACATAAACATAAAATATTTATTGTACTCATTTGAAACTTAAAATAAATTTTAATAAAAGTACTAAATTATTAATTGGTGTTTGGGTAAAAAATGCATTTGATTAAATATATAAAATTTTAGATTATTTATTGTATTTGTTTTAGTTTATGTTTGTTTTATACCAGTGACACTTAAATATTTCACCACGTTCCCATTAATACAACCTCGAAAAACACAGGTCGACATGTAAAATTTTGATTTTATAATTTTGGCTTATCTTTATGTTTTTTTGGTGTGCTGAAACCAAAAATGAAGCCAATTTTTCTTTATCACGTACAGATTTTTGTCAATACAGGGTGCCTGCCTATACAATTTCTTCCATTACTCTTCTACCAATATAATTATATGGTAAGTTTTATAGTATGTTTCCATGATTAATTAATCATGGACACCTATTGTTGTTATAGCACAACACTAGTGCAACGTAAAACCAGATCAACCAACCAACCAACCTACTGTTATGATGGTACATGTAAGAAAATGTGTCGGTAAACAGCCTGTATTGGCAAAAATCTATACGTGATAGATAAAATTGGGCTGCATTTTCGGTTTCAGCACATCAAGAAACATAAAGATCAGCTAAAATCATCAAATCAAATTTTGTAAACTTCATTTTTGTCGACCTGTGAAATTAACCAATGAAAACTTATGAATATGTTGAGTTGTATAAATCTACAACGAAAATGAAAACAAAGTATAAACGTGAAAAATACTCTTTCTATGATATTGAAGTATCATATATCAAGCGAGTGTTCTACAATTTTAATATAATATGTTTCATAGAATACGTAAACCACAATTTCAGGATCAACACTTGTTATTGTTGAGGGTATTTTGCAATGAATTACTGGTATGTGATGTTTTAGCATATTGTATTAAGTTATTTATGTTATAGTATTGAGTCTAGTGTGATATCAAGTAACGTGTACCTTTTTATTTTATTTTTTTCAAAACTTGTATTTATATTTCATTTGCGTTCTCATCTGTGGTAAGCAGAGCCAGTTATGTACAAACGGAGTCTTCTTCACTGATGTACAGAATTTTTTTTATGTACAAAAAAATAAAAAATATGTTTAACTAAAGTATTGTTTTCTATATTTTTAGCATTTGTGAAATTGTTTTCTAAAATGTATAAAAAATATTATCAGTAAAAACCGATATTGAACTTTTTTTTACCCCCCCCCTCCACCCCCCCCCCCCAAAAAAAAAAAAAAAAAAAATTAAATTAAATTAAAAATAAAAATTAATTAATTAATTAAAATTAAAAATTAAATAAAAGAAATAAATAAATAAAAATAAATAAATTACTTTTTAAGGCGATGGTAGAAGTTATGTACATTTATATATTATTTTCTTTATTTTTTTATTTCAAATTTATTTATTTTTCAAAAAGTTATGTTTTTTTCATTGTAAGGTCGATCATCCCTATAGAATTATTGTTAAGAATAGTTATCTATAGAATGAAACCTTGCATTTGCTTTGCTCACTGAGGACCTCATGATTTATTTCTTCAGTATGAGAGTTTTTTCCAATGTTTAAAATTTCAATAGTTCTTATGGCTGCATTTTGTTAGTGACTGATCATGAGGAACACTCATTATTATTTTCTATACATAATTAATTATCATATTCTTAATTAATTCCTTCTTGCTAAAGTGCAATTTAGTCGGATCATACATTGAAATTAGATTAAATTAAGTATTAAGATTGTTTTCTAACATTTATTAAAATTCATACTAATCAACAATTTTGTAAAAGATGTAAAAATGTTGACCAGTAATAATATTAATAAAGATATTAAAAACAACCATAATACTCACCGTAATATAATTCCCAAAATCCCGTAAAATAAAAAAATAATAATTATGTTCATGTTTAACTTACTTTAACATGAATTTTATTTTAACACGTTCATGCCGGCATGACCCACCGGTGGGACACAGCTACAGTCGGCAGCAAAAGTATCCGAGCAATAGCAATAATCCCTGTCTAAAAAAAGTACACTTAATACTGCTTTGTTAAATAAATCCTTGTCGAGTCATGTTCTTAGTCAGTCTAAGAACATGATTCGACAAGCATTTATTGAACAAAACAGTTTTAAGTGTACTTTTTTGATATCGGAATTTATGGCTAGTGCTCGGATACTTTTGAGTATGACTATGTAAGCAAATTGCGCCGGCATGAACGTGTTAAAATAGTGAATGAAATTATCTATAGATAACAATCAAGAGTGTTCATCTTGATCCTACTTTACCGAAATAGAATAATAAAAACTTATTAAATATTTCTGTACCTCGGAGGTAAAGAACACCATATACATATATGGTGTCTAACAGCACATTTTCTTCTCGTGACATCCTTAGGATGTCCTATGGAAAAAATGACATAACAAGGACATTCTCAGGATGTACTGTGGATATGTGTGTTGTTAAGGATAACAAATACGAATTTTTTTTCAGGAATTACGTTATAATGAAATTAATTAATGACATTTCTCATAAATAAAGAAAATAGACATGGTTTTATGTTCTACTGTTCTTTCTCCTTTGTGATAACCGCGCATAATGGTTAATGCCTCAACATTAAGTACAAATTTATGTCAAGAACATTGTGCTAACTCTTTTCTCAAAATGGACATTGTGTCCTTTACCGCCGGGGAACAGATTTAAACAGTGAAAAAAACGCTCAAACTGAAGAAAGAAATTGTCAGGGTCATACCATATGTTTAGTGACCAACAAAGAGATTCAAGAGAGAGAGCAAGATTTCATTCTATAACAGCATTTTTAAGCATAATTTATATGGGTAACCAATCTTGCATGGAAAACAAATAAGTTTGAAAGTTAGAATTAACAACAGAAAGAATAATAGAAATGAGAAAATTACATAAGACAGAACTATATAAAGAAAAAAAAAAAAAAAAACCCTGAGCCACACGTATGTTTGCATTTATTACACTTTAAGAGATGAGTTGTATTCAGCAGTTATGATGAACATTAAAAATGACGAAGAAAGTAACACAAATAACACTACTGGGCATAAAAATTGCCCCAATACCATTTTGGCAAATTCTTATGTAAAATGATCTCCTGATTCCGAATATGACGCCCATTTTGACTAATCGACCACCGTTTTTTTTTTAGAGACAGCCCCCTATTTTCATCACTTTTCGGTGATTTTGTCGCTATAAATTTGATTTTTAGGTGGGGGAGGAGAGGATTATTTAAATGTTAACTACCTTCTGAGGGGCAACAGAGTTGGAAAATTCCAAAACATAAATATTTGCGGCAAGGGGAAAATTTAGGGGGGGGGGGGTGATTTGCCACTGAAATTATGTATTACGTTTCTTATATTTTTTAAATCTATTATTAATGTTATTTAATAAACATTATACTTTTTTGTTTTTAGGTGTTAAATTAATTCTTTTTCATTCTTCAAATCAAGTTCATAGTCATAAAATTACCGATCATTGATAAAAATTGATGGAGGGGGGTGATGTTTCTGGAAAACGGTGGATGACTGAGCAAAATGGGAGTCATATTCGGATTCAGGAGGTCATTTTACATAAGAATCAACAAAAATAGTATCAGATCTCGAATTTTTTTTTTTTTTTTTTTTTTGCAGAGCAGTGTAATTTAATTTACATGGATTAATGGTGTAATTTAAAACATGGATACACATTTGTATAATATATACAGGGTGTTTTTCTACTGGTACGACACACTTACAGGAGATGTTGGGGCCACAAAGATGATTCGGAATCACATAGCAGTGTAGGATGTAGGATCGGAAACCTAATCCTAATGAGATAGGGGATTTTTTAGCTCTTTTATAATTGTTTAAAGACACACCCAAATGGTACCAATTTTTATTGAATTCAAAACACTTGTGTTAAAATAAGCATATAATGATAAGACATTTTTACTCTTCGTATATGTTTTAATAAGTTTTAAATAGTATAATGCTGATTGGTTCTTTCTAGTTCTCTACAATATCAAGAAAACAAGAAAGAGGTAGCGTGGTCAAATACCGTGAATTTTGTAGGAGAACTGTCAATAGCCATTCTCAGAAGCTTTAAGGGGACGGTGGGCATTATAAATAAATATTTTTAATTTTACAGCAAAAGTTTTAATTTTTTGTATATATATGCACTGAAGCATTACAATATTAATAACATAAAAATAAAAATTATTTATTTATTTATTTTTATTTTTTTAAAAATTTTAAATGCCTCTCGCGTTTATATATTTTTTTTTTTCATATTTTGCTTGATTATTATTCATTTATATATTTTAAATAAATTTGGGTATCAGATTTTTTATTCGTTCAGAAGTTTAGTTTTAAGAATAATTTTTGTGAAATATACTGATTTTTTATGACAATTTCAATCTCGCGCATAATAAAACAGAGTCTTAAAAATCTAAATATAGGCGAAACTTTAAACGGATACCCAGATTTCACTGAAATGTAACATAAAACATCTTAAAGCATTTTTTTATTAATTTTAAGCCAAAATTGTGACACGAGAGACATTTGAAAGAAGGGAAAATCGTTAAAAAACGCATTAAGATAAAAAAGCATTTAAATTGAATTTTACCAGCTATCATTATTTATCAGTCAAACATTTTAGAAGGCTATATATTTTAAACTGTATGTTTTATTAATGTTGTTTTAACAAAATTAAAGTATTTTAAAAGTTAAAAATATATATGATCAATCTCCGCCGACTATACCTCTTGTTTTTTTACATTTTAAAGGGCATTTCATCAGATCATTATTTTTTTTTAAACCCTTGTAATTTTTGAAAATATCAACTTAGAAGCATGCAATTTGTTGCATATTGTTCAGAATTAGTTATAGAAAATAAATATAACAAAACGCAAAATTGATGTTTTCCGTTAATTTTTACGATTTTCAAAGCCCACCATCCCCTTAAGGTGAAAACTATGAATACATGGTGATCGCGAAATGACATTTAAGAGCCCAAAGCTTAAAATAAATTATATGTTTCCTAATAATTATACTTCCTAACGACCCCTCTATCTCGTTAGGATTGAATTTCTGGTCCTGCATTGCTATGTAATACCGAATCGTCTTTGCGCCTCCTACATCTCCGATAAGTTTGTCGCACCAGTAGCAAATTATCCTGTACATAAACTATTGTCTTAGAATTACAAAAATTTCTATACATATAAGGTAAACGCACCAGTAGTGGACACTTTAAGGACATTTTCCGGCTATTTTTTGTGTAATTTCCTAAATTTTAGAGTTTCAAAAAGTAATTAAAATTTCAGACATTTACTAACTCTTTCTTAACACGACTGTATTATGAAAATTGCTAATTGTAGCATTTATATATGTAAAAAATAAAAAATCTGAAGAGCTTAAAATGAGCCAGTAGTGGACACACTAAAGACACGGTAGTGGACACTTTTTTGTTCCAGTAGTGGACCCCTTTGAATTTTTGCTTTAAAATCCAACTCTAAAATTGCTAGATTACAGAATTTTGTCCACTACTGGATCTGGCATTAAAAGTCGCATGAGCCAGTAGTGGACAAGGCTGTCCAATATTTCTCATGATGACATTTTTTGGCACCAGTAGTGAACTCCCATAAAAATACTATGTTTTAATACAAGATTAAAAAAAATAACACAGTAAATGAATTCTGCATACTTATTTTAGTCATATGAAAGCAAAAGGTAGAAGAAATCAGTTAAAAATAAGCAGAGAGCGAGCAAATAAAATTTCATTTCCTTATTCAAAGTGATAAGAAGAAAACGGCAAAATCACAAAAAGTGCAAATTTTTTCAATTAAACTAACATTATTTTAAAACTAATGGCCGGAATTATTTTTAGTTAAAGCGTTTAACAGTAAAGGACTATAACTCCCTTCCTGAACATTGCTCTAATCTTCAGATTTTTTAGGTAGCTTATTTTCCGAGTTTAAAATTAAAAGTGTCCACTACTGATACAGGGTCCACTACTGGTGCGTTTACCTTAATTGAAATACAGTAACCGCCGCTTAATAAATTAGCTGGTTAATAAAATCAGCTGTTTAATCTGATCAAAATACCAGGACCGGAATCAAATCAATACAAACCAATTTTAAAACCGCCGCTTAATAAAATCAGCATCGCCGGTTAATAAATTCAGAAAAATTCTCTTCAGCAGCAAAAATGTCATTTATGCACGCTAAGCCAACTTTTATTTACACTGTGATTTTTTATTTTTGAAATAAAAAAGAAAAGAAAATACAGCAATCCCACTATTATCTCTTTTTGTCGAAAATTTTACATTTACAGCAAATGGCCTGCGTTGCCAAAGGCAGTGGGGACCCGGTGCGACATTTTTCCCGATCAAATATTTTTTCCTCTTTTTTTTCACACAATAAAAATTAATGCAATTTTGAGAATTCATTATTTATAGTGATTCCTTTAAAAATAGTGACCAGCGAAGTGGGCGTAGTCTGCTGGTGTTGTTATATTTCAATGCATATCTTTGCAATTTTTCATAAACCTAAGACAGCAATTTACAAAAAGGATTTATGATGCCACCATTCCTCAAGGAAAATTTTTATTTATTTATTTATTTATTTAAATTTTCACTATTTTAAAATTTTGATTGATCTAAAAAACATATTTCATAATAGGGATTCGAAACTCCTTTGAAATCCGGGATACATGGGCAAAATCCCGTTTTGCTCATGGGATATCAAGGCTAAGTGTTAACAGAAATTATAATCTTCTTAAAATTGCTATAGAAAAGTGCTTAATAGAGTTGGAGCGCAGAAGGAAAGCCTCATATTTTGTAACAGTTAAAATAATAAACGTTGTAAGAACTTGTAGTGAATAATACAGAAAAATTATTATGGAATGATGAAGAATAACTACTTTGTACAAAATGTTTCAAATTGAGCATTTTATGATGTTTGTTTACAAAGTTCTTATTCGTTGTTACAAGATTTTTTTTTTTTTTTCTTTTGGCAGGAAAAACAAATGTAAATGATATTTTAAGTGTAATATTTTAAAATAAAAAAGTAAATAAATAAATAAAACTTAGAGCTCATGAGAGGTGTCGTGCCCTTAGCGACCATGCCCTTAGCGGAATGGGGTCAAAGGGAAGAAGGAGTTATAGAAGAAGCCGTGCCCTTAGCGGAAATAAGAAGGTATGTTCCTTCTCGAACTGATATATGTTCATTATGGAGTGTTCTCTATGGAAAATGGAGTAAATATTGTTATTGGTTTATGTACAGGAATAGCCGAAAGTATTCCAAAGCATTTCGTTCTATGAGAGGTATTTCTACAGACCAAATTATAATAACTTAGCACTTGTGTGTGCGGGGGGGGGGGATTTTGTGGCAACTGTATCTCCGGAACTACTGCTTAGAATTGCATAAAAATTTACGTGTAGATGCACCTTGAGCTATATTAGTGCCTGTCAATTTTTGATGCCAACCGCTCAACAGGTGGCTCTGATATACAGCAATTTCCACAATTTAAGGGGAAGCTACATCTAAGGTTCTATTGTGTATAATCAATCAAAACTTGATATAAGAGAAAGCCATTGTGAGACATTATGCTGATTCAATTTGAATGCTTATGGACTGACAGGTGGCGCTGCTATACAGATATTTCTGCAATTTAAGGGAAAGCTATATCTCAGGAACTACTGCATAGAATTGCATATAAGTTTATATATTGATGCACTCTATTCTAAATGAGTGTCTATAAAATTTTAGTGTCAACCGCTCAACAGGTGGTGCTGCTATACAGCGATTTCCGCAATTTAAGGGGTGGCTATATCTCAGGTTCTATTGCTTATAATCGAACAAAACGTGATATATGTGAAAGCCATTATGAGACATTATGCTGATTCAATTTGGATGCTTATCGGCCAATAGGTGGCTCTGCTATACTGCAAATTTCCTCGATAACGAGAAAGTTACATCTCAACTTCAATGGCATATAACTGTACGAAACTTGATATGTGATATAACTATTATAAACATGCATGTTTTAAGAAGTCATTTATAGACAATAAATCTGTCTTTCTTTGGATATTTAGTGTTAGTTTTCTCTAAGATAAAAATTGGTTATTTGCATTTAGTGAATTTGTATAGGAAAATATAGAAGAAAATCTTGTGGTGGCCACAGCATACTAGTTTTTATATATATATATATTTTTTTTTAATGGTATGTGTTATTCAAATTAATTATTGATTATTCCCTACTTAAACTGGCTGTAATAGAACCTATGCCACTGGTTTGTGTACAGGGACATCCAAAAAATGCCAATGCCTTGTGCTTTAGGGGAGACATTTTAAATAACTTCATCAAAAAATCATAAAGAATTTTGCATTTATTGTTTATATGCTAATAAATGTTTTGTATAAACTATAATATGCTTAACCTCCAGATTTACAGGGCTACGCAAAAATGTTTCGATACATTAAGGGCTGCAAATAGGAAATTAAGAGCAGCACATCTGTTTGTGTTAGGCATTTTTAACACTTTCCAACAATGTTTCAGAGTGATTATGAATTCAATTAGCCTATATGTCTGTCTTTCTGTTTGTCCATTGTGTGATAATATAGACAAAGAACATAGAATGTTATACGATACAACGAATACGTACAGTTGGAATGTGTTGATAATCAATGTATACCTCCTGATTTTTCATTTTTGTTTTAGTTTTAAAAGGTGTAATGTTCGTTTTCGTATGGAGTACTGTGATTCATTAAACTTTATATGGTTACAGATCACCATTCCCTCAAATTACGGATATTCTACAGTATGCATACCTATTTTTGAGACGGGTTACTTCTGAAGCAAAATATAGCCTGTGCTAAATGTGGATAAAGTGTAGAGGAAAATTGAAGAGCTAATTTTTTATTTATTAATTTATTTTTAAATGTATTATACATTTCCGCTAAAGGCACGTATGCTGAAAGCACGCCACTGAGGGGAGATAACATTTCCGCTAAGGACACGGGTTTATAGATTTCCGCTAAGGGCACGGTCTCTAAGGGCACGGCCCCTCATTGAGACTCATTCAAACCTTTGGACAGCCCCTGCCTGCCTGGACGTGCCAAGCTTAACGGGTTGGATGCTGTCCGCCGGAGCGAATAAATCGCCGGATCACTGCATGATAGCCGCCTACTGCCAGACAGTAATCTAGACGCAACAGAGAATGAGCTGTGTCCTATGGCTCGTTCAGAATTCTAACATCAATCAGGAGATGACCACTCTTCAGCTAAGGAACAGGGTGACATCACAAGACAGCTCTATGCTGTAAGAATTTGAAAAAATAAATAAATAAATAAACACAATATGTTCCAATTTGAGAATTAGTCTTTATTTACGAAGTTCTTATTCTTCTTTGTTATAAACATTTATTTACTTATTTATTTATTTTTTTAGGTAGGATAAATAAATCAAAATGCTATTTTAATTTTAATATTTACTAATAAAACATCGAATGATATCAGAATTTGCAAGGAAAATCACTTAAAAATTATTGTTGAATGATGAAGAACAAATATTTTTTAAACAACCACAAAATTTTTCAGTTTGTGATTTTATGATGTTGGTTAAGGAAGTTCTTATTAATTTTTGTTATAGGAATTTTACTGTTTTTAGTGCGTAAGGACTAAATAGACCAGATGAATCGACCTCATTTTATACATTTATAAAAAAAATTGTTCTTTACTGCCGTACTAAAAATTAGTAAAAAATGGGATGACAGCACTACCTGTTGAGCGTTTGATTTTCAAACAATACCAGTGTAATTCAAAGTCCAACTAAATATCAATCAACGAACCAATGGACGAAATCTGATTAAATTTCCTTCAATGGTTCGTGAGATACAGCGTCCACAAATTTTTTGATACACACCCACACAAAGTGATTTTGTAAAAAGAGTCAAATGATGCTCATGTTATCTCTAAACAGGTAAATACATCTAAAACTGGAGTTTGAAAATTTTCACAAATCCAATTTATTCTTCTGTTTGAATATAGAAGAAAGTAAAAATGTGAAAAGTAAAATTAAAAGAAAACGCGCGAAAGTAATTTTAAGATAATAACTTAGTAATCGTTGTTTAGAAACGCAGGTTTATATTTTAAGGTACAAAATCAGTTTCATTTTTCATGCTTTTTGTATATTTACATTAAACGACAACTATAATATTAAATTACATTAAATAATTACATTAAATTAGTGAAAAACACCCTTGACACAAGCTTAAACCGTTGGAAGAATACTAGTTTTGTAGTTATATTGAATTAATTTATATA